>JAWNGG020000014.1:0-1200000 GCA_036937485.2 Tetragonisca angustula
GTATGTGTACATCACTAGAATGTGTTGCATTATTATTATTTATTTTGTGTTACGTTGTATTAGATTATACTACGAGAAATTAAAACACAATTTACGAGATACAATCATGTTTGGTTTCACATTGTTCAAATATTAATATGTAAAAATTTGTAAATTTCGTATTTTCTATGTAATATTACAGGTTTTGCTTCAAGATTCTGGGATTCCTTGAGAAGAGAACCAATTTCTCAAAAAAAGTCTAAAATCTTTTCGAGACCTCAGATTCTCCAATTTCTAAAAAAAAGTTCAACATCCTCTCGAAACCTTAAACTTTCCAAAATTTCTCATAAAAGAGGTCCAACATTCTCCAATTTCTTAAAAAAAAGAAAAACAATACTCTAAAATCTTGTTAATCTCGAATCGTTCAGATTAATCTCAAGAAAGAACTCTGAAATTCGACAAACTACCAACTTTGAAAGACCGAAGAAAGAGCTCTTCTCGCTTAAGGAAGAGCGGATGCTGGAAAGAAAGTCCAGTTAATCAAGCGACGCGTGGAAATCGGAACGCGTGCGCGTGATTAGCCAGAATCATCGAGGAAAATGGCGGCCGTTACGTTTTATTAATCAGGGCAACAGCGACACCACGCCACCTGGCTCGAGAGGCTATTTCGATGTATATATCGCGCGGTGGCCGCGATAAGGTAATAAATTCCCAGCAATTACTCTTGCTAGCCTAGGCTTGGGCACCAGCCGATGATGCATCTCTCGTGTGCCTTTCAGAACCCACCTCGTCGTCGAATGGAAAACGTATTTTCGCTTTTCTATTACGTGGCGAGCGTGTTTGAAGAGTGAGACCCGGCCAATTTATGGGCCTGGCACACGAGAGATCTATTAGGAATCGATAAAGAGCGGCGGAGACGCTGGGAAATGCCATTCGGGGTTTTTCAACTCGACTTCGTGGGGGGATTTGGTCAAACCGACAGTTTCGAGAGGGAACGATGAGCGAACACGGGAAGGAAATATGCGCGTTTGAAGAGCGGTTGTTCCGAATGAAGATTAATAGCAGCGTCGAGCAAGTTTCGCACTTTGTACGTTCATTTTCGCGATAGTTGAATGGCGATTGGATAGATCGGTCTTTGGGAGCTGAGTATTTCACGCGCAATCGTTCGAACGACCTCTTCTTCTACGAAGATTGGCGTTTTTAAGCTTTAACTATTTTAGGTTTAACTATTTCGTCATTCCATTGCGAAAGATGTTTGAGTTTTGAAAACTGTTTCAAACGAGAATCGTTTTGAGAGTGTTTCGAAAGTGTAATTTCAATTTTGTTACAGATAGATCATGAACGTTTGTGTAATCGGAGACCTAAGTGGAAATTTATGTTATGTTATTTATTTTATATATCTCTGCATATATACTGGTTTCCTGGAATCTTGAATTTGTCAATAATGTGTATATAACGTATATAAAATCTACCGGACATGTCCAAAAACGATTTCTCGCTTTTTGTATTATCATGTAATTTGAAAACTAGTTGAGTGAAGATTTATGAGAATATCAAGATGGTTGCATGGATTTTTTGACACTGTATTTTTTGTTCACTCGTAACTGAATTTTTTTTATTGTTTTGAATTTCTTCGTATTGCATGTTTTGACTTCTCGATACTATGATTTCAATAATTTTGCTAATTTTAAATGTTCCTCTCGTAGCACTCGGAGAATTTTCAAATTTGTCTCATAAGTGAATTACTACGGAGGATAAAGAAAAGAAACGAAGCACGTGACAATGGAGAAAGTTTTCAAGAATATTCTCAACAGTAAAACGGTGAATTCGAGGATTATTGGCGAGAGGTCCAAAAGTTATAGAGGGAATAGATCCACAGAAGTAAATCCGAGAGAACGGAACGAGCAATAGGTATCAAAGGTATAGCTGTTTATATTTTCCAGACGATAAAACTGCATGTCACAGACATCTCGGCTGTTGATCAGAAAATAGAAAAGATCAGCAAAGTCTCTTAGCTAAATAGCAAAGTCTTGTTCCGAAGTACCTAAATCTCGTTTCGGAATTTCTGCTTTCAGCTTCGAAACAACGAGGTCGTGTTCTCCGAGCCACGCGAGTCTCGGTTTAAAAAAAATCCCAAACCTGTTTCTAAGATAAGAAGAAAAAGTCGATAACGCAGCTAAGATGAATGTCCATTTGTTAACAATTTGAATTAATTATCGATTCAAATGTCGTTAATACGAATTTAATTTTTATTTAAATTTAAGCGAAACTATGAGTTCTCTACAATTTCGAGCCGCTGTTACCGCGCGTAAAGCTTCCATTAACTCCAGTATTTTCAGCTGTCGATCCAGGAGTTATTAAATTCGGTACATTAACGATAATTATCACTCCGTATTGTACTCTTATTAGCAACTTTATTATTATTACTGTAGAACGTCATTTTATATTCGAATAAATATTTCTTCAAATTTGTACACAGAGTGCCCTAGATGTTAATAAGAAAACTTTGTCAGTATCTTCTGTGGGTGATTATTGTATGAAAAAACTTTATTAAGAAATTATTGTCTCAATTTCTCTTGTATGCTATAAAACATACATGAGTGACAAATGATTTTGTAAAATATTATATATTAATTCGCACTTAAGACGTTTATAAAGTTACGAATATTATCTGTAACAAATAAATAATCTTTCAAACAAATGTAGACACTAAAGCCTTTCTCTTTAGTTGAACTCGTGTATCTCTAATTTACGTCACCACAAAGAGGATTATTCAGAATGGTTCTGCATCAAGATAATCTCAGCTCGGCCATTTTATTTAAAGAAAAAAGAGAAAAAATAAAACAAATTCCTCAAGACTTATTTTTACACATTCGTTACTAATTTTACACGTTCAAGATGACCCAACTCGTTAAATAATACATCTTCATTAACTGTTTGCTTGATTATAATATTAATTGAACGAAGAATTAAATTCATATTGGTTAATTAATTTAACTGGATAAATTATCAAATAATTAAATCGATTCGTATAAAGTTTGTATGTTAAACCTTCGAACACCCTGTGTACACTATGTACCTACATATGTACATATATAGTATGTTGTACCAATACGTGTATGTCGATTTCTTCTAAAAGTAATAATTCTTCCTCTTCCTTTGGCTTTTTACAACGGTACCAAGGCAAACAACAGCGCTTGGAGATTGATATTCCGTGTTCTCGCTTTTTATTTCCTTGGTAACAATGAATCTTTCGCTGGAAGTCGAGGAACGCTCGGTAGATTATAAGTAGTCGAAGAGAGACCTTTAAAAAGTTTGTTATGTCCGCTGTGTTTCGCGCTAACGAACATCGAAAAAGTACACTTGGATGGAAAAGAATTGTTCTTTAGTTAATTCTACAACCTGACTGAAAATACAATCTTCTGCGTTTCAAAAAAAAAAAAAAATGATTCAGAAATAGAATTAATTTTTAAGCTACAGTTTTTTCATCGTTCAAAAATAATACAAGTTCCGAAAAGAGAAGAGAAAAAAAAATAGAAAACAAATGATTTAAAATTAAAGTCATTCTATTAATTCAAATCGTGATACTAACGTAATCTAAAAATTATTCTTTCAGTGATAATTTAGTAATTTAATGGAACTTTCTGAGTAAGTTCTGTAATTTACGTTCACTGCAATTTCACCGCGTTTCTTTTAAAATACAATGGTAATCTTCCATTGTTTAAATCAAAATTTCCATCGGCTCAAACCGTGTAGAACCATGCAGTCACGTGACACGACATCTCACGATGCTAATATCTAGAATTTACAAGGACAATTACTCTTCTTACAGTAGTTTCATAATTTAGCGAAAGTTGTTCGTTGCCCGGGCGGGGACACACGTAAATTCCTCATGGCGGCGGCAATATCGCGCGACTTTAAGGAACAATATCGGGGTTAAATATTGGAGCATCTGTGTGCCACCTGTGGCGCACATATTCAAGTACGTATTTCCTATAATCGGCTATTTCGCCTGGCGCCGATATCCAACGCTCGAGAATAGCGTACGCGATAAGTTGCCTCTGGAATCGTGGAATTTACGAGTGCAAATTCGAAATGTTGTGAAACAGCAATAAAAATGACTCTCCCAAAAAGAAAACGAAACAGAAAAAAAAAACAATGCTTCATCGCCTACTAGAATACCTAATGGAATGAAAATAGTGCTTGGAAAGTAATGCATGGGATTAATACTTGTAAATTGGTACAATTATTATAACTCTTAGAAATTACAAGAAACAGCTTTAAATCTATTGTGGTTCAAGTACTTATTTGGTCAGGAAATCGAAGAGATGATTATAATGCTAAAGTTCAGAGATGAATATTTAGAAATTATACCTAAGGTATGATATTATGATAGGAAAATTTAATCGAATTGTTCAATTAATATTCAATGGATAATTTTACTTTAATTTTGTTAGTTTCCAAATTTCCTTCAACTGGAAATTGAATCTCGATTATTTGGCGCAGACAAGAAAATTGAAAAATTTATGCCTTAATATCTGAGATAGATATTGAAACTCTGGAATCAATACATTCATAAAAAAAAAAAATTCTAATTGATATTCCAATTTAAGATAACTTACTAAGATTATATGAATTCATACGACCATTTAAAAATTAGGAAAAGATATCATCTTGACTTTTTAATAACTTCGAATTGGTTATCGGGTTGAGACAAAAGAATTTACGATGCAAAGAATAGACCAACATGTTCGTGTCAAGAGCCATACAAGTTAGAAGACTAAACGAACAGATATTTGAATGATCGCAATGTAACACAACAGAAGAATTCATGTGATACTGTAATTAAAAAAAAGCTCGTCAACCTCAGACATTCAAATATATGTTCTACCAATTTATGATTGTACACAAACGTACGAACATATGTACATGTAAAATCCCCCCCTTTGTATTTACATTTAGATCATCTATATCCCAAAGACTCCATTTTCTCCGCATCAACTTTCAACCGCGTATCCATCCAAGAAGAAAGCAAACAATAACCATCTGAAACGTAAGGCCGCCTTTTATCTATGAGAAACCCTGCCATCCGTGAAAACCAAAATAAATGTAAGCCATCGAACGAGAAAATGGGAATACAGAGCCGGATGAAATCGATGGTGCTCCGCACCGGCCTCGTTACCGAACCTTTCTTCGATGTCTGACCGGATGTTCCGCTCGAGTATCTCTCGCCCCGACGTTATATACGCCACATAATACGATCGAGTATGTTTGTCGAACGAAGGAATTGATAAATTGACAGGTGTGAGCCTGGACGAAGGAACGGCGGAAAGAAAATCCGCCCGAAACAGGGGGAGTATGAATTATGGTGGCTCACAGGAAAAAAAACTATGTTCGAATATTTCCTATGGAAGAATCTTTATACGTATCGTCGTAATGACTGTTGGGCAACTGCTATATTTGTGTTCAAAACTGGAATGATTTAATAACATTTTACGCGCAGTAAAGTTTAACGATCGCATTGTAGAATCTAACATTGTGGAATTAAAAAGTTTTATTTGACTCTCGAACTTTTGATTCTTCAAATTATATATTAATATTATATATTATTTATATATTAATACATATCAGGTTGCTTAAGGCTTCAATAACTTAGTGAATTGGATATTTAAATATTTTTGCGACGTATGAAAGAACATTGTAATTTTTGTATACATTTCCAGATTTGTTTCAGTATTAATGAAATTTCAAAATTTATATGTATAATTACGTATAATGTGTTTAAAAAATAATTTCTATACGTGGATGCTCGAATACTTCTCGTCTCGACGAGATATACCGATCGTGCAGAACGCTAATTCTCCTTGGAAGATTCATGAACTCGAATCGCGTTTTAAGCGTTTAATGGCAGCTTAATCCTGACTAATGGCGCCCGATCGATCATTTTCAGGTTAATCGATAGATTGCTATTAATTGGACTTAGGCTCAGGTTATGGTTGATTTAATTGATACAAATACCCGCGTTTCGCCGGTCAATTATGCATACCGATGGCTAAAATAATTATTAATGGCGCTGATATTTATCGAGTTGGACGGTGATCGTTTTTTTCAGCTTTCGAGGAATCCTTCACCTTGTAGAATAACTTTTCTACGCTTCATCCATTATTGAATAATAAAAAGGACATTTAACCTCGCCTGTTCAATTTTATCGACATTTTCATTTTGAAACAAGGGATGTATTACGGTTTTGTTATTTTTTTAAATTAAAAAAGGAAAGAAGATATGAAATTTCATTCGTGATAGCATTCAAAGGATAATTCGTTTTATCCACCATTGATTTATCGTTACGTTGAATTGATTCGATGTCGCGTGGAAATTGTCCGCTTCTTTTTTCAACGTGTAAATTAAATCAAAGGGTTCGTTGCACTCTGTGAATTCAGGTCGAATTTTCTACTTAATTTAAACGAAAATTTACTTCTCGTTGTCGTTTTTTTTTTTTTCACGTAAATAATATTACGTAAATGCTCTCCGAATACTTTGGTGCTCTGGCGTTACACAATGGAAGAATGAATTATTTCGACTATGTCGCAGAATGAAAAAAAAAAAAACAACTAAACACGTTGCAAGATATTCGAGTAAAATTGAGGCATGAATTATTAATGAATCAATTGATCTAGCAACACATGTATTCTTGAACAGAATATAACCCACAATCTTGTGAAATAATTTTTTTAATTTATCTCGGATTACTTGGAGTTTTTTATCTGATTACGCTCATCTCCGCTAGATATTTTTTGTCGGATTCTCTATTAAATACATTTTGCCTCCTCCTGTTACAAATTTCCAAATAAGACGCCCGAGACTAAATAACGAACGAAGTAAATATTATTTATAATTAGTACTTGAGAATTATATGAATATGAAATGAGCATAAATAACATTAACGAATTATGTTATGAATGTATGAAAGTATAATTGCAATATGATTAATTAAGACACACTTAAATTTATATTACATTATGATGTAATATCGCATTATAAAATTATATTACAACATTAAAATTGCGCGGAACTACTCGAAATTTAACAATGCAATTTAAAAATGCACGCAATATATGAAGATCAAATGAAAACATTCGTCTCGATACAATATTCATTTCAATATTCAATAAACAAAATCTCCACTTAATTTCTGTTTCTTTGACTGCATCCAAATCCTAATCGCAACACTACGAATTCATATCTCACTCGAAGAAATATTTCATTTGCATTCCTCCAAAAATATTTTCGAATTTACATATCGACGCGTAACACATATATTCATACGCTCTCTCTCTCTCTCTCTCTCTCTCTCTGTGCTAAATATAATTTTAGATGCATGTTCCTCGCGTAGAATTTCAATTCTATTAATTCCGCGAATAGCGAATTAATAGAAACGGTTTTTTTTTTGATAGAATCTCCTTTCGTTCGAATTTAATACGTCGTGTATATTTGATGACTTTATATCAGTAGAAGTGGACGAGGGTTCAAAGGTGTTTCGTTCGTAAATGGGACGCGATTTGTCGGCGATGCGCTTTAAACACGAAATTCTCAGATCACTTTCCAATTTATATTCCGCGATATGACCTGGACCATTAAGCTCCCGTCCAAAACATCGACTGGCGTGAATTTAGCAAAATTTTCTAGCGCAACGTTGCCTCGTGAGACATTTAAAACGCGCGATGAATGTAACAGGAATTCGATCGACCCTGGTAAAAGATGTTTTAAAGCCTTTTAATTTTTCATCTCGATCTCTCAGTTTGAATTTAACACTGCCGTCACTGTTAACGACTGAAACAAATCCGAAAATCGACGTGCAAGTACCGTGAATTCAAACGCTGTAAAATTAGCGCGCGATACGAATAACCATCTTAAACGTATAATGAATATTATATATCGAGGTTGATTATTAAAATGTTCCGTTTGATATTTTGATACCCTGTCTGTAGTGAAACATAACTGAGAATATAAACGATCATTAAATATTTCGATGTTCCGATGAAACTACTGAGCTTTCAAACCATTAACCATTCATTGGAAAATATGATATCTGGTACGAGCAACAGTCTAATATACGGATAATTTTATTTCAAAGAGGAACATTTTATCCGCGTGTAATAACGTTCAATTCAATTCCAGCTGATTATATTAATTAATGATCATTACATCGGCGGAATTAGACGAAGCGAGTTCATACCCATACTATTTAATCTACTATACACGTTCCCGGTGTATCGTACCGGCGAAATGATCGTCGTTAATTAAATTAGCTATTTAAACATTAATTAAAAGTATTATACCATTATTACCAAGGGATTTCACCTAGCGTCGATATAACATCAAAATCGTGATCGTTACTTTCGATGCCATTTGCTCCGCGATCATTTTATCGTGCCGTTTGGATTTAAATGACATCACGATGATATTGGTAGAAAAATATGATTTTGATAGAAGGAGAATTACTAATTATAAATAATGTCTCGTGAAAGTGTTCGAGCTCTTAATACAAAAGGAAGCAAAATTCTGTTACATTCTGAATTATAATAATAAAATATAAAAATGAAATTCATCTTGCAAAAATTCTTTTCGTTCTACAACAAGCGTCGTCCGTAGAATTTCAAACATTCTTGCAGATTCCTCAAACGTGACAGTGAAATTTGACAAAAATACTCGTACAATATTCCGATAAGTATCATCGCGTATGTACAAGTTTCATCCTCCGTTTCCTGTCCCCGAGAACCATTACCAGCATTCGAAGCTGTCACGCGTCTCGGGGTCGACGACCCTGGCTGTCTGAATTTTCCTCGTCGAAGCAAGGGGCAAGTCGACAGGGAGCGGCTAACGTCTATCAGCTCTCTTATTAAAGTTATTCCTTTCGAAATTTCTTGCTAGGGAACCGTGCGCCCCGCGCAGGATTTGCCGCGAAGTTGGTCAGCTTTTCGACCTGTTTCGTCCAATTCGATTAACCATGTTTGCTGCGGGAGCAAGTTTTCCACCGCTCGTAAAACGTTCTGACACTCGAAAGCTACGTCGCGCCGCACCGTGGACCCAGGCTTCGTGGATTTTGGTTATTTCGGGGCTCAACGGAGAAACGTAGAAGCTGGATAAACCGTGAAACATTAATGCATTCTAAAAACTTCACGTCGTGGACACCTCTGTTAGATTCTCCGGCGATATGATTATTTTTTCATCTGACCTTTCTGATATCTCTCCAATGTTTCATTTCAGGAAAATATCGAGCTTCTTAATCTTTCCCCTTTTCAATTAATATCAATTAAAATTGATGTAGCGATCAACTATGAAGAACTGAAATACCATCCATATCTGTGACACGAGATCTCTCTCGTCAGTAATTACACGCATGTGAAATATTTCGTTTAACAATGTGAAACGTTTGAAATGTTTCACAGAGGAATGTTGAATTTTAGTTTCGAAAAGCGACGTTCTTTGAAATTTCTGCTCTGAAATTAAGTATATCTATATATATATATACTTAATTAGTATATTTGTAGATGTCGTTAGTTTCTTGGAAATATTGGAGAAAGGAGAGATGGAAAGTTGTTACTTTTCAATAAAATTTCAAAGAATGTCACTTGTTTATATATATATATATAATAATATTAATAATATATAAAATATTAAATAATATAAATAATATATAAAATAAAATGAAATAAAATTCCACGTCTCTAATATATCTCTACGATATATCATCTTTCTGTAAATTCCACCTGTGACGAAAATCAATCCTTTTGAGTACTAGAGAGACTCGGAAGAAATAAGCCTGGCAATGGCCTACGAGCGTCGTTCAACGCCAAAAAAATTGAAAGATCACTCTGCGACCCTGTATCGAACAGGCAAAATCTTCGAAACTAACTAGACGAGCGTCGTTGTCAACGGTCGAGCGATCGAATGCGATCGCACTTCTCGAAGGGCAGACACGGTGGTCGAAGTCGGCCTTTTTGCCGCGGTCTATGGTAATTCCAGAATGGATAGAACGCGCTGCAACAGACAGACTGCAACCTCGGGCTGTATCGAAAACTGCCCGCCGCCTGGAAATATCGTGCCAGGGATTATTTACATTTCAAACTAGGGGCTACCCGTGGAAAATAATCCTTTTTCTATTTCCTTTCATTTTTTTATTATTCGTTGGCCCATCAGCTGAAAGATTACGGAGGTATTTCTCTGTCTCTCTCTCTCTCTCTTTCTCATTGAGATTTGATTGCGGTGCATCTGCGACGAGTCGATGGAAACGCGTACGATACGTATTGGGATATTTAAATCAAGTTTAACGAACATTTAGGTCATCGGGGAATTATTAAATTCATTACTCGCGGAGTGTATTAAATTGTAAGGAATTTGTATTTTTATACATGTATATCGTATTATATCTAGAATGTTTGTATTCTTTGGTCGAAACAAGTCTTTTCCTCTGTTCCATCGAAATCTAAAAATCACTGTAAATAAATTTGTCCTGTGATTTTCGTGTTTAATATTGTGATAAAAATCCTGTCAATTCTGCACAATAAACTTATATGTTCCTCGTCCGTAAAAATAATAAACTTGGATTTTCATAGTATCACTAGGTCGATTAAATTTATCACGTTAGATAATCATGTTTATATTTCACAAATTAGCAAATTATTTTCATCTTGAGTGTGAATGTTTGAATGAACTTTAGATGGAAAAGAAATACAGTAATGTAATTACTGATTCATCATTTCACTTGAAAGTTCTCTGAAATAATTTTCACAGTTTATTTTATCACATGCTTCAGATTTTTAGATTTCGTATCGATTACTTTCGTAATAATCGTAAACGCGAGTCAAGAAAATATTCTACAACACGATCGCTTGTTTCACGAAAATTACGAAGAATAGTAGTTTATCTCGAGCGAAGAAACGTTTCTATTATTTATTTTCTTCTTTCTGTATACCCTTCAGTTTGAATGCCGTAATTAACAGCAGAATTAATCATACGTGATTTACCAGCTGAGGTATCCTCTTTTTCGTGAAACACCACAAATTTACCTAAGTGAAACTCGAGTAAATCTAAATTTACGAAAGCGAGGCAAAACTCATTAGAACTCCTCCTAAACTTGCCTCCCATTAACCCCTCGATTACCAAGACGAAACACACGGCATATATTTACTAAAATAGTCGCGAATCTTCACTAATTAAAGAGCGAGTGCAACGAAACGGTTGCTCCAATTGCTGAATTGTTCAAACATTTGTACAAATAAATGTGTGTTAATTGTATTAAATTATTAGAACAATACTTGTCCTGTATAACGAGGAAATATTTTGTAAAATTTTACTCGATTAAAATATTGTCGAATTTTACCTAAGTGAAATAACTGTTTTTCTTCAAATATTTCAGTCAAAAACTTCTAATTCTTTTTAATCAAACCCTACTCCAGTTTCGCAAATATTTCGTTTCGCGAATTGAATTTGATAAATAAATATTACATTATTGGAAGCAAATTTTTCTATTTATAGTAGCGGACAGAAGATAATTCATAATTTTATTATAAAACGTAATTATTATCTAACGACTACACTATCTATTACGACTACACGACTGTTATTAACGTTGATAACAAAATATCAAGTATCGAAAAACAAATTAACAACTATGAAAATAACGTCATGTAGACAATGTGTGATATAATAATAATATAATATCACCTCGACATTGTCAATCTAATGTGTAAATAATAAAAAAATATCACATAGACAATTTCATTTCACAAATAGTACCGTTGTATTCCAGATAATTATAGTAATTTGCATTATATAATTGAAACTGAGAATGTTTGATCATTCTGCTGTATTTTACACTATTGACAATAAAATTCAATTATATTAAAAAAATTCTAAACCGAGTTGAATTTTCTCAAAAACAATAATCTCTACTTCCCAATGAAAAAAAAAAAACAGAACTTTGAACTTTCTTCTGTTGACCATTTAGAACGAAGTATCACGTCTCTCTAATACCTAAACAATAATCTCTACTTCCCAATGAAAAAAAAAACAGAACTTTGAACTTTCTTCTGTTGACCATTTAGAACGAAGTATCACGTCTCTCTAATACCTAAACAATAATCTCTACTTCCCAATGAAAAAAAAAAAAAAACAGAACTTTGAACTTTCTTCTGTTGACCATTTAGAACGAAGTATCACGTCTCTCTAATACCTAAACAATAATCTCTACTTCCCAATGAAAAAAAAAAAAAACAGAACTTTGAACTTTCTTCTGTTGACCATTTAGAAGGAAGTATCACGTCTCTCTAATACCTAAACAATAATCTCTACTTCCCAATGAAAAAAAAAAAAACAGAACTTTGAACTTTCTTCTGTTGACCATTTAGAACGAAGTATCACGTCTCTCTAATACCTAAACAATAATCTCTACTTCCCAATGAAAAAAAAAAAAAACAGAACTTTGAACTTTCTTCTGTTGACCATTTAGAACGAAGTATCACGTCTCTCTAATACCTAAACAATAATCTCTACTTCCCAATGAAAAAAAAAAAAACAGAACTTTGAACTTTCTTCTGTTGACCATTTAGAACGAAGTATCACGTCTCTCTAATACCTAAACAATAATCTCTACTTCCCAATGAAAAAAAAAAAACAGAACTTTGAACTTTCTTCTGTTGACCATTTAGAACGAAGTATCACGTCTCTCTAATACCTAAACAATAGTCTCTATTTCCCAATAAAAGAAAAAAGAAAAAAAAAAGATAGATGATGAACAATGCGTAATTTCCCGATGTACTTATGGATAATTCAAGCAGAAAAGCGGCCTGATAATCGTTACAATGGGGGAAGATAGCGTCACAGGGGTTGCAACCCTTAAGTGGCCGTAAAATTGGCACGCATCGGCCGTTTAACCATGAAAATTAGAGATTTCGAGGCGCGATAGCATCGTCTCCCTCTCTCTCCCTCTCTCTCTCTCTCTCTCTCTCTCGAATCCAATGGGCAATTACCGGCTGGCGTAAGTCGACCAAACAGATTTCTGATATTCACGCGGTACGGCTATTACGCGATCGTTAGGAAATTATCTACTAAACGACAACGTGAGGAAACTTTCGTCGTTCTCGTCGGCGTTTCGAGTTACGAACGACGAGTTTCAATTTCCTGGCCAACGATTTTATAGGCGTATTAGCCGTTAAGTATCTGAGCTCGGAGGCTCTTCATAAAATTGTTACGAAGAGAGGGAAAGAGAGAGTTTCGTCTGAAAGCTGAATGTTTCTGCCCGATCGTAATCTCGCGATGTTTCGTAATCTGCGGCGCTCGTTATTTTTATGGATTTTCTGTACTAGACTCTGGAGTTCGACGCTTTTACTATACTCCCGTGACTTTCGATAATTTAGGCTTTATAATTAAAATAGGATCGTCGTTCAAGCTCGTTGATGTCTGACAGATTACCACGCGCTGAGGGATTATGTCGTAACTCGCGAGTTATTACAAATTGGAAAATATCACTGAAACGGGGAATCGTAATTCTTTAGACATGCAGCGTACAATCTCGAGATTCGTGCTCTCTTTGCTATTTATTTACAGCAGAAACAAAGGAAACTATCTGTCGATTTTTATATATTTTCCACGGTGGAATAGAAACTTAGGGTATTAAATTCTGAATGTAATAGAAAATTTGTAACAAGGCATGAGAATTCGATATTCAAACTCCTTGCACTTCGAAATCTAATATTCAAATTTCCCCCACGATATTTACGATATTATTCAATTAGATTTTACGATATTAATTTCAATTAACTTTATGATTTTATAATTTATTTTTCCAACTGGAAATCAAAGGACAAAGAATCCTAAAATCCCACCGTATGAAGCACAGTTTTCGTCTCTAAATTCCAAGTTTTAAATTCTGAAATTAAAAAAATGGAAACAAAGGAGAAAAAAAAAGATCACAGTTAAATTAAATTCACAAACGAGTCAGCACGAATCTCAAGATCGACTTTCAAGAGACGTCACTCACCGCTCAGGTAGAACTGGCTGGTGCTGTTGTACAGGTTCGTCACGATCGGCTTGATGTTGTCGAATGTCAAGGTCTTCAGCAAATTATCCCTCAAGTCCAACACGTACACGCCGGGCGCGCCGGCCAGGAAATCCGCATCGAGGGTGACCAGCTTGTTGTCACTGAGCTTCAGCTTCCTGAGGTTCCTCATGCCGTCCAACGCTTTCTCCGAGATGTACTCGATCTCGTTCTGATCGAGATCCAGCTGCCTCAACGAGGGCATCTCGATGAACGTTCTGTCGCCGATCATCGCGATCAGATTGTTGCGCAGGTCCAGCTTGACCAAGCTCCTCAAACCGTGAAAACTGTCCGCTGTGATGACTTTGATCTGATTGTCGACCAGGAGTAGCTCCTCCAGGGTGGTGAGATGCTTGAACGCCTTGTCGTGGAGGGTGCTGATGTTGTTGCTGTTCAAAGAGAGGGTCTTCAGCGACGGTAGATTGACGAACGTGTCCCTGGAAATTGAACGATCGGGGTTAATCCGCGAAATATGGCACGCGAGGTGTGTCAAAGAGCGATCTACGAAAAATATCTAAAATAATCTAAAAATATCTGTTTCATCGGGTTTCGCGTTTTATTTTCGTAGAATCGTAGTGTCGCAGTATGAAAGATACAACATTTAACGCACGCTTGGATCTAATCACTTGCGCTGGCAACTGACTGCGGACCATAACGAGTGACCGAATCGTATACAATAATTCGTCGCTTTCTTTTCGAACTCGTCGGTATACCACCGGATAGAAATTATTGAGAAGTAATGAATTTATTATTTGTTTCGTCTGGGTTATACTTAAGTATACTTGATGAAGACTGAGAAAAGAATGTTGCAATTTTGGGAGAAAAAGTTCTCGATATGTGTGGCACGTCACTCGAGCGCAAGAGGTTAATTAATCAGCACGTAAACGCTGAAACAGGGCTAAATTTGAGAGAAAGAAATTTTAGCAAAACGAAAGAATTCCTGGAATTTTCGCACCGAAGACCAAAATCAGTTTGGCACCAAAGAATTGTTTTCGAATAAATTTTCTTTGTGATTTATTACCAGCAAATGTTTTAATTTATGATCCTAGTTAATTAAGAGGTATATAGTTTATATATACCCAGGGATGAAAACATTTGTCAGAGTATATATAATAGTGTGTCAATAGTTCTGGTACAAAGAAAGTCATAGTAATATAGAGAAATATCATATAGTTTTTATCAAGTGGACAGTTCAGTAAATTAGAACTAATTAGAATAGAATAGAACTTTTCGAATAGAATGTGTGCTTCAAATAAGTGCGCGTAGAAACAATAGAACGACCTGTTTATGTTTCAGTATTTTTGAAAAATTCTGAGAAAATATGACATTGTAGAAGAGGCACCGGGGAAAATAATGGAAGAGTGAATTTTTGTAAAATGATAGGACAACTGGCGGGAAGGATATTAAAGGGGACGTTATTCGAGATAAAAAGAATTTTTCAAAACATTCAGAGATCAATATTACAAGAAAGGACGCTCTGTTTTCTAGGACAACGATATTAAAATATTAATAATTTGTGCAAATTTTACAGGAAATTAAAAAAGCGTATGTAACATGAGAAAATGTATAAAATATCGCAATTAGAGTGACTGTTATAATTTATAATATGTAAAGGTAAATTATGTTATAAAACTAATTATTTTTACAAATTTCTACATTTTCTATTTCTTTAGTCACGTTCGTAAAAATATAAAAATATATACAAAAATTTGCAATACACGAGAAAATTATTTATACTGTAAATTCGGGATGAGTAAATTACTTAACGAGGATCTCACTGTCAAAAATTATATAATGTATTTTTGGTAGATATATGTTATATGTATATTGTTTGCATATTATTTATGACTTTTGTAGGCTAGTAAATGTTTGAATCGTATCAATGCTTTGTATGTTCTACTGGCAATTTAAGACTGGTGTATGGCACTTTTTTATGGACGTATAAAAATTGTATCTCTATCGCGGAGCACTGAATATAAAGAAAGAATATACCTATACGTATATAATCTTTATCGAGAAGGCACTGAATATAAGGGAAGAATATATGTAGTTCTACAGGAGTACAAATCTATCACTACAACTATTCAGGTCGTAACTTCCATTGAAACAGCAGTAAAGTCACGAACGCTTTGTGCATCAGTACATAAAACGCGATCTTCATTATTAAGCATTTCGTAAACTGTTGTGTAAAGAAACTCGACATAGACTAAACATCCTTCTATTCTTCCTCACTTAATAAAATTCCAACAGAATTGTGCAAATTCCCCGCTCTTTCCTTCAAACGAAACTACAACAATCGTATCGTAATTCCCAACTTGCATTTTATCTTGCAGCAAATCAAACAGCTAAACAAAAACAGAATTTTCAGATGAAATATTTTCCCGTGTTTTGCGTTGGCATGTAGAATTTCAACAAAATTGCATTAACAAAAATCTACTAAAATTTATTCTTCCCTTCTTATTTAAAACTACAATCTCTAACTTCACATCACCTCGCGTCAATTTTTAATAAAATAAAAAAAAAAATCCCAAATACCTACGTGTTTAAACGTTTTTCTGTTTATCACCAACCCATAGAATTCCAAAAGAATGAACTGTGCAACCTCTCCTCGTGCAAGAATTCAATCATACTATTTTCAGTCTATAAAAATCCAAACAAAATTATACACAGTAAACTTACTCTCTCATCTTCGTGAAAGTACAATCACACTCTGCCTTATCTCACGGCAATCTCGCAAAAAGCTAAAAACAAACCTGAACCAATCTGAGGCGTTCTCGTTCGCGTCGCGAGGTGGAAAAAGAATCAATCAACCTAAGTACCCCTGACACATCCCCGAACGATTAATTCAACCCCTTCATCAATTAAACCTGCACGTCTCCCTCTTTGCTTCGGCAACAACCCCTCGGAATATTCTCTGGAAATCCCCACCCCACAATTGAAAAGACCTTTTGTCGTTCATCCGTGACGTTTATCCTAACCGAGCGTCGCGTAGACGAAATTCGAGCGGGTTCGAGTATCCTCAAGGCCTTATTGTCCGCGTTTCTCCCTATCGCGTGACTGTGCTCACGTCGAGCTAGCGTCAACGATCGCCGACGTTTATTTACAATGTCGCGAGGTTACAGAGATTGCAAAGTATTGGCGCGATCACGCCTCCGGCCTCTCGATAAGGAGCCACCAGCCTGATAACACGTTGCGTATGCAACCTAAGCTACGTTTCGCACGCCAAATGGGAAATCGCGATGCACGTTGTAGCGTGCAACATTGTTCGAATTTTGTTTGACAGTAGAACGAATGATTTGTAATTCTTTTGTAAACTCGTGTTTTTATTTTTAATAACTTCACACTTTCTTCCATTATATATAATCGTTTAGAGAGTCTGACCAACTGTTGTATCTCTTAAAAAGAGTAAATTTGTTAACAAAGATCGTCGTTTGATTTTGTTGAAGTTACTTTAAACTAAAGAAATAACAAAATCGATAAAAGGTGTAGATATTTTTATTTTATTTTGATAATATTGAAGTTCGAGATGATTGTGTTTGTTATTTTATAGAAAGTATTCCATGAGAGTTAATTTGTATTAATTTTTATGATTATTCTTCGTTTAAGCAGAAATTTGCTTTCGTCACTAAATATTAAAATCGACACTATACTTTCGACATCTTATACGTTACTTTTGTATTTTTGCAAATTTCTCAAATTTCTTGTTAATACACGAAAACCAGCAATTTAATATTAACCAACAGCAACCCAATTTTAGATCACATGAAATCACATTTCCAGACATTTAACTCTGCAGGGATTATTAAGATTATTTAAGCTGATTCAACATTCGTCATTGTAAAACTCGAAGAACTATATTTTGTTGTCTGCAATAAAATAAAGTATAAATTAGCAAAGTATGTTTTATTGTCCGCAATGAAATAATGTATAAATTAGTAAAGTATATTTTATTGTCCACGATAAGATAAAGTACAAAAATCTACAAAAAGAAAAAAGAAATAAAGTATAAATGAAGCAGAGGGAAATTTTGTTCCATATTCATATACAACAGAGGTAAATTCGGGAACGAAAGTATATTTTCTTCCCAGGAGAATATCTGTTTCTGGCGTGTCAATACGATCCGCGTGTAAACAGATTTTATTTCGCTGCTCCGCTTTTACATCGGTCATGTTTGCGTTCCATCAATTTCGCCGGCGAGCTAAACTTGGATTGTTTGATTTAATTGTTTATTAACGGCGGCGATAAGTTTGCTCTGGTCACGTTAATGCGGCCGGTGCACACGAGCGGAGCCGCGTTAACCGATTAACCGTGTTTTATCGATTAACACTTAATTGCCAGTCGCACTTTGTAAACTCCGTTCGCTTTGTCGCGAAAATGTAATTGATCAATTCGCGCGGTACACATTGTGCAACTTAGCCCCCCCGGTTATTAACTTGTCCAAGTTGTTTCGTTGCGTGTAATTTCAAACGTCGAATTGAATGCTGCTGTGAAATATCATCGACGTCGGTTTTTAATTTGCGCGGATTGAAGAACGCAGAGAAGAGGAACGAGATGTGATGTAAGTGACATGGATGAAGATTTAGTCAGACGGCATTCTTGATTAGACAAAGTTTAAAACATTAGTTGAATGCTATAAGTATCTTGAACTTATTTCAAATTTTACGTAAGGGTATTGTGAAATAAAGGTAAGTGATATAGATCAAGGTTTAGTCAGACGATATCTTTCGTTTGTTATAACTTCGAAAGCTACGAGTATTTTCAATGTCAATTTTTATTTCTGCAGAGTGGAGAAATTAACGTGAAGAGGAGAGAAATGAAAGAAGCAAGTGATACAGGTCAAGGATTAGTCAGACACTATTTCTAATTAAGGGCTTACTATAAATTATTCGTTAGGGAGCGACCTCGTAAAATTCCTATTTAATATTGCCAATTTCTATGATATGAAATCACACGTGACGTAATTTGTTTATTTTCAAGTTATTTGTTAAGAAATATTCCATCTGCTAAACCTCGTATTTCTTAATTCAATATATGTTTTATGGACACTCTTAATAATTACAACGTCGAATTATATATTTGCATATTAAATGCAAAATGTGTTATACATGATCAAACAAGTACCTCGAATGCAATTTTTAAATTACAAGATGGAGAAGTTACTGTAACGAAGAAAAATGAAGCACGCAAGTGAAAGAGATCAAGAATTAGTCAGACGTTACTCCTAATTTAATTTCTACCTTAAACATTGTTCATGGATCACAGAGATTTTATTTATTAATTTCTGTAGTTTCAAATCATATCCACAATCATAATTTGTTTATCCTCAATTTGTTTACTCTTAAATTTATTAAAAATTATATTACCAGATAATTTCGTAATTTTGCATGTTCCACGAGCACTCATAATGACTGTAACGTTGAAATACGTATTCCACGTTATAAAATGCATCAGGCGAAAATTAATTTAATTTTTTATAAATAAAACCTCCGTTTAAAGCATATTACAGTTGATCCCTTTCAATGAACATCCCGACGTATTATAAAAATATACATATTTAACGAATCACTCTTTTTCAATGTTAATACACTGTTGCTGAATTAATCATTTCGTTCTCCGATCACATTTACATAAACAGTTGCATAAACTCCCAGACACTCAGAGTCGTTTAATTCTATAATTACTCTACAACAGCGATGATTAAAAGTGTTTTATAATTTATTGGAAATTCGTTAAAAAGCACTGGGATAATCTTGCATCTTTAAATACCCTGAAATTTATGAACCCTTCATAATTCTTCATCACTTCCATCATTCTTTAGCCCCTTATGCTTCCCCAAGGGAGGAACACGATAATAATTTTGATCTAACAAATTACCACAACTTTCTATTCGTTTATCAAAATTAAATACTTCGCCTGGTTATTAATTTTAATTCATCAATCACCGTGGAAAGAAACAGGAAACTCATATCGTGTCGCTGGATCGTTCATTTAAAGATTTTTGCAAATTATAAAGTATAAATTATAGAAATTGCTATCTATTGTCGTTGAAAAATTTAACTGCCATTGAGAATATATTTTGTTATAATGTGTCTCCTATTCGAGACTTCAAAATGGAGAAATCTTTTGATCATTTTTCGGATCTGTTTGTGGAGATTGATAATTAAATATCGTACGGACTTTTGACGATCATTTTGAAAGGAATTATATGTACGTGTATATTATAAAACGAATAAATTGCCAAAAAAAAAAAAAAAAAAAAATGAACGCGGCAGTAGATTGATAACGGACAATGAAGACGATCAACTGTTTAATAAAATCACGATCCATAATTTCGAGCAATGTTAACTCAAAGGAACAATGACTTTTTTTTAAACTAACAAGTTCGTATTAAATTATCAATAATTGAAAACGAAGTAAAGGGAGTATATTTCATTAAATCTGACATGGCAATTCTATTAATTAATAATTACCCCTCAGCTTGATCAATCGCGCCGCGTGCTACATATATTTGGCAACTAGTCGCTTAATGGACAATGAACGAGGCGAATCTAATCCGGATTTCAAGACATTCTGGCGTGCGTGAAGCTGATTCGATTTGCCGAGAGAGCCCGCCGATTCACCGAAACGCGAATTCTCGACGCATCGCGGAATTCCACGGCAATTTATGCTCGTAAAACGCCCTCCTCGGGCGAAGACGTTTTCACTTTACTCCCGGGCTCAGACTTCGTAATTGGTCGTAATTGAACGAATCAGCCGGAATTATGAAGGGCGTGGAAAGGGGCAGGGGGGAGCGTGGTTATCATTCGAACACCATCAAACAGCGTTTATGGAACACGCGGTAAATTCCAACTAGCGATCCTTGCGGGATTCTACGACGACTAAAGGGGTGACACAGCCCTCGAGCACCGAAGCACCAAATATGGAAAGTGCATGATTTCGCTCGATTGAAAAAATTTTATAAAATTTCATACCAAACTATTAATTAAAATTTTTCATTTTTCTTCCAACTCATACCAAAAATGTAGTAGCAATGAATAGTAATACAGCAACATGATTATTAAATTAATAACGAAAATTATTACATTATTAAATTAGTAACGAAATAATATCTAACAATAATTATTAGATTAATTACGAATCATATGAAGCAACATAATTATTAAATTAATAACGAAAATGTTTGAATTATTAAATTAATAACGAGTATAATATTTCCATTAGTATTTAGAAAGAATCATTTTATTAATTATTATGTTATTTAAATTATCACAGACGGTTTTTTGTAATAAATAATCGTAAATGAAAATAGTTGTGGTAATGGAATACAATTTTCGTGAAATGATTGTTTTGATCTTAGTAAAAATATAATTTGTTCTTTCGTGACTGAAATGGAAGATACAAGGAAGAAACGTGTGTTTTGACGATAAGTCACATGAAATTTGAAGATTAAGACAGATTTCGAATACAGTGTATATTAGAATAGAGATCTAGAGTAATGTATCAAGTTGAACAATAAGGACAATTTGGAGCAAGTGCCTTCACTTTTATACTTGCCCCAGACAAGAAAAAAAAATAGACATTACAAATAGAAAACTAACATATAATATTGTCTATATAATTAACAAAACTGTATAAAATGATTGAAAATAGAAAACAAATGATATATTCTTTTTATCAAATTATTTCTCGACTATAATTAATGATTACTATTATTGCAATGAATATTTTCTTTTGTAATACAAAATACAAGTAATACCAGTTTAGTTTGTATTGCAAACGTTAATATAAAATTGATATAGGATTTGAAACGTAGTTAATTATTATAATATTTCATTATTAAAATTATTTTATGAATATTCTCCGTAATGTGAAATCTAGCGCTATTTAGATATAAATCTATTAAACTATTAACAACAATTTACAATTTTTCAAGAAATTTAACACACTTTCAATATCAAACTATCAAGATTATCCCTCAACGATCTTCATTACTGCAGTACTATTCTATAAAATTCCTACTTTGAACATCTCTGAACAAATTCGACACAATAGAAAAAAGTTCAAGAATCGATTTAAAAAAATTTGGCACGCTGAAATTCCAAACTTCCGTTTTAAACATTCCAAAAATGTACTGATGAAATTAAAAAAAATTCCTTCACGATGTCTCGAATTCGATCGAAGAAACCTCCAGATCAATATAAAAAAAGATCTATCCGGCGTGAAATCCTAAACTAATCTCAAAGAGGTCTTAGACACTTCAAATCTAAGTTGCAAAAATTCAGTAAACCAAAAAAAAAAAAAAAAAAAAAAAAAACAAAAACAAATGAAAGACCAAAGAAATTACGATACCTGTTAATCTCGGTGATCCGGTTCGCGTTCAAGAAGATGGCCGACAGATTCCTCATGTTCTCGAACGCGCGCGTCCTCAGCGACGAGATGACATTCGTGTTGAGATCGATCTCCGCGATCGTCGGCAAATTGGAGAACGCGCCTTCCTTCAGCTCCTCGATACTCGTGTCTTGCAACGTGATCTTCTGCAGGTTCTTCAACTGCCTCAACAGCTGAACCGGCACGTACTCCAGCCCGTTTGGCGTTCGAACGATGAACTTCAACTTCTGCAGATAGATCTGCGACGTGAAGTAATTCCACGTTGGATCGTTGTTGGTGAACGGGCTGAGCACCAGACAGGTGGCGTTCGTGGCGTTTCTTATGGTGATGTTGTCGCAGTAGCAATACATCGGCGCTTGTATGCCCTCGATCGCGCAGATGTTCACCTCTTTCGTCTCTTTCGCGACCTTCTTCTTGCCCCGTGATCTCGTCGAGGCTGACAGGCTCGAATGGAGCATCGAGCCGAGGAGCAGAA
This sequence comes from Tetragonisca angustula, assembly GCA_036937485.2. NCBI lineage: Eukaryota > Metazoa > Arthropoda > Insecta > Hymenoptera > Apidae > Tetragonisca > Tetragonisca angustula. The sequence goes on from JAWNGG020000014.1 coordinate 22,941, forward strand.
GCTGAAGAAATATCCAGGATAATCGTTTCATCTCGAACGTCTCGCGCGTGCAGTGGACCTGCAAGCAGAGGGATGCTATTTGTTTGAAAATTGTTTCGAATCTCATCGATTGTAGATGAATCTATATTGATGATATTGGGTAGTTGACGCTGACATGTTGACGATAATGGGACTGTTAAACGGTGATGAAACATGGCATCGGGGATTGTATTTGGAAAATAGATTTTGGCAAATTTGAAATAATACTAAAAACGATTTCAGGCTTAACGATGCAGATTGATTGAACGATGGAGTTTTATTTATATTCCGTAATTGTAATAAAGTGACTGGTGAGATTAGTAGTATTATTAATTCGAATGGTATTGAACAGATTTGAGGGAATTTAAAAACTCATCGTGGTAAGAAGTGACTTTATTCTTGAACAGATTGAATTGATGGAATATTGCCAGGTTGGTTGCCATTTTTATAATATATATTGCAATGAACTGAAACTCATGTCGATAAAATTGGAAAGCTTCGTGGATTTTGTAGAAAACTTCGTGGAGACTGAATACTTGAAATAAACTTTGGTGTGTTCTGTTGTTTTAGTTCCTAAGCGTTTAAATTATAAGAGACCCAAGTTTCTAAGCTATAAGAAAGTTTGGTCCGTTCTATCGTTATAGTTTCCAAGTTTCTTAATCACGTTCAATCCAATTATTGCTGTCTTTGTTTAAAAACGACGATCGAAAATCTTCGTGGTAATTTTTGGTCAAACAAAGGGGAGAGGTTTAGAATTTTATTGATCGCTTATCGTCGATCGTGACAGTTTCAGCGCGACAATTTCTCTTGAAGATGGTACTTGCTTTGGAGAAACTGTCTCACAGAATGACAAATGAGTCTATACATATTCTTCTTGTTAGACGCTAAAATAAAATACACGAAAGAACCAAACTAGAAAGTTAGACTTGTAAAAGTCTACTTTATTAAACTTCGCGCTGTACATGTACGTACGTATATCTCCGCCAAAATAAAATGCACAAAAGAACCAAACTAGAAAGTTAGACTTGTAAAGGTCTACTTTATTAAACTTCAGAAACCAAGAAATCAAGAAACTTTCCACTTGTACAAAAATTCCCACGAATCGCGTTCTGTCGGCGATCGATCTCGTTCCTTCTCTCCTCAGTCGCCAGGTTATCACCGATCATGCTTCATCGGGCCGCGAAAAATCCACTCGCGGTCCAGAACAGCAAGACAAAGGGAGAAAGAGGTTCGGGCCGGTGGAAAGTGGAAAAAAGAAACACAGGCAGCTGGAAGAAAGTGGGGGGGAGGGGGGAGAGCATAAAGGCTGTGAAGGAGGTAAACCAAAGGGAGAAAGAGGAGGAGGAGGAGAAGAAGAAGAGCGAGAGGTGGCGTTCACGGCCGCTTGGACAGGTGTGAGAGACGCGCGAGCCTTTCACCTGTCGGCGCCACAGTTTCTTTTTTTTTCCCCTCTCTCTTTCTTTTTTTCTTTCTTTCTTTCCTGCCGCCTCCTCCACCGCAAAACGAAGACGAGCCCGAAAAGGGACAGCGGCTCGCGAGAGATCCTTTGAAAAATTATCACGCCGAGCGGAACGCTCGCATAATGCCCGCGTGATCGTTTGCCTTTATTTTTCAAACTGGCCACGCCGACGTTCGCTCGTCTCGCAAGCTTTCGCTCGGCTTTCGCGGTCATCCTCGCTTTATGAGCGTTGGGCAACGAGTTTGAAAACGTTCTACCGCTCGTGTCTGGATTTGTACGGTTCTTCTTTTCCTTTCGCCGAGCTCCTGTTTCTGTCGCGAGGATCGTTTCGAAGAGTACCGGCGTCGAAACCTTTGGAATGGAATACAGAGTTGCTCGTGAAAGTGTTCGAACGCTCCGAAGGATTTCTTACAAACGCGTTTCTTTTTTTCTAAACGTGTTAATTTAAATGGTACGAGGTGCTTTTAAATTTCGTTGATTCAGCGAGAGTCAATTATCGTGATTGTATCCGAGTTTGAAAGAGATTTAAAAATTGTAACATTATTCAACAAAAGTAGAAAATATATCGTAGAAGAAATGTATTTAAACAGCTGATAAGATTATATTATATGTGCTTGGACTAAAATGATTATTCATACTGTGCATTAATATTTTACTAAATATTTGTAATAGACATTTTGACATAAATGTATGTAGATGCATATTTTCAGATTCGTTTCAAACAACTTGAACATTACAATTATATTTTATATATGTTATATATACGATTATTGTATGGTACTATGTCTATAAAATTATTCGAATCATTTTTGTTATATTTTATTATAAACACACGATTGTCATTACTATATCATCGTAATATTATTATATTACTAAATTGTTATTATTTAACATTTTAGTATTATTTAGTATTAGTATTAGTATTACTTAATTAAATATTAGCTCAGGATAAACTCCATATTTCACCATAAATTAATTCTTATGTACATACCCTTTGACTATATCATACAGCAACAAATTGTACAATAAAATTCATCTCCTATATGCAATGTATTAAAATATCCCAGGCCAAAAGATCGCTATTGATATTACAAAATCTATATATCTCACACAGGTCTGGCCAGTAAAAAAAAAAAAAAAAAAAACAAAGAAAAGACGCACGTAATAAAATCGTGCCTGTTTTATCGAGTCAGTGGAAAAATTTTCAGCCGCTAAGGTGCATCGAATATATTGTCCAGGCTGAACGTGCTCGACTTATTGCATTCACGTTTTTATCCTCCCTTGTTTTTCCCTTCCTTCCATTTTCCTTTTCTTTTTTTCCTTTCCGTTACAACGCGGTAAAGAATGAACGCCCCGCCGCTTTCCTATTCTCCGTTCGCGCCCATCTATTCCATAATTGAAAATTCGCGTTGAATATCCGCGGCACGGGGCGCGAGAATAAAAACATTAACCACACTGCCACAAGACGGTCCATTAAACAGAATCGTTAGCGCTCTCTCGTTTTTTTTTTCTGTCCCTCCGCGAGCCGCGCGAATTCGCGCGAAAAAAGGCGATGCTGTTGCACACTTCCGTCATCGCAATTACCATTTTATGCGGTGTACGGTGTTACGACTTGTGTGTTAAAAGAAAATGAAAGAATTAAGCGTCGAGATTTTTCACATCGTTACTGGGCGACGTTCCTTTTCTCCACCTAAAATCATTGAAAATTGAACGGACGAAAATTAACAATATTGACTGAAGTTAGCATATTTTCAGAAACGAGCCACGAGACGCAAGAGATATAAATAATATTCGAAACTTGAAAGGAAAATATTTACTCCGAGTGAGTTAATTATTAAATTATTTTTGAAAAAATATGTTATTTAGCAATTTAGAAAAATTTACAGAAGAATACTTATATGTTGTCTATATTATAAAAATTATATATATATATATATATATAATTTTTATAATACGGAATATAAACCTAAATCATCCGATCATCCTGAATCACTCAAGACAATCTACTGCACTTGCTCTTTATTTTAAAAACACATCGTGCAAAAGAAAAGAAAATATTATACCATTTGTTCGATGCCAGAAATTAAAAATACAAATAAATATCGACTAAACGAGAAACGTATTCCGGATTTTCCTCCCTACTTGTTACGGCGTATAAATAAAAAAAAGATGGCCTTTTTCCGCTTGCAACGAACGATCCCTGGGTTTCATTTCGAGTCGCATTATGCTTTCATAGTGTGCCAACCGGCTGGACACGTGGCGAGCGTTCAAAAGCGTTTTACAGCACGGCCAACCGACTATTCGCGAAATGTCTGTCGATTTCGAGAATACATATAGATATGATATATATTCGCGTCGCTTCGTCGCACCGTGCAAAGAGAAATAAAGCAGCTTGAAGCGGAAATCGGCGACGATCGCGCGAAACACGTACAAAACCTTTAATTTTTGATCGTGCAATCAACTGCTGGTTATCGGTTTCACGCACACACACACGCTGCTTCCGATCGTGCAATTAACACACGACGTAGCCAACAATACCAGATCGTCGATTTTTGACTGAACGCTCGAGTTTCTCTGGATTAATGTCACTTGGCGAAATACGGTGGAAATTTTTAAATGGCTGAATTTGCGAGAACAGTGATACAGGAACGTCAGTTTCGGTTTTATCACTGATTTTGGCTCTAAAATGTATTTTTGTACATATGACTCGTAATTTGTCTTTTATACGGTAAAAGTGGAGTGTCTGCAGAGTGCCTTCGATTTTAAATCAACACGATGATATATAGTCGACGATCAGTCGTGTGTACCGATTGGACATTGAACGAAGAACTTTATAAATTTTACGGTCTATTGATAATGACGAAATAAAATTTTACTTTAAAAATTCATACCAACGAACGTTGACACGTTCGAAATCTATTTTCTTGGAGATGAATTCTCAAACAAAAGAATGTTAAATTAATTTTCTAACTTATTCTAAATTTCAAATTCGACAACAAAGGCTTAAGTGGAAGAATATCATTTTCTTAATGAATCATTAAAATTCTTAAATCACTGAAATTCTTGATATTTTCTAAATTGGAACAGCTTGCACGACACGCGAAATTATACAAAACACTCAAAGTACAATATCGATAAATTAGACTAGAGTACAAAATTTGCAAACTAGATCGACACAGTTGATACGATAACAAATTTCTATTTAAATTTCATTCTTCGACCGCATTAATAAAACGACACAAATGCTCGTAATCTATCTGGATGTCAGCTAAATAGCGATCGAAACTTCACTCCATATATACAAGATCAGAGAATCTTTCTAATCGATTAACCACCGGAAATATCCCTGTAGCAGAGTTTCGAAGGATACAGTTTAAGGATGGAAACTGGTTGCTTCGCCAGCACTTAAGCAAGAAGCGAGAGACCAACGATTTATCGTCGGCATTACGCGGGAAATCTACGAAATAGAACGAAGAGGAGACGAGCTGCATGTAGACGTAAGCGGAGCTGAGCTCTCCGGGACCTCCGAGCTTTGAAACTAGGAAAATTCGTCTTTTCCCACTGCTAACCGGGATACCAATGGAAATCGCGACTCTGCAGACAGCGTGATCTATGAACGACAGTTCTCGGGATTTCTGTTATTTTTGTTACTCCCCTTGGCACGTCTTTTATTGCACGTAGCACGATCCACTGGACTTTTGATTTCAGAGTACTAATTGTTCAGAGAGGTACGTCGATCGTTGCGTTTTCTCGATTTTTCTTTCGCAGGTTGATTCGATTTTCATTTACCACGAGAAAAAGAAGAAGTTTCTTCAATTGGAACTTGAAAGATTTTAATATAGGTATATTAAAATTATTTAATAAGTTTTGAGTGTATTAAGTGAAGAAGGATAAAAATTAATCAGTTTAAATAAATCTGACGTTTCGAGGGAAATTCGAGAGAAATAAATTTGCCGATATTAAGTGAATATCCATGACTCAAACTAAAATAATTCAATGGAAATGTTCATAGATGAAAGATAATTTCCAGAAATTTATCTCTGATCCAGCCAATTCACCGAATTTTTAATATTTTAGAGCAAATTTTAGCCACTCGGAGGATACATTGGTCAGTTTCATGAATGAGAATGTAGAGAGACTGTTTTCGAAAATTTGAAATTGAAGAAGATAGAAAATAAATTGAATGAATTTTTGTTTCATCGAATATTGTCCGAGTCAGTTACAGCGCTGATCAAGGTTGGAATGTATAATGAACATCTAGCTGCAGACGTAATTGATCGGTTGAATTTCCTGAGAAATTCTAAATTTAAACAAGTGGAATACATAGCTCATGAAATCAAGTCATTGCCCTGTATGAAGTTGAATAGATTGTCTCCTATATGGCTCAATTTCTCTCATTGTACGATTCATTAAAATGGAATGTCTCTGGAATCTTGTAATGATTTTATACTCCTTTAAACATGAACAAAGCTCGTACGTGTTATATGTAATACGTATTATAAGAGGAAATTTGTAGTTGCACTGGAAATACTTCCCAACAAATAAATAAATAAAAATATACGACTAAAACGTAAAAGAAGGAATAGGAAATAAATGACGAAGTTTATCAAATACTAAAGATTCATTAATAATATTTATCAGTAAATAAAAAATGTTGTATAAATATACGTTATAAAATTTATATTTGCGTTACAAATCTCTCTACAAATCTCCATTGCGAAATATCTTTCAGAAAATAAATATGACATAAAGAAATAAAAATGTTTGAATGAAGGACAAGTCGTTAAACTCGCGTCAGAAACATGCTATAAATTCATCAATAATGTCATTAATGAACGAAGAATAGCTACAGGTTAATCTCTAGAATGAACGAAGAACGACTCGAATATTAATAAATATCTTCCACTACGAGATATCTGTCAGAAAATAGATATAATATAAAAAATGAAATATAGAGATGAAAAAAGTAAGTACTATCACCAACGAAGGAAGAACAATTGCGGATTAATCCCAAAGAATTAAACGATTTAAATATGTACTGATACGTCCTCGCGACACTGGAATTTACCTTCCACGAATTTTCGCCGTTGAAATTTTCCGAAACTAATCTGCCGCAAGTTTCAGAAGACAGCGTACAAAATAGACGACAACCCTTTTAATCTAACGCATTCATCGCGTACGACGTGTAAGTGCACACAAGTTCCGCTTTAAAACCCGTCCGCCGATCGATCACCACTCTATCCCTTCCACCGACCCACGGTCGACTTTCGAGCATTATACACCTCATAAATGATAACGAAGTTAACAAGCGAGCGATAAAATGAAAATCAAGCCCGCCGGTTCATGAAACGAGACCGCGCGCCGCGATAAATAAATAAATAAATCCCTTTGGAGATTTGGGCAGACAGAAAAAGGAAGAAAGGAAGAGAGGAAAGAGAAACGAAGAAAAAAACTTTCGTGAAATTCCTGCACGACGCGCCGTTATCGTTAATGCAATGTTATTAATTCACGTCGTTTCACCGACGATGAGTTTTCACCGATTCCACGCGCCGGAAACCACGGGAATCTCGATCGGAGTAATAATCGACGCTTGTGAAATTCCTCGGCGAGTCTCGCGGCGTCGAGTAAAAATTCCACGAAAAGGAGCCGGCAATTTCGTCGGTTACCGGCGAGATCGATTTATCCCGGCGAGGGATGATCGATCGGCTAATCGAAACGCCCTCGAGCCCGCGCGAAATCTCGATACAGAGAGGGTGACGGATTGGAAGAGCGGCCGGAAGTCAGAAGTAATTCGTCTTTGAGCGGCGGCGCCTTGGTCTCATTCTGACGTGTTGGCTGAGTGGAAGTCATGCGATTCAACTGGCGTTAACTAACTTCGATTTTCGGTGCTTGGAACTATCGGTGATGACGGTTGAGTTTGATTGATCTTGAGGTCATTGGGATGGGTGTTTGTTGAAATTAATAGTGTAACGTGAAAAATTTATTATTTTATATTTATTTTATTATTTTATTAATTATTGTTATACTTGCTTCGTGTGTATTTTATATTTATTTTATTATTTTATTAATTACTGTTATACTTGTATATTTAATATTATTTTACATATATTTTATATATTTAATTCTATGTATTTATGAACTTTTTTTAATTAATTATTATAACATTATGATGTTACTTCGACTGAATCAAAGTGTTAATCTTTTGACTCTTGCAGTTCAGATTGTATTACAATTTCTGTTTCTTTTACATACGTGTCACTGGAGCCAGAAATTAGCCCTCGTGCAAGTTAGCAACATAATGATAGAAAAGCAGCTGACGTAAAAGTAATAATTACAGTAAAAAAAAAAAAAAAAAATAGTAAAAAAGAGAGCGCATAAACAAGACTCCTTTAAACCAGAGAGAACGCAGTTATCCAGTAAATTGGTGGAAATTGCGGTATACGTTCAAAGTGAATGAGATGAAACACAACCCGTGCACTCGAAAATGGTGCGAACTTTCCAGAGTACTTAATAGATCAAGTTGATGTCGAAAACGTGCTTAATTAGAACCTTCGTCGATGAATGGCGCTCGGCGAAATTTATGCGGGCAAAGATGAATGGGGGACATCGTTTCGCAAAATTGAAACTTCAGTGGAAAAAAGTAAAAACGAGGGGTGGGAGGGGGAGGGGGGAGGAGAACCCCACTCGTTACAACCAGGTTGATGGTTTTTCGAGTTGAGGCAACTCCACAGTGAAACGCGTACGATTGTTGAACTGGGACCTTAGAGTGGGAACTTTTTTTACTGACAGAACTGTGGCTGTGTCTCGTTGGCGAAACTGTATCATGGCAAAGTGAAAGAAGACGCAAGGATCAAAGAAGTTTACTTTGAAAGGAAGAACGAGGGAATAAGACGATCTTCTCGCAGGTTGCGTTACAGAATCGAACGGATGAATGGAAGGAGAGTCTCGCGAGAAGAATCGAGCAGGTAGAATCAGTGAAACCATTGAAAACGACGATGGAAACTGCGAGAGAGGAATGTAAAACCACGAAAGGAAATAAGGAATTTCGTCGAAAATGAAACTACATTACGATCGCGCGTTCTAAAAAGAATTGCACGCAAAGCTCTTCACCGAGAAACAAAAGTCGTCGAAATCTTCAATGGAACGGAGAATCGAAGCTACACAAATGGAAGCTTCAAAAGGACAGATCGACCGTTCACAGTAATTTTCAGAAATAGAGAAAGCAAAGAAATGGGAAAGTACATACAAGGGCATCCGTTCGAACGATTCGTTGGCTGTGCGAACGTCAAGTTCTTCCTTCAAGATACTGACGATCTGGAAAAATATTTAAATACATACGTTGTTGCTGTTTAGGTCAACAGCTTGTAAGTTTCGTTCGAATTCAAATACTCACGCTTCGATAATGTTCTTCGTACGAATTATTTTCACGTTTCTACATTCGCGTGTAAAATTCTCTTCGAACTGCGACTTTTGCATTAGAAACAAGCAACGAGTAAAATTTCTACGATAACAATTTTAGAGGATGCTTTCACAACAGCGAGAGATATATAAATGCAAATGTGATTTTCAAAAATGAGGAAGGGAAAGAGAAATGCACAAAGAGGTGCGTTCAAATAGTTCGTACATTAAACATGACAAAAGAACCGAAGAAAGTATCATATGTTATATTTCCATTGTTGCAGGAATGGGAGAAGTTAAAATTTCTATTAATAATTTTCAAAGCAGCAGGAACAAGTATTGATTGTTCAAAACAAACATAGAGACTACAAGATATTTAATTCGTGTAACATGTTCATACATTTTCGAAAAATTTAAGTGAGCAAAAATCCACGGAGTATACATATAACGTACAGAAATATAAAAATATCCTCACTTTTTAGAACCATCTTCATCGCTCATTATTATGTTTAACAACCAACTGTGCGTATAAACTTCTATATCCACGAAATGTGCACATAAAATTTCTCAATTTTCCAATGTTTCCACATAAAAATACATCCGCGAGTTTATACCATATTTTATCTTTTCAAAATCTATAAAAGAAAACCAATACGAAAATACCGCTCTTAAAGCGGAAGAACTTTGACAAAAAAAAAAAAAAAAAAAGAAAGAAGGAATATAAGTTGCATTCGAACAATTCGTACACCAAACGTGAAAGAAGGGGGACCGGAAGAGGTAGAAGAGAAGAGGCGGGTGGTCTCGTAGCCGGAGCATGTGCCGTCGGAACTTTTAAATGAAATTCCTCGAGAATAACCGGAACGCGTTCATCCCTTTATACCCGGCCCTGGAAAGGGTGGAGAGGGAGTGTGTACGTCGTCGAGACTGCGTGTCGATTTGCACACACGCTCAGCAAGCCGTGCAGCAGAGGGATTCCTGTTTAGAAAGCGGCGGAGTTCGCGTTTCGCTACCTCGAGACGAGGCGAAAACGTCGTCTGCAGAATGTTAAGGCGACGCTGGTAGACTGAAACGACGCCGCGATAGAGAGGAAACTAGGAGGAATCGAGAATAAAAATGTTCCACGATGTCCCCTCATATTTTTTCTCCTTCTGTCCTCGGACCTGCTACTATTCCACGCCCTTGATACCCTCTTATCTGGCCTCGTTTCCGGTTTTAAGAGTTTCCAACTCTCTATCTCTCTCTTTGACTTCGAGACGAAGTTGCTCGTTGCATTTCGAGTTCTTCGAATTCCGAACGAGGATCGTATAATTTTATGAAGGGATCGATGCAACCGCCCGCGAGTTTATTAGTATTCCAGATATGTTTCCGCGATAAGTCTTTAATGGGCTCGAGGGATGACGGCGGATGCGAAGAGGATTGTTTCGATCGCGATTGATTGTCTATCGCGAGGATTTCGCGCCGAACGTTTATCCCTCTTGTTGATTTAAGATTCAGTCTCGTATTCGGATGCGTTTTACGAGTAACTGCTTTTTCTTTCGCCATTTCGAACGCTCTGTCCAATTTGGCGAGTTACACGGCCAGAGGTAATCTGAATCTACGACATCCGAATAACGGTGCTGCATGGCATCGTGATCAAACATGAAAGAAGAATCTTCCATCGAACCGAGAGAATTGTTTTAAATCTGTTGTAAACTTGAAACGTATTGAAATGTATTTCTGTATTTTTACGAAAGAAAGTAATTTCATGGAATAATTATTATATTACGTAACGTAAATGATTCCAATATCATTAACTTCTTTAGTGTTTGCACAAATAATCAGTAATAAAATAATGTTACAATCAATTATACCGATGATCTTACACAGATTACCTCGACAACCAACGACAAAATAATTGCTCTGTTTATTACAGATTCAAAGGGAACAATATATTACGATACAATATAGGAAACAAATGAGAAACTGAAAAGATAAATGTTAAAAAGAAAGAAAGAAAGAATTAAAGACACACGTTCAAAGGTGAATGCACTCTTAATGCTAAAACTGCTAAAAGAATAAAATTTTCATTTCAGACATTGATGAGAAACAAAATGAAGAAGCTTTAAATCTCTCATCTAAAGATACACTGCTCCGTATCTGCGAAATTTCCAACAAAAAATTATTAATTGGTCATTTCAATGATTCTAGCGTTAATTTTTCCATTCAACGTTCAAACGTTTCTTCGTTTTTGAGCGTTCATAGGGTGAAATCGGCTCATCGGATGCAAACGACTCCGAGAAAGAAAAAAAAAAAAAAAAAACACGAGCCACGAAAGAAACAAACGACCCAGACAAATTAAAACTGGAAGATCACGGATTCGCGCAATCCACCGGATCTCTAAAAGCAGCTAGGCCACTTCCATCGCAGTCTATCTATATCCGGGCGTAGTCTGGCGCTCGTCCCGATAAGATTCTAATTAAGAAGACTTATCGCGGGTCGTCCGCGTCGAATACCTCGAATATCGTGTCCTCGATTCCCTATTCCGTTCGAGAACTCTCGAGAGCGTGTCTGCCGATCTTTCGAAAAAGGTTCGCGAGGTCTCTCTCTACGAACCGGGTGGTGGACTACCAAACGGTGCTATAGCGCTGCACCGACACTTGCACCGCATCGATCTCTTAAACGGGCAGCGTTGACAGCGTGACTTACGCGGTACCATCGAGATTGGACTCGAGAACCGTTTCAGCGGCGTCGTCGTTCCCCCGGATCGATCTGTTTCCGAGATGCGGACGACGAAATTGCTGCCCGAGGATTCGCGTGACTTTGCACGCTCCATAATGTGACGGGGGATTTATAGGCTGGAGACGTGGCGCGTGGTGTTCCCTGTGACACTGGCTTCCGTGAACCCGAACAATCCCTCGGGTATCTTGAAGGATCCTACAGGTTTCGGGTCTCTGCGGATGAATTTCGACAGACAATGAAGTTACTCGCTGAGGAGTTTGCTCGTGGAATTGCGAGACTCGCGGCGCGCGTTGATGGATCCAGCAATTCCTTTCTTTCTCAACCTCCATTCATTCTTTTCACTCTTTCTTTCTTTCCTTTTCAACGGAATTCTTTTAACTGACAAAGGAATAGGTATTGTAATTTCGGTATTTTAATTCTTAATGGCATGCATGTAATCGCGATGTTTGTAAAATTGTATAATTGTGAACATATTGCAGTTCATTAACGCTACAACGAGATTCGACTGTCGTGATCATATTGGTAAAATTGGACAATGTACATAGAGGTAATATTTATTGCCAACGTGTATCTAGTAAAATGTTACATGTGTAATATATCATGGGCATATAATACATGTTGAAATTTAATAACGCAATGAGATGTGAATATATCTTGAATTTAAAATTTATTTCAACCTTGACTAACATAATTACTCGACGTTAATAAGATTCCAAAATATTTTATAGAACGTATATAATGTATCCACAATACTTTCATCAACAATTCTCAATAAATTGCGACTATTTAACCTCTTGCGCTGGCAATTGGTTCGCGGACCATAACGAGTGACCAAACCGTACACAATAATTCGTCGCTTTCTTTTTCTTTCGAACTCGCCGATATGATATCACTGGATAGAAATTAAGTTAATAAACTTATCATTTGTTTTGTCTGGGTTACATTTAAATATACTTAAAACTGAGAAAACGTTGCAATTATGTCTCATAATTTCTATGTAAATCTGTTTCAAACTCGATGAGACGTTGGCGAAAATTTCAAAATATTCACGAAAACTTCCCACGAGTGTTGGAACACTTTCGCTAGCCCCGTACAGTATAATGTATCGAGTGTCCAGATACTCTCGTGAGCCACTTTGCTACCAAGGTTTAAACGACCGAAATACACCGGAAGTGGGGACCCAGCGAGCTGAAGCCCGCGTTCCAAGGGATCAATGTAACGCGATCGTGTTTCTCAAACAAAATTTCCATAGTCCCGGGTACGCGGCGTACCGGCAAAATTTCTGTTTTCCACGAGCATTAATCTCCGGCACACGGTTAGGTGGCGGCCATTCCGAAATTCTGGTTCCGTCCGTAGTTCGCGATGCACTTAAATCGCGAACGCTTCGCCGCGAAATTTTCCCAGATACACCTGGTTTACCGATCTTTGGAACCGACCGTGGAACGTGTGTGTACTTAAACCATCGACCACGATGTTTCTCAAACACGATTTGCATACTCCACTTACGCAAAATATGTATTTCCCAGAGAACGTTAACGTGCTCCTCCCCCTATAGCAACATTGTCCCGCGAGTTTCAACGTAATCTCTGCCCTTCACGCGAGCCACCACCATCTCTGCTCTGCGCGCGGCTTTTCAACCACAGGGAAATTTTTCCGCGGCGCACGGCGGAGACGATTTTAGCGTCGCTGCAAGTGCAATTTCTCTTGCAAAGAGACACTCTCAACTTTCCTGAAATTGTTTCGAGAGATGCATCAGGTATAACTAGGGAGACTGACACGACTCGCAATAGAAAAGTAGAACGCGAGAATAATTTCATATTTCATTTAAACGGGAGCTGTGTGAAAAATTGTAGCAAGTATATCCCAGTTTTTCGTGTATTTTGTGTATTCCTGTTTACTTAGGTATTTTTAAGTTACGTTTTCAGTTTTGGGTTTAAAAAGTGAAGTTTGAAAATGTCAAAAGTGCAAAGTTCAAAAGGTCTCAAATCGCGATCATTCGGCATTTGATGTTTATGAACTAACAAAATTCAATTTCGACATACTGCTCCCTTCAACACATAGTCGATCACTATCACAAATTACTCGACACGCGACATCTTTTTAAATACATGTAATTTTCCATTTCCAAAATTCAGCAAGTAATGACAAAATACCAAATACGTCACGCGCACGAAAAAATTAATGTGAAAATACAATATTTTACAAATACCAAACAAAATGAGAATTCCAAAGCCTAAAGAAATGGAGATAAACTCAGCGACACAAAACACAACCAAATTAATCCAAAAATACTCGTCGTCTGAAGTATTACGAATTCAACACAGTAACGATACAATTCACGACGTGACACATTCTGCGTAAAACGTATGTTTACTCGTACGTTCGATCGTTCGAAACGTATATTACGATTATCGATCGGTTATGCTGCACCATTTGGAACGTGTGCAATATGTAGGCAAATCCATCGAGCATGTTTTAACATTGATTTTAAAGGGATATTCTCTGTCCCCTTTTTTCATTTTGTTTGATTAAATCGAATTTTGTACATCCGGTTCCAATTCCTCGAAGTCGATCTCTCCTTCTTTTTTTCGCTGGGAACAGGGGCTCATTCTCTGTAATGGAATAATTCATTACCATATTGTACGTATTAATATCACCGTTCATTTTCAAATATTAATATTCGTAATTATTGTACGAAAGTTCCAGCTATGAATCCTTTGACGAGATCCCATCCCGCCTGATTGAAAAATATTCCGTTTCATTTCGAAAGTTGAAATTTGCTCAGAAATATCGTATAACCAGTTAGCGATGTTTCAAATCATTAATCCGCTGATGTTTGAAATCTCATTAAAAAAAAAAAAAAAAAAAAGAAATTTCTTCCCACTGGAAACAGTTTTATTCGCTCCTTTTTTTAAATATTATTCATTGAAAATAACAGAACATTCTTTTTATTTTATCGTATTTCTGTAATGTATTTATTTCGCACAAGTTGATCATTTCTGCCAGATTAACCAAAATTATCACTTTCTTTTAACATTTAATCGTTCATTGATTTTAAACATCACATTTTCTATCTTTATGGGAAATACTTTTATTAATTTTATATTATTCATTTCCTAGCAACCTGCATTAGTAATCTATATTATTTGTTATTTTATTTTGTCATCGACATTAAAATTATAACTGCTTAACGATTTCTCTCCTGCAAATCAAGTGGATGAATCGAAGAACAGTATGTGTCCAAAAACCACGTTTTGAAGTATTTGAAAGAATACCTTTAATTTCTTTTAGTTATTATTTTTATCCACAAAAACTAATGTTCAAAGTTCAATAAAACGATAAAAATTGTAAGGTTTCTAATTTCCAAGACCAACAGTAAATTTAGTTGTGAGAAAAACTTTTCAGTATTTCCAGAGACATGGTTTTTGGAATTTTTACGATTTTCGAGAATAAAAATATTCTTATTTTCACAGTCGTTACACGACGTGAGAGTATCTTTGAAAAATAAGAAAAAGAAAAAAGAAATAAATTTAGGAAGGTCAAAGTTTCACGCTTTAAAATGAATCCAAGTGGATTGTTACACAAACTTCTTTTTACAAAGTCATAACAGTTCGTGAGATCGACAATTTTTCATTGTTATTAATTCAATTATACTCTTTTCGCTACGAATCCATAATATAAATTGGTTCTAGTTTTATTCTAGTTCGGGGCTTGCACCGTCCTTCGATTCATCAATTCAACCAACACCACCGAACGTCAGAAAAAGAATTTATGGTCTCGAGGACACGAAAGATAAAAAATATCTGCCGAATTTCTCAACAAAGTGCCTGTCGCTCTTAATTTCCGTTTTTTTTTGTTTTTTTTTTTTTTGCTTTCAGCTCTTTTCTCTCGATAAACACGAATCATCGTTCGGAAAATATTTTCCCGACGGAAGGACGTATTTTTTCCTCTCTTCCGATCGCTATAAAAACCGAGATGAAAAAAGGGGAAGAAGAAGAGAGAGAGAGAGAGAAAGAGAGAGAAAAAATACAGCACAAAGTGGATCGCGACGAACGAACAAAAGCGACGAAATCGGAGGCGATATCCGGAAATTTCGTCCCGGTTGTCCCGGGAAACGATCGACTCGCTATCCCGGAAAATTTCCGCGACTATTGGCCGAAGGACCGACCGTATTTCACGCTCGTTCCTTCATCTTCCGGCCGGATTATCCGGTTCTTATCCGGAAATACAGCATCATACTTCTCCAACTGTTTATTAGTAATAACACGGCTGCTAATAACCACACGTACGAAGTCGATCGGGCTTTAATTAGTTCTAGCTTCTTCCGAGAATTACTATATCCTTGATTACCGATGAGATTTTTTGCAGAACGCGTTTATTATAATTTCTTTCTTTCTTCTAGAGTGTTATGAAAATCTATACGTTTGTCTTTCGATCGTAGGGATCTCACTTTTTTTTTTTCTTTCCGAGGAATTTTTGAATGTAATTTTCTAGAAAGTAAAGAACGCGAAGAAATTTGTTTCAATTTCTTTTTCTTTTAGGGAACTGAACTGCGATAGCGAAATCTATTGTAGAAATATCTATCTTTTAATTGCCGTAATTTAAGAAACTCTACACTATTCTGATAATTGTTCTGCACTGCAACATTTATCTTTCTATTTCTTATTACTATATTATTTATAACATTTAATAATAAAGTATATATATCGTAATACCTGTTACAAAAGTATTTGTCAACGTCTCCTAATCTATGAAAAAATTCTGAAATTCAAAGAAAGTCTAAAAGAATAGTTATCACATAATTTTAATTTTTTCCTACATTCTTAGAAATTAGTAATTAAAAATCTTTTTCCTCCGTTTCTTATTGAAACAAGACTGAAATTAGGACACATAATACTCGGTCGCCGTAACAGAATTAAGCGCAGAGAAAATATTTGACAGAGAGACCAACTATGTTTGAGCCAGTTTACTTCCTTCCTGAAGCTAGTTTGTTGAGAAATGCTGTCCACTAGAGCGCGAGACTTAAATCAACACTCGAATGGCCGAGGAAAATAATCGTAGACTCGTGAAACAACTGTACAGTGCAAAGATTTGCTAGAAATAACAAAATCAGTTATAAATGTACCTTTCTCTTCAATTGTAACATACTAGAATAAACTGATTAAATAATTAAATGCCACCGCGGCTAGAATTTCGTTAATTTACAAGAGAAAATTATAACCATTTGATCACAGTTGTTACACTCGAGTCAAAAATCTGTGAGCTGACAATCGTCACGAATAATCCAAATTCGGTTTTGTAACAGGTTAGCGAAGCAAAGCGTGCGAAGTAGAATTTTCAAATGCGAGTAACACAGACAACAACAAGTATTATACAAATGAAAATTTTCAGGACGTATGTTATGTCAGTACATATATAACTCTGAAGTTGCGCGATATTATTTCGTATCCGGGTATTTGGAACTGTTTCACTCGGAGCATAAATTAGACAGAATCTGCGGCTCGTCGTGGTAAGATGTATTTACATATGAAGAGACTGATACAGCCTCGAGCTTGAACGAAGTATGGAAATTTCCTTTTCGAAAGTGTAACTTGGTGAAATACGCGTATTTGCATGGAAATTAAAAGATAGGAATTTCGTTGGAATACACGGGGAAAATCTCTTTTCAAAGAGGAATCGTATCGTGTCATTGCTTCGAAGCTGCGAAGCAGAGACTTTGTGCCTGTAGAATTACATACACAAACGGAAGATACACGGTGCTAAATTAATTTTCCAAAGGATCAGAAAACAAAATTTTCCATCTTTTTGTCACAAAGCACGTAAGCTTTCGAACGAGAATCGTGGTGCGCCTGTCGGTTCTGTAAAGAAGCCGTGCTTCCAAGAACATGACATGATGATATAATATAATTAGTAGATATAAGATAATGATGACATACATATATTGTATATATATATATATATATAATATAACGAATATCTCAATTATATATAACATTATATATATATAGGTATGTATATATAATGAATATCTTGAACATTTCTTATTTAAAAAAAAAAAAAACTATCAACGAATACTTTTACTATCATAACACAGCACATTGTAGATTTTAAACCACAACTGAGCAAATAAATTTTTCCAAATTTTTCCAATTTCAAAACACGAGACAATTGTAAGTAATCGTAGCATCCAATTTTTCAATCTTCAAACGCGAACTGTTCCAGCCCCACGTGCAATCGATTCAACAATAACGAGGACCAGGAATTTAAGAGGAGTGTATCTCGAATCAAGTGGACGCGTGGCCCCGGGAAAATCAGAAAACTTCCCAAGACGGGGCCAAATATCATTTCACCTTTATCTAGCCACTCGCCGACGAAGTTTCTGGTACAACGTAGCGGTACGTCATGCGATTCTTCCCCCATCCGACTTTGCTTCCCTCTTGCTAGGCAGTAACCCTCGAAGCGAGCCCATCGACCGTATGGATGCATCTCGGCCAGAGCAAGAAAACGATGCTCCTCCTTCGTTAATTATAGATGCGGCTCGGTCGATGCATCGGGCGTGTGCACAAGCCACGAGAGGCTGCGTGCGATTATCGAGATTTCCGAAGTGGTTCGAGAGGATCTTGTTGTGCGGTGAGTCTGTTGTGAGTTTCGTGGAGCTGGCGTTTTCTGGTTTATCCAGCAGATGCTCGGTGATTTGTTGATTTTACCTCTATATTCCTTCTCTTTTTTTTTTTTGTTCCCATTTTGTTAGTTTCTTGGTCGATTATTGACCGACTTAATTGGGATTTTGTGAAATTTTCTGACAAATGTTTTTGAACTTTCCTCTTTTCAAACTTTAATATATTTATACACTTCGATTTAAAATACTCGTTATCATTTCACAGAATTCGCGGAAATTTTCGAATTCTATCGAACTTAGATCTTCGTTCGACGCCAACATCTATGATCTCGAAATTCACCTTGGTTTCGACTTCAAAATCTAGCAGTAGATGTCAACAATAGTAACCAGCAGTGGAATGAAAATGAAATTAAAAATCTGGAGATCGAGCAACTTTCGCGAAATAAAATTCTCTCCGTCACTGGCCGGGTCCGACGATACCAGCTAGAAAATTAAGTTGAAACGCGAGAGCTCGGAAGAAAGCTGCCGGTGCACCCTCGTCGTCATTCATACCCATTCCAGATGACTCCGGAGGCGAACGACAACGCGGCTTACCTGGGAATTCCTTTGAAAGCCGCGGCGTAGAAGCGAACGCACAATCGAGAGAGAATCTGAAAATAACACGCGGCTGTTACGTCGTAAACGCGGGCTGTTCGCCGTAAACGTGGCCGCCACGTTTATTCCACGGAGGCAAAAGAGGCCTTCTTCTTCTCCTCCTCGAAGATGAATTCGAGCGAAACACACCGCGTGCTCCAGCGGATCCAAAGACGACACAAAGAGGCCGCGTATACACGGCTTCCGGCTAACGATACGTGCGTTAAAGCGTCGTGGAAATGCAAATGTCGCGTGCGGCGCACTGACGTCGTGAAACGCGGCTGCAGAAATTTCCAGTTGCCTTTCTCGCGACTGCCGTTGGTCCGCCGTGAAAGGGGTCCGATGGGAAATGGTACGCGCATCCATGGTGTATGAGAACTCCACCGACATCGAGTACCCGCGAGTCTACGAAAATTGAGTTACGACGTCGCTCCATGCGTGAAAGGGACGCGTTTAACCGCTTGCGCTGCGGCAACTGATTGCGGACCGTAACGAGTGACCAAACCGTATAATATAACTCTCTTTTTGAACTCACTCGATAGAAATTATTGGGAAGTTGTGAATTTATTATTTTGTTTGTCTGTTATTTTTTTTCTCTTTTTTTAAATCAATTACTTTACGTCGCATCAACCTCGTGGGTTATTAGCGACATCAAAAGGAGGGATCTTTTATACGTTGTTGTAGATCTTGGTGTGTTTCAGATATTGTAGCAGGCTTGATGACGTTCCACTGTCCATTAGGTTGTCCTTTAGGGTCTTTTAGGACTTGCCTGGGTTATGCTTAAATATACTTGAAACTGGAGGAAAGATTCTTGGGACGTGAATCGGATAAATTCACACTTAAACATTCACCGCTGCTAATTAACGAATCTTTCTGCGGACGAAGCTAGAATTAAACAGCGCGTTTCAGGCGTGTTTTAAATGAATAATACCGTGTAACGCGCTATCTCCTCCATTTCAAGTTTCATCTCGTTAAGAAAGCCCCGTGATATGGCGGATTATTTTTCAAGTCTTATTCTCTTTGGGACAGACAGACAGAGTCGGAAACATCCTCTTTGAGAGCGTTCTTCTTCCTGTCTCCCGGACGAGCGACACATATTTTGCCAGCGGAGGATGAATTTGTCGCGAGAATGGCCGGGGACCCGCTCGATGACGGTCTACTCGGTGGAAAAGAGAATTTTTGAAACGTGACGGGAGAGTCTATCAGACGGAGAATCCAGAGGAAATTTCTCGTCTAATGTCTCCGTTTACCCTGATGAATACGTAACGGTCGATCGGACGTGCCTTCTTTCTTTCAAATTGCACGACGTTTTAATTCAGAATTCCACTTCTTAGAATTTAAAGACATGCATTTTTTGCACGATGAGTGGTATCTCGAAACTTTCACATATTCTTCTTCTCCTTTCTTTTTTTAACTTGAAATTACCATCTTCTTTCGGAATATCCAATTTCTCTGCAAAATTTCGGATCCCGTGGCACGCGAAATTTCCTTTAGGATTCTTTTAGTTAATCTCTTCTCTTTTGAAATTTAAAGTTTAGAATATCTTGGAATGTAGAGGTTTTTCTCTTGAAATTTTCGTGTACATTTCGTTCGAATTTGGAACGCTGCTTTTCAACGATTTATCAATTTCAACTTTTCTTCGGAACGTTTTCCCCTTTAACGTCTCGTTTTGTTCTGATTAATACGTAACGATCGAACGGTCCCGTTTCGAATTTTGCTCTCGGCACAAAAATTGGATGAAATCAATGCAATTGATGATCGCAATGTTAACGAGAGAGCACAACTTCGATCGAGACGAACGAAAGTTAATTTTAACTCGTATTTTTGTCAAATCAGACGATATCTGCCGCTTTCATTAGTAAACAGTTACCGACAAAACGAACGAAGCTGTTTCGTTTTTATTTTTAACGAATGCGATTTTTAGCCACTTTGTCGTTTACGAAATATCATAATAAACAATTTACTTCATTTCGTGTTTTCTTAAATTTCTCAAAAACGCGCTATAATTATCCGAAACATCCTATAATTATTCTCCTAGTCCGAAACAAACGAGAAAATAGCTGCACACAGCCTGTAATTAATTCAATATTTTCGTAGTCACCGTTTTCCTTTTTAAAAGCAGCCAGCTACTAAGAAATCATTAAGAAGCTCCCTTCTAATTATCACCGAGCCCGGCCAAGCTCAGATTCAGTCGTAATTAATAGAGAAACGTCGCAGATTGCCAGACGAATCCTAAGTCCCTTTAAAATCCTCGCGAAATTGATGCTCTTTTTCGATTAACTCCGCCACGATCCTCGAAATCCTTATATTTCAATCTTAGTTCTATCTCGGCAAGCGAAATGAAACTTATAACGCTTTCACAAGAAAATACTTAACGCGGAGAAGAATTCTCCTGCGTTTTGTTCAAACTTATTTTTCAAGATTGCCGGACGCAATCATTTTTCATGAAAATATATTTACGACATGAGTATACGTACAATATGTCTCACTTATTGACACTCAAGTCGGCAAGAAGGAGTAATGATTACTCTCCCAACGACACTGCCACATTGTTCCACGTAAAATCGTATATTATTCGTAAATCACGAACAATGTGTTCTCCATTTTGTTTAGCGCAAAATGTACTTTCATCTCCCGTGTCCGTAAAGTGCAATTGGAGCGAAACTCCGCCGTGATACATCGTCGGAACGAAAATAACCCGCCGCATAAATAAAACACCAGTGGGATACGCTGTTATCCCAACAAAACGCGACAAAAGAAAGGAAACACCTTTTCACTCCGTTTTCATTCCGTCGTAACGATAATCCAAGGGGAAAGATTAGCCACTCGCTCGCAGAGAAGAAACAATGCCGCGTTCCAACGTTTAACGTCGGAGGGGGCGGAGAAAAAAAGAAACTACAAATGGGTCGAGAATGATCGAAAGAGCGCCGCGCGACGGGGCGCAAATTACGCAGCGTTTCGCGCTGGATTTCAAGCGGCGGCCGTCTTTCCGCGCGCAAGGTTCGTCAAGACGTCCCCGCGCGCGTTTCACGTTCATTAATTACTCGGCCGCTTTTGTTCCGGCGGAAGTTCGTCGCGCGGAACGGATCTTAATCACCCGTTCGCGACGCCGAGGCCGTGAATAATAAACGCGTCGTCGCGCGGCAAGGTAAACTGGCTTTCACCTTTCTTACCTATCTTCTTCCCCTTCCCCGCGCGCGTTTTTCCTTTTTCATCGTCTTCGCGTCGTCGCATCGCGCGCTGACAATGGCTCAGGTTTTCTGGCGGGCCTGCTAATCCAATTTACCCCTCCCGCGAGAAACTTCGAAGCCCGGGTTAACACCGTGTTGCACCAACGATTTATGAACGTCACGGTGACAGGGAAACGTAAACATGTGGCACACGTGAGGCGCGAGGTTTTAGGGCCGAGAGAAACTGACCAGCAAAACGTGCAACGAGACACAGCGTGTAACGAGTTTATCCGGCGTGGCGTCTTCTTCTTCTTCTTTTTTTTTTTGGGGGGGGGGGGAATGAAAGGATTTGCGAGATCGTTTGGTCATCTTTCTTATTAACTGTCTGTGGTATTTTTTCTTTTCTTTTTTCGAACGATACAGGCGACAGATGGACGCGAAATGACAGGTTTCAGTTATGTGATTTAATAGCAGTTGCAACATCCTGCATCAGAAGTTGTACATTTGAGTGCTAGGAGTACACGTGTCATAATATGACGTATATTGCCCATTTAAACATAATTGTACGATATTAATAAACGATCATAATTGCATGCATGTGATATTGTAAATCATATACACGCGATATTTAAAGATAATTGTACACGTCTATATCATATATCCCGTAGACATCATTTCCGTGATAATTATCTCATGCACAAATATCAGAATGTAACGACTGAAAAATAAAACACTCGCACGCACACGTCTGCGAATCATCAAATTCTTATCACCACCGACGCATATTTATTGAAGCATGGTCCGAGCGTTAACACAAAATCCCGCCAAACTATTCCTCGCTTCTTGATTCTAAATGAATTCAAGCTAGCCTCAATAATCCCTCCATTACGCGAAGCAAGCTAGAAGGGTATTTCTCCGGGCCGGTGCAACTAGTCCAACTATTTTCCATCGTCGTTCCTGATCCCATAACCGAGCCTCCAATTTTCCCATCGGCGGCATTTTGTGGCTTCTAATGGCTATAATTAACGCTGGATTACGCGATCCTCGTGAGATTGTACACACTGTTCTGCCACGAATCACTCGATCGATATCCCGCTTCCGATTCAGACGGAAGAGTCACACGAGCGCCGATCACAAACGACTCTCTCTCTCTCTCTCTCTCTCTCGCCCTCTCTCTATCTCTCTGTTTTTTCCTTTCTCGCTCAAGAAGGCTTACGCCAATTTCGAGATACACACGCGCCGTTAGGATATTGAAACGCCGCTAATATAACGACCAGACGTCGTGCACACGCTTTGGAGAACGTGCCCTCGCGGTTCCCAATGGAGGATCAAGTGCATCTATCGTGGGAATCGAAGACGGCGCGAGCGTTTGATTTAATCGAATCAGCTTCGGTTGAGGGGCGCTGGCAGGATTGGATAAAGTTGTACAATTAAAATAATGTGAAACGGGCGATTCGCTTCTGGAATTGAGTTGAACCAGTTGTACGTATAATTAATCTTTGCTTCTTCATTTTTCTTCCTTGCTTTCTTTTTTTTTGTTTCTTTTCTTCTTTCCATTTGGTCATTTTTGTGGTTATTGTCTAACATTTTTTTGTTTTAATTCACGTTCGGTATTTCGTCTCTGTCGTTTGTACCATCGTAGTGGGAATTTAGTCTGCGTGTTGGGATTAACAAGTTAAAATTGATACTGGCGTGAATCAAATCTCGATTGATAGCGAGACTCAAACTATCGACGATAGTAAAATATAAAATTTGCA
Organism: Tetragonisca angustula; assembly: GCA_036937485.2. Classification (NCBI taxonomy): domain Eukaryota; kingdom Metazoa; phylum Arthropoda; class Insecta; order Hymenoptera; family Apidae; genus Tetragonisca; species Tetragonisca angustula. The sequence continues at coordinate 46,713 of JAWNGG020000014.1, forward strand.
CCACAAATGTTACACTGCGTGGCGTACAATAAAAAATACAAGCTTTCATCGAAGATTACTGACATCTTTAAACATATAAAAAGTTACAAATTTTTAAGGGTCTTCTTTATCATTCATTCACTGAAAATTGACGACAAAAATAATCTTTTAATGTAAAATTTGTACCACAAATGTTACACTGCGTGGAATACAATAAAAAATACAAGCTTTTATCGAAGATTATTGACATCTATAAACATATAAAAAGTTACAAATTTTTAAGGGTCTTTCTTCATCATTCATTCACTGAAAATTGACAACAAAAATAATCCAATCCTTGTTAAAACCTAGATGGCTTCATGAAAAATTTCAAAATAGTAATAAAACGTTTGATTCTAACGTGGATTTACAATTGACCGAACGTTTATAAAAGTCCAGAATTCATTTCTGCACGTAACGCATACATTAAGACTGCATCAAAACAAATATATCAAGACTACGTCGAAACGTAGACGATTACGCGTATCGTTCAAAAAAAAAAAAAAAAAAAAAAAAAAGAAAAAAGAACAAAAGAGGGCAGAAGAAACGTAAGAAGCGGAATGGAGATGCAGCAGGAGGTGTGAGGAATTTCATTTTGTCTTATCAGCGTCCGTGAAAGAACGTAGTAATGGTCAGCGAGCCAACAAATCACATTTAAGAATTTATCTTGTTGCACCTCAAGTGCGAACCGTCGTAATTACGCGAAAATTATGCAACGTGATTCTCGGAACGTATTCATTCGACCTGGCATACTTGAAATTTTTCTTGGTTAATCAACATGTTACCGAAAGTGTTATCCTGTCTGTAGAACCATGTTGCTTTAACAGAGGTACAAATATATACTCAACAATCTCTCTATAATGTGAAAGCAATCAATTTGGACGAACGAAATGGTAAATTTTCTGAAAAAAAATCTGATCCACAGTTTCTCGCGACTTTTAAAGTGCTAACTTTTTCGTTTTTCTGTCTTTGTTTCTTTCTTAAATAAAATTGACGCAACATTAAGATTCCAGAGAAGCGTGCCGAGCATTCTCAAGCTTCTTTTCCTTCTTCAGAATCTTCAGACTACCTTCTCCCTAAATGAAGCAAATTTACTTTATAATTGTGCAACTTGTTTCTCTGCGTATCCGAAATAAAAGTATCTTAACAAATATTTTTCGTTAAATCTTTCTCTCGCCGAACATTTGCCCTTTTAGATTAAAGTGACTGAAAACAACACAAATGCATATGCAATGATATTTACTCACTTCATAACTGCACAACTACTTTCTACGTTCGAATCACTCTGTTAAAAAATTGAAACTAAAAGAACTGAAGTTAATTAAAGTTGAAATTAAGAAAATTAAAGTAAATCTCGTCAAGATACAATATCAAAAAAATCTCGAGCCAAGATCAGAACAATCAAACGCAAGCCTGTCCGAATCGAACCAAGACCACCCTAAATTCTACCATTCGCTCCTCGACATACTGAATTTTCGCAACCTCCCGAAAAACCCTCGGTTTCCTTCGAGACAGCGTAAGTTGCACAACGAAATAGACGAAAATACGGCGAGGGAATAAAGAAGATGGCGGAGCAGGGTAATTTATCACCTCGGCCGCGGGAATTTACGAGACCGAAATGGTGGTTACGCGAAATCTTAGAACAATGTTAGACATTGGGATTATTTCGCTCGTTTCCACGCGGCGCCGTCGTCGTTTTGTGTTTACGCGTCATAATGTTTGCACGTCTCGGTGAAGCTGGCGAGCAAGGGTTGAACACAGAGTGTGAATCAGATTCGTTTCGATCACACGTCAGAACGTAATTCGATTCATCGTGAAGGCCTCGTCGATTCTGAGATATTTGTATGTTACGCACGTTATTTAATTACATTGTTGAATAAGTCGAAAACAGAGAGGAACAACGATGACTTTCATCGGAAGTTGAAGTGGTTTGCGCCGATTAACTTGTCAAGTTATTTTGGATCAGTAATACATGAAAATATGAATATCGGAGAATGTTCGAAAGGGTAAACATCCACGGAATATCAGAAATATCTAAAGTAGAGCGTCTGGTTTAACATTTATATATGTACATCACAGAAGAATTGGAATTTCATGCTTGATAATATTTTTGAATGGCTCTTAACGTCTGATTTTATGATATATTTTCTATTCAGTCAGCTTCTTACGTAATTACATAAAATATGTACGTACATGCATATTGCAATTAGAAATTATAAAATGTTTCAATTGACGTGAAGAATTTCGAAAGTAATTAAATAAATAATACTCTAAATGAAGAACTAAATGTCTCGAGATAGATAAGTGAAATGAAGATAATAGGATGTTGAATTTCTTTCTAAAATGTACCAATTTATTATCTATGTAACGATGTCACTTGAGAATATTCCAGCATCGTGAGAGATCACATGATTTTCCTACGTGGTTTCACTCGATAATCCGTGTCTTACATTATAAACGTATGTACATACATTTACGCACGTCAATCAAGCCAGAAACCGAAAATTTCCTCGTCGTTACGCTACAGACACGTATCAAAGGGCTATACAAATGATCGACTGCCGGATTAAGCAGAGGAATTAGCCAGAGGAATTAGTCTCTCCGCGAACGTTGGATAAATCACCAATCGGTGAGTCGTATGAATAGGAAACTTACGCTACGGTTTGAAAAAACCAAAAAAATTTCGCGGTAGAAATATCGTTGCCGTCGACGGCATTAATCTGTGACTTTTGGTACAAAAATCGACATAACAAGCTAAAATCGCGTGAAAACAGTGCTTCCTGCTCTCTCTTCTTTTCAGGAAATTTTATAAAAGTCTTACTGCTCGAAAATCGCTGATTTTAAAATATTTAAATTCAAATTTGACTATTCCAACATTGAATTTTCATCTCGACAAGTTGAGATTCTTCTCGATCAAATTCTAGTCTCGAGCTTTAGTTTTTAATACTGAGGCTATCTGAGAAAGACAATTGTACGGTAAAATAATAATTATAAATATTGGAAATATAATATAACTATGATAGATTTTTTTCTTTAAATCGCAACGTACCTACTAGAATAATTCAACTTGACAAAACTTGTGATCAGCGAGTCCTAAAACGTTCCAGACATTTCTTGAAAGGTGAAAGCGCGACGTTTCAAAATTTAGAAATTGGAGTTGCTATTTGCTAAAATTCTCCTGTTACAACTGCTTTACATTTCGCGGCTTTCTGTTTTTCAAAATAAAATCGAAATACTCGGAGAAAGGGCGCTATCTTGCTGAATGCACGGTGAAATCACGCGAGACGCACGATACAGAACTGCTAGCCCAGAAGAAGGCTTTCCTCCCTCGAACCATCCCTGCGCGATCGTCGTAACAGCCCTCCTTTCTTGCCAAGCTGAATCACTACCGCGTAAATTGTCCCATCTTCCCACACTCCTTTGCATACAGCGTTTGCCTGCAAAAACTGACAAACGCTTGGCAGCGCGAGTGCGAAAGACGCGTCAAATTGCCAGACAAAATCTACGGTTCTAGTGTTCTTCACGCCAAGAACCTCCACTGTCGAATCGAAGACGTTAACTCGATTGCAACTCCGTCGTTACCGGCAAACTGGCGAACGCGACGAGAATTTTCCCAGACTCGAATAAAACAAAAATCAATCCGTTAATTGGAAAAGAGAGCTAGTTAAGAGAGCAGAACAATTCGTTCGAGGGCGATTAGAACTTGTGCTTTAATTTTCTTACGAAAGAGTAAGATCAGGGGGAAATTTACAATTCGCAAGATCTTTATCACACAGGTTTTAGAAAATCATTGAAACTTTTTTTTTTTAGAGATTTCTATGATATAGAAACGTTTCTATATAGCAGAGTAAAGTGAAACTAAACGGTAAAGTAAAATTTTCTATTTCAAAGAGTATAATTTTCATAAGGATTAATGTCTTTCAAAGATCTAATTGCACGTAGAGGCAAGAGACGAAACTCTTTGACGAGAGAAATGAGAAATTGTTCAAACGGAATATTTTAGAATTAAGAAATTTCAAATAATTCCAATTTAAATATCGCGTGAAATTTTTGGACTTTTAATACGAGGTATAAGCGCTACGTTGGTTAATGAAACAAAGTGAAATCCCATATTCAGAAAGGATTAAAGTATTTTATATATTATTCCATAGTCTGTCCTTTCTATACATTTTATACAATCCACGATGAAACTCGCGGTGCGTTTATCAAGAGATGGTGGATATTTAGGAATTTTTATACAATAAATATGAATAATTAAATAAAAATTTGTTTCATCTCTATGAAATAAATATAGCGACTTCATTTTTCGCGAATATATGACTTTATTAATAAAAATTTCTAAAAAGTGACTCTGACTGGTATAAAATTTTCATAAATGCACAAATCCCAGTAAATCAATATTTTCTATGCTATATCGTCGAAAATTTTTCACGATGTATTTTCTATACATCTTGTCGCGAAATTTACGGAAAAATCGTCACGATCGTTTAACCATCGTGATTAACTCGTATCAACTGCGAGAAAATCCAGCTTTTTATCACTGACGAAGTTCAAAAAAAAAAAAAAAAAAAAAAACGAGATGAGTAATGCAAACTCAATGGAAAAATTTTGATGAAGCAGACTGATGCAATATTGCCATAGCTACCGGCGAATATTGGAAAAGAGGGATATACGAACCTGTTTCGTATATCTTTTTTTCGCGTGACGATAATTTTCCAGAAATTAACGCGTAAAACTCGGCACTAACGAGCGATTAGCTGGAAAGTACGTCGCGTTCTTCGACTTTTAATCCTAATTTAATTATCTTAAAATCACTTTCGGAATCACTGAGAATTTTTTAACAATTTTTACACTATTACTTTCACCTAACTCATATTATTTTATATGACGTTTAACTACATATATATATAACTACACATCCTTTCCAATATAATATTTTCTACGTAAAATAATTTTCTACCAAATTTTATTCTATTTTTCCACTAATATGTTATTATTACATAACCTAAGTTCGAGGATATATAGACTAACGAATTCTTCAACTAGGCCCCAAGAATAATAAGGACGTCAAATATTATGAATTCACGAGGTAGTTTTCGTATCAAGACGGTGCCAAGATTTGCTTTTCATCGAAGAATCCGTGAATTATGAAAGGTTTTGTTCCTGATCCCGAGACACCAACTGTTTTGGCTCTGCAAGAAAGTTACCTGAAGGATGATATCGCGTACTCGCGTAATTTGCGTGGAAATGCAGTTCGGGGATACAATTTAACGCCTCAGCGATATGTCCCGTGTATTTTCGAATGCAATTACACATTTCCTGCGTTCAAATTCTGTAAATCTACATGCACGGAATTGACTCTCTTTCATTTTGCTCACGTTGTTTACGATCTTTGACTGTGCGATATAAAATATAAAGTGTCAATATAATATAAAAATATATCGTTTATTGCTATCGTGCAGTTTGTTTTACAAACGTTTTCAATTAATTTTCCTTTTTTTTTTATCCTCCCTGACAAACATTTCTTCCTCCCCGTAACATCAAAATTGTATTTATTTCGTAACAATATCAGACAATTGTAATTACTGTTTTATTTTTCAGCGATTCCGACCTGTCGTGTTCCGTTTCTAGTTGAAAATTTCTAACTGGAAAATTTTCAGTACTCCAATACCCCCGCATCTCTTTGAATCAAATTACGTCAAATTACTTGAGATTCCGACTGAAATTGCTCCTCAAAACAGAGCAATAACATTCTCTGTCGAGATTGATTCCAAACACATAAAAATCCCCCACATTTTTACGCAACTTCCGAAACAAAGAAATATCTGCCATCCCCGAAGAAAAAAAAAAAAAAAGAAACGCCAATTTGTCATCTCGACAGTGTGGAAAATCCTGAGACTGTAAAAACCAAGAGTCACCGAGTGAAAACCACGTCCTAATACCATCGCTTCTCGTGTTCGGTCCTCGTCTCTTTGAATCAACGTCAAATTACCAGGTAATTTGCGTCGCGCGAATCAACCAACATCCTACCCAAGTGAAATCCAACTGAAATCCCGGCAGGATGCTACTCGAGGGAAGGATCGTTGCTTTGACTTTCGCCGGAGGCGCGTTAATTAAGCGGGCAAAAGACGCGCTCGAGTGGCGTTATCGAGGTGCACGGGGGTTCGCGCGCGTCTCCCACGCGAACAATAAACCACGATAGACCAACCCCGGCCTGAAGACAGTGTATCGCGGTTGGTGTACGCTGTTATTTCCCCGGTACCATATTGATTCCGGCGAGTTCACAATTATGCAAGCCCAGCCTTCCTCTCGACAACGAGGCTTTCTCTCACTTCAGGTCGGTACCCCCGGGCTCACCCCCTGTCTCGGCTAGCTCGCTAGCTCGTCGCTTTTGTGGTCACGACTTCAACGACGTGACGCTCGATTCCAGTTTTCGAGCTGTTCCCTGTCTATGAATATACATCACTCGCAGGGATGAATTTTCCGGCGAGATACACCGACGCATCGTCCAATCACGCAGCTAGCCTTGCTCGCGCCGGCTCTCGCGCTGCAAAGCCAGCTGTAAAGCGAGTAATTGCGATTACCGTTTGCATGATTAACCGTGTCTTGCAATCTCCGCTGAACGTCATAATATTGCCTTGCCTTGACGTTTCCCTTTGTAATTCTTTTTCTTTTTTTTTTTTTTTTTTTTTTGCAGTTAATCTGGATTAACCGAGGGTCTTTAACAGTCTTTAACACTGGAACTACCAAAGTGATCATAATGTGACCAAATTTAGAATTTTTCATGGGAATTTTATATATTTACAATGGTGCATTTTCAGAGACTCGAACGATTTTTAATGAAATGTACAAACAGAAGCTCGTACTCCTTGTTGTGAATCTTTTCATTTTCATTTCTCCGCTACAAATTTTACACTTCGATTGTTAGGTGGATCTAGTGTTAAGAGAAGCTAGTTGCTTGCATGATTCGTGTGATTTGTAGTAAAATTTAATATAATATATTGACACAATCGTTGTCTACGTAATTTTTGGAGTCATTAAAATAGGATAAATTTTCTATCGTCTAACTGATTTTTAGAGTCATTAAAATAAGACACATTTCACGGATTAAAAAGTGCCAAATACGAATGACTCAGACGATTTGGATAAAACACAGATATATAAAAATTATGTTGCAGTTAACATGTCAATGAATTAAATTTTACCACGACCACTTTCCCTACTATCCCAACTTGTTTAACCAACCATTTAACCAACAATTCTTAAAATATTTCATAAAAATCGAAGGTGAAAAATTTAGTTGAGCTTCGTTTAATTTAATGCATTGATGTATTATATATTAAACGAACTTCAGCATTTGTAGTTCAGCAGTTACTGATCGGCGGTCGTGGCTCGGTTACGACTGCTTCCGGTTTTGAAAGATACGAGTAAGATGGATAGGGAAGTTGGTAAAAGGAAAATAATAACAGAAGTTTGTGGCAAGGTAAGTATGGAGTTTAGAAGGCCTGTTGGGGTAAACTATGGAACAGAATCTTTGCGAATAGGGCAAAGATTATAAAGAATAATAATACTCGTGTAAGACTTGAATTTTAATGGAGTTAAAAATTCTGTTCTCGTTTTACACAAGATAACTATTACGTATAGTTTGCAATGAATAACAAGTAGCCATTCAAGTATCTATGTGTATATAAACTTGCTGACGAAAGTATTCGAACAGTGTTGGAAACTTTCTGTGAATACATTACGTGTGTTACGTACGACGTTTTAAAATTTCATTAACACTATGGAAGTCGAACAGATAATACATAAACAATGTATTAGGTACTATGAAAATTAATATGTATATTTTGCAGAAACAATAAAAATATTTTAACAGTCACAATTCTTATCAATCAATATTCAGTAAAACCACCTTTAACATTATTTATTTCATGTTTTTTCAGATATTAGTCAGATGATCGAAACTTTTAGTTTGATCGTTCACTACAAAGAAAATATGATATATTTAATTTCTCCAATTCACACTACAATATTTTGTACATCGTCAGATTAATTCCAAATCTTGCAAATAGAATCGTAGTAGTCGCTAAATAACTCTTTCATTCAAACGTTCAATCCAATTTCAAAATATTTTACTTAACACAAAAAGTTTCTTTCAAGTTTATCGAATACTCTCTTTCACACATCTACGATACTTGAGACCAGAAAAAAAAGAAAAGAGAAAAAAGAAGAAAAATTAATCATGGTGGAGGAAATCGAAGAACACACTCGAACGAGTGCCAACTCGTTCCACGTTCCCTCTTATAGTTTTCATTATCACCTCTATCCGCACTCCTCTCCCGCTCAAAACAACCAGCCAGTCCAATAAACCAGAAAACTCGCGCAAACCCGATAATCAACGAGATCTACTTGCCGAGTTTCATTAAATCCGACCGTATCCGAAATCTAGTACGCATCAACGAATCGGGCTGCATACCCGAATGCGATCGCTACGTGTTTACGGGAATCGAGCGCGCGAGTAGATAATCCTGATCGTGAGATGGGATTCGCTTTTCCTCAGAAAACTGCTTAGACAACTTCTTTGAAAAAAAAAAAAACAAATTAATTACGACGAGTTAAATTGTCGCGTTCGCGATAAAAGTTTCGCGAAAAGATACAATTTGTACTTGTACACGAAATGAAGAACACGGGAAGATATGAAATGAAAGACGCCATCGTGAAAAGAAAGGAAACAAATGACGTGTCAAATTTATAAAAAAAAAAAAGAAATACGAACACGCCGAGAATTTTTTTATTCCAAATTGCAAACATTTCCTCAGTTTCAATAATATTTAAATGTAAATGACAAAACAAACGACAAGTTCGTTACTTCTTAGTAATTTCTATCCAGTGATGTCACAACGACGAAGTTCAAAAGAAAAAGAAAGCGAACGAATCATTGTATACGGTATTCGGTCACTCGTTATGGTCCGCGCAACCAGTTGCCAGCGCAAGGGGTTAAAAGTCCTCTCCCTCTCCCTTCTCTCACTTGTTCAACGAAGTTCCTTGTGCAAATATAACTATATTGTCTCGCAAAATGGCAAGATTATCCTCGATAGCGGCGTACAATGTTTAAGTGATGTAGCTGTTTATGAAGTGCCTCTGCCAGATTTGCATATCGGTCGAGTGTGTGCGGATTACGCGTTTCTGCATCGCCTTCTGCATTCCTTGTGGCTTGCGCTCTTACCATCTCGTGAATTTGCATCCCTTAGAAGTGGAGAGAGAGAGAGAGAGAGAGAGAGAAAGAGAGAGATTGCGTAAGTAGCAAGTACTTCGATGTGAGTAGTACTTGTTATTATTTTCATGACTGTGTTGATAGGAAATCGTGTTTGTAGAGATACACGGGATGTTAATGCTGGTTCGCGATATGTTTTTGATGAAACATGGATGGTAATATTCGTGTGATGTTTTGTGCGAGATGTATCTCGTATGCAGGAACGTGTATTTGAGTCGCGTAACGGAAGCGAATGGAAATTTCAGTTTTATATTTGTAATTTGTGAATTGTAGGATGTAGGAAGTAATTTTACTTCTTTCGCTTGGGACTATCGTACGGTAATAAATTTATCAAATATTTATAGTAACATTTAATTTAATAATTACTATTTCATATTTGATTATTTGTTAAGAAATAATAAGTAATATTTAATTTATTACGAATTTGATCGTTAAATATCTCTGTCAACTCTAACTAAATTAAATCTGAAAAATATTACACTTCATGGTAGAAATAAATCTGACACTTTAAAATTAAATCAAATTTTTTCACCATTCGCTTATGTATACATCCGCTAATGACAGACGTTTCACTTTTATTCCTCGCGATACTCTACAGTGTGTTTCACGAATTTTCTAGAAATAACGTTCCACTGAAGAATTCGAGAATTGGGGAAATTATTTTTTATTGAAATATCCGACCGATAAAAGTGCCGAGAAATTATCTTCAATTTGTATTCACGAGCGTATAATGCGCAGTCACACGGCGTGATTTTATCAAACAGCCACAAATCTACAACACAGACAGCATCATTGTGGCGCACAACAATGTGGGGGGCCCCATTATATTGTCAACACTGGCATTAGCTTCATCAAGTACCGATATATCTCAACACCTGTCTATTCAGTTCAACAGTAATTCGTAAGTTACGATGCATATTATTAAATTTGATCCTCCATTTACCGACGTAATTACGATTTAATATCCTGTACACACTTGCCAAGTTCCGAGATCTCCATTAATTAGCAATAAGAGGATTCAATTTATCATAAGAGTGTAGACATAAGGAATTGTGGACGTGAGAGTGTATAGACAAATAAACAAGTACGTGTATTCGCACGAATACGTGAAAAGAAAATTTGAATTAATTTAAATTTTGCAAGTAAAATTCAATTATATAAGGAAATCATTTGAATTTAAACATTATCTACCTGTAATAAGGTTATAGACGTAAGGGGGCACAAATGTACGTAAAAAATAAATTTAAATTGGTTTGAATTACACATGTAAGTAAAATTCAATTGTACGAGTGAATTATTTGTAACAAGTTTGGATCAAGAAATCTGCGCTGCAAATAAATGAAAAATATAGTTATAGCACACGTGTGCTTGATAAATTATCAAATTTAATTTTCCTGGGAATTCCTTCTTATGAAAAAATTTTGTTATATAGCAAGTTGTTATTTATGTTCGCAATACACGAACGTGTGGAAAACACTGTAAAAAAAAAAAAAAGAAAAGAAAAGAAAAGAAAAAAGGAAAGACTTTCCTACATAAGAAGGGAGCTTAGTTTATCATCATAGTTTATCACTATAATCTCAACCCTTCCATAATTTTCCCCTAATCGCGGGTCTGTATATTTAGTGAGAGCTGTACCTTCGCTCCGTACCTTATCGTTTTCAACACATATTTTTCACCATATTTTATCTCCATTGATATTAAATACGGATCATTAGCAAATAATACGTAATTTTAATTAAAATATTAACGTTACAACAATGGAAAGTTGAAATGTGAAATTTATGCGAAGGAAATGTATCAAAATACAAATGTATCGAAATACATAATTTACGAAATCCAATTCAAGTTTCCAAAATCGTACTGTGTTAAGTTTACAAAGTTTTCAAAGTTAAATCTATCCACTTTGATTCTAACAAACGTCGAAAAAAATAAAAATAAACTTGAAGGAATTTGCAAGAAACAGACAAGAAAAACCGAAGAAGAACTTTCATAAGAAGGAGCGCCACAATTTTTTAAAATAAATAACATTTTAATACTGAAAGTTAAAGTGAATCTTCATTTTTCTCTGTTGACCTACGTAATTCTCGCTATTTAACGTGTTAATCATCACGCGTTACTCGTAAAATATCATAATGTCGGAGATCGTAATTTTGAAAAGGTGCAAATAACATAAGCTCGACTTAATCGTTTCTTACGATTCGCGTAAAGGCAGCATCTGACGATGAGAAACAGAATCAATTCACGTTTTCGCGAGACGTACGGCCACATCTCGAGTTATTCATCGGCGAAGTTCGATAACGGCGGTAAGAAATTTAAACGAGGCGAGCTTATCGCGCCGCGGTTCGCTCCTTATAGTGTTTTCTCGTGACTTATGCGAGCGTATATCGGCCGGTGATCCAGCATTTTCGCGCCGAGTGTCAGTAAACCACGCTATCCACGGGAACTTTATGAAATATCGCCTGCCCCAACTTTCCCTCACTTATACCGCTACGGTTTTCAAATATTAATAGTTTTTTTTCTTTTTCGAAATTGATGGCCTACCACCGTCATTCCACGATAACGAGAAAATCAAAACGTATTTATTTGTCTCTTAAATAGCGTTATTAGTTCAAGGCTGTTTTAATTTTATGTTGAATAATTGAAATTTAGTTGAATTCTCTATTTATAAAGAATAAAATTAAAAATATTATTGCATTGAATGGTAGCGCGCGAATTAAATTCGGAACAAGCATCTTTCAAATTTTTATGATTCTTAAAATATTACATATAACTAAAATTATATAATTATATAGAATATTGTTAGATAGATATTTCATTTTGTGTTTTATATTCTCCGTGACAGAGACTGATAGAGAAATTATTATACATATAATTTTACATTTACACTCACCTATTTTGGAGATGAAATGTTTACTAGAGAAACTTCCGCTGTCAATTGTATTTCAATCTGTAACAAAAATGAATCCACAATTTAACGACAAGAAATTATTTTATTTAAAGAACAAAGTAAAACACTGACGAGTAAATTTTGTAATATTCAATTTCTAAATCCTTTAGCACATAATAATTCTGTAATGACAAATCTTAACAGTAGAAATTTGTATATCCACGATTCAATCGTAATATTCAGCTTGCATTTTATTATACGTATTAAGATTGATAAATTATTGATATTAAAATTTGTAGTTCCAATATTAATAGAACAGAAACAAAATGAAAAATAATAGCTCACATCTGGCTACTCGGAGTAAAGGAAAATTTCCAGGAATTGATTCTATAAGCAAATATAAATAAACGAAGCCAAATAATAATAGATAAATTAAAAAACTATGAAAATAATAATATAACAATATATAATAAGATACTACACTAAATATAGTGGTGTGTTACTATCTTTTAGATACTTAATCTTTCTAATTAACAAAATATAGCTAAACTGAAATTGCAGGAAATTCAATACTTCACCAAAACGTATAATATAGTATTACACAAAACAAATTAATAATAATAATGCTAATTGTAACAGTAATGGTAATATCTTTGAAACAATAGCAATATAATATGATGAAGCGTATGTAATCATTCTAATTTACAAAACATATAAAATATAAAATGTAAAATATAAAATATAAAATATAAAATATAAAATATAAAATGTAAAATATAAAATATAAAATATAAAGTATAAAATATAAAATGTAAAATATAAAATATAAAATATAAAATATAAAATATAAAATATAAAATGTAAAATGTAAAATGTAAAATGTAAAATATAAAATATAAAATAAATACAGATATTAAAATTCCCAGAGGTTCACAAATGTAACGCTGTAACAAAGTGTAACCAATTCTTTCTATAACTGCAATTCTTTCACCTAATTAACGAAATTTGAAAATTTCGCCAGTCATTTGGAAATGCTTGGTTTTATTAAGCCCGTCAATCGAAGGCAATCCAAGGTACCGTAGCCCGAAGAGAGAGAGAGAGAGAGAGAGAGAGCGATCGTTACCGAGAAGTGTCGCGCGAGCAAAGGACACTGGTACCTTAATCGCCGCTACAAAGTGCGGATTTCAATCGACAGAGAAGGTACGTATACACATCCATGCCGCTGCGCCGCACCTAATTGGTTCCGATCGATCCCGACCCTCGTACTAATTAGTAACGACGAGTTGTTAACGAGCTCTCACCGTCGTTTGGCTACAGACGCGAGCAAGGACCGGGGAAAAGCGACGAAGGAAAAGAAGGAAATGCGCGCTCGGTTCTTGGACGGAAGTGAGTGTCGCCTCGGGCGAGAAGAAGATTCCGGGGAACGATTCGCGTGGCTGGAACAAGCGTCTCTTCTTCTCCTTTTTTTTCCTTCTCTCCCCTCCTCCCCCTTTTTACTACTTTCATCCGCTCTGTGATGCAAGCGGAGAGGAAAGTTCAGAGGAAAATTTTGGGAGAAATTACGAATGATTTGTAATTTCTTTCTTCTGTTCGTTTCCTTACTTTTCTGTAAGAAGAGTCTCTTGACAGGTTTTCTTTTTCGTATTACGTGGAACGGTTGTTTTGCACGACCTCGATTCTTCTAATTTTATTTTGTACCGCGGAGAGAAAAGAATGGAAGAAAAATTTTTTCAAAGTTTTTGTAAAAATTGTGCTTTCGTTCTGCGTTTTTATTTTTCGCGTAGACAAAAGATAATTTTAAATGAATTTGTCGGGATAGAGAGGGTGATTTGAACTCTTTTTTTTTTCTCTGTTTGGATGTTTGGAATTTTCTGTGGAAATTTCTTTTTTTTCTTCTTTTATTTCTATGTGGGTGAAAAAACAGATTTGTACGCAATTTTCTGCAAGTCAAATATTCCGCGAAAAATTTTCCTTCGTGCTTTGTATCCCTCTATTTAGCATTTCTGCATAAGTGAAAGAGAAATTGTAAAAGGAAAATCTGCAATTTTCCTTACTTGCTTAATTTTAATACCTATCTGTAATTTTTTGTTTCTTTTATTCTTCGCATCTTACTCTCGATTCTTCTTCTTAAATAATACTACACATTTTGTGAGATTCTAAGAAACTGACAAAACATAAAAAATTCGATCTCTTTTCTCGATTCAATGATTTATTACCACTACAAAACTTGAATCGCCTACCAGCTATTGTACTCACTCGCCCCTTTAAATATCCATCGCAACAACATTGTCGTATCTTGAATAAAAGATGAGGTGTTGATGTCTTGAAAGGTGCTCGTTATCCAACCATTTCTACCCTAATATCTTTACATGAGGAAGGGTGAAAGAAATCGATATATGCTGGGAAAAAACGCACGTCAATCAAAGTAAGGAGGTAATTTTTACAGATTTTTCACTGTGCTGTTACAAAGCAAAAGAAAAATATATATATATATATATTTAGTTCAAGAAAGTCGAGCTTTCTCGAACCATTCGGTGCTTTAATGCTCCACCGAAGAATGACTCACGACTTGTCCAGGACTGCGTGACCGCGGTTCTACACACAATGAAGTGCAATTTTTCACAAGAAATATAATATAAACGAGTGAATGCTGGAACGTATCTTACGTATCTGAATTATTGCTTCAGGTTGCAGTAGTGCACTCGTGAAGTATAATTATTGTACGTTCTTCGTTGAATTTTCTTTCTTTAATATATAGGTATAGTTGGTATAATTTGGGGCAGGCGATTGATTTTAAGATCACCGCTAAGAAAAATTGAGATTTAATCGGATTTTTCGTTAATAAAATATTCACATGTTGAATGTGTCGTGTGTTGTTGCATGAATTTCATAAGTTGTATTCTGAAATGTATGAGCAGAGTTTTGTAGTCAATAATATTGTAAATTATTGACACATTTCATCTAACTTTACTTTATTCTTGTGAGATTTGATTCTTATTAGAATTTTAGAAAATTTAGAAGAGCGGAATTGCGCGTAACACTAAACATTTATGAAATATCTAAATTTAGAAATTATATTACTTCGTGTGTCTCAACAATTTTTGTTAATTGGCTAACTAAAAACAAAAAATTTGAAAGCTTGTAACGAGAAAAGGAGGTCAATCCGATCGCTGGCAATATAATTTCTATTAAGGTCAATGTCTTGCTGAACAATTAATACCAGGCGATTTTCTCAGTACTATCTGACACATAGATCGCAGCCTAACGTACCTTCAGATTTTAAGTTTCGATTAAAGGGGACACACCAAGAAGTTCGAGTTTGTTTAATGTGCAAGTGTCCCAGGTCCTTAACGATAAAACCGGCCGACATGGAAATTGTTTTACTGCGAATTTGTTTTTTTTATAGATGTAAAAGAAAATTGCTCCTGTGTACGAAGAAACGCTATTAAGATAATGTAACTGCATGGTGTATTATACCATGCGCAACTGAGAATTTGCGATTGTAAAATAGTGAAATTAACGTATCGTGGATATTAAGATCTCTGGAACAAGGATCACTCACGTTGAAATTATAATATTTTAAATTTTGTATGTGATAACGTGCTGTAAAATATATAAAAGTGTATTACATTATATTATATATTATTATATTTATGTCATCGATATACTATATTATTGTCATTGTTACAGTTTTATTCATTATTACATTGCCATAAAAATATATGCAATAATAGGAAAATTGTCTGTTTCGTCAATCGTTGCTAACATTTCTCGATCTATCGGTAATTTAAAGGGCCGTGGCACAGATATTTGTTTCGTTAATTGCGAGCAAGTAATTACCAGTCAGCGACACACTTGCCAGGATAATTCGAGGGGACGCGTTGTCCGTTTAATGCTAGCAAATGGGATCAGCCGCTTCAATTATCCTGGCGACACGAGTCGAAAAAGCTTCGCTTGCTGCTCATTAACCGGGCCCGCAGAATTAATTATTCGATGAGACATAAACCGATTAACCGACGACGAGGCAGTAACTTAACGGGTTTAACAATGTTCTTTTCAAATCGAACTGCTCGTAAAAAATGATCAATTTCGCGATAACGAGTGGGGAACGATTTACAAGTGAATAATAACATTTTTTGGTCCGGTTTAATTACATTAATTGAAGTCATCGAAGAGTAAACATTGACCTACGCTAATTGAGTGTAAATGTAATGAAACGGATAATAAAACGATATCGAAGTTCCATACACGCGTGTATATAAAGTAATTGAAATAATTTCTTGAATGTGATTCCAAATTGCAAACGTGGGAGTATCTTCTCAAATTGAGACGGATATAAATTTTAATAAAATGTTAATTCGCCCTCGAAGTTGAAATCAAATTAAATTAAATTAAAATTACCGTTGAATGCGAGAAGGGCTCCGGAATAAACTCAAGCTCGTTTTCATTGAAATGTTTCATTACATTTATTTCTACACGTTGTTCAATGTTCTTCAAATTTAAACGTATTCTTCGTGTCTTTGTTAATAAACAGAAAACAAGAGAGATCAAGTACGTAGAAAAAGAATTATAAATTGAAAATTTTTCATCTGTTCCTGTTTTCCAATTTTTACTCTAGTAGATGACCTTTTATTAAACTGTCACACAATTAGCGAGCAACTAAATAAATATTCCATTTCAAATTAAATTAATTGGAATTTCATATTCCACGTAAAGTATTTTATGTTAGAAACAACAAAAGTCTCGAATTATTCTAAAATATTTTAGAATATTTAACATTTTTATTTATTCTAACCAATGACTTGTTATCAAATTACCGAACAATTAAACGAACACTTCAAATTATATTTCCAGAAGTTGCAATTTTATCGGTTATACAGAATGAAAAATCTTGTGTCAGAAAACATTTCGTTGTGCTTTCAAAATATATTTTAATGTATCATAAATTCGCGAAATGGTACTACACATTCGACAAGAGAGAAGAAACTTAGACTTTTGTCAGTCCATTACTTCTTTTTGCATCTAACGCGTGCAATTAATGGGAGCACTTAATTTCTTCGAGCGATAAACAACCGATGCTCGATCGAAAACTTTCGCCAGCTATTTGGCTTCGTTGCCGCAGCACGTTCGTGATTTCTCTTCTTTAAAAGCCACGAGCCTGGCTTCGTAACCGCCGCCAATGCGCCGTTTAATACTTTTTTCTTCCTCTCTCTTTCGTCCGTTTCTTCGGCGGAAATAAACGGAACACGTAATAAGAAGCTTTTCCCGTGCAGCTTGCGGCTCACACGTCGCAGTTTTTCCGCGGTCGGTGGCCGCAGTTACACGGGGATTTTGGTAATTAGCCGGAACGATATTTCACTAACTGTTACTCGAGAGGAAAGTTTAATAACTGTAGCTTCGGTTCGAAATCACCGCGTTTCAATTTTCAATAACATACGTACAGGGTGGGCCAAAAGTTTCTTCCCACTCATTTTTTATTTAATAAAGCGTCGAAGTAAGAAAAAGCTAATTTTATTAATTTTAAATTAAATTCAAATAAAGCTCAAATGTGATTTTTTTTTCATTATGTTTTAAAAGTTGTTTCTTTCAAATGTTGTGAAATTCGTAAAGAATAATATTTGTAAAAACGTTTTCTCCCAGACACGAATTATAACGCTAGATTGTCTAATAAAAATTTTTGTATCTCCTTTGTATCGTCTCAGATATTTATGGCGACGGGACGAGAATTTTTCCACGAGCATCTTTCATCTTTCATACATCTTGCGTCTAACGATCTTTGAAAACGTTGAAACTTTCAGCAACATTTGCGAATATCTTGAAATTTATCTGTTTAAAATTCATTCTCAGACTGAATTGTTCGCCATCTAATTGAAAAGCATTTCGATGGGTAATTTTTGTCTTTTGCGTGTTGCATTTAACGACTGTTGAAATCGTCGAAAATTCTCAATGACAATCGGAAAACGCGTCAACGTATCTATGTATTGAAAATTCCCTCAGGATTAATCGTTCGCGATCTAATTGAAAAACGTTTCGATGAGTAATATATATTGTGTATAACATCACGTCTCCACGAATTATCGGATCTAAAATAATTCACAAATACAATCTAATTAAACCTAAAGATGAGAAAAAAGAAAAAAAGAAGAGAAACACAAGTTTTCAATTAAAAAACGTATAATAACGTACAAATTACGATAGTAATAAAATTTTAATATTTTGCACATTATGTGCATTCTGTATATGCATCTGCAGTGTGTATCAATCATCGTCACTAATTGATAACAAAAAAAAAGCCTAGACTTAACTATCATTTATGAAAAAAAAAAAACGAATTATTCAATGACGACGCATTTTTTCAAAAGAGGTATAATCTTTCGATAATTCGAGAAGAAGAGCACGACTATAGATTGAAAGAGAATGACACGACAGAGACAACAGACCCTCGTTGATAATTAATGATTAACAAGCAATGCAAAACGATACTATTGATTCCATGTAATAATAATTTCATCAGCAAAAAGAGCGCGAAGAATGACTGTCAGATTCAAAAAAATGGACATGAGTGGGTCACATGACCGAGAGAAAGAGACGACAGAGCAATGGATTCTGGTCGAATAGACGGACGACCGACAATTTCCCGTGGACGTTCGTCAGCCTCGAGAATAATTGCTGTCAAGTAAAAGGGGCGCGATGTTAAACTATATCTCGTCGAAACAACCGCAATTAAGGTCGAGCGACCCTCGAAACGGCCCTAATGGCTCGCATTACACCGTGTAGGTTACACGATCGTGTAAAACGTCGCCGCGAGTTCTGCACAATGACCTACATCGGATCCATAATTTTTTAAACGCCTCTTCGTTATTGATGTCCGTCGAGTTTCAGAATATACCGCGTTACCTGCCAATAATTTAATTGGCAACAGGATTTTCGCACGAGAAGATTCAACGTGAAAAGAAATTGTTTGACAAATCGAAATCGTGTAAGTATATTCAATGAATGTTCATCTGTCAATTGAAATGACATTGCATTAGTGGTATTAGATTATGAAACTAATTGTAGGTCTTATATTGATTACTAGGCTGCAGATGTTCGTTGCATCCTGTATTCTATAAGGTCTTGATCTTACGAAGAAGTAGATTGAAACTTTGCGCAAGAACTCCTTTGAACTTTTTTCCACAAGAAAATTCTTTTTTAATTTTATCGAGTTTGCGGATACTGAAAGAAGATTAGCTTATAAACCGCATAACTAATAAACTCTACTTTCAATAAATTTTAATAATAATTTTACATTATCCAGATATATAATTGGTATTCGTAACAAAATTATTTAAATTCAGTGGTCGTAACGAGACGGGACAATTATTTGTAAATTCCTCATGTTCCTGATTATTCTCTTTTTATGAATCAAGGAGCTTCTAAATTCATTTAATCATCTTTAACCCTCTTGTCATTTTTTAAAAGTTTTTGCTCTCTCATACATTCTTTCAATTTTCTTTTAATTTCTGGTATCTCCAATTTTTGACATGATTTCGTGATTTTTCATCCGTCCACAATTTTGTTAACGAAAGGAAATACCCTGAATGAATTTCAACAGTGAAATAACAATACGTACGTAAAATACGTAACAGTAAGTAAAATATATATTATCGTTCTGTCAACCATCGAATATTTCCGTTTATTCTAGAATTTTCCCTCAATCTTCAAACGTTTCCGATTTCCTTTTACGTGCACGAGCATCCCTTTCCAAGTTTCTATTACGTGTCACTCTATACGTGCAATGAAGCACGATCATGCTCGTAGGAAACTTAATTTAACTGACAAGACACACACTAGGTACTGCACGAAGCTTCTTCGTAAAAGACACTTAAACGAAACTTTATATCTTATTGATGAAAACTACCTGTTGCATTTCACAGAAGTCGATAATTGCTCAACGAGAAATTTCTTTATTACATATTGATGTAAAGACATGACTTGACATTATTGTTTCTTAAAGATCAATTCGCGAGAGATAATTGATCCGTTCGTTTGCCAGATTGATCGATACTCCACGAAACTAGCAGGCGTAATTTTCATTCATTTCATTCATATCTTTGAAATAATTATATCGACTTGTGAAATAAGTTAATTATTATTCCACGCAAAAGCCAAGAAGAAATTTATGTTTAAATATCAAAAGATATTTGAAACCGAAGTGTAAAATCCAAAATGTTTCAGAAAATGGAGTTAATTGATATTTTGCCTTACGAGCGACTTGATTTAAGTTAAATTTTCAATTGATCGATAAAAGTGATAGTATCTAAAAATTTGACTTTCATCTGTATGATTCTTTGGACGTCTCTCACGATTGAGTGACTTTTCATACAGATTTATCGATCACATCTGTAAAGGGCAGCTGGAGAAGATTATAAATCTGAGCGATCAAGTTATTTCAAGCTTAGGTAGAAAAGCGAGTAGATTTGGCAAGAGAATACTTTATTCCCATTTAAAAATGGCTTGCTCTAAAGCAACCGTCCATTTCCTCGAATTGAAGCAAACACGCTAAAGGTTCGCCCTTCAGAATTAAAGAATTTTGTCAACCAAGATGGTCCTCGTTTCAATCGAGATAGCTTTATGTTATTAGTTTCCGAGAGATAGACGACCGTTTTTAACATCGCTTTCAAAGAGAGATGCTTAATGGATTTTCAAGATGAAAATTTTAAGAAATTCCTTAGAAATTGAAAATGATATTCAATCTTTCATCGTTCGTTGAATGAAAGAAAGAATGACACTCGTCTAATTTCGTCTTTCAAAGGGACATAATCGCAGTTGACCTCGTAAAGAAATTGGAATGTGCAATTTAAAAATTTCCATTACCCAACGTAAATACCGGATATAAAAAATAAAAAGTGTCCCAAGGGTTCGAAGGATCTTTGACAATACTCGTATGTACAAGTGTGTAATTGTTTCAAAATTAGAAAAATAAATAGTAATAATAATAATAATAGTAGTAGTAATAAAATAAATAAATAATAATAACAGTAATAAAAGTAAATAATAAAAATAAATAATATCGTATTTGCAAGTTGCCAATGTACTGACAATGGTATCGTAACATACTTACACATGTAATTGAAAGATTTTATTACCTACTCCAAGTGCGGACTATTCAAAATAAAACGATTCTCAATGGTGACCGTGTGATACATCCACGTCGATCAAGGTCGAAAAAATGTATAATCTCTGTAATCGCACCCCAAAAGTTCTACATTCTGAACCGCAGTCAACCACGTTCTATGATATCACGAATTCACACCCACAGCGCGGCGAGCAATTAAAAGGGGACCCAGTCTCGTTTAACACGACACGTGTTACGCCAGTCGAGAGGAATGTCCATCGAGCATGGCAATGTCCTCGAGAGATGAGTCATCGGATCATTGGGATCTCTGCTTGGATCAGCCGGTTTATTAAACCGAATAGAGTAACCGAGGAAACCGCCGCTCTGTTACACCCGGATCCGCCGAGTTATTAATATATTGGATTTTTCTTAATTTGAAATTCAAGTCAAACTTGTCATTCGAGTACGTTATTCCGTCAAAATGATTTTGTCCTTAAACCGTTTTTAATCAATCACGCAGGTAATAATTTATCGTAATTAAGCTGTGGATTTCTGTGTATTTATTGGAAATTCGAAGATGCGAAAGTACATTTGAAAAACTTTATTTGGATTCCATTCCTTCTGTCCTCTGAAAATTATTTACGTATTAATATTATGTATAAATATTATTTGTATTTATTATGTCAATTATATTGTACTCGAATTGATATTTACTCATTTAAATTCAATATGAAAATTAATTGAATACGCTAAATTTAAATTTATTTATTAGGTGATTCAGTGCTCGAAGCTTGCCAAAATCAATGCGATCAATGGTTTCATTCGTTATTTTATTATAAAAGGGTAAAAACGAACCACGAATGAACTGCGGGTGAAAATATTTTTGTTACATACTTAAGATGTATACGGATTTTACATTAAACAAATATCTACAATGAACACATTTTCAAATTCGTTTCAATTTTTACCAAAATAGTCTCATTTTACAAGTGTTGATTTCCAAAAATTTCCAAACATACACGCATAATACGTTCGTGAAAAGCTCTCATAAACGTTCGAGTATTTTCACGGTAGAGGGAAGAGTAGATTAAGGAAGATACAGATCTATAATCCTCCGTCAATCCGTTACTTAATAATTGAATTACTTTCTTAACGAGAAATCCCGCAGCAGTTATCAATCTCCAGTTATCCTCCCACTAACTAAGAATAATATTTCCATTCGCCAACTTCGTTCCCACCAGGGGAAATCGATCACCGAGAATTAAGAATGTATACTTCGTTCATTCAATTAGCGTAATTTCAAAGAATTTGATTACAGTTTCCACGTGTCGTTAATTGAGGAACAGTTACAGAGACGCCTGTTACCGAATTCGACGTCTCCAAACTTGCCGATGTGAAACTTCTAATCCTTCGTCTTAAGTAAGCAACTAACTAACTTCTAATTAGTACGGACAATTATCCCGTAGCGCTACGATGAATTTTGCTATTTTCTGTAATATCGCAAAGTTGGGCTTCCACCTTGTTTAAATTACTTACTTTCGCTGTGGATTTTTACTTTTCGCGACGTATTTATATTTATTAGATTTTATTTATTGTACTTGATATATATTATGTTGTATAGAATACATTTTTATTATACCTATATTCATTTATTATATTTCATAGAAATATTTATTATATCGCGATATCGATTCGAATATTTGTAGGAATTTATTAAATTGAAATATCGAATGAAAAACAGACTTTCTGCTGAAAGAGTTTCAAATAACTCGACTAATATTCAGACCAGAGTTATCATTAATTCAACAAATTCGTTACTCGATTTTAATTCGACAATAACAACATTTACTAACAATTTTATTAATTGTCATTAACTATATTTTGCGCACACGAAAAAATATATAAAATATCCAAACTAACAGCGCTTTCTACAACATTCTACTACTTAAGACAATTTTCTACTGAAATTTCACTTTTTCAACTGCATTCTCAAAAATATGAATTTCGCACAAAAATCCTACAGATCCATTTGTCAATGCTCCAAATCTATTTGTCAAGATACTCCTGGATAATCGTTTTTATATTATTCGCGATACCCTCCCTCGCCTTATTAAATTTTCTCAACGTTTCTATCGTTTGCTTCCTCTCCATCGCACGTTCCTTTACTGACTCGTCGCCAAAAGATCGTCCCAATAAGTCGTCGAAATGGTGTCACATTTCAAACTGGCAGCTACTAAGCAGCAGACTACGCGGAGACTTGCCAAACAAGCTTCTCGAGCAACGAGGAAGTGTTAGACAAAATCGACGAAAGTTTCTCAACAAGCGAGACTTTCTGCGACCCTTTCCTTCCCCCTCAGCCATCCTCACGGCGTGATCATTCGCGGATCTGACTGCAGGCAGGACAGATTGGGGTAATTCGTAAAATTTCAACTTCCAGCCAAGGCTCACGGAACGTCGTTTCCGTTCCCATCATTTTTTGTTTCTTATTATTTTATCGGTGATCGATACCCAAAGGAATAACCTTCGTCGTTGGAACCTTTGACGTTGGCTCACGTCCTTTTTATACTGATTACACTTCTCTATTATTTGACTTGAATTACGTATTTTATATCTTTACTATTTTTTATTTTATTTGTCATTATACTTATTATTTTTTGGTCCGAATTAAGTAGTTTCCGTTTCTGTTATTTCGAGGTCCTCCTTATTTTACGCTTTTCACGCGAAGGTAATAAAACGTGAAGATATTTCAAAATTTCATTGCATCTCGATCTTTCTCCGTTTCTTCATTACTTCACGATATTTTCTTTCTTTCCTTTGCGAAACACGAGTGTTTGGAACGTGTTTGGATCTGACAAAATATTCCGAGACATTTGCAATGAAATTTCAAGCATTTTTCATCAAAGTAGTTTTCCAATTTATTGTCACCGCAATTCGTTCGGAGCACTTCCACTGAAATTCAAGAATTTCTCTTAGTCTTTTAATGAAAATTAACATTAATATACATTTTCAAAGAATTCTTAGAAATCTATGGCCGAGAGACACTTTACAATGCTCTAGAAGACTGTTGCGAGATAAGTAAATATTTCTCTTAGTCGAGTAACTTTTTTCCCCTCCGAGTAGCTTTATTTCATTAATTTCCACGTTCGAACTGCATGCCGATCCTTCGTCCGAATTGTTGAACAACCAACTTCACAGCCACGAGCCGCGTTTCTTTTTAAACACGCGCCGGAAAAGGCAAACATTCGGCTGACCAGGCTGAAAAACGAGCGACAAGGGACGCGCAAGTTTCCCCCCCTGAACATCGCCCCTGGTTCTTGCTTCATTTTTCTTGCGTTCACCAAGTCTGTTCATTAAATTCCCATTTTCGCGCAGGAAATAGCCAAGCTCGATCAAAAACCATAACCACCGGCCGAACTATGCGTCGAGTCACGAAGAGAAACTAATATCTTCCATCTCGATGGACGTAGCTATTTAGCATGATTCCCTTATTGTGTACCTCGAGTACGATTTAGGGCTGGCGCTATTAATTATACCGACAAACACTGATAATATCAGAGTGTCATTGGTAATTCAATGTACTCGCGATTATTATAAAATTATTAAACACAATCGAACAGAGAAATTAGTCGTACGAAATATGTATATTGTATATACTAAGAAAATGAAAGATCAGCGAGCGAGATATTTTTTCATTTCTGTTATTAATGATATTAATAATCAAAATCACGTTCTAACTTATTTTTCTCCATTTTATTCTGTTGTGCGATAATACGGCATTGCCAGATTTCGAAAGGTATGCTTTTCAAGAAAAACGAAACTTTTAAACGAAATTATCAAGTGATGCCTCGTTGTTCACAATGATAGTCGAAACAAAATTCATAATAAGAGTTATTTAATACATCTGAGTGTCGCACGAAGCAACATAATTTTACAGAGCAATAAATAAGATTTTCATAATTGAGGTTATCAAGGAGTGTCTCTGCAACATTTTCGCAACGATATAACTCGAGAAATCTCGTCCGAGTTTTCTTTGCTTGCAATTTTTATATTTATTTGTTTAACCTCGCATCGTTTCGTTTATCTTTACTATTTGTTATCAGTATCAACAGCATCCCCGGTACATCGAGATCGATAATCCTTAGCAAACTCTTCCCCATATTATAATCGTCCTCTTTTCTTTCCCTTTTTTCCTTTCTTTCATTTGCTCCATCACGTTGCTTACTTTCCTCCGCGTTCCATCCGCGAAAAGAGCATTCGGTCTCTGCCGGAGTTCGGTGAAAGCTCAGCCATCAGGCTTGTTTGCCCATTTCCGAAGCGGTTTGCTCGCTCATCGACGTTTTAACGATTAAAAGCTACCCACTCCCACTCGCGGCGGATAACGTGAATCTTCGCCGAGATTTATCCGTTTATTGACATCCGCGCGATTAGAGGAGCACTCCGCCGCCGGCGTGGCAACGATCTCCACCGGGATCTTTGACCGAGATAATCTCTCTTCGACGAGAAAAATTGTTACGTCGACGCTTAAGGCCGGTAAACACAGATCGGTTTCATTCTGCGACGTTCGATCCCCGTGTAAATTACTGATCTTTTCTAATCCCAATCGAGGAATTTCTCGAATGAAGAATTTATATTAGAGTTCTTGGCTGAGGCGATCTCGTAGTTTTTAATATTTAATTCCATTTTACTTGCGCTTCACTTTATTGAAGGAAAATTGTTTCGATTCCTCCTTTGGTATTTTTTTTCATCGGTTTTGTTTCTCAGCTACGAAACTGATCCTCCTCGCTCACCGTGCAGAAACAGGAGTTTTAATAAATTAAAGGAGACACATTAACGGCGGATATTTTGAAAGACGCCCACTTTGATATATACTTAAAGAAATTGTAGAAATTTATTCGCATTTACTAAATTTTAGATAATTTGTATGTTCTCACGTATTATTGTACAAGCATCCTGTGGACTTTCGCATCTTTAAATTTCACGTAAATGCCCATGATTTCATTAACATTGATTGATTGATTTTATTAATATTTTATAAATATTAAAATTAAAAAGAAATTTTCGAAGGAAATCTAACAATGTCTCTTAATTCTAATTTCTATTTTCCATACCTTCCTTGCACCGCACTAATTTTCTATTATTACCATAATAAGAAATCGTGCCCATAATACATAATAATAGAAACACTAGTGTTCCACAACGACAGAAATTATATTAAAGTTCTTTTTTTCAATCATATTCCATTATTTCAATAAATCATTATTTCGAAACAACGAGAAAGTTTAATTCCACGGTCGAACGATGAACGAGATAATACAAATAACAGCATGCTAGAGTCACAACATCAATATTTGCATCGATATTTGATTTTGAACGTAGTTTTGGCACACAGAACGTTCTATTTAATAATTTTTCCACAATTCTGCTTTCGAGCTCAGCATCAAATAGAACGCGAAGCGAAAACGTGGCATTAATCAGTATTATTTAGTGTACGACTGCACGATACCTGTATCTGCTAAAGTATCGTCCCGTTACACTCGTAAATCTCATTTTTGCAATGCTGGAAAGTATTCCGGGAGCAAATATTCCGAGGAGCAAGACACCCAGCAACAAATCACTTGTCATAGTGCTTTATGCTAATGCTAAAATGCACCTGCTGAAAACGAGATTCGTCGAGTGGAAGAATAAAGAATTTAAGCAACAACCCTTAAAAGTGGAATCGTGTCGTATGTTTATAAATCAGAACGATTTTGAGAGGATAGCTTTGGATTTCTATCTTTTTTACAAACCAATTTTCAAAAAAAGGGTGCAAGGAAATATTGAAAAATACAGTTGTTTGTATTTTGTAATTATTATAATTGTAAGCTAGAATACGATTTTAGTATAACGTCGGAAATTTATACTCCATGAATTCCTAGAATCGTAGAATTTTAATAATAACAAAATTGAATGATGTACTGAATGTAGAGTTTGAGTTAGAAAATAATTTAATAATACAGAAACTTTTATCTTTAACAATGTAAAAATTGGAATGGTAATTTAACATGAAAAACTAATTCACGGCCTACAAAAATACAATTTTATTTCAATAACAAAAGATTTAATAATACTAAATTTCAATATGTGTAATAGAAATAGAATTAAAAAAATTTAATAGTGTAGAAATCTCGAGGATGCGATTTTTGTTTCGTACAAGAAAGGCTAAGTGAAAATAATTCTATTAAAAAATGTAAAAAGTTCGACGCGATCTTTAACAATGCCGAATTTAAAACTGTAAAAATGAAATTTAAAGATTTAACGGTGCAGAAATTTCTTCGTAAAATATTATCAGAAACAGAAAAAGTTACATCTTCCAGAATGCCAATTTTCATTTAATATGAAGAAAAATATATGTATATATATTAAAGCAGCACAATTATATTTAAAATATTTTCTTCTCCACCGTGTTCGACGCAACGAAAAATCGTTCCAATTTAGCAGACAATAATTCCGAACCACATAACGGAACGGAATATCGTCCACGTTCCTCCCAAGGACCCAATTAACCCCGCCAGAATCCCATAAAATTTGATTCCGTTGCCGTTCTAAGCGATATATCGCCACGTGGTAGGATAAAAATCGTCGCTGTTCCCGGAGAAATTTGAATCTACAGCCTTCCGCAGAGGAGTCGCCCACGTTCGGGTTGTCACGTTTTCAGCCACGTAGTACGTAGCAGCCACTCGACGACGGCGTGGTATCGTCGTCCGTGGCGTTGGGAAGCGGAAGCAGGAAGAGGCAAAAGGACGACAATAATTTACCACAAAGGCGAAACGCGGAGGGCAACGAAGCCGGGGAACGGAAAGAAATAAATAACGAAGAGTGGAGCTGAACGCTCCAAGAATCACAACTGTGCTAAAGGGATGTTCGCGCGTTTTCACTTCTTTTCTTCTTCTTCTTCTTCTTCTTCTTCTTCTTTTATTTTTTTCTCTTTAAGAAAAAGAAACAGAGTACGATGTGTCACGAGTTTGTAAAGCAGACTTGAATTTTTCTGACGGATTAACGCTTGCTCTTTCTCTCATGCGCCACGGAGATGGATTCCATTTATATTACTCGCAGCAACAGGATCTTTTTCAAGAAAGCGCAAGTGTATATCTCAAAGGAGATTAACCCAACTACCCAAATCCACTTTTCTAAGTCAGTTTGAATCCGTTGTCGACTACAGTTCGGCACAAGTGATTTTAATATTTCACGGACGGCGGCGTCCGCGAATCTCGGAGCAAGTTGGCCACGCGAGTCAAACGAGCCACCAGTCTGCAAGTAAGCGGATAGTCTAATGCACAAGTTTCGCGACATGGCAGTAAAATAGAGCGAAAGAAACACGCTCCCGGAGTGTGTTGGCCGGAGTTTCGGTTCGGCGAAATCTCGAACAAAGGCGCGGGATGATGAGATTCGCCGGACAGAAACGATCGACGTGAAACACCTTTATAAACAAATATACCAGACGCTTCGTTCGAATGGCAAGTTCCGAGTAGGTGTATCCTCCACCGTCTTCCAACTTTGCTCTTCCCGTTAGATCGAGTTTTCCGCGCTGAAGTATCGATAAACCAACCCGTCTTCCTTCGTTTCTGTTCCCTACACGGATTTTTCCGTGTGTTGGTGGTACTTGAAGAAGTATCGATCTGATCGGTAAGGGAGTAAGTAAGTAAATGTTCGCCGCGGATGAATCGGAGGGGTAGAATAGAATTGGAACGAAGTTATTACAATTTGGAGAAAAATGAAGGGGAATTAAAACTTGCAAGAGGAACTGTATGTTTGCGAACTTTTGTAAAATTTGTGACTAGAATTGAAATGAAATTGCTATAATTTGAGGAGAAATAAAATGAAATTAGAATTTAAAAAAGGAAATTTAATAATTTCTCTCTATCTTTAATTTAAGAACGAAATCATTATAATTTGGAGGAAAATAAAGTAAAATTAATATTTAGGAAAGAAATTACACTTTTTCGCGCAAGTCTTAAATTTTTATAGAATTTTTCTATAATAAATTGGAATATGAATTAAATGTCGTAATTTGAAGTGAGATTAAAGCTCAGCAAAGGAATCCTTGTTACAGAAGAGTTAAATTATTACTTAATCACTTGAAGAAGACTCTAGTTTTTAAAAGTTGAAATTTACGAAAGAGATTATTATTAATCTCCTCACGTCTAAAATCTCTAAATAAATAACTAACAATCAATTAATAATCTTCTTCTCTCACGTTAGTCTACATACTTTTACAAACACAATTAAAGAAGTAATAGAATCTAAGAAGAAATTTCTACTAGATTTTTGAAATTTTCACGCCAATGTCGCTTCGTTCCTCTTTGCCTTCGTTTCCTAGATTTTTCCCTGCATCGTTGCTACTTTGAAAAGTATCGATGGAAGTTCGAAGGAAGCAAGTAAATGCAAGTCGTTGCGTCACAGAGGAGTTAGGGCTCGAAGAAATGTAACGCGCAGGTGTAAGTTGATTAGCTGTTACAGAGTTACGAACGATACTTTCGAATCAGGCGAGAATAAGCACGCTGCTTCTGCCTTCACAGTGATCCTCGATATACAGTAGCGAAGATATTTCCAAAGTTCGACAATTAGGTGAATATCGGAGACCGTACAGATACAGCACGAGTGTCAAAAAGTTTTACGTGATAACTCTATGATCAATTTATTGAATTACACAATTAATTTCGCTAATATTGTTAATATATTTGTTGAATCGAAATATCCAGAAAATGAAACATCATCAAAAAATTTTCACGAAGATTCGTCAAATTTACGAAAATTCTTCTCATTATTGCACGACCAAGTAAAGTAATTCATGAACCTGGGGTAAGTCGTTTATTCCTCACGAACACTACGCTGAGAATCATTTCTATTTATAATTTATTATTATATTTATTATTTACTATATAATTTATTATTATTGTATTTAATACTATACAATTTATTATTATATTATTATATTTATTATAATTTATATTTAGCATAATTCTGCACAGTTTTATAATTTCAGCAGAGTCTTTTCTAGTGCTGTGTACTATATCTCCGAAATACCATCAGTCCGCGGAATCTAAAATTCGCTGGCGAATTTTGAAATTTCTGAAACTTACGGCAAGGGGAATCAATCAACCGGAAACTGAAAATCTCAAATTTACGGCGAACAGCAAGCGGCCACGGTGATATTTCGAGTCTCTCCAATCCGGCGAAACCACGGTGGAAAACACCCCCAAACGCTCCCCCAAACTCTATTTCCCGAGTTTCCAATTAAGTCGTCTATTTTTGCGTCGCGAACACGCGAAAGAAACGGCGCGACCGCTTATGAAGTTGCTACCTTGAACGGCGCGGAGCTGTTCGCAACGATGGCAGCCGAGGAGACGAACGGCAGGGGGTGGAAACGGAAGGGGGTGAGTCGGTCGGAGGAGAAAAAGCGGAGATCGTTCGGCACGTTTGTATCCCTCGTCCCCCTCGTATTGGCTTGGAACTCGTTTGCGGGACACGAAGTTTCCACGCCGCTTACCTCGGGAAGAGGTGGCTGAAAATGTAAAAAGAGAACGCCAACAGCCACGGGGCTACGTGCCCGAGAAATTAATGGCTGACCCAAGGAGAAGACCCCTCCTCGATCTGCCGCCACCCGAACGACGAAACCTTCCGAGGAAATTGTTAAATCGGTTTTCGTGGGCATTGACTGGCCAATTTCTTTCTTTTCCTTTGTGTGTGTGTGTGTGTGTGTGTAAAATGCGTTGAGGATTCTGTCCACCGACACGCAGGAATTTATAATAATGAAAACTTTGCCATTGACGATCACTCAAGTTCGTAGTGGGTAAGTATCTTAGGATAAAATTAGGATTTGAAATTATTTGAAAAAAGCTTGTTCTCGTAATTTATTAATCTCACTGTGATAGTTTATAGTTGACTGTAGCGACGGTTCAAATAATATTTTAGAATTAAAATTAATTTAATTTCGGTATCGTTTGAAAGTGTCGCGTACACCTACAATATTGAAAATAAAAACTGTTCCAAGACTTACGAATAAGAGTAAATGAATTGAAATTTTGTATTCGATACATGACGGGATTCCTTAAATTTCTAATAAATATTTACTCTTTTATGATGTACGTACACTCTAAAATTTTGACTCTGATAAAAGAATGTACAGAAATGATGTTTGAATTTTTGACAAACATTCACTAACTGAATATTCCTAAAATTCATTCCTCATCATTTCATAGGTAAATGGAACAGAGGTTTTTCAAGTAATTTAATAATATTTCAACTCGTTTCACTAAAATTGATATAGGAGCATCCAGTAAAATCGACAACAACCCCACGACTTTTCGTTACGAACAGAAACACGACGGCATTCTTAATTACAATCGTAATATCATTGTTCTAAATGTTATTCTCAGGCCTTCCTTTTAATAGAATCGAATTAATTTGATCTCCAGGGCATTAATAACAGAAGCGTGGCCCCTTGAACGTTGCTTAGCAGATGCCAGCATAACTCATTGGGCCGTTTCGAGGAAAGTGGATTAGACAATATGGCCTTTTAGCGCAAGCAACTCGCCGCACTGAATTAAACCCTCTGGATATCTTCGTCCCGGTTATTAATGGCGCAAGCGTGTTAATTAACCAAACCAGTGTATTAGTCAACCAGTTGTTGGTTTGCATGCAACGGAGCACGGCCACTTTGAACGTAACGCTCCATTCTGTCATTTGCAAGATCTCAGAAGCTAACATGTTCCATACGCTGATATGTAACGATATGCCACCAAAAATACCTGGGAATTTGTCGATAACATATCGTGCATTATTCGTATAAAATAAGTACCAATTATCGAATGGTCGAGTGGTTGAATTTTGAAAGGATGAAATTAATGGATTGAATTAAAGGATCGAATATTTACAAAGTTTGTGTACATGATGAAAGACTAGTACGACGTGACAGAATTGAAAGATTTTAATTTGATGAAGCATAAAGTGAAATTAAAATTCAGAATGGGAGTTATATTTCTTGCAGGTGTTTGCGGAGCAGAGCTAAAATGAAATCGCCGTACTTTGAAGTGAAGTAGAATTTTGAGAAATTAAGGTTTATAAAAGGAGCGAATAAAATACGAGTTTGGAAATGGCTCGTTGCATCTTTAATACGTGGCTTCTCTTCTCGCTCTTCGACTCTTGTTACAGACTATCACCTCTACTTGTGCTCCAATGCAGTCATCGAATTTTAACGTCGTTCCCCAATTTCTCCTATTGTAGAATAAAGGTGCCAATAAAATTTCAAAACGATCCGTATCGTGGTCGTGCGCGCACGTCACGACAAAACTTCCCAAATCATAAGTAATCAAGTTTTACTTTCGCGGACAAACGAGCGTACGAACATCCTCCCCGCGGTGCCGTTCCCCAGGGGAACGCGTTACAGGACGTAATTAAATCCGGCCGGGCGAAGAGTTTTAAAAGTCTTCGGGCATTGCCGCCGCTTCTTCCCCTTGTCCGAATGAATTTCAAATGAATTCTCTACAAATGCGGTCGGCGAACTTTCGGGACGGGCCGCGGTGAATGATTTACGACGCGATGGCCGGCAATAAAACGGTCGCCGTAACGCGGCGATCTCGCGCGAGGAAAAAAAATTTCACCCTCTCCTCGTTGCCCGGCTAACGTAATTTACACGGAGTTCGAGACGAGTAAGCGGTTGGAAATGCGATTGTGAATATTTTTATAATGAGATCGAGAGAGAGAAGACACCATGTCGTGGAAATCGGAGTAGTTCGGAATAAAAAAAATTTTTTCTTTTTTTACCAACGTGATTGATCAAGCAGGGAAATTCGATTTCAGAGGAGAATAGAAGAGCGGGATTTTTTAATTGTGATTACAATCGCTTGGGATGAAAGTGGTCCAAAAATTATAGAAAATTTGATAAAATTTTAGTTTCAAGAGAGGGAAAAAGGACGATTCAACGAAAACGAAATTTAATGTCGTGATGAATTTATGGGGTTGTGTTTTCGTTGACATTTTTCGACTCTCTGAAGAATATTATTATTAACTAATATTATACAAAAGTTACGCGATATATTAAATAAGTGAATACCAAAGGATTTTTTTAAATATTAAATATAAACACAAGTGTAAAAATGTCAAAATGTAAGCGGATATATATCAGATTCATCCCTATTGACAATAGTGAATTCGTGATAACAATAATTAACATGATTGTTACCTTTGAGAAAGAATATAATAAGATAAAAAGAATATAATAAGATTCTAGCGTACATTATATATTTGAAAAAATATGCACTCTGCATGTGTTGCTGAAACTATCTCCCATTCAGAGATTTAGGGTAATTTTTAATTGATTTTCAACCTTGCAATTTCCTTCGATACTTTTTTCAACAATCATTCAATTCAATTCCAGTATTTAAAAAAATACAAAATGCCATTTGTTATTAAATTACAAGCCATCGTCTTTCAATATCTTTTCTAACTTCCCTTCGATTTTGACCATTCACGTTGCCATACACTCATTCAACATGATTCACAGCTACCTCGCCCGCAACATTTTACACATTTCCCCAACTTTCCATCTTAAAATTTCCCACAGACGGTAGAGAAATCGGCGAATCTGACAATTGTCAATGCAATGAAACGAAAGAAACCCAACGAAAAAACGGTGAAACCAAGTGAAAATCCTCGAGGATCACCAAGGATTCACTCAGCCCCGTAACAATCAATATCACCGTGTCCGACAGAGGAAGATTCCCAGTTGCAAACGATTCCAAGAATTCCGATCGCGACGGCCCCGTGGAACGCGATCCGCAGATAGTCAGCCGGCGGACTATAGTTATCGCGACTGGACAGGCCACCGATCGATCAATCGACGGTGGTGTGGCGTCGATCATCGAACTTTAATTACAGGCCTGTGTAATCGGCTGGCCAGGGGTCGAAACACGCCTGCGGGCTGGTTCACGTTCCAACGCGTACGCATCGGCGTCAATGCGGCTCTCGAATCGGCCACCGCGCAAATAGATTTCTCTATTAAATCGCGTCCTGCAAAACTGCACGAAACGGAGTCATCTGCTCCTGTTGTTCGCCCGTTTGTTCGACCGATCGATCGTAATTGACGCGATTGTCCCCGCGGATTTTGGCCACTGGAATTCCCCTGAGGGCGAGCGCCAAGGGGTTTTTGGGCAGTGGAAGGGGTTGTGCCTCTTGTTTGTAAACGGCAGACAGTTTTGAGACTAATAGGCGTGTTTCTTCGATGTTCCGGTAATTGCCGGTAATTAAAGGTCGATGGATCGACAGTCAACCGGTTCCCGCGAAAGTTTCACAGAACATTCGTGTCTCGTTCCTAGGGATTCTTTGGCTAGTTTCTTCCTTTTGACACGTGTATTTTTACTTTGATCTTGATGTTTCCTTACTTGCCTCTCGTCTATCTTATTTGCAAATTTGGTAGTTTCTTAGTTTTGAAATTAACAAACTGCGATTTTGTGCTTTTAACAATTATAGCAATTTCGCGAAATATTTTTATTTATTATAATTATAGTACATAATTAAAAATTCTAATAGTACAACTCCGTAAAGTACAACACGTTCTCGTAGAACAGATCTTTGGCAAGTTTCTTAGTTTTTGATATTTTAATTGTTATTTCGTTCTTTCTTAAATATTCGTTACTGTTTTATACTTAATATTACGCGTTTGCACATTACGTAATTATATTATTAGAACAGAATTTAAACGAAATTTGTCTGAAAGCTTGCTGCTTAGAAAGCTTCTTCAAAAATGCAAAATTCATCCGTTTGCACCATTTCTGTAGCTGTAACATTTTACGAGACACCAGGCCAGATACATTTACTACCCACAACTTGAAGAGCAATTTCCATCGGTGTGCAAGTTGGTCAATAACGAAATATACCAGTCGAATATCTTTTGGAAACTATCATACTTGCCATACTCTTATCATCGCGATGTTTTTGTTATTTTCACATTCAGAATTTTATAATGTCCAGAGTTCCACGGAATTCAAGTACAATAAAAATTTTCATAGAAGAACGTTCTAAATTCGATTAAAAATGCGGGACAGATGAACGGAGAGAATTTACGAGTTGGAGGAACTTTAATTACTATTAATTAATACAAGTAGTTTAATTATATTTATTATGACGAGTTGGTCCATGTCCATGCATTTTCTTCATCCATGGAAATATAAAAAAGAAATATAATACAGAGAGATTACGTCGAACCAACATCGTCAACCACTTTCAAAACAAGTGAATAAACAAATGTGTCTTTTTAAAAATGTTTTTCATTATCATATGTAAATCTAATCGTAGGAATAATTTCTCCAGTGTGAAACTCTACTCAAGTGTTAATGAAAAAAAAAAATTTTTCAATTTTCATTAAGAGTGAATCAACTGAAAAGTATCTCTTAATATTCGTGCATAGACAAATCTCAAAAACTAATTCCCACAGCATGCAGCTTTGATCAATTTTTTAATCAAAGCTATGGACGAACTCGTCTTTAAAAATATGTCTCCCAACTTATATAAAACCCTCAGTCTCGGAATAATAATTTTTACAGTGCGAAAATTTCCTTCTCGATAAAGCTCTATTCAATTTTCGACATACTGAGGATCCGTCAGAATCGACAGTACGAAAGTCAAAATCAACGAAACGATATACAGCTTTCATTTCGCGAGTGACGTCGTTAATCGTAACAGTTCAAACGACAGACCATATTTTACCGCGGAGATCGCGAGAGCGACCGTTGCTGTGGCTCTTAAATTATTTATCGAATCAAATTTCCCCCGAGGGGGATTTTCGGAAGCAAAAGTTGCGCGCCAAAGTTCGCCATAAAACTGCCGGTTGAAATCAGCTGATTCGCCCCGGCATCGCTTCTGTTCCGTAATAAATAACCCCGTCAGGGGGATTTTGGAAGAATTGGTCCGAGTCCAACTCGACTCTTGCTAGACAATATAAAACGTTCGTGTAATTCACTTAGCCCTTTATTCCCCGCACGAAGTTCCCCATAGCGCGTTAAAAATCCGTCTAGCTTTCCCGCTCGACGCGCGTAAAATACGTATCGACGAAGCTTGACCGTTTAAACGTCTGATTTTTATTACCCTTGCGACGATTTAAAATGGACACGAAATACTGTTGTCGCTTGGACTTTGCGGAAGATATTTTTCTATTGGATTTTTCGAAAAATAAACGTTAGTCGCGCAAAATGGAACACTCCAGAGGGATGGTTTTGCTGTTTTTCCTTTGTATTTAATTCTTTTGTTCGTCGAACGAGTAACGCAATTCGTAAAATGAATAACGAAGAGTTTGGTTGACGTTGTGACACGATAAAAATTAAATTAAATTTCATTAAGAAGAGAATTTTAAATTAAATGGCTAATTAATTGATAGAAAATATAACGGGAAACAACGGTTAAATTTGTAATAAGACGTGGAAGAAAAAATTAACTCTGCAGCATTTTAATTGAACGAAAAAAGAAGTTTAGAATAAAATTCATTATTTCTCAAAAGTGAAATAACTTTGAAAGGAAAAGAGAGTATTCCACGGTAGTACTGAAAATATGGTTCGATTCACAAGTCAACCTCTCGCAGCTATACAACGAATAATATTGATAGTCTTAAAAATAGAAAGAAAAATTGAAGTGTAGACAGGTCTACACAAGAAGTGTAGAAATGTAGGTCGCAGGTCTTACGAATGTATGTACGCCTCAGTCAACAACTTCTAGAAATATGTACCTCGACCTACGACACAGGCGACAAACGTCGAGACTTTGCTCCGCTTACCAGCAGTGAGAAATTCAATGAACGAAGACTTAAATTGGTAGCAAATGGATAAACGAGAAATTTCGTCACTTTTGCGTAGAACCAACAATTTCTGCAGTATAACGTATTCGCAAGATGACGCAAAACGATGAAAGAAAGAGGTATCAGTACCATACTACTCGATTACAGAGTTCTTTTTTTTTTTTATGATTTTATCATTTTTCGAATACTCAGAACGTGCAGCTATTGCCATTTTATTAATTATTTATTAAAATTAAAACTACCAGAATGATCAAAATGATCGACTCATAATTTTTTTCATAGAAATCTGATAAATTTACAATGGCGAATTCTTGGGAGGCACAATTAAATAAACTTCCCCCTACACTTTTACACTTCTCTGACTAAAATTTTGCAGTTTAATCCCTTCCAATGATTCTAGCTCCAGTTCGACAGAATTCTAGCTTGTGCAAGATCGAATCATTGCCAGAAAATTAAACCAAAAATACAAAAGAAGAAGAGAAGAGATTATAAAGAAACAAATTAAAAAAAAAAAAAAATAAGAAAAAAGATCGTAAAGAAATCAGGGGAGACGAAGAGAAAGAGAAGTTAGAGTAGCCTTGAACGTCCGATTGAATCGTTCGTCGGATGATCCAATGAGAGTGCGAGAGAACAGGAAAAGGAAAATTGTGGGAAAACGAAATGGAGGAGGACGTTCGGTGGAGGTTCGTATCAAGAAACGTAACTCCGAGCCGTAAAATCGCGCAAGTTTCGACGTGCGACGGTGGTGCTCGAGGAGTTGGAAACAGGGGTTGCGCGTGGCAGTGATCCCGAGGCCGTGAGGAAGCCTGCATGACGTCTAAATCATATGTCACGGTCTGGAAATACGCATATCAGGAAACGTAAACTTGATTCCTGGTAATGCTTCCGGCGGTGAGAGTTAACCCCACGAAACTCGCAAACACACGTAGCCGATATCCGTTCTCTCCTGCATGGACGCGGACTGCGTGTACAGGGTGGTCCGGGAATCACGTCGCCATCGAGCTTCCTGCGGGACTATTTCCACGAGGAAATCTCGACTGCACGATGCGTGGTGGTACGGCTCGCATATTACGTACAATATACTTCGAAGAACGAGTTAGCCATTCGAGTCAGTTTTTACGACGCAACAACTGTATCATAATTATGCCACTCTTTTGTTAAGAGACGAGCAGCTCTGTTTAATTGTTTAATCATTATAAAAGATGTTACCACGTGTGCGAAAATTGTAAAGTATATTGATCGCGCGTAGAGTTTAGAGTTTTAGGTTTTACAATGCTACAACTGTGTTGATTCTTCTTCTTCTCTTTTTTATTTTAAAATCTTTTTTAAAAAGTTGAACAATTAATCGTCTATGCATTGTGAAAGATACTGTGAGATTTGGAAAATATTTACAAAATGTAAAATAATTCGAACGATGAGAGATCTATACTGCATTTTCCGTTATTTCTATTAATTTAAATGCTGTAAAATTTATTATAAACAGACTGGAGAATGCGTTTATTCTTTATTTCGAAGAAAAGTGAAAATTGTTTTGTCGAAAGGGAAAACGTGATTTTCTTCCATTTTTTAAAATATTGCACAACGCATTACGGTCTTTGGAATGTAATGAATGGACACGCGAAATATAGTGATTGAATCGGATCAATTTTTCAGATTTAGTTTTCAGAATGATAGTCGAATATTTTTTGTGTCAATGTTTCATTCGATAAAGAACGATTCTATTTAATTTTTGAGGTATACTGTGAGAAAACATTTTCATAGCTAAAATGTTATAAAATATATGACGAATCGATCGGCTGATACGTTCAATTAAATCGAGTTAATATCTCCTTTTAATTTTTTGTTCAAAGACAAGAGATTGATTCCATTTGATTTCTGTAATAATATAAAATATCTCGTGTTTATAGTACGTATCTTTCGTTCAAACAAGGAACTTCGAGTCAGTTGAATTTGCAACGGTAATAGGGAACAAATGATAAAGTTTTTGTAGAGACGAAGTTACAAGAGATCGATCGAAACTGTACGCGGAGACGATGTAATTTATTGCGACCTATAATTGTTTTATAATCTTATAAAAATAAAATTGCATTCCTCGTTGAAGAAGTTGAGAAATTAAGAAGACCCTTTCACGTAAAATAGTGCAAGATCGACGTCTGATATTTAATGTTCCAGGATAATTAAGCGCTAAAGTTATGATTTTTTCCCGTGAAAGTAATTTATCTTCTGAGAACACCATGATACTCTTGTGTTTGATGCTCGTTTAAGGTTAATTGCAATGAGATGACTCCTCTTCAAAGAAGCGCGGCAGAATTTTAAAAATTAAACATGCTTTAGTTTTTAAAAATATGGTTCCATGTCATTTAAAAATTTTGATTATTTTTACTATTTCTGTTGTTTTTAATACACTTTCTTATAGTAGCATTAATACAATTAATTAATTATGAAATAAATTACAAACTCATTTAAGAATTTCATGAAAAAATTCCTCACCGACAATAACATCACTATCTATACTAAGATATTACTAACAATAAGTATATTTTTATTATTTTACACTTTTTAATATACATATTTTAGTACGTTTCAATCTTTAATTATGCATTTTAATACGTATCTCAGTCACAGCGTTAACACGAATAATTAATTATAAAATTCGCAAACTAATTCACTCACGAACATTTTCTTGAGCGTTTTCGTAAAATTCAAACAACGAAGATCTACGAATTTCTCAAAAATGTCTCTACCTGCTATCCTTACCAAAGAACGATCGAAATTCCGAATTCTTCGTAGCAAAATCTCACAAAAATCAAGCCGCCGAGCAAGACATCACTTTACAGACGTTGCCGACAGATTTCCACGTATCTAATTCATCCGGAGACGAAAGATTTAAAGAAATGCGTAAACAGTTTGCCGCGGAGAATGCAGCGGTAAAAAAAAAAAGAAAAGGACGAAGACAGGAATGAACTTAATATCTCATTTCTATCGCGCGGTTTCTCGCTACGAGTTAAGCAACTTTTATCCGAAACTTTTATCTGCAAGAAGTCAGGAAGTTATTTGGGCGGCCTGCTTTAAGTGGCCACGGCCCTGTGTACTCGAAACTTTTCCAGCTACAGAAACTCGAACGTTCTGAACACTGAATGGAGACAGTAATCTGCTCTTAC
Source organism: Tetragonisca angustula (assembly GCA_036937485.2). Classification (NCBI taxonomy): domain Eukaryota; kingdom Metazoa; phylum Arthropoda; class Insecta; order Hymenoptera; family Apidae; genus Tetragonisca; species Tetragonisca angustula. The sequence goes on from JAWNGG020000014.1 coordinate 86,973, forward strand.
GCCGGATGATACAAACCGGTTTCTGCTCTGACGTACAATATTTCCCAAAATATCAGAGAATTTATTAGCTAGACACGCGAATTCATACTGAGATACGAATGCGAAGTGTTCAAGTCACGGTCCCTTATTTTCTTTTTCTTTTGGATTTACACGACAATGTAAATCGTTGCACGATTATGTAATTTTTTTATCTTGTTAATAACATACGCATACGCCAAGGATCATCATTTTCCTTGCATCAATTCGTGAATTTCTTTGACAATGTGTTGCACTCTAGTACTTTGCTATTCCTATAGAGGATTTTAAAATCCTAATTTGAAGAAGTGACGAAGCTTCGAATGATCAAGGAGATAGAGAAGAATGAAAAATTGGGAATTTTCTTGCGTTTGGTCTGATCTCTTCAGGGGAGTAATTAAATTACTCAATTTTAATCGACTAATCTATTCATGAAATGAATGATTGAGCGTTGTCAGCGAATTTTAAATAAAATTTAACGAAAGAAAGAGATAATCTTCCTGAACAATTCGTAGAAATAGCTATTGATTCATCTTTTAAAATTAAGGAAGAATGAAAACGGAAATCTAAAGAGTTGCAACTCGTTTATACAAAATGAGGAAAACGTTGATTTCCTGCAAATATTTAATTACCACTCGATTGAATCTATCGAACTCAACACCTGAATCATTGATTTTCCAATTACATTAAAATTTAAAATGGAAAAATCTCACGATCAATTATTCATTTCCTCGATTGATTCGATATTCTCAAATTCAATTAAATATTCGACAGATTAGTGAACGATAATTCCGGTAGCTTACACATATATGTACCTCAAGGAACGAAGAGGTATTATTTCAAACCTAATTTTTTCTTATTAGGAAATCTCGTTCATTTGACTAGTCGATATTTGAGTCGATTGAAAAAAACCAATAATTACGTCTAGACAGTAGATGTCTGTACAATTGTATATTTTTACGAACATAATTAGAAAATTCGACCAAACCTAAACTCGTCTCGTCTACGAAATATTACGATGACTGCTCCGTTTTATTACTTCTTCACGTTTACGTCAAATTCGTAAACTGAATTCGAGCCTGAAATTTTCTAAAAGTGTACAGCGAATAAGAGCGATGAAATTGTTGCGATAAACATCGATGAAAAGGAAACAATCTTAAAAAGTAATTGAAAAATAATTTCGGCCACTACGTTATGCACCCCGAGAGACGAAAGAGACAAGTTGAAGCGTATCCCCTTGACGATCTCGCCCCTCCACGATGGAGTACGGTCAAATCGTGGTCATTTCGAGCGTGTTTACGATACGTCGGCCGTGGGATATATATTTGATACAGGGTGGTCGGCAGTGGGTGGCTCGTTCGGAGCACACAGTTTCGTTACATCGATACCCGATATTTACTGGCTGCATCGCAAATTTAACGGCCGATTTCACCGTGCAACTTCAACGGAATCGACTCGCGCATTAAGGGCGCGGTTGCGACGCGACCGCTCCCGCGTTTCGCAGAACGCATCTACAAAGTGGCGGATTATCGAAAATATTCGCCGACCGCTTTTTTACTTTAGCCGACTTTCTGCTTTGGAAATTTTGCTACAGAATATTCTCCGCTCTGAATTTTACCCTCGCTCTCTCAGCCTTGCGCATCGATCAGATTTCTCTGATTGAAATTCGGATCAGAGGGTTGATAGTTTGATAGTTAGATAACGCAACGTTCAATGAAACACATATTTCGTCAAATAGAAAACTCGAAATAATTTCTCTCTACTCTTTGTTGTTCAGCCCTTCTAACGTTGAAGAATTTTTTCAGATGTTTTTCGACACAGACGTTTTCCTAGAAGCCGTACTTTTGTTGAGTTATGTAGCAACAGAATTTCTCAACCTCGAGCAGAATAACAATTTCGAGTAGTAGAAGAAATTTTAGTCTGTTGTTCATGTCTTCAGCCCCGAGGCTGTTTTTCTCAACATAAAGTTCGGGAATAACATTGACACGATTTTCGCGTGGTCAGAGTTAAATACTTGGAAACTGTGTTTCGTTGAATACACAGTACACAAATCTCGAGTACAATAACAAATCCGAGAAATAGAAGAAACTTTAATCTGTTGTTTATGTCTCGTGCTTCGAGACAGTTTTTCTCAACATAAAATTTGGGATTTCTGCGTAGTTAGAATTAACTATGAAAGCCTACGTGCATACATATGTACATCTGTGAATTTTAAATATTCAAGGAAAAATTTTATGACCATTAATTCGTTTGGAATATTTAAAGAAAAGCAGAGGTTTAAAATATTGACATAGTAATTTATTTCAAATACCTAAAAATTCTTATGGGACTTATTTCAAATATTTAAACAAGGATTTTATATTATATAAGTATTAATTTATTTATTAAATAAACAGATGTGCATTCTGACAAAACGATGACACGTATGTATGTGTGCGAAATATCTTTCGATAAATAAATCGAAAGGAATAATCACGACATCTACTGGACAATTGCTGAAATATACAAAACGTGTTCTTCTTATTATTTTAATTAACGAAATAAGTTTTATTCATTTTATCGTAGATGATTCTGTACAGATATTTGTGAGATCGTGCTTTCGTTTCATTTGTAAATTCTTTCAAATGTAATTTCATATCGTCGATGTTCTTAATTTTGAAGAATTAATTAAGACCTATGTGAAACATTTAAAGCGCTTACTTTTCCCCTTTCAAATATTTGAAATTCAGCAGATGTACATAGACTTTTCCGTATATTCTCTCCAAAATTTTCACGAGGTTTCCTCGACGTCACGTATATCTTAATAAGCTATCTCTCGGACAACATGCCGAATAAAATCGACTGAATCGTACCGTATAACCTGACTGAAATTTTCACGAAATCCACCTCACCAGTATGAATATTTTAGTAAGTTGAAATTTTGGAACAGAATTGACAAATTCTATATATATGCCAACATGAATATTCAGACACCGCGAAATAATAACCATCGTTGTTATCTATATTTGCACGAATCTTTGCCATTTTATCACATCGTTGAGCGACAATTTTCGAACATTTGATTCGTGATCGGTCGACAACGTTTTAAAGTATTAAATAGTTGACTATTTTCTAAATTACGAGAAGTATTTGCACACTATTTGCATACTACTTAATTTAAACCAAATACATTAAATTTCATATATTTATACAGTCAGTTTAAAAACCACATTAAAATTTTAAAAGGTAGAAAGTAAATAATACTTTCGATAATATTTAGAAACGTAAAATTTATTACTAATAGAGGGAGAAAGCATTTTATATTCATTCATTAACAATGAAATGAAAAAGGAGCGAGACCGTAACAAAAATGAGATCAAAAAAATTACATTAATATTTCTATTATATTTTTATTTTTATCGTTATGTACTTTTTGAACTGACTGTGTATAATCAATAATACTTATATGACCAGACTGTAGATTTTTATGCATTTATGAGACGCGCACAATACATAAAAATATACAAAATAATTAAAGTAGAATGCTTGTTGGAATAATATCTAACTGCAGAAACAAATTTCTATTTCTTCAACAAAATTGCATAAAAAGTTCACAGTGATCGTGCAAATGAAACGTAGACATTGCTTTTAAAGAAGGGCTTCGCTGAGAATAAAATAGCGTGCAAATATATTTTCTACATTTCAAAATATTGTAACAGAAGCACGTGTTTCATAATTAAATAGAAACACGTAGTTTATCATTAAACAATACTCAAATCCTAGAAATATTCAAAACGTCAGAATATCGAGGCGAGTCGTTTCCCTTAAAATTCGCGCAAAATTCGTCCGCCAGTAGACAATCTTAATAAGCCAATTCCTGTGAGAAATCAACGTGTATATCGACCACTGATAGATAAATCGCCTTACCTTCTCCCAGCGAAATTCACGCCGGCGTTTCCCAACTCGACGAGGCCCAAGGGTTTTCCTAAAACACTCGTCCAGTCCAAACAGCGGATGATAAATCAGACTGTCTTCCACTGTTCAAACTACCACCCCCTCTCTATCAGCCTCTCGAACCCACGCACCAAACCCACACACTTTTCTCCGATATTCGAAAGTTTCGAAAAAGCCACGAACAACCGTTTCGTCAATCCACCATCAACTGTTCCACAAATCGATCCAATGTCACTGTCAGTTCACATGCGGTACAATAATGAAACAAAACTCCAAAGTCACCAGATACCGTCAATGTTATCATCAATCGATCCAATCGACGAGATTAAAAATTGTACACCGAGATTACAAAAAAAAAAAAAAAAGAAGAAGAAAGAAAGAAAAATCTGAGCAACAGAAAAATTTAATTGACCTGAGAGAGAGAGAGAGACGAGTGAAATGGCGCGCACACGCGTGTCGGAGAACACCGCGAGTCGGCTTGTGTACGTGTATGGAGAAGCTGCGCTTCGGGACGCGTTAACGAGCGGAACGAGCGACGATGCTTTCGAAGCGAAGGGCAAAGCACGACTGACTCGTTCCGAACAAAGTACAAAGTCGTCCCCGAGGTCAGGTATAACGAAAATGCCCGCCCCACTCCGTTGCCCCTTCCATCGCAGCATCCCCCCTTGCGTAAATAGAGGGATGCTAGCGCGGAGGGAAAAGATCCCGGTGCGATCAAATGATATCCACTTAGGTCGATGACGTCCATCGTGGATTGTTCAACTCTCTCTTCTCTCTCTCTCTCTCTTTCTGTCTCTGGTTTTCTCTCGTCTTTGCAAGTTGGACAATTAACTCGCTTCTTCGAACAGTTCCAGAGGCCTCTGTACGCTTGGCTGGAAGCGGAGCTTCAAATTATCGTTTCAGGGTGTTCCGGTTCGAGATGCGTTTAACTGGCGATTACGGTGTTTGAGGGTGGATAATTAGCGTGCAAGTGGTTTTTCGTTCGTGGGATAAAGCGGGGCTTTCGGATTTGTGGTTAAAGGGGAGGGGGTGAGATATTTGGTGTTTTACTCGCGATGTTTTTATTATTTTTTCGAGTGACTTTCGAGAGGATCGAGGAAGAGGCGTTCAGTATCGGGTGACTTTCGTTTGAGGTTGATATTCAAAGAAAATTGTTTCGACAGCACTTCGAAAGTGCTCGTAATTGATCTCTGAAGGAGCAAAAACAGATATTTGACAGTGTCGGAGTTTTTATCTAAAATTCTGGATCCCCTTGAAAAGATTATCGAGGTATGGAAGGTTAGTTGTGGACTAAACAAATATTTGGTACGAGCGAATAGATAATGAAAAATTTCAAATTCCTTTAGAATTTTGAAAGAATTGTAAATTAAAGGATAGAAAGTAGGTGTTGAATAATGGATTCTTGTTTGAAATTCACTGTCAAAAAACGGGAATTAATATCAACTTTTGTTTGAAGTTATGGATCTTTTCTTTGAAGAAAATCTTAGACGTCGGAATTGCGAATTAAATATTCCGAAGACTGTTAGACAATCACTTTAAAGATTATTAGACCTCACGAATGAAACTCGTAAGTGAAAAATGAATCGCGATAGTAAAGATAATAGGATACATTCTAGCTGGTAAAATGACATTCGTCTGCGGATACTTAGTATGCAGTATTGACCTCCCACCCCCCAGTGAAATAATATCGATTGTCATAAATGTTTGTTTGAAAAAATTGCCCATCGACCATAAATATTTAACGAGACTCGGAAATTCGCGCTCGTTGACGCGTTACGTTTTTTTCTCCTCCTTGGTGAAAAAATTATTTTAATTGCGATTATTAAATCAGATTCTCCCGCTCGTGAAACGACAGTTTCTGTCTGAGCAACGGTTGTGCGCCGCGGTTAGTAATTAAAAAAGTTAACGCTTTCACTGTCCTTTGTGTTCATCCGTGAGCCAACGTTCCCCTGGCCGAAATGAAAAATTTATTAAACAATCCTGAAAGGACGCCGGCCTTTTAGTTTAACGTGTAACGCGATTGTTCCCGGCATACTGCTAATAAATTAACGTAAGGCGCAACGTGCTACAACTCTAATTCAGAAATCCTCGTATTTATTTTTCTACGAGCACGCGAGCACGTCCGAGGGGAGAAAGAAAAAAAAAATATAAAACGCGAGAATTTTCAACGGGACGATAGTTTAAAGCGAGGAGATAATTAATTCACGTTAAACCTGAAAAACACTAGATAAATAAAATTAATTAATGCAGTAGGTTAGATTCTCCAGTTCCTTTTTTTTCTTTTTTTTGGAGTACGTTGAAACAATTCTGGAATTTTGGAACTTCGTATTTATTTTTCGACAAAAAAAAAAAAATTCCACGGAAGAGTTGTTTAACGAAAGAACCACCAAAGTAGGAGTAATACTAATTTGTAGTTTTGTTAAGAGGATTTCTGAATTAGAGTTGAATGTAATGATTTTAATGGAACATTTTTGTCAAACACGAAGGTAGCGAAAGAATAAAAAATTTAGTTCTAAAACCATGCAAGAAGACAATTCCCACATAGACACGACATTTTGATCATTTTAATAATGCTCTAAAGAAATTTGTTGACAACTGGCGGTAATATAATTGTTGATAACGTAAACTGGATGTTTAGTCTCTGATATTGACGAAAATACTTCACGAATTACCCCTAAAAGGATTTATCCATAAAATCATGTAATTGGAGTGTCTAAATCGTCCATAACGTGAAATTAAATTTAATTGGATTGATCGTATCCCTTCGTATTAAATCTAATTCATATTAAGTTAAATTCACGTTAAATCTTCGCATTAAACAGAGACATAACAGCGTTGTATATTACGACGAATAAGAATCAGCACGACGAAAAGAGCAAACATTCAATTGGTTTCGAACCGACAATACACACTATCAACAATTATACGAATTACCGTTAGTTGCCGATAAATTTGCCGCTAACAGTGCCGTCCGATAAAGCGACAGCCAATCGCCAATATAATTACAAATCATCAGAATACGCGTGTACATTAGCCGCGGCGGGTGTATTCGAGAAATGATCAATTATACCAAGCGGCAGGATGCCCCGGCGATCTCCATTTATCGAAGGAACGGTGACCCGGTTCGCGGAATTAACCGATGAATCATGGATCTCTGTATCGACGCATAACGTCCCGAAAGCTGTTCCACTTTGCTAGAAGTGAATTATAACTTCCTTATTATAAACGGACTGCGGATTTTTATGTAAACCCCCGCGTCTCTGCGGCGGAATGAAATTTAAATGGAGATTCGTTTGCACTCGGTGAATGTTGCAACAGGTATTCCAGATTAAATATGTAAATATTTTCTGCGCTTTTTTCCTCCCTTTTTTTTAACTTTATGCAGATCTCGCGTTCTTTTTGTTTCGTATAAATGCGTAAAAATCTAGGTGTAACAAATTTGTCGCGAGATGTTTTTACTTTTACCGGCCTCGAAATACACGTGAAACATTCACAAATATATCTTCAATTACCACACATCATCTACACCGCTGGAATATCCATAAAATATTTGCAACAAAAATATTCAGAAATACCACTTGCGCCGGCAACTGATTGCGGACCATAACGAGTGACCAAACCGTGTACAATAATTCGTCGCTTTCCTTTTGGACTCGTCGGTACGATATCGCCGGATAGAAATTATCGACAGGCATATAAATTTTGTTATTTGCTTTGCCTCGGTTATACTTAAATATACTTAAGACTGAGAAAATATTGCAATTTTGGAACAAAATGATTCTCGACGTGGCACGTCGTTCCCGCGCAAGATGTTGGAGGACAAGGTTCAATACGAGAAAAATTCCTATTTCCAACTACTGTACAACTGAATTGAGTCTAATTGAACCGCGTCGTACGTGCAAACTAAAACTAGCGCCAACTAAAATAGAACTAGCCGGTGTCCAAGGGTTAAGACGAACGATAAACAAGCAACACGCGGCGAGCATGCAGCTCCATTTTATGAGAGGCTCGCGTCGATCAGCCAACAACAGAGATCGATATCGTAATCGTAATTTCCTTTTCTTATCGCCGAGGTATTCCGGCACTATTCCCAGCACGGGGCAGACGGCGACAGGGTCTGCGGGGGATGGGGATGGCGCATGGTTCAATAACGTATGTTATTGAGAAGCCACTCGTGCGTTACCCTCCATTAAATGCGCATGAGGAACGTTCTTCGGGGGCCTGGATCCGCGATGCGCCACGCATACCTAGCACTCTTGAACTTTACGAGGAGATAACTCATAATTGAGTTGGCCTAATAATAGGTTATAGGCCCGGGCGGTTTCAATCGGTTCCATTGGGCTGCCGTGGATCGATTTCAACAACGTGAATTGAACTCGCGTCTCGCAAAGCATCGATATGATCACTATATCACTCGCCGCGAATTACACCGCGTTTCGTTTCTCCTCGTTAATCCTGTTACGCTGTTTTACTTTATACGACGTTGCCTTTCAACGACAGTGAAAACACTCGTCGTTTTCGAACGAGAGGACGACGACACGAAGGAAGTTTAATTGGCGTGAGTAATGTCTCCTTTGGGTGTTTCGTGTTTGAAATTTCCTTAAAGCTTCTCTCGTTTATTTGTCAAAGCTTCTTGTTTAGAGTGAGATCGAAGTATGAGAAATTTGAGGATCGTGAGCTAGCATTTCTGAGTGCTAGTTCGTAGTTTCAGATGATTCATCGTGGAATCAAGATATTACCTTTGAACGATAGTAAATATTCTTTTCTTTCGAACGAGAGTACGATTGACGTGATATTTCGTGTTTGAAATTTTTTTAAAACTTTTCATTTATCTGTCAAAACCACTCGTTTATTTGCTGAAACTTCTAGTTTATTTGTTGGAATAACATCGAAGTATGAAAATTAATAGTGTATGCAGTTGGGATAGCGAGTGTCCACTAGATCTCTAGTTGAGATGGATTCAGATGATTCATTGTAGATTAGAAGGGAAAGATTAAGTTGTAAAGGGATGATTTTCTGGTGTTGACAAGAATTATTGAGGCTCGAGAGTTGTAAGAAGATTGTCGACTGTTGGAAAACCCAAGCTTTTAATTGTAACGCGTCGATTTAGTATTCTTACATTCACGTCATTATGTTATACAATACGTATATTGCATCCTATGTTGTATTCTATATGTTACGTTCGATAACAGTTTATCTCTTTAATACCATATCGATTAAATATTAGTTTACCACGTAATGGTTTTGCTCTTTTACTTGAAATCTCAAAGTGAACGTGCAGAAACGAGACTATTAATTTATAAAATAAAATTTCTTTCTTTTTTAACTATTCAAAGTTGAATAAATTCTATTAAATTTTTTTCTACAAACGCGACAGACATTATATTTGCCAATTTTGTGAAATTGTTATATATTTTCGGAAACTAGCTGGTCATCGTAATAACCGTGATAAAAATAAAATTTCCTCACGATGCTAATACAGATCTTACAGAAGAACTACATCTTCCGAAGGAGAGAATCTACAATTTCTCAAAGATTTAAATTAAAAGATGCAAACACGAAAAATGGACAAAACAATACTGAAATTGAAACTTACAATATTGAAAGCTATGAATCTTCTCTCAGAATTTAAGTTAAAAATTGCAAACACAAAGAGTGGACAAGTTACAATGGAACTGTGTCGGATCTAGTGAATAGAAATTTCATTGGTATTATTTCGAACAAAGCTACGAACCTTTATGAAATTTATATTAAAAAATTGGTCATTTCGTCTGTAGCAATTTACATACATATGAATTGCTACAGACGAAATATTGTATTATTTATATAATATTTAATATAAATATCAATATATACAATTTATATAAATATTTGTACAATATTTCCGTGACTCACGTCAATGCCAAACCTAACCCAAAGGAAATTTACTCGTGTGGAACCAACGACTTCAAGATCCACGAATCCTGCACGTTTCGCGCTACAGTTTCGAGAATTCCGTCCCAAGTACTCTTCTCTCGCATCTACGGTATCCTATTTATCGTCAGACTTTGAACAAACTCCCGGCTCTCGTCGAGAACGTGCGTCGATCGAGTGTCTCATCCGAGACAAATGATCGATCGAAATCTTCTTGAGGGTACTTAAGCGAACGTCGGACCGATATTCAAATAAACCGAATAAATCAGTATTCGGATAAACCGAATACCCAGCCGCGTACGACGGTACGGCGGAAGTTAAATTAACGCAAGTTCTGTAAACATGGCGGCATTAAAGCGGTCCCGCCTCGATTTTCTTGAAACACGGCGAGCGCACGCGGCACGAAGTTGCTTCGCGAATTTCTATGGATCAGTTTCGCAGATACTGGTTCTCGTCTAAGAGACTGAGAGAAGTAAAGAGAGAGAGAGAGAGAGAGAGAGAGAAGCACGGTACAATTTAATCGAAAGCTTTAGAAACGTGAGTGGAATCGCCAGGTCGTTGCTTTCCATCGATTTCATAGTCGAATAAATAATTTCGCCGAGGCTCAGCATCCTCTTGATCTCGTTGAACTTGAAATTGATCGAACGTGTGAGAACGTAGGCGCTTTCTTAGAAATTTTTTTCGAAATGGGATCAAGGGTTTCAAAGTCAGGTCGAATTTGTACGAAAACTCTAAATTGACGAGAGAGTGTAAAATCAGAAGAAGAAGAGGCGAGTTCGTTGTAAAGATAGTAAGTTTCATTTATTTATTTCACCTACATTTTCTTTTATTCCAATAGGAAACAACAGTCTATTTTACATCGTGAGTATCATAGGATAACTGATATTTGATTTGGATCGTTGTCATCGGGAAGGAAAAGAAAAAATTGCACCGTGTTTCAAGATTGTATCAATTATTCGAAAAAATATAATTGCAAGAAATTGCAACACATATATTCTGGAATGAATATTGTCGATCAATTTACTGACCCAGTAAAAAATCGATTAATTTACTAATCTAATTATGAAAATTGTACTGACCTCTAAATAAATAATTAACAGGTGTGTGTTTAATAGATAACTATCTATTTAGGAACAGTACGTTTCAACAGGTGACTGCGTGGAAACTCTACAGCTCACGAACGGAAACTCTAATCTCCAAGTTCCATACCGTAATAGATAGTCGCCAACTTTTACCGAAAAGTCAGAGAACTACCTTTAAATCCTCAAACGATCCTTCAGCAATCAATATCCATTACGAATACATTGCTGGTATCTTTCAATCACTTTGGCATCATCGCGTCAAAGTTTAATTCCACTCCTTCCTTCGATATTTTACTTTGTCTTTATCTCTGTTTCTATCGAGGTTCATTCCTTCATTATTTATGTTATGCTTCCTCTTTGTTAGGAGATCTCGAATTAGTGTTATACGAAAGAATCATTGTTGAAACTTAATTGAATTTCATGCTGGAATTTGTCGCTTTGAAAGAGGAATTACCGTATCACGCATTAGAAGCAACCAAATATCAAGAAAACTTAATGTTTATTACTTTGCGAAATTAATCAAAATTTCTTCTATTTTCTACTAAAAGTTGTACTCGTTTGTTTCTCACGCTGCATCAAAACTACTAGACACGCTCTTTCTTCCGTAATGATCGAGTGTAATACTAAAAAATCAGTCTACACTATGTGTAATGATAGTTTTCAACACGTGATGCCACGGTTTCGCGAAACATTTTAAAATGAGCGGTACGATAATTTCAGAAAATGTTCGGAGATGGTGAAATATTTTTATCTAAAAGCCTGAGCCGACATTTGTCCAATTGTTTAAGCTGTTTCTCCACCACGCTTAGAATTTTGTCAAACGGGCCCCTTAACGAGGCAACGACACGGACTTGCGCTTTTCACCGACCGATTTTCAAACCCGGTTACCGGCTACTTTAATCTGATGGGAAGTTACTTCACCAGTACAAAACTCTGCCTCTCTGCTGCTACTGCCGCGATAGTGTTGATTAATTTGTCCCGAAACGGCTTATCTGGCCGCGTTGGCGAACTGTAAATGCAATCGGGGGCACCGGGTATCGGCGAGGCCGAACTTTCGCATAGTTGCCACCAACCTCGAGTGTTTATCTTTCCGTTTGTTGCCGCGCAAGAACTACGCCGTTCGAAAACACGGATGGTGCAACTCTGAACGATGCTTGTCAACTTTCGTTTCAGACTTCTCGCTAATTGCAAGTCGTTCGACGCTCAGCTCGGTTCAGTTTCTATCGAAGTTGTTGTTTTATGAAGTCGAATACATGTCATTTTAGGGGTGGATCGTTTCGTTTTGATGGTCACCGGTTTTGACGAGAACTGTTCGCCTGCTTGAAACGAGAATTCTACCTTTTACGATTCTGCCGGGGACACGAGATTTCTCCATCAGCGGGAAACTAAGTAGGTCGTATTTTTTGAAATTGAAATTGCTAACGTTTTATGTTCTGATTTTGTCGCATTTCAATCTTCGTATTTCATACGTCTGAAATTATTTTTTTAAAAAGTTAAATTAACAACACGCGCAGTATATTATGTGTACACAGTAATTCTGTATAATATGTACAGTATTGGTGTTCTCTTGGACACGTTAAAAAAATTTTTTGAATACTATTTGGCGTTAATATTTATAAGATTATTACATGATTGATTTTACGAATCTCGTGCATGTTGAAGAATTATTAGTTTAGAAGAAATATTCCGACTTTTACTTTGTTTTCTATATATATATATACATATATTATTTATTCATGTGGAAGATACTCGTACGTTGATTTTTATACTCGTCAATTCTCTAATAGGCGAGCAAAAGAATTTAAAGCCAAATCAGATGTTAGACAATGCGTGTCTCGTCTCATCTCGAGATATAAATAAATAACTTTTTTTAAAACAACGACTTATACCGTTTAACTGGACTCTGACTGTATCTTCACTGGATCGACAATTGGCGGGTGGAATTTTTTTTTTTTTTTCACCGGATAGCCAATTTTGATTGGATACGTGTAATTTTCACGCTGTCCCGGCGTTGTGTTTCGGTTTAAATTAAACGCGGGCACAATAAAATATGATGTCGAACCGAGCTCAATAAAACCGCGAAGTGTTAATCGACGACCATGCGCGCCGCAATCCAGTTTTCAGTTTTTTTTCCCCATCTATTTCATTTCATCCCCTCCGTTTTCTTTTTTTTCTTTTTTTTCACCAACTCTCTGGCACAGCTCCGATTTAACAAAATTGTTGTTCAACAATAGTACAGTAGTACAATATTACTCGCAAATGAGTACTATTCCATGAATATATTATAAATAAAAATATTCGTCGATACGAATTTGAAGAATTTATTCCACGTAAGCATTTTAATTTGAAGTGGTTTTAATTTATTATAAATGAACAATAATTTTTTTCTTTTTAGAAGATTGTACTTTAGAAGATTGTACGTACAATTTAAAAAGATGACTGAAGAAATTTATTTCGAAAATTGTAAATTTACAGACAATTTTAAAGATTTGATTTTCCGTAGATATTCATTGTATTCGTGTAATTATTTCTTCACGATTGGCAGTCAAAAATAAAATCGGCGCAAAACTGAAGTACATCTTTTAAAGTATGTGGTCTGTTTCTATATTTTTGTAACGAACGAATGTATCGATGAATAAGTATGGAAAGCAAAACTTTAGCAAGAAATTAAAATAGTAACACTTGGACAATAAATCACAAAATTCTCTCAGTATTTTAAATACTGTTTGCACATTTTTAAAACAAATTTTTCAAATCACGTCACTAATTACTCAATCGCACGTTCCATTCAATTAAAATATTATCAAACGTAAGTCACTACTAATTAATTAGCTAAAACTACCGACAACTAAAGTATAAAAATTCGTAGCAAAGGAACTGAAGTGTTTATTATTATTTATTTCTTTAAATTACGAACTAGTCACTTTGGTCACTCTGGCATTGATGAATTTTCACGAAATGTCACTCGAGTCTGTTCAAACGTGCCAGTCAGGAAGCAACAGCTCTGATTATAGCAAAATTGAAGCAAATAAAAATCTCGAAACCACCCTTCAGTGGCAGCACGTGCTCGTTGTGTATTTTCCACCGCGGCCTCATGACACGTATCCGTTAAAGAGATTCGCATCCACGAACTCTCGGCAAACTTGACTATGGCCTAGTCTAACTTCCGTGCTGGCCGAGGTATTATCTTAGCGAAACGTCACCCCCGAGAACGTCCGAAAGTCCGATCTTCCGTACCGGAAACGAATGAGCATATCACGGTGACGTGGGCTACGTTTCATCGCCTTAAGCCCTGGTGCGGACCGAGGACAGGTACGACGTCGTTGCGCGCAATTTCACGGCTACCGGGGCTTATTACTCTTTCTGTGTAAGTATGGTTGAGACAAGTGAAAGAAACGAAGTATTCACGAACGAAGGTCGATCGATAAGCAACATCAGCCAGAGATGAAAGAACGTGTCGAATCAACGCTGAGTAAAATGGTCTGTTTCGTTTCGAGTTAATAAATAAATTTACGAGTTTTTATATTTGGACATTTGGCGGGAATAACGATATATGTTCAACATTCATGGGAATTATTAACACATTACCTGATTCAGGTGATCCAGTGTCCTCCTCAGTGACGATGGTCAGTGATCGACGTTCTGAAAAGTAAAATTTTGAAATTAGTCTCGCCACTTTCACTTGGAAATAACTGAAATACAAAGACAATCCTTTTCTTGGGAAGGTAGACGTAGTTCAAGCTCTCGTGCCTTCGAGATCGAAAATTTCAGAATCAAAAGTTCGTACTCCAAATGACTCTAATTTCCTTCAGTGGATCAATCGAATTCTCAAATATTTAAGGCACCAACGAATGAGTCCACGGAACTGTTTCAATTTTATTTTCCATTCCCGAGTCAAACAACAACAACAACAACGATGCGAACTCAAACTTTAGATTCATAGTGGTCTACAATCCTCGTTTCTCTGGAAACCAAGGCAGGAGAGAGAGAGAGAGAGAGAGAGAGACGAGAGGTATGCAAAAAAGAGCGGAGACGAACCAACCGCTAACGTGACTACTCGAAAAGGCAGTGCATAACTGGCGGAGCGTCTTGAGATTATGCCCAGACATGATCCCATATAGATCGCCGGGGCCAGGTCTATGCAAATCCCCGTGGCAAACTGCTCGGCATTTGCATAAGCTTGCAGATAAGGACGCGTTAGAAGTATGCCCTCCGTTCGAATTCGTTTTTCCGCCACGCTGTTCCCCGTGAACTGGTCCAATCGATCTCGTCTCCTGGCCCCTTTCCTGATCCTTCTTTCATTCCTTCCTCACCTTCCCTTCTCTCTTTCGTTCTCTCCTTCGTTCTCGCTCGCAGTCGTGTAACGCCACTGTGAGATAGAAAGGAGAAAGGAAAAAAAAAATGGAAACGCTCCTCTTATCGATAATAGCGCACGTTGGCAGCCGAGAGAGTTCGTTTATCGGAGAGACGGGAAAGGCTGGAGCCAACTGGAACGGTTGGCGAAACCTTGCGCCACGTTCTGCCACTTTGAGGTAGGTTCGAGGCATCTGCTGAACTCGTACTGGCATGAGAGTTCGGCGATTGTTTTCTTCCTGGAAAAGTTTCGTTTTCGAGAAATTCTTTTTCCGCATGCTCCACGTGAAGTGAAGAAATGGCTTGAAACAATTGACGCGACGATAGAGTGTTCAATGTCTTTACTGGGTTAATTTGATGTAGGTATAATCATCATCTAAGAAGGGACATGTTTAATATTCGTTTGAGTATATATATATTATATTCATTAGATACAATTGTACATTAATCTTATTCTGCAAACTATATACAAATAACAAGATATTGCATCAAGCTTATATAAACGATACAATTACTATAAACAATTTACTATATATATAAAATATTTATATATATTTTGGTATTAGTTTTAACATTCTTGATGACGAAGAGATTAAGTTAGACAGTGAAAATTAAATTTGCATACAACTCTTAGAAACGTATAATGAAACTGTAGTTCGTTCCAACGCGTTTTTTCAATGATAAAATTTTTATTAATTTGAGGAAGCTGTAAAATTTAGTGATTTGGATTGGGTTTAATTTTTACTGCCGCTTACGACTCAACGGAAGAGAATATTCATAATGATTCTCCAATGTTGTTTCAATTTTCTCCAAAAATACAGATTCTAGTCGTATATGTTGGCATAATGTTGCATTTATGAAAGATTTAGATCCTCTTCTAGACCGGAGTCTGACTACAAGCTGACTTGCACTACTTGACATTTCACCAGCGTACTGTCCCCTAATGGTTCAGGCATATTTCAAGAAAAATTTAGATTCAGCTATTCACGGCATGCTACAAGAAAGGATCGCCTTAAAGTTCTGCTCTGTGAATTATGTCCGTTTCAAATTAAGATACCAATATAAAAATTGTAGAGTAAAAAAATAATCTGACAGAAACGATGGAAATTCGAAGAAAATTTTACAATTCGCTAAATTTCCTTTCAGAAAAGTTTTCACGGCCAAACACGCCGTCAAACTTTGTCAAAGAGACTCTGACGAAAAGAATAGAATCAAGAACGTGCATCGCACGGAAGTGTGATCTGGCCATGGAACGAAATTCCAGAACTTACCACTCGCGTTTCAAAGAACAGTTACATAATCACTGGAAACTCCCTTTGCGACAGCCATCGTCGCAAACACGATCAAACTTTCCTTTCACCCGAAAGAGACATCTCGCACTTTAAAAACTCGGTCAGCGTGCTAGCGAGGGTATCGATCCCCATCGACGAAAGATCAGGCCGGCTACAAGTTTAACCGGACGATTATTTACGAGTTTCTCTACTAACCGGGGGATCCGACCCGTTTCCGTCTTCGGGGCGGCGTCTTATTCAGCGGGAGCCGTTTAGATTCCCTTGAGTTGAAAAGACCGACCTCGTAGCCCGTACATTAACCTGGCCCTCTCTTCCTTCCTGCCTCTCCTTGTATCCACCGCGACGTATCCTGGCGACGTACGTTCTCAGGCTGAGAACGAGATTCGCGAAATTAAACGCGCTCCCTCGCTCTTCGCTGCACGTTTGTACGATTACACCGTTGTTCGCGAATTACTTGATAAAATTGAGACGCGATTATCAACGTTCCACGGTTGAGAAAGCTAGTCGCCGACAAAATCACATCAATTTTAACACGCTGAGTTGTAAAACCTTGCTTCGCAACGTCGTGTCAAACCAAATCTCAATGGTTTTACTTAATGATAAACGAATTACTATGTTACGACTTATTCCTATTAGAAATTGACGGGCAATTTGTACACCAATTAATACTTTATTCAATTAAAATAATTTAATTAATTTACTATTAAATCTTCTTTCGAATTAATATTAAAAATAATTATTCAAAAATAAAATTTTTTATAATTCATTTATTCTTAAATATACTATATTTTGATTTAAAATATTATTTTATTAAATATTTATTTATTTATATAATTTTTATTCATAAATTATAATAACAATACATAAATAAAATTTAAGTATTTCCCATCGTGGATCATCAAATTAAACAACAAATTTCCCTGAAAAGATTAAAAGGCCGCCATATTACTTTATTTTAATGATTCAACATTTAATTGTAAAATTATTTTTTATATTAATATAATAGGGTATCTAATCCTAGTTTAATATTCAATTTTCTTACTTTTTAATATAAAAAATTATAATATATTAATAATTTAAATTTCACCTATAATTATTAATTTTTATATAAATTATTTTATATTAATAAAATTTATTAATTATCGTATCGAAATGAGATGAATTTGAATGAAATATTATGTAATAATGTAATATTGTGATATTACAAAATTGAATAAAATAGAAATAAATTTCGATTGATGCAAAACATTGAGACACAAATTTTTGAGACCGAATCACTGCCATTTGTTCACTGCCAGTATTTCAATAGTTGCGTAACAACGCAGTGCGGTTCTTGCCAAAAAATTATTTCATATTTGTCACTCTTGTTTTTGAAATCAAGCTTGAATAATTTACACGGGCCTTCGAAGCGTGTCCCGAAATCATCGTTCTCCATAAATATTATCTCCATAAAGTTTTGTATTATTAATTTCTTGCAGCACGGCACTGTCAGGAAGATTAATTTCACGTTTCATATTATGCTATAATGTATCATTAATTTCGCGTCGAAACGTTGCTGTAAACCAGATAAACATAATGAACGGACTGCGGATTTTTATGCATTTATGCGAAATTTGAAAATCCAATAATGCGCAGAACGTACAAAAATATAAATACAAAAATACCTAAAACATATCGCTGTCTAGCGGACGAAATTTTTAAATTAAATAAATCATGTTTACGTATTAACTATTGTTCAAAATATCTCGATTTCTTCTAATTTGCGATTAAATACAGATTCTGATTTGAAGAAATAATGACGAAAATTCGACGATGAACGATGCAAAAGAGAAAAAAAAAAAAAATTACAATTACATTGGTCCTCGATGTCGTACCGATACTTTATTACAACTCAATATAATATTACACTGACGCACGTCGACGTTTGGACGAATTAAATCGCATTAACGCTTTACTTCGTTTCAGTAAATGTTCGTGTTAATATTTCATTCGACGTGAACGAGCGTGACATACGAACGAGAGTGTACGTTCGCGTTCGAGTTCGCGGGAAGGCGTCACGAACAGGCCACCAGGGAGAAACCAGGTAACAGGCCACCATCCTCGTAATTCTGTCCAGGTTGGAAACAAAGGGCAGTGGCTCACCTGTGCCTCACGAAGGAAGCCTGAAAGGGTGACGACGGCGTTGCAACCGTGGAATAGCAAGAGGCGAGGCGGCCTCGAGTGATTCAAGAGTGAAACAATTTGAGATCGCTTGCACGAGACTTGCGGGGATTGAGGTGAAATGCCCGGTGATTTTGGCATTGAGCGATTTGGGATTTGATTTGGAATCTCCAGAAGCTGGAAAAGTTTTTAAGTGACCGCGTGCCTGCAGATGGAAAAATTCACAGGAGCTCGTGGGGAATGTTCGAAAGAGGGATTTGAAATGCCGAAGATTCGAATTTTGATATATCCGCGGACGAAATTGATGTACGAACGTTCGATATTCTGAAATTAAAACGACGATTGTTGATATTTGACTAAAATCTTAAATTTGGAAGCCAAAATTCTGCTCTTCGTAATCTTCCTGTACAAAAGTACGTTAGAGTATATTACGTGAAAATTATATCACAGAAATTCTATCTGCGCGTTTGCTCTTCTTGCAATTGAAGAAACAGTTCGTAGCTAAAGCTCGTAATATGGTCTTTCCAGGATCGATTCAATTTTCAATAAATACAGGATTTAATAAATTAATCAGTCAATTAATTCCGCAATTTGCACGAATCGCCACTTGGTATTTGCAATAGAAAAATTCCTTTGAATTTGAGGGGACAGCAACGTCAAAGCCTATTAGCATCAGTTTCTCACGAAAGCTCTCTTCAACGAGCGTTCGTGTAATCGTCGGATTACCAGATATGTACGAACTTCATCCAGCCTTACGCTTTCCCACGGAATCGCATACGCACTGGTTAAGTCGACCAAAGTCTGTTAACGTTCTATACGTCCATTACCGCGTATAAATACCGTGTTTGTGTAAAGCACGAACACGGCTCGAAGAAACCTTAGAAACCCTAACCCTACACACCGTTAAGATATCGACTGATCATTAGGAATTACAAAAGATTCCGCGGGACGTAATAGTGATTATTACAACAACGTTTATCACGAAATATTTCTTTTTGGATTTGAACGACAGTTCAATTTAATTTAACTTGATTTATTTGGTGTCGAAAAGTTAATTATAAACTGGAAGATCTTAAGTTAAATTCAATCATTTTTATTATTGACGTGAGATGAATAATTGAGATGAATTTGGAAACTAGTTCGTATTCGAAACGTTAGATTCGAAACTTGGAAAATTGATATACGAAAGCTAAAGAAGTTCAGTTATATTTTTTACTTATTATTACAAGTATTTTATATTATATTTTCTTGTATTATTTACAAGTACTCCAACATTTTTAAAATGTCACGGGAAAACTTCTCGAACAGTTGGTAAAACTCATTGCAAAAGCGACGATCATTCGAAACGAGGAAACATTACAAACTCTCACAAAATTAACCATCTCCTGTCGCCTCAATTCTAATTCAACTCTACGTCTATAGATTATTATGCTATTGCGCGCCAATCTCAAGAACAAAATCGCCTTGAATTTTGACGTGCACGGAAAGGAGCCGCAACGAGAATTACGCAACAATGTAACGAGCTTAACAGAGATCGTGCCAACAAAAAAGAGACAACGTTGAAAAATCCTCGTAAGTCAGAGTACGAAGCATCCTGACAAAAATTAAAACGCGTGGAAGAGAATAAAGAGCGATCTCCACCTCTCGCCCCCCTCCGAAAGGAAAAAAGAAACGAAGAAAGAGAGGAACGAACGGGAGAGATAGGGGCAAACATAAGGAGTGGGTGCGTACGCTGCTACAGTATAAACGAGAAGGGACGAAACAAAACGAGAGCCAGTGGAGGATTCGCGGAGGGTGTGTGTGAAAGAGGGTGGGTGGGTCGAGTACGTGTGGAAAGCAGAAGCGTGAAAAGGCGCGAGAGCGTGAACGGGGAAAAAAAGGTGGAAAAGAGCGGGAGGAATGGGTAAAAGGGAAGACGAAAACAGAGCGGGAGGGAAGAAGACGCGTGTGGCGCGGAACGGTGTTGGAAATAAAAGAAAATTAAGAGCCAGAAAGGGTGGAACCTCGCTGTTGGCGAGAGGTCCTGAAGGGACGCCAGCTACGGAGATGAAAAGAACTAAACGGGAAGTAAAGACGTGGGATTGTTTATTCTCGACTGGTATCGTTGGAATTAAATTTGAACGAAATATATCGAAAATTATTAATATAAATATATTATATATAATATGTGTGTATTGTAAAAATATATTGTTATAAATATACGATATTTTATTGTATTATTTTATGTTATATTATATTTCATTATATTATTATAAATATATCGAAAACTATTAATACCTGGAAACTGAATGAAATATTTGAGAGATTTAAATATATCGAAAATTATTAATATAAATATATTATATATAAAATATATATATGTATACATATATATGTGTATATATTATCATAAATATATCGAAAATTATTAATATCTGGAAGCTGAATGAAACATTTCAAATATTTAAATACTAATTGTCGACTTGTTCAACGTCATGAAATTATTCTTCATATTGTTATTGTTAAATAATTGATATTATTAATGTTGGCAAATGCAATTTGAGATGCGTGGTAATAAATATTTAAATAATAATATTGACTCGTTTGACGTATGAAATTATTTTGATACACCTAATTATAAGTTAATTACAGTATGCGCAAAGGTGAGTTGCAATTTGAAAAATGGCACGTGCAATTCAATTTTAACGCACTGCACGTTTGCAAAAAGTAACAGGCTTCGTGATTAATAATTGATACTCTGTACGATATTCACGATCAACATTTATAAAACGACGATTCCCAACGTATCGAAAAATGGTCAAAATTATCAAAATTGGCGATGCCACTGTATTTATAAATGTTTCAAAATCCTGGCAAGAACCCCTTTTGATCACTCATAATACTCATCTAACGTGAGAGAGTGACAACATGCACGCAGATTTTCTCGATAAAATCAGACAGGGAAAAAACAACAGTGAACGATGCTAATTAGAGATTAAGGAGCAACAATTCCGCGACTAAACTGACCATAATCCTGGATCTTTGGTCGGATTTAAAGGGCCGATCGTCGAGCGTTTCGTCTAATCTGCGAATTAATGCTTTCCCGTTAAGGCTGGAAAGAACGAGCGGCGAGAACCGGGAAATTCAACTCGAAAAACGAAAGGGAAGACAACGGCCACGGTCACTCTTCCCTCCCTTCTCCCTGTTTTACATCGGTGAGCGTGCACCCGCGATTAAATGGGCATTCGGTGATTCGAAAGGGGCCGCGAAACGTGGAAACCTCGGTTCGGTTTTTCAAGCGTCGCAGCGGATGGATTCTTCGTGGTTATAACAGGCGCGAAACGAGGAGATGGTTCTCCGCGGGAATAAAAACACGCTCCGCGGCCACGAAAATTAACACGTTTAAGTTTCTTTCGGTTTCGCGGCTGGCGCGAGAGGTTCAAGAGAGCTGTTTAAACCGAGCGCTCGCGGCATCGAAGTGGAGGAAAACGTGAAACACGGCGGAGGAC
Organism: Tetragonisca angustula; assembly: GCA_036937485.2. Lineage (NCBI taxonomy): Eukaryota > Metazoa > Arthropoda > Insecta > Hymenoptera > Apidae > Tetragonisca > Tetragonisca angustula. The sequence goes on from JAWNGG020000014.1 coordinate 109,209, forward strand.
GTCCGCTCGCCGAGTGAAAAGCGGCTCGCACCTTGGAAAAATCTGCGCTTCTTCAGCGGTCCGGGCTCTGCTATTAAAACATTGAATCTCGGCGAGAATGTGAAATTAATTGCAAAGGTAGAATTAGCCAGCGTTGAAGTTGCTGGCATAAATGAGATCAATTTTTAGAAAGGGAAAAACTTTTGTTCAGAGAATTCTGACGAAATTCGGCAATTTTAGAATATTTTCATCGTCGTATTATTGATCTTGATGAATTATTTGATCGCTTTACCTAGGCATATCGTAACATTGAAAGTTTCGTAATTACGCGATCAAATAACGAAGAAGAATATTAGTAATAAAATGTAACACGTGTATCATTCAAAATTTTATTCCCAAGATAATTTTGAAAGCTCTGTGAAAGATTGAAAAATTTATGTCCACCGAAAATTTTGTACCAATTCAAACAGTATGTGTCACTTGATTTAAGAACGGGTAAATTCATATTATTAAATTTTACTCTTTAATCTGAAAATTTTGCCCTTCTCGTTATTAAGTGAAAAAAGAAAATCACAAGATTATGAGAAAATTATTGCTTCGTCCTTAATTTACTCTATGCACCTTCGTGCCTTCAAATTTTCCGCAAATGCATAAAAGACGAGCGCGACAGAAAGTTCCTTGACACTTTGGTATCCTCCTTTCTGCGTTTGAATAACATCATCTGGCCAACGTCTCTCGATTAATTCCGACATGAAACCCATCCCGGAAACCTATTTGCTAAAAGCTTCGAGGCTCTCCTTTCAATACCAGTCCGATAAAAACCACGCGAAACGTGGGTCCAAGTTCTCTTCGGTTACGCGAGAGAAGAGCACGATGAACACGTATGTAAGTCGCGAGCGATGAAACGGAAGAAAGAGGAAGAAGATGACGCGTGGTTACGTACAATTTACGTACGCTTTATCACCGGCAGTGTTGCACGGCAATTCCGTGACAAACGAGTTCGTCGGAGCGCAAAGCACCGCGCCCAAAGCGAGGCCCGATGTTAAACGCTGCTCGGCTACGAGCGTTGGTCGTCTATCCTCTTCCGCGCGAAACTACGGCCGCACGAAACTCTCGTTCGTGCCTCGATTCGTCCTCTGCGTCGCGCAATGAGCCAACTTTGTCGCCTCGGATGACGTGCACGTTTAGCCGTGCCGAGTCGCGACGTTAAACGTTCAGCGACTCGGCTATTGGTAGTCATTCTGGAGATTGCTGCGACTTAATTCGAAAATTTATGCAATCAGTTCGTGGAAGTCCGCGCACGTCTGCGAGAGATTTGAAATATAGTACACGCGTTACAGCGGCGGCCATCGTATTATTCATGTCGCATAACTCGGACGTCGCCGATACAGGTGATCGTTTCGTTATCGCACAGTCCTGGTATGTACGATTATTCCTATAATCACATTTTCTGTTTTCCTTTTTTTTTTTCTTTTTTTTGTTTTGCAGAATTTACAATACTTTATACAATAAAATATGCAACAAAAATGAAATTATAAAAAATTTAATTTTTAGATAATTAATGTAGTACAATATAATATAATAATATAATTATAAAAAATTTAATTTTTAGATAATTAATTTCAATATTAATTTGAAAGTGGATTTAACAGTAAATTAAATTAAATTATTTTAATTGGATAAAGTATTAATTGGTGTAGAAATTGCCCGTCAATTTCTAATAAGTCGTAACAACATATTCACCGTATTTCTTACACTCGTTTAAAGAACAAACGTCAGTAATTGGTGATGTCGTTCGTAGTTAAGAGTATGTTAATTCAAGTACTGAACAATTCACTTTATCAAGATGTGTGTCTTCAGAAGTGGCAGGATGGTGAACAAACTGCTGTGAATTATCTATATTGTATAAATTACATATATACAGGATTGTAAATGTTATGCTTGTGGATTATGTATTACACAAATACAGAGACAGATAAGATATCAGATAAGAGCGTCGAATTAAATAACAATCTGACGGATGAACAACTCTTCGTCTTTCTGAAATTTGCCACCCATTCTTGAACAAAAGAAAAAAAAAATTGATTTCATCAAACGTTTATATTGTTTGCGCATAATTCTGTTTGAATTCGTAATAGGTACGTTAGTTGGTAGTTTCTCCAACGCGTATGTTAGTTCGACGGTTTTCAGTCTATTAGTGTGTGTAGTTTATCAGTTCGTGGTCCATTACTGTTTCTAGTTTATTAATTTGTAAGCTACTAGTTTTGGCGGAGGCTAGCCTGGCGAGTTCCGCAGTTTATTTGTACACATTATGTAGCTCGCTTGATTCGTTTATTAATGGATACGTAATTAATTTATTCGTTTATACGAATTCGTGTTCGAGACACTTTTGAAACCAATCAATATTCTTAGTTTCATCAATTTGTGAATTATGTTACTACGGTTAATGTATTAGTTTGCGGTTTATTGGCTTGTAGCGTATTAGATTATAGTCTGTTAACTTGCGATCTATTATTTTGCGGTTCATTAGTACGTGCGGTGGGCCAACGTTTTAGCACAAAGTGTTCACTGTACACACAACGTCTAGCGTTAAAGTGTAACAATACCAATAGTAATAATAATAACAATATCAATGAACACCAGCAACGGCAATTTCGTGATTGTAATTTATACCTACGTTGCAGATGTTTGTGCATTTACGAGGAAAAAAAATTTGAATTCAAGATTTTCAATATAATGTGGGATAAAATAATAGCGTGTGCACGATATATCAATACTTGAAATATATATTTAAGATATTAAATAATTAAATATTTAAATATATAAAATTATGTGAAATATATATAAAATATTGAAAAACTCGAGTCCAAGACTTTTCATTATAATATTTGATAAAATTAGATGTATGTTAGATAAAATATAATTATAATATATATTTCAAGATCTATCGATCCAGTTGCGTTCATAAAGATGTGAATTTAACCGAACACTTGTATTTTAGTAACATGTACAATGCAGTTTAAAAATCACAAGACATTATTGTAATGCGTAACATAAATTGTATTCCAAAGTAATACAGTGATGTAACCATTTGGGGAAGCAATAAATAAAGTTAAATTTCAATAGAGTGTTCTTCATGTTTTCAAGCTTTGAAACAAATTATTCTACATACTCAAGAGTATTTAAAAAGTTAATGAGAATTTCATATATATTTATTTCGCTTTCAAGAAAAGTAGGCCAATATTTATTTATCTTTTACGAACAATCTTTTACGCACCATTTACACAATATTTTATTTATAGAATGACTCAAACATTGAAACGAGTCCCCCAATCTTCTACAAATCTCTACTTTCACGGAATAACTCGAACCAAGTGGAATTCCCCAACCATCAATTGTCACACTGTACATTTACGAACCTCAAACGCGGAATTGAGAACAAATTCCTCAATCTTCCCTATTACTTCTGTACGCTCTTCTTTTTTTATCCATTTTATCGGGAGTAATATCTCTATCTTGACAAGCTCGCAGAAATCTGCATGAATCTCGAAGAATTATCTAGACTTGGAAAGAGGAAGTCTACTCACGTATAAGGCAGGACAATTGGTTAGGAGCAGTGAACCGAGAAACGGAACCAGATTCAGATTCGAATCACAGGTTCGGCAAAGAACCGTCCCCTTTCCTCCTGCGAGAGATAGAGAGTAAAGGACTTTACGGTGTCTTTTATTTCTCCATAAGACCGTGTCCCTCTCTCGTATCGTAACGCAAGCAGAACGCAGATCTCCGCTACTGTCTGCCATGCTCGCGGAAACAATCATATTATTCGTACTTTCATCCGTGATACCCTGTCGTCCTGGAATACCGCCGTATTTTAAACTGATATTCCTGTTCGTCTGTAACAACGTTTCAAGACATATTGTCGTATCGCTATGTGCTTCCAAGATATTCGTTTTAAGCAGCTGAACAACTTGTTGAACGAAAGACATTTGTGGTTTTTTCAAATGAACGGTAAAAATTGAACGTTTCGAATTCGTTGCTTCGTCTTTAACCTCTTGCGTTGGAACGACGTGCCATTTTCTCAGTTTCAAGTACATTTAAGTGTAACCCAGGCAAAACAAACGATAAGTTTATTACTTCTTAATCATCTCTATACCAGTGATGTCATAGCGACGAGTTCAAAAGAAAAAGAAAACGGCGAATTATTGTATACGGTTCTGGTCACTCGTTATGGTCCGCAATCAGTTGCCAGCGCAAGGAGTTAACATCTTGCACTAGAATTTGTCCCAAAATTGCAATATTTCCTCAGTTTTAAGTATATATTTGAGTATAACCCGGGCAAAACAAATAATAAATTTATTACTTGTCAATAATTTCTATCCAGTGATACCATACTTCAAAAGAAAAAGAAGGCGACGAATTGTTGTGTACACGGTTCGGTCACTCGTTATGGTCCGCGAACCAGTTGCCAGCGCCAATTGTCCGTTCCTTCAAATTTTATTATGATATCTTATTGTGATATTAATTGTATCATATTATAAAATTACTATAATAATAAATTCTATAATAATAAATCTTATTATATATTTTAAAATTACAGAACACTGTTCGAAGGCGTATACTGTTGAAGAATAAATATCGAAATTTTCCTTCAAGCCTTCGATACTAAAACAAACAACGTTCGACAACGTACAAAGCACAGTAATTAAATAAATCGTGGAATTTAAGTGCCAATAAGAATTGAGTCAAACGAGATCTGTAAAATTATCTCGGTTATATTCACAGCAATACCACGTTTCGTATTAATTGCCCATGACGCAAACAAAATCGACAGACTTTACGCGTGGAAATTAACATTATCTGCAACAGAGTTAACAATGCTATTGAGACCGACGTTAAAAAAACGACCGACTTTAAACATGTAACGATTCTCGAACTTGTTGAAACTTCTCGTTTCACAAAAGTCTCAGAGTTTCACGGAGAATCAAAGCAACATGGTACAAAGTTTTTACGAAATCGACGAAAGTGGTCGCAATAAAGGGGAGCGTAGCGCGGTAATTCAGCCGCGCTCGATGTTTAAGTCGATCGGTACACGGCATCGTACAGTGAAACTCGCCGAAACTTTTCGTTTCGCATCGATCGATATTACGGAAATACAGTTTAGGCTGAACCGAGTGGAAATCGGTTCTCGCGGGGCGCGACCGGACACCTGGAAATGAAGCGAATTAAATCGCTCTTAATGCAACTGAGCTGCGCCGGCGCGCATCATCGAAAAGTCGTAGAAAGAGCCTGTTTACGTTGTATTAACAGGAACTGCGGGACGCGCCGGATGGAATCGTTGCTAAACTTATTTAACGAGAAACCAGACGCGTCCGTTTCCCGCTGCTATCCAAATTTACATAGTTAACAGTACAATATTTAACTACGTAACAACGTTGATTCCCCGGCATGCTCTATCAACGTAATTACGAAGTAACACCGTGCCCTCGCCCACCCCCTCTCCACCGATCTGCAAATTTAACGGCGCTTTTCTTCATCGAAACCGCGGCGAAACTCGGTCAATAAGCATTTTGGATTTTAGGTCTGTTAAAGCCGACCAACGTGCTCCATTATGTGACAAAGTTAAAGTTGGGAGAGCAGCAAGGGAAATGTTGCACGTGTTGAATTATTCGTCCAGCATACAGTGACTCGAGAAATTATTGACGCACCTAGCTTTCTTACAGACGATATATATCGTTGACTACGGAGAAAAGCAGCAATTTCCAACGAATGTAAAAACTCGAGAACCGACTTTTTGGAATTCTGCCGTGTATTTGAGATTTTTAGTGATTTGAAGACCATTTTTTTCCTAGTGATAGCGCGACATCATTCGATAATATTGCAACGTTAATTACTCCAACTGACTCGTTAAATGCAATTCAGGTACTGGAAATAATTACAAGTGTGTAACGAAAATTACGTGCGTCGATATCTTTTTCATCTATTCTACGTTTGTTTTCTTCCCTGGTTATTTAAAAGATGACAAATACTCGTATTAAACATCATTTTATTTCCACTATGTACGTTCTGAGGTTTACGTCAAATTTGGCCAACGCTGTCGAATCTCAAACAAAATTTTACAACACGCGTAACGTGTGATATTCGCGAAAATTTCTTACGAATTTTTCTTCACGCCATTGAGCAATATTTACCACCACGAGCAGAAAGAACAGAAGTTTCGCGTGGAAATGAAAGGCAAATGCGCGATGCCAAGATCCGTTTTATCACGAGGCAGGGAAAAGGGAAGAGAGAAAGGGGACGAAAAGGAACGAAGTCCTCGCGAGAAGTTTCGACAGTATGTCTCTTCCCGGCGCCGTGGAAAAATAAATAATCCTAATTGCGGTTGAATGGACTGGCCGTGATGAGAAAGAAGGAAATAAGAGCAACGACGCCGAGGCGGTCTATGCTTCGAGACAATGGACGTCTGCTGCTCTGTTCCTGGTTTTTTCTCCTCCCTCGACCGCGGCATTTTTCTTCCGACCATTCAGACGACCACCGTGATAATTTCGCTAATTATTTATTCACGTGCTGCAGGACCAAGTAAGTCGTCGATATTTCTCTGCCTGAAACTCGCCTGGCTTAATTCTTCGCAAGACATTCGAGCATTCAAAATTTAATTTTCAAACTTAACTAGAATCTAAATGCGATAACATTGAACAAAGTTTAAAATTTAATTAGAATCGAAATTTGATGATATTGGTTTAAAACACGAAACGTGATAAACGTTCTGTCAATTACAATTGCTTCATTGTAACGTTGTTGTAGTTTAATTGAAGAGATACATTTTCTATACAAGTTTATTGATAAATATAATTCTTTCGGCGAGTAGTATATATTCACATACTTATACGAACTGATTAATATTTTCTTGAAAAATATATACTTGAATGTATGGCATATCGTACGTTTGTTCTTCCAAATATCGCATGAATGCATAAAAATTCATGGTCGATCAATTGCCGATATTTTTTTAAATGCGTTGTTAGAAACGCGATGGACAAATGCGAAAATATATTTGACATAGAACCAGTTGATCACGAATTGAATATCAAAATCGTTCTTTCGTGAAAAACGAGAAATGCGACTTGTTTTTTCATTTATGACGTTCAATTGTATTTTTCTTTTTCCGTTGAAGACAAACATAAAACCGTGAAAATAAAGGATTTGTTAAACTCTCGCGAAAAATTCTATATCTGTTCCACGGCCTGAATAGTGTATACATTCCGTGGAAATAATTTTTTGAAAATTGAGAAACCGCGTTCCCCGAAGTTGATTTCAGAAGGCAATTTCGTAGCCGACTAAATAACAAAATGTTCGAAATTGTGATCTGTGCTGATAAATATTTTTTTTTTCCCCCGAAAATAAAAAGCACGAAACTGCAAAAATAAATGGTTCATTGAATTCCCGAATGAAATTGAATGTCTGCTTTTTTTGATTTACACGATATTTTCAACGTGAACAATGATTTATTTGCACAAGTGATTTCGAAATTTCATACTCGATGAAACGCTTAAAATCGAGCTATTATTGTAGCTGTTTTTTCAGAACGAAAAATTAAAAACCGTCCAAACAAACGGAGCGAAGGATGTATAGCGAAATGCAAATTCGTACTGAAATTACATTACATACAAAATATATGCAAGTATCAACATTATACATCGCGTAACAACAATTTTATATCAACGTCAATTATACAATGATAACATTATATTGCAAGTATATATTATACATATTGTCACACCATCACACGTATGAATATTACGAATTATTATAAATGAATAAACGTATTGTATACGTGTATGTACATGCATACGTAATAGATATTCATATAAAGTTTTTAACAACGTTCATTCATGATAATTCACAAGATATTCATTTCCTCAACTGCTCAAATCACGTAGAGAAGACCGTCCGGTAGACAACAAACCGGCTGTACCTACTACACACGGAAAATTAAACATACTTCCGCCCACATTTACCCGGCCACACGCCCAGAGCACCTCTCTATAAACATCCGTGATAATACCCGAACTGACTGGTCCCAGGGGCTGGGCTCAAGGGTTAAAAAGAGTACGGCACTCCAATTATTCCGTGGAATCCTCGAATCCCACGGTCACAGTTCCAACGAGGTCTCTCCGCGATGTCTCTTGGCGGCCTGGCCGAAGGCTTAATTAAAGCAAATTCAATTAAAACGGACACGGAGTATTAAAAATTCGCTCGAAATCTTAATTAACCCTAAGCGCACTCCATCGCACGGAGGCAGCGCCACCCCTCCCACGCCGACTTCATTTGTTAATAGATCTTTAAATCGTACGAACGTCTCTCGTTGTCGTTCGTACAGCCTTCATTTTACGCTCCAAGTCTCCATTTTTTTTTCGACAAATCTTTTTAATACGTTATTCGAGCCATAGGTTCCCTTCTCATTTTACTTTTGGATATTATTACTCCTGCGTTTCGATTTATTTTTACGTTCAATCTGTGAAAACGGTTTTTAATCTTTGAAATCTTCTTTAAAGCGAAATTGTCGATGAACGGTAGAAGAACTTTAATGGTGGATTAACAACGCTGAAATTTTTAATGTTTTACCTGTTTTCAGTAAAATTAAAGAGTCCGGAGGTGATTTGACAATAAATTTTATTAAGCGCGCATAACTTTATCAGCCAACAGTTGTCAAGAATAATTGAAAATAAAAATTTTTAAATTTGAATTTCGAAACGAGAAGTTTTGTTTATTTGCCAAGTTAAAATATGTCCAGAAAATGTACAAGAATCAGCGGATAACGAAATATTAATTACCTTTGTCACATCACACGTGTCAAAGTAAGCAAAATAACTATTAACGTATTTATTACCTTGGAAATTATTGAAACGCTCGAAATTTCTTCAATAAATCGAAGAGTCTGGAGGTGATTTGATAATAAATTTTATTAAGCACGCATAACTTTATCAGCCAACAGTTGTCAAGAATAATTTAAAATAAAAATTTTTAAATTTGAATTTCGAAACGAGAGGTTTTGTTTATTTGCCAAGTTCAAAAATATGTCCAGAAAATGTACAAGAATCAGCGGATAACGAAATATTAATTACCTTTGTCACATCACACGCATCTAAGTAAGCAAAGCAACTATTATTTATCATTACTTTGGAAATTATTGAAACGCTCGAAGTTTCTTCAATAAAAAGGCAAAGAATAAAAGAAATAAAAAGATGTAATGGAAATGAAGAACGAACAAATTTCCCGACTTTCTCGCCAGATCGTTATTGAGCGATCGTTACGCTGTAACATTTTTGATCGAGCGTGGCGAGATTGGTTCGAAAATTCATCGGGGGTCGTTGTCAAAGGGCGCCGCGAGACTTTTCGGGCCAACATCACGCCCGCATACGTTAATACTGGTAATGTCAAACCTGTGGTTTGGAGAGAGGGGGTGGGGGATATTGAAAGGGTAGTAAAAGAGCACGGGAGACATTGGTAAGAGAAAGTAGGGCGATTTGGAAAGAAGAGAATGAGTGACAGACGGGACGGAGTGATGTTTTTTTTACTGCGGTAAATGGTGATCGATGGGGGAAGAGAGAGGAATTGAGAGGAAGCGGAGGGTAAATACAGTACCACGAGGGGTGATGAATGGAAATAAGTTATGAAATTATGGTTACGTGACAATGAAAGCCTATGAAAATTAGAATGCCATTTGAGAAAAGTTGAGAAATGCTGCGACAGTTATTACGAAAAGTTAAATCAGATGGTACAAAATGGAAAGTGAGTGAAAAAGTATATTACATAAAAATTAATGACAAATGATAAGACAATTGTTACGCGAATATAAAACGGTAACAGTAAAAAAATAATAAAGAACGAAATTAAAAAAATTGCAACATTTCTATCGATTATGTATAACAATAGAGATACTGATACGATAACAATAGAGATACTGATTCCAGAATTTGTCGGGTCTTTTTGAATCGTATGTAGTAGAGAAATTAAATTCAGAAGCTGGAATCTCTTTTCTTTCGAGTTTCTTTATATTTCGGCCCTTGATGCAGGATCGAGCTCAATCGACAAAACTATTTCGAGAACGGAGTCATTTTTTTTCCAAATCGAGCCTGAGCCTGACAACGCAGCGTCCACTATTCTCGAAGTTGTTTTTAATTAAAAAGACCGCCCGGCTCTGGTAAAATCTGACCGACAGCCAGAAGTTTTTCCCCGCAGTTCGTCTGTGGATGCGAGTTTCCTACGGCCCTCAAGCACTTCAATTAGATTTCTTGACAACGCGAACCGCCGCATGTCCGCGAGACACACGTGCGTGTGACGTGCATCTCAACTTTAATTAAACCAGAAAACCGCCATTTCTTTAACTGGACTTCGAATAATGCCCGCGGTGCCTGTAGAAAAGTTTCACAGTGAGATTTATAAGATGCTTCGCGTTATTGCTACTGTGACTTAGGAGTGTTCTCGGACAATGAAAATCTTTCTACGTGTGCCAATTACTCAGTTGACAATTGATCTCTGTCACCTGATTATGACGGTAATGAACAATTTTAATGGCAGTCGATGTTCAGGATGATTCGAATGTGTGCAATATGTCGCGAAAATTAATTTCACGATGTATTAGATACGCATGAATGTTTTAATATGCGCATAGCGGTTTCCAGAGCAAAACAGGCGAGCCAGACCGACTTTTTTCATTTCGTTGCGCCAAATACAGAATTAACATTCAAATGATTTTATTCAGCCGAGAGAAGGGGAATGTAAAATTTCAAAAAGCAATCATTATTTCCATGCACCGTGCCACTTTGATCGTAGAAAATTATTTCATTCATTTTCAAACTAATTCTGAAATATATCATATTTAACAAGTTTAGACAATTAATTCCAGCGTAACGTAGTTTCGATCTCACGCGATATCCACTTTCATCCGACAGTCAATTACAGTCAATTATAATATTGTTATATTATTCAGAAATAATAACAATAATTTTCTTCGTTGCTGAATTTTTATCACTGCCGAAACAAGCCGAACAATGCTACCGTTCGCGATATTCCATTTCCGCTGCGAGCATTCGTCCGCGATTACCGGGCGTATTACCGGGAGAATCGCATTCTCATTAAGGTAGGAGGCAACTTTACGCCGCGCCGGGGAATAATGGAAAACTTGGGCCAAGTCGTAGAGAAGAAACAAGCGGGGTTACACGCTGGATAAGTAAGGTAAGTTTCGTAAGAAGCTTCTGCCGCGTTAGCCGTTCGATTACGTTGGAAATATGAAGCGGAAGAGGGGAGCCCCCCCGGCGGTGGCTCGCGGTTAGAATCTCGATGGAATCGAAGCGTGGTTAATTAAAGGGGCCATTAAAATTGGCTATTTTCGTTTCCTTCCGAGAGGGAACAAAGCCTCGGCAACCCAGTGCTTTGTATCGGGCTTCTTTCCTTTCATCAACTTCTATTTCTTTTTTTCTCTCTCTCTCTCTCTCTCTCTCCACCGCCGCGTTGCCCCCCGGAGAATCTAACCGCCGCGGGTTCGACCAGAAATCGGCTTATAAGTTGCTACGTCGAGTTTATTGTGCTCCGTTGAAAGCCGGTATTGAAAGTCGCGCAAATAATTGATCAACTTCTTCGACAGCGACTGGGGAAAGATTGAAACAGAGTGGATCGAACGGACGTTATCTGGAATTTCTGCACGCCGTGACAGTGTAATTGGACGAGTGAAAGACCAATTGGTCGGCGGGTTGCTGGATGTTTCCGCTGGACTTATCGTTGGACGATAATTCAGGTAGGTGGTAGGTGTTACAGAAACGTTCTTGGGGATCTTGAATAATTATCGTGGGACAATTAGAGGAAGTTGGAATGGAGCGTTGGGTCGGGTTGTACAGGTGGAACAGATGTCGAGTTACTTAATGTCCACTAACAATAAATTGGTCGCTTCTGTTACTCTGAAGATGGAATTGGTTCGCTAGGGTGGATGTAGGTTCAGCCTTGCGCATAGTGTTAGACGGAATTATTTTAAAGTTTATTAACCGTGGTAAGCATTTATTAAGTATTTTTAAGTATAGCCGCGTATATTATTTTTAAGTGGGGAAGAGTGAAGTTGTCTTTGAACGATGTTATTCAATTTAACTGTCATCGCGTTAGAAAAAGATAAATGATATTAGTAGTAATTGGCTTTAACATTTAATAAATAAATCGAGTCAAAGTACAATCTACATTACTACTACTAGCACTATCTGCATTAAGAGTACTAGAAAAATAAAATACCAGTAAAAAAAGACGATCTCGTCGGCCACGAACAGAGAATTTCAATAACATTTTGACACTGTGATCTCTGTTGATACTCCACGATTCGCGTGTTTCACAATTAATCGGAAGAAAATTGTTACCACATAGCAAAAAGTCTGAATATCAATGATACTGATTTTCGAAATTGTTATTACGAACAAAAGAACATTCTGCGAAGCCACGTCGTGTAAGAATGACATGTAACTTATTTTTGAATTATATGTCTCTATGACAAAATTCCACAATGACGATTATATTAGATTTCTGAGGTTGGTAAGACCTCACGATGGAGATAATGCGTCAGAATGTAACGTACGAATGCAACGGTACCATATAGGAGAAGATTGCTCTGTTTTTGATGGAACCTTGACAAGCAAGCTTCAGAGATTTGCGTAAATCAGGGTTTGTACCATGTCAGAAAAAGCATCTGGTTTTTCTTTTATGTAAATGAAATCGTACCAAGAATATTGGAATATCTCAAATGTTGCCAAAGAGTTTTACATATTGATATTGATGTAGCTTTTCATACCACTGACAGAGAGTGATGACAGTCTCATCCCGTAAATATGATGAATATTTTCCTGGTACTACTAACGCAGCAGAAAGGAAAATATTATGCAGTCAGAATATCATCAAGAAACGGTACGGATAACGAGAGCTACGAATCGATATTCGTACCTATTATTTCAAAGACGATGGAAACTTTTCCAGCTGTAATTCGCTGATTCACTGACAGGATGACCTTTCGGTGACAAACGCAATTCCAGAATTGTACAGAGAACAGAATTCCAGCCATAAAGATTTAAGAACAAAAAAAAAAAAAGAAAAAAAAAGAGAGAGAGACAAGCTGGCCCGAGCAGTCAAAAAGGTCTCACGATAAAATAAACGGTCGAAATCGAGTAGGGAGGAAAAGAATCGCAGCAATGAAAGAGATCGGAGGAATTCGCGTTAAAAGCGGCTAACAACGAGGGGGCACGAGGACGAGAAAGAGCAAGAAAGAGAGAGAGAAAGAGAGAGAGAAGGAGAGACGAAAAAGATACCACGGTTCGCACGTGTGGCGCGTAAAGACACGGAGAAACGGACTCGAGAAGTAGACGTGCGTCCGTCGAACGTGTGTTACCGTGTCTGCGCGACGAGACTTGCCAGCGTAGAAGTGGCGTCCGCGAGACGCTCGCCGGAATTCCCGGCGTTTGCCTTTGGATTTCCTGGCAAACACGGCGCTCACGTACGAACGTAAACGTTTATTGGCCCTCTTGCCCGCGGGGGAGGGCACGCGTGTACTTTAATCCGCGGAATTGATCCCTCTCACTCCCCTCGCGCCTAGTTCCCGGCACGTCGTTCGACGAACTCGCGCCGCGCGCCACTCCAACTGGAAAGCAGAGCCGACGCTGACACCGAGTCCCACCGAGGGCTGAGTTCCACCCGTGGAGGATTAGCAACTCGTGAAATTGCCAAGCACGTACGCTTGCCAGGAATTGTCTCGAAGAGGCGAACTGTTGATAGAGGCGTGTGACGGTCGTGAGTTCTATGCGTGGTCCGCGTTCCGCTGCTGGTAAATTGAAAAGTGACGCTCGAAGCTCGATGACCCAGTTGCCGGATGATTCGAAAGAGACGATTGTAAATTCTTACCTAGCTCACGGAAACGGTCTACTTTGGTTAGGTAGGTACGTATGCATCGAGTTTACTATCCCTCCGCTTTCGTGTACTAGTTCCGCTATACTGCGTGTTTTTGTCCGTCTGCTGGTCGATAGCTCGACGTTCCAGTTGATGGACTGACCGGATTTTTAGGCGTTTCGTACATACGAAATGGAAATTTGACGCATAAAATGCGTGTAACGTGGAAATGTACGGAAAGACTATCGGTATGAGTAATTTGAATAGTGCAAGTATACTTTTCTAGTATTTCATTACGTATATTCTATGTACAATAATAGCTAATGCTACACACGCGCTTAATAACTGATGTTATATTATTCTACGTTATTGTAATCTAGTTACACGATATATTGTAATATAATTATACAATTGTCGCAACCAAACTGTTCTATCGAAGCAAATTCGTACGACGCAAATCATTTCTGATGATTTTTCAAGTTGATTGACCTGTCAATCATGCAGCAAAGAAACATGTTGCCACTGCGTGCGTGTGTATTTACTTCATAATTCCATGCTCCAGCAACCTCCGTCACCACCGTCCAAAAATGATCCTTCGCGCGAATTTTCAAAAACCACAAATTGGACGGACACTCGAGGGAAGAAAAGATATCGAATTACGTTTGTACGTTCCACTTGATCGACACTCACACGCGATTCAATTTAGAACGCTCGATATACCCTGTAGAGACTAGCATATCGTTCGATTAAGTGCTCTTAGTCCGCGCCGCGCCGTATCTCGGAGAGTCAGTGGAATGAAAAAAGAGGAAAAGAAAAAAAAAAAAAGAACAAAAATTTTCCCCTCCCGACAAGCGAGAAATATCACGGTCGGATGACAGATACGATCAGGTCGACTATAAAACATTGCCACGAAATAACCTGTCGGTTAATGCGAGCAGGTGAAAATATTTGGAACTGTCGAATATTAGAGCGGTGGTACGTAACGCGGTGATTTACGAACGATTTTTTTTTTTTTTTTTGCACCACGACGCTCTCCGACTGCGTGACATTTATTTAAACGGTGAAAAAAGGAAGAAAAACGCTTATGCGCGAAATTGAACGGCCGTTTCGCAGTTTACAGTATCGACGTCGCGAGTGTAATCGTTACAGAGCGTCAAAAAGCGTTTTTAATACCTTTTACACACGTGCGCACACGTCGGCACGTTGCACTCTCGACGTTGAGTTCCAATCGCCTTTGCCCGGCCAATTGGAATTTTGTTTGCTGGAGATATTTTAATATTCGACGAGTCGAAATTTTTCGAAAGGAAAGCAACGTGCTACGACAGCGTACAAAGGAACTCTGATCGATTCTTTCTTTTTTCTTTTTTTTTTTCTTTTTTTTAACGATTGTCAATGCATTTCGGAAAGAATTTTTTTCATTCACGTCGGAGAAAAAGATTTCATTTAATTTGAGATTGTATTGGGTTTGTTCGTGTATACAATATTTTTTAAAATAACACAGGTGTAAATAACACTGGTAATTTATATATTGCTATAAATGATATTTGATTGCTGAGATATACAACTACTTGCTGCGAGAATGATAGAATCTGGATTTTTACATAAGTGTAAAAATATACAAAATGCAAAAGTAGAAAAATAAGGTTACGAGAACAAGACAAACCTTTGCAGGATTTTACAAGAAAAACAACACACCATTTGGAATTTTCTCTATTGCAAAAAGAAAGACAAACATGATAAAGCAATGTACGCTATGTCATAGAGTACATACTATAATGAAAGCAAGGAAATGCATTTGCGCATTATATACGAATACACTTTGATAAAATTTATTCTAAAATTACATTCAGATTCAATTTGACTAATAACTTGCAATGACAATTGCGAATGATTCTAATTCAATGGTCAACAACTATACGTTGAATATAGATAAATTTTATATGAAAACAATTCTTTTACAATTCAATTCTCAGTAGAATATCCAACGATTTGTTTTCGTTTTCAAAACAACATTTCATTTCTGATGTATTTTAATTTTTTATAGAAAAGATAATCAGAGTTATTATCAAGTTCGAATTATATTCTTTCAGGATTTTAGAGTCGGGAGAAACGCTCGATATTTCGGAGTAAACAAAAGGAAAAGAATCGCACGGCGAGCCGGGTTAATTGCGATACCGTTCACGAATTAGAATCTGCTGCTGATTATAATTCCGCGCCATCACCGTTTCCGTAAACCGCGATTAAAGAGCCAAACGACCGAAAATCGTGGCGATTTTCCAGCGATTTTCACATTTTCCTCGATGCGCGATGAAATTTAAAAGGACGAAGGAGAAATGGCAACGAATAGAAATTCCTAACGGTGCCCCGTTGTAATGACGAACATGAAATTCTTGTTTCGCATTTTAAGTGGGCGCATGCCCCCATCGACGAGCGTTTAAATTGAAGGAAAATTCACGACGTAAATCTTCTCTTTTTTTTCTTTTTTTCAAAAGAAAATTCTCTGCAAAGCGTGACGCAAAATTTCAGCCAAGAAAATTTCATATATCAAATATTCGCGAGAGATACATAGTATTTCAAATTGAATGATAATTTCGAATCTTCGCGACGATTATTCATAATGATTTCGTTAATGACTTTTCATTTATTTTACTATTAACGTTTCTAAGTATTATATCATCACTACGATATGCAATGCATAATTATTACCACAACCATTTAAATAACTTATTTGTAACCAGCAAATTATTTTACTTCGAAACATTATTTAACAATTCTAACTGTTCATTTGTAACAGTTACAGTCGATTTAATTTTAATAACATTTTCGAACGTTATTTTACAATTTTATTCTAACGTAAGTTCATAAACACTACTCATTGCTGTTATTTCATTACAAATTTACAATCAAAGTGTAATTTTTAAGAGTAATTTGATAAATGTGCATAAATATCTCACGAGGTGCACTGTTAAAATATTCATTCGAAACACGTATCTTCAAACCGTGAAAGTTTGCGAAATCCAAGAACACAAGATCACCCTTTCTTCACATCAAATCGAAGACAAATCACTGTTCCTCGACATAGTTCCTTAAAGTTCGTGTTTTCCAAACAACTCCTCCAAATTCCTCCGTCTCGAGCTGCAACATGCTCGCGCAAAGAGTACCCGCCAGTTGTTCACTAGGAAATCACAATTAACGGGATTACGAACTGTGTACCTCGTTAAACTGTCACGTGCGCGACCGAGCGGACAAGACAAGACACTGAATCTGTAGAAGAAGGGGTTCAATTGAACCCGATAAATTACAACGACGACGACGACGACGACGACGTTCAACCGGCTAACAGCCTCGTCAAAGGCGAATTATTCATAAGCAAGTACAATTACGATAATTGCGTGAAGCTGAGCGACGCCGTGATTAAGGAATCTGGGACTTTGGCGACGAGATGGTGGAATCTGTCGGACTGTTGCCTGGTGCCTCTCCCCTGAATACGCCACGATGTTTCGCCCGTGCTCGGCAGCATCGCTGAGAACTTGAATTTGTGTAAACAAAAGCGAGTAGAAACGGAAGAGGGAAAAGGATACTGAGAAAATGAATGGAAGGTGGAAGGAAACGAATGAAAAAAGGGAGACTCTCGAAGAGGGCGAGAATGAAGCCAAGAGCTGGAATGGAGTAATGAGACAATTGGGAATAATAAGGTGCTAATAGATAAGATAAGTAAGAGGGTTTATAGATAAGACGTGGATGGGGAATTTTCTTTTTTTTCCTTTTTTTTCTTTTTTTTTTTTTTTTGGTAAAGTTCATAACTGGAGGATGAAATGGTTAATAAAAATACTGAGATTGCGGGAGGTGAAAGTAGAGTGTAAAGAGTTTGCGAATAGAGGGAAGTTGGTAGGAATTACAAACTGCAAGATGAGATTAACGAGAATGTTAAAATGAGGGACCTGATCGAACCTAAACCGAATTCATTCGCTTACATAAGTGTAATACTTTACTCTCAAGTCAACAACATTTTTTAATCAAAAATTTCTAGAATTAAGAATTAATTAAGAAAATTATTATTATTAATTTTATCATGCAATATTATTAATACAATTAATATTAATTATTATTAATTAATTAAATAAGAAAAAAGAATTAATAACCAAGGACGGCAAATTTATATTTTATTTCTATCATTGTCGTATAATTTTTTCTTGAATGGAAATGACACAGATTATTCAAAAATCTGGGACGAGTCAGTAATTTTACAAAATACAATATCAGGAATACTACGAATCACTCATCTACGATAAACACAACGAACGGAATACATGATTAACAAAAAATAACGTACGAAAGAGGACAGAGTAGAAGAAAACAACCGGAAGAAGGGCTAAAGCAAATGTTTCGAAACGTGTGTACTTTTGGAGAGATAGATAGAGAGGGGGAACGTGGCTGACACAAGGGGTTGCCAAATTAAACAACGGCCTAAGGGCCGTTCCTAATTTGCCCACTCGAGTAATTCAACCCCTACCACGTCTCTTTCGTTCTCGAGCAAGAATTACCATCCCGGGTAAAGCGCGCGGGCTGCGAAAGACGACGAACTGGGTGCGGGGAGGATCGGAGGATTTCCACGTCGGAAACCGCTTATGTTTCAAGCCTGCCAGCCACGGTGCTTCAACTTTCCCCGCGTGGAATAATCGAATTGTTTATCCACCGACGATTATCATTCTTGAATCGTTTTGCATTGATTCGCGGCCCGGCCAGGCCTGCGCTTCCTTTTCGCTTTCCCGAGCCTCCCCGAGGAAACAGAAGACACGGCGAAGACGCGAAGAGGGAACTTTGGATGGATTTTCAGAGAGACGAGTCTAACATCTGCGTGCCTATTTATCACGTTCCCGGGAGACGTTATCGGGATTACATCTGATTATTTGAAGGCCTCGAGAGGGCGGAAGTGTTGCATCTTCGATGTACACCGATGATAAAACATTGGCGGAGGGAGGGAGTTGAAAAGCTGCGGGATTTGATCGTGGATTTGGATTTCGAAGGGAGAGGAAGAAGAGTTCGCGGAATTTTCAATCAGAATTAAAATTTGTGGAGAGAACAAATTCTTATTTTGTCGAAGTGAGGTCTAAAAGTGTTGGAAATACAATGTGAACAATATAACTGAAACGCTGGAAAGTTTATATCAACAATGTTTCGAATTTTCAAGGATCAAAGAGAAGGAAAAGTGTAGTTTCGAGGATTAGTAAAATTGTGTGATCACGATTTTGTTTGCATGGAAAGTTACTTGAAATGAGAATAAGAGATAGTACCATGTTGGTCGAAATAAACGTGCAGCTTAAATGAACTAATTCAAAAAATGGGAGATTCGTTTCCTCAATGGATTCATTCACTTTATGCAATGTAAATAATAACTATATTTAAGCGTGATTGTGAGAGAGGTGATATAATAATTCCCGAAACTTTTGAACGAGAATGTATTCGCTACGAGAGTAAGGGAGAGAGAGAGGAACAACGTTTT
Organism: Tetragonisca angustula; assembly: GCA_036937485.2. Classification (NCBI taxonomy): domain Eukaryota; kingdom Metazoa; phylum Arthropoda; class Insecta; order Hymenoptera; family Apidae; genus Tetragonisca; species Tetragonisca angustula. The sequence goes on from JAWNGG020000014.1 coordinate 128,602, forward strand.
ATCTATTCAAATATTAATTTAAACTCTACGTTTATAATTGGCTGCAGTCGTTCCCAGGAAATAACTGCGAGAGGAGCCAGTTTAAAGGAAATGAAAATTCTTAAACTGACGAGGTCGAACAGGTCGAGCATGAGGGATGCGTGGATGCGTTCGTTTCTTCTTAAACAACGAGATTTTCTGAATCGCGAGGGCGAACTCGCGGAAAGTGGCGCCTTCCTTTTGCCTCCTATTTCTTCCAATTTTTCTTTTTTCCTTCTTTCCGGCGCGAGAAGCTACGACGAGAAAAAAAGAGGGAAATACAGCGAGCAAACCGGCGAAACTCTGTGTATAATACAATACGTCTTTGAAGCGAACGACGCGCTATAATTTCGACGAATGCGAATTCTCTCCTCTGCGCGTCCGTTTCTTTTTACCTTGCAATTAGATATACTTTCGCAGAAAACTTTTGAACGTTTATTAAAGGATAGAAATGGAAGAGATTGTTTATGCACGAGTAACTAAATTAAATTTCGGAACGAGATGGTTTTTGAAATTTAAAAGTAAGGTCAATCCAACAGAGACTCGACGTTCCTTTTCTACGATGCTTAGAATTATACCAGCGTGTAAATAAAATGAAATAAATAAATAATTAAAGGTAGGATAAATAAGTATCAGAGAAGAACGAGTGACATTGCAGAATATCACTTTTCTAATGGTGATACGTTTTAAAACGAATGAATCTGTTCGATTATTTCATTCAACTATCTGGTTATTTCATTTTAACGTGAAATACGATGGTTGATCGTAATTTCTATCGATTTACATCAGTTTCTTTAAATTTCACAAAATTGTAAATTCTAGACAGAACGAACAGCGAAATGAAATATAAACGCACGAATCGTTTAGATTTTCTTTCTGCAGCATCGTAAAACAGAATTTGTCGATGTTTGAAAAAATTTGCAAGTGAAACTTGATAGATTGAAAACCAAGTGGACTAAAAAGTTATGTGATATTTCAAATGTTACTACCCGAGCAAATATCATTACCTAACAAGCATACGAAAATAAAGTATAGTCGCTGACTTCAAGTCCAAGGATATTCACCGAAAGTTCCACGAAATTTCAAGTTTCTCGCGGGATGGTAATTGAATGTCGTAGTCTCTTCTGTTTTCACGCCAGATGTATGACTACACCTTATCCAGAACTATCTCGTAAGGAAGTTACCCGAGTGAGTGAAGCTGTTTACTCGCGGGTGTACTATATTTGCCAGGATCTTACTTCACCGAGTGCTTTCTGTCTTAGGATGTCGCGGCTTGTAAGCAGTTATACACCTGTCGCTGTAGCTGTCGCTCGCCGTGCAAAAACAACACGAACGAAGCTTCCGTTCGTCGTTTACGTGTGATTGGTTGGACAAAACATCCTTTCATCTATCCCCGACAACGACTTCTTTTCTTTCCTTGATTTATTGCTATGACGCTGTCTGTCGATTTTCTTACGTATATGCGTTTTTATATATGTAAGAAGCGGAAGAACGTAAGTTGAAACACTTCGTTGTGTTACTGCACAGCGCGGCTCGTAATATCGTGAACTTTATTATAGGATCGTATAACGTCAAGTATGGTCTAAGGGTGGATTAATCAATGTCAATTAAAAATAATTTCTTCTACTACCATCATCTGTGATAAGGCACATGGTATATTTAACGCTCCGTAAACGACCAAAGATAATAAAAGATCTATTACGTCATAATAGAATTTCTCGCGCCAAAATCATATCGTAAATTGCCCCGTGTCGCTTCAATTATCTGTCGAAAGTTGTTTCATTTGAAAATGTGTTAAATCCTCCCTTTACAGGTATTCCTCTAAATTCCTTAATTGAAAATTTCATTGAAGCGTTGAGCTGTTAATTTAACATTTTAACTGAAACGTTGAATTAATCCAATGTCCTTAATGAATTAGACGTAACAATAACAATTACACGGAGTTAAACGTGAATTGGTTGGCATACCTAATGTCTGTAATACGAATATTTTCAAGTACCGAAATAGCGAGTAACCTTTACGGAGAAATTGATTCGTTCTAAAAACGAAATGGAGCTAGCGATTTAAATGCACGTCTAAAGTTTAAATCACGCGACACGGCGTGAAACAATCCCCGACTTCGTTAAACAATTATGCGCGCAACACATACGAGTCTGCTTCAGAAACCGAACGTCCAAATCCACGAAACGCGCAATTTCCGTTCTTCCCTCCCACGCAAGGACGCGGCTTATCTTCGATCCGCAGTAGCGCGTGACTTGGACCACCGGTCAGAACATCCGGTTGCTCGCGAGATAACCGGCCGGCTCGCGTAAATTCATATTAGCGCCACACCCTTTACCACTATAATCCTTTTTTGCGCGTTCGAACGTTTCCTCTCCCCCTTCGTGACTCGTTGGTTTTCGTTTCCGTTCGAATCCCGTCTGGGCCAACGTCACCTCGTCCCTCCTCGTTTCGACGAGTGGAAATTATGCAAAGAAGCTTCTTTGCCCGGCGGTGGAAGCTTGCCGCCAGTCACTCTGAAATAAAATCTCCAGACGGACGGAAAACTTTCGGATCAGGGTGGGGGAAAGGTCGCTCCGGTAAGTGTTCTGATTACGACCACTGGACGACACTTAGGCGACGAACGGGTGGAAACCGAGTTACCCCTCGATGGGATTTTTATTGCCGAAGAGCCGAGACGCGGTTGGTGTTGCGAGTGAAGTTGGAAGTCGATGAACAAGCGACGGTTCATTTCCTGTTTGAGGTAAGTATCGCTTGTTAGAGGTTCGACCAGAGAGGTCTCTCTAAAATTTATTTTTAAGCAGGGATTCGACCCTCTTCACATTTGGCTGTTACGCCAAAGCGACTGATTTGTAAATTTTTGTGAAACGTTAACGCTGTTAATATTAATCCTTCGATGGAAAAATTTCCTATCTTCTATGAAACATTACTATAATGAAAGATTAATTATAATGTTTTAAATCCTTTGAATTTATTTAGTAGGGTAATATAAAGAACAGATATATCGTAATAATTATTCCGAGGGATTTTTGAAAAAAAGAATTGGGAATTTAAAGATGACGTGAAATTTAAAAGAAAAATATTAAGAATTTAGCGAGCGGATTGCAGATATTTTAATAATAATTTTAGATGTGACTTTGACTACTTTGATACATAGTTTCAATTTATTAGATGTGTAATTTAATTATTTCGTTTCATTTCAATGTTACAAATCTCGCGAGTAATTCGTCATTTTGTTGCAACACCATTTCTTAACGTACATATTGATTTTCAAGATTAATCTCAATATATTTTATCGAAATATTTTCGTTTTATTTAGTTTATTCGTCCTGTCAATCTAATTATCCTAAACGGATGTGTCGAACGAAAGCATCTTCGCGACACATTACTTTCAACGCGGCATTGATATATCGTCGTCGCATCTGGGTTATCAGTCGAGTTAATTTCCTGACGTAGATGGCCATCGTTGATACGTCGCGTTTGTATTCTGTTTCAGTTGCTGCGTGAGGAAATTCGAGATTCAAGCACGCGTGTCATACGCAATGCCAGGAGAGAGAGAGAGAGAGAGAGAGAGAAGTGCAACAACGCGTTCGACAACTCCCGCTGGTGTGCAGAAACGATCGAACCCCCGAGGTAATCCGTCGAAACCAATTCCTCGCTGAATGTTCCACGCAATTGAGTCGTGGTAAATTTGCCAAAACGGTCAGACTAAGATTTTTGTTTTTCTGTCTGCCTTTCGACAAAAAATATTGGCAGCTTTTCAATAATTGATCGAAAAGAATTATTTTGATATATTTTAATAATGGATAAAGATTCGCTGGGAGAAATTATAATGCGACGGATTTTCATTTCGATAGTACGCGTGCAAATGTTGATAATGTGCGAGGTAATAGAAATTTTACGTTTCAGATTCTTTCACTGTAAAATACAATCGTATCGATTCATAAGGAATCTTTGTTATAAAATCGCGCAGCCGTCACTAATGATAATAAGAACAATGTAGTTAAACTGGAAACGTCATACGCATTGCACATTGGCTACAACAAAGGCAGTGCATGCTAATTTCAAGTCTATTAACCGAGGATAAAGGATAACGTTTAATAACGTTAGTTCTTTATTTAATGCTGATAAAAAAATTCCGCTGGAAAATAAGTTTATCTGCCAATACTTCCCCCATCCCCTCGTGCCAATAACCACTATATATTTTAATCTTTATTTTAAAATTCAAAGACAACAGTCAAATAGGTGAATTAACAATTAAAACCTCGAATGATATCGAAGTCGAACAAAGAGTTTGTTTGATTCACAGAAAAACATCAGCCTGAATATCTGCGCGTACCTACCTCTTATCAATTTCACCCTCGCTCGCACTTTATCCTTTATCGTTTAATTAGACGTGGAAGAAATACGTCGGACACAGCAGTCCACCAATATATTTTAATCAGCGAGGAAACTTCATTTCGAAATTCATTAATAAATTTTCAAACAAACCATTAAAACCACCGACCAGAGAACATCTCGTAAATCTAGAAAGCGTGCCGATTTCACGCAAGAACTTTCATATCTGTCATCCAGAACACTTCCCGGAATTCTTCGGGATGTGGGGCGAGAAATGAGGGGAGGATCTGGCAATAGGGGAAGCCCCGTCGATATTGCTATATCCGTGAAAGAAAGTGCGCAATCTGGAGATCTGTTTCGGGACTTTTCAGTCCCGATCCTCCTCGGAGGTGCTGTCAGAACGCTATCTACCGTGTCATCAGGCGTTTCCCGGCTACGTCGGGTACCTTTTGTGCGTGGATTCAAAACTTTCCCACTGGTTTCATCCTGTTTCCATCGACACCAGCGACAGCTTTTATTGGCTAACGAACTGGAGAAGAATCTCCGAGAGAGCCTCGTGCGTTAGAGGATCCATCGAGACGCGCGAGAAACTGGAAAGAAAGATTTTTATCGAAAAACGCTTCGGAAAGAGAAAAGGTGGTAGAGTGCGGCGCGCTCTCGCGCGGAAGAAATAATATTTGGAAGTTTGGATCCGAAGGAAGAATCTGAAATGCACTTTCGCGAAAGACGATACCACCCCGGTCCCGTTGCACAAAAGCTTTCGAAACACTTGGTGTATACTGTTCGAGAGAAATCGAATTCGCACGTTTCTCAGGTACGAAAGTGCTGCTTGCTTCGTTCGAGACGCTGCTCGTCGAGTGCCACCGCGATAGTGGACCGAGCAATAGCTTTGAAACGGTGGAAGGTGGAAGAACAAAAATTGTATTTGGTAAGATTGAGTGATCTCGAATACTCTTGGTGGGAATATTTCTACCTTCTGCAGAAAAAAAAGGAAGATGTTTACGCGTGGTCCAAAACATCTTGAAATTTTATCAGCACCGTGATGAAGCAAGTTTACTATAATCGCAATTTGAAAAGTGTACATCGAAATTGCGATACACTTCCTGTAAATGTATTATAATAAATCTCAAATATGATTTCATTGAATGAAAATGCTATTCATTAATGTAAATTCATACGTCGATACAAGTTTTGTCAATATAATGTCAAAATGCTTCGTAGAAAATTCATTGCTCAATACTTCGAACACTTTCACGAGTAAAATTCATTGTATTGTAAAATGAAGGAACGATAAGTTTCAAAAATTGAATAAAAATCTTTTAAACTAATCAACTCTGCCACAAACACTATACTATCTGTGTTAGATCTTCCCAATTTTTTTTTTTTTTTTCATTTTAACTTAAATATCTTCCCCTTTGGAAAAAGCAGGCACTGAGGCCTTCAATCCAGCTGAAACATTAGAGAACCACACCTTGCATTGGTAAGGAAAAAGATCTCATTTCCCCTCTGACTCATCGAATTCTTTCCTACATTCATTTATCAATCTTCTTACACAAGGTTCTGACAAAAGCCACGGAAAAAGACATTTAGAACAATGTTTCGAACAATGAAATTGAATCGTCCATTTATTATTTCATTTCGTACCTTGGACTATTGGTCTATTGAAACACGTAAAACATTGTAATAAAATATTCGATTAAATGTCTCTAGTTGAGAGTCGGGCTAGTTCAACCCTGTCTTTTTTCGAAATCCATTTGAAATTATATTACGGCAGAACCGTGGAATATTTGTCCCGCGAATGGAATTCTATTGTGTATACAACTTGTATACACAGTTTATTGCGTTAGGATAACAGATCCATTTGTAGTATCTTCTGTTCCTCCTCTTCTTTTCTCGCGTTTTCAAAATCAAGTTACTCCTTTGTGAAGTTTTCAAACTATTTCTTCATAAAATAATTAACATCTTCTATCCATCCTCTCTCTCTCTATCTCTTTCTCTTCCTCTCGTTCTCTTTTTTTTCTTCTATTTTCAAAGTGATATTCCCTCCGAAAATCTCCGAACCATTCATTCTTAAAATAGTTAACGTCTCTTGGCTCGGTGAATTTTTACATTTCCCTTTCTTTCAAACCTCTTAAATTTTCACACTTTCTTCTCAAAACTTACGAACGAAATTTCAATCGTCGAGTAATTCTCTTCTTCCTTCCTCCACTTCAGTTTACAAAATTAAAATTTTCATCCTTCTTTCAAGTAATCCTTGATCTATCAAATTTTCATATCTTTCCCCTTTTCTTCTTCTATTTCTAGGGACTTTCAGACCGTTCCTTCTTGAAATAATTAACGTCTCCTGGCCCGGTAAATATCCTCCCTTTCTCCGATCCCCGGAAATTTCCAGAATTGAAGCGTGTCCCAACCCCGCAACGTTTCATCAAACAACGAATAAATGTCTCCCGGTGCTGTATCACGAATAATTCGCCAAAATCCACGAGCGAAACGAGCACGTTCGTTTCGATAATTTCTCACGGGACGAAAGACTCTCTCTCTCTCTCTCTCTCTCTCTTTCTCTCCGTGTATGATCAACAGAGGGCGTTTGAGAGCGTTAATTTAGTCGTGGCGAGGTTGACTTTATCCAATGGCCCGGGATGCTGGTTGTTCTTCGCGATGAATAAAAGAAACGCGAGAGAGGAACGGAAGGAAAGAGCGACGACGCTGGCGGCTAGGTCATTAAAAATGTCTGCACGCAATGTCGCGTTCGTACGCGGAACCGGAATTATGACGATACGTTTCTTACCCACGCGTTCAGATTGTCGTATCCGATACGGCTTTTAATCCGCCGGCTAAACTGACAATTAACTGTGGTAACGCGGCATTTACAATCGAGTATCGAGTAGCCCGATTTGCGAATAATTGAACAGATGTATAATTGTGGGACAGAGGAAAGTTGCTCTTTTTTTTTTTTTTTCTTTAATTAACTCGTTAACTGCGTGATTAACATGACGAGATAACGAGTGTAGTTCGTCAAACGGGACACGCCCACTGTAGAATCGAATCATGAATCAAATGAAATCATAACAGCGTGAGCAATGTTTTTCGAAAGTCGATAATTGCTCGAATTCATTTGAATAAATTAGAAATTTAATCTGTTCCTGATTGAAGTAATTGTCAGGAAATATTCCAGAAATTCTGTTTTAAAATATACGTCGAGAAACTGGAGTTTTACGCGTTGCGCGTTGCAATTTACGTTCTCCCTCTTTCGAGTGAATTGTTTTGGCTTCGTTGCAGTTTCAGAATACTGTGGAACGTCTTGAGTATCTCTCGGCTCGGTAATCGATTAGATACGAATAGCATCGCTTCTGGTGAACCGTAGAAATGGATTGGAATTTAAAGAAACCGACCAAATATTAGTTACATTTGTATTTCACTACAATGAAAATTGCTCGATTAGAATATCGTCCAACGAAATCGACATTTCATTGGTGTATTGCATTATGTTGAAATAATTATAAAAATACGAAAAAAAATAAGCAACGGAATGAGAAGTAGAAAAATAGAATGTCAAATAAGCCAAAAGATAGTAAAAAAGTAAGCAAATAAACGTATCCGACCAGATGTATCAACCCTATTCATCGAGACTCGTGTAAAGCGTTCACACGCGGCGTGCTACTGGCGTTAAATTAAATGTCTTTGTCCCAAGTGAAATCGACGGCGAGGATAGAGGCTCCTTATTGTTCCGAAATTACTTTGGCCAAGCAACAAGAATTGCGGCTCCACGAATGTGTTTCCACTGTGCATCTACGGTGAAACGTCACTATCCCTTTGTGCTTGAACGCAGATAGTTAGAATCTTCCCTCGCGCGCGTTTGCTCGTGGTATAAGATAAATTCGAAATGGTAACGAGCAGAAGATAGGAAATACATACGTGAAGACAAAGACGTATGAAAAGGATCTGTGAAATGTACAAAAATCTTCAATATCCCCTCAGCTATACGATAAACTGAAATTTATCAGATTTTAATAATTTTGAAAAACTGGAAAAATTAATCAATTTATTTCACGAATTATTCCACGAACGTCTACGTGAAAATTTAGCCAAATTTCAAATATTTGGGGAAAAAGTAGACTCGAAAGTCAGATAGATTCTGCTTCTTAGTATTCGTTTATCGGAACGCAGGTTAAACGAGTAAAAAGTTTCATTTCCTGTTTTACGTTCGCAAGGAGCGTCGAAATTTTCGAGAATATCAAACTGGGAGGAAGAACTCTCTTTCAGTAAAGTTCGAGACCAAAACTAAATCGTAACCTAGTCTCTAACGTAGCAACCCCGCGACGATTAAAGACGCGGACTCGCAACTCTCTATTCCACTGGCAACCCTAATTTTCTGCGAGTTAATCTCGACGTTTGGATGGTCCTCGAGAGTACGCACGAGCACGAAAACGAATCCGCACTTACAACTCGTTAGTTACGCAAACTTGTCTCTCCTCGGGCCACGTAAGAAGTTTAAATTCATTCGGCTAGTCAAGCAACCTATTATATAAATTCCCAATCATACTCGAGGCAGTAATTTTGACAATTAAACATTTATACAGTTGTAAATAGTCGATATCAAATCCCATATTTTGTCAACGAAGACACGATTTGTTTTTTCTCTCGACCCACATGTCAATTTTCTCAGACCAGTTTATACCGCAGCTTGGAAGTAGTGACGACTGATATATATTTCTTTATCATTTATTATTTGTTATTTCATATGTTTTTATTTATTATTTTACAGTACTTTCTATTGTTACATTAATTTATTACTTACTATTTATATATCCATGTTTGTGTTTCAAGATTTTCAATATGGGAATTAACGTGTAACAGTTGATAGAAAAATATTGATGGTTTTAAAAGGACATTGGTTTTTATCAAAATTCTTGTGTTTGAATTTTCAACGTACGAACTTGCCAAAGACAGTGTCTCCCAAAAAGCAAATTCTTTACAAAAATATCGAAAATTCCACATTTAAATCCAGTGCAACGAATGAAGCTGTTCCCTCCTCTGGAAATCGAGAATCATCCTCGATACCATTGTCAATCGCCACTGAAAATAATCTGCGAGATTCCAAGAGGAAACAAACTTCTCACCACCACTGAGAAACTCACCCCTTCGCAAACAGAAAATTATTTCCTCCGTTGAAAGGCTTTACTCGCAGATCCATCCAGCATGGAGACAACAAAACAAAACGGTCGATCGGACACGTCGATTCCAAGAGTCTCAAAGGTCCGCGCGAGAATTCAATGGGAAATCAGGTCGTGGGGAAGGGCGCGTGCTGATGCGGCGGCTGACCGCAAACGAGTCGGAAGTGAAAGTAACAAGGGGTAACACGCGAGCGCGAGCGAGTAACACGTAGAGGTGGCTGTCGAGGGTGGCGTAAGTGCTAATCAATCGCACTGACAATCCCTGTACATCGGTTTAATTAATTGACTAATTGTTATGCTAATTAGCAGCGCCAAGTTGGACCGTGTCCGCCCGATGGGAGCCAACGTCGGCTATCGGGAATCACTCCGGCGTACCGAGCCTGGCCTGGAAATTTCCACGTCCGCGCGTTTCACGCGAAACATTCTACCGGGTTTCGCGGCCAGCATCCAACTTTAATTACCGGCTCGCGTTTAAAACGCGCGACCATCTTTTTCCGACCTTTCGCTTGGCAGAGTAGTCAAAGGCAGCCGGAAGATTTCCCCAACATCTCGAAAATAGTCCCTAAAATAATCTTCATTCACTTTAATCTCAAGTTTCGCCGCTGAAACGATGGAAGATGTCGGAGTGATTTTGCAACAACAGCTTCTGCCGTTTCCGGGAATTTTCGAAGCAAATTTCCTCCGTCCAGTCGAACAGAGATTATTCTAGCAGTCGTTTGCAAACGTAAACTTGAATATACGAGCGATAAAGTCTCATCTTCCGAATGAAGCTGTCAGACGAATTTGCAAATTAGTAAACCAAGCAGTGACTGTTACTGACAATCATTTGTCGAATGAATATTGAATTTTACGTGTGACACTGTCTCCCTGAGAACTTTCGCGTTGCTTTCGCGCCGCGTGACTTTTTCTTTCACCTCCTCTCTGTTCGTGTTTTAAAACAGGATCTCTAAAAAGTTGGATGCTTTTATTTGCAATCTATGTCGCGTGCAGGTGTGTACGCGTTGAATTAAATTCGAAAGTTCGTCGCGGGTGCATGTACGTTTTGTAGCATGAATAACGCGACGCTGAAACAACGTGGAACAACATTTCGTTTTCACTGGATATTTTTGTAATTAATTGAAACACTCACTGAAATATTTATAATGTAATCGTCTTTGTAAAGACGCTATTTTTTAGTTGTTCGTTTGTTTAATTCTCACGTAAAAAAAAAAAAAAAATCACTCTCGCGAATTTATTTACTGCAAGAAGATGATATAGACACCAGCAGGGTCAAAGGTAAAAAGCAATAATGGTATTTACAGCATCGCATTTCCTGGCTTTCAATTCACAGAAAAGTAGTCCCTGAACAATTCATACTTCATACCATAGCTTTCTATCCCATGATTTAATAAAGCATTTCAACATTCAGTTAACGCGATGCTCGAAGCTTAAAACCATAGCCATTAATCCTTTTACGTCATACAATATTGAATCCATCATCACAGATCAGAAGCACAAATTGCACATATTTTAAGTGGAACCTTCTCCACCGAAAATTCGAAATTTAATTACGAAACTAAAATTATTTACGCTGCTTTAGTACACTTCGTTTGCGATACTCGTCGTTTGAGTATTCATAAAACGAGATTTCAACCCCTTATCTTTATGACCCAACACGTTTTCCGCAAAGCTCTTTGAAGCTAAAGGTTTTGGTTCGAAAAGAGTGGTACTACCATTATTTATGAATTTGTTCAGTATAGTTTTGTACAGCGGAAGATTTTAACTTTTTGAGCCACAAAAGTGTAACAGAATTGATCGATGAAACGCTCTTTTGACAAAACGAAAGCAAACTGTTTAAAAAAAAAATCATTTTCAATTCGCGTACTCTTTTCCTGCCTCGTTGCACTCCAAAAATTTATGCATTAATTGATCAATTTCTGGTTTTCATATTATTTTTTGTAACGAGAGCAGAGAAGAGCAAGAATTGAAGCAAAATTCGTTGAAAAAAAAAAAATTATGCACAAAAATAATTATACACGTTGTACATGTTGTGCGTAAAATAATTGTACAAATTATACATGAACGTAGACTAACTATAAAAAATAAATATATACTTAAATTCATTCTATACAACCCCCCATTGTTCTTTCCCTTTTTCATCTTTCTCTCAACGCGAACGACGCGAACAGTGAATTTCCACGGTATTAATATCGCTGCAGCGAAGGTTAAGGGGTTAAACTAGCATTCAACTGCAAACAGCCAGTCCCTTCCACTTGGCGGAAATTCCTACCGCACCTGTCTGCAAGTTTTCAAGCAGTGTCGCACGGGGGGGGGGGGCTCTCGCATAATTCCCCCGCCGTCTAATCGCTGGAGCTGCTCCACGCACCATCAGCTCGTATTTCGCGCGGCGGAGCCGCCCCATCAGTTCACCCCGTTCAACAAATCATCCCCGTGAAGCGGGTATCAGTTTCGCGAGTTCGCGAGCCTGGCTCCTTTGTTCGTTAGACTTCCTCGGGCTGCCGTCATTTCTACGATTCAATCTCCAAGTGCTTGAACACCGAAGAGAAACAAAGACAGGGCGTGCGAGTACGCGCGCGAGAAAGAGAGAGAGAGAGAGAGAGAGAGAGGGGGGAGAGAGGGAGAGTGAGTTTAGGCGAGCACAGGGTGGTTCTGTAAATCACGCGGGACGCGACTGCCATTTCGGATTCCCGGCGTGGCCCTTTGTCGGCGTATAATTCACACTCGGTCACGTATTACACCGGCCGTTACAACGTGCATTACACTAATGTCAAACAACGGTCGCTCGACTGCCCGGTGACCTGGCGTTAATTTCCAGAACGCTTCGTTTCGCTTCGTATCGATCCCGATCCGAAATTCTTCGACGATTCGCTGGATCGTCCAATTCCGTTCAGAGTAAAACGCTTCGAATTCGTTCGTCGCAGACTCGAGACGAGTGTCAACGACACACACACCGAATTTCCAAGATTTTCGTTCGGGAGGAAATTTTGTTCGAATCGGATTTTTGTCGCGAATTTTTGGAGATCGTACTGTTAACATCTTCCACTGGAATGACGCACCATACACGTCGAGAATTTTTGCAACGTTTTCTCAGTTTTAAGTATATTTGAATGTAACCCAGGCAAAACAAACGATAAGTTTATTGCTTCTTAATAATCTTTATCCAGTGATGTCATACCGACGAGTTCAAAAGAAGAAGAAAGCGACGAATTGTTGTATACGGTTTTGATTCACTCGTCATGGTCCGCGAATCAGTTGCCAGCGCAAAGGGTTAAACGCGAGAGGAGATTGTTACCGTTATCACCGGATACGAAGAATGTTACGAATTTAGAAATTATACCGTTATGAAATTTGACGACTGCGTTGATGAAAATGTACTTTACGAATAAAAAGTTCCAACGAATGTTCGAACACGTTCGTGAACAACTGCACGTCGTTCGATTCGAATGAGTCTCGATCGCTCGAAACTGTAATATAACATCGGAAAAATTCCTGTCGACATTAACCGTGGGCTATTTCCTCCTCTCGAACGGATCGTCAAGAGATGCAAAAAAAAGAAAAACATTGAAAATTTCAACCACAATCTCTGATACATTCAATTCTCTCCCAAATGATCAATCCATTTTTCCTTCGATTACTGGACTGCAAATTTTTAAATTCAAACAGTGAGAAATCTACGAAGGGGCACAAAAATATACAAAATGTCAAAAGAGTGAAGTGCATTTCGCAGCGAGAACAAATTTCCACGTAGACTCCGCGTCGTAAGAACGTAAGAAGAACTGTACGGAGAGTTCGTTCGATCATTACCATAAACTTCTTGATCGCGCTGCACTCCTTAATCGGCCGATAAGCGAAGAAACATCGGCGAACAATTCCATCGGCGATTTCACGTGGAATTTCCTTTTATCGTAGCGAGAGAGAGAGAGAGATTAATATCGGCCGAGTTAGTAGGGGAGGAACTTCGCTCTTCGATCGAGTCACTCGATCTCGATCGCTGTTATTCCATCTTTCTTGCTGCTCGGCTACTTTTTCCTCCCCGCCTCTCTGACCTATCTTCTCCTCGAGTTCTATTATATTATCGGAATACAGGACGGCGGCAGTTCTTGGCGAACTTCTCCGACGGTGATCCTCGAGTAGTCGGTGCAAGTTCCGCGGACAATAAAAGCCCAAGTGCTCGTTCAATCTTCCGGTACAAGCTGTCGTTCGATCGACTAAGGATCCCGCGTTACCTTCGAGATATCGATTCCGGTTGTGACGTGTACGTCTGGCTCGCCTCTGGATCACGTTTCACGCCCTGAACGACACCTGTCGTACATACTTATTATCCGTCAAGGGAATCCCCGTGTCCCAACGTTCGCGCGAATGATCGACGTCTCGTGAAACGGTCCGTGAAATTTTTGAAAGCCAGATCTTACTTGTGAAACGAAGATGGTAGATTCTTGTCACGTCAATTGGCGAGGGATATCAGAATTCGTGTATTTTTTTTTTTTTTTTCTGCAGGCTGAAGTTAATCAACAGTCTTTTATCGCTGATTCGTTCATTTAACTTGCGAGAATTTTTTCCCCTCAAAATTGCAATATTCTCTCAATTTTAAGTGTATTTTAGCATAATCCAGGCGATGCAAATAATAATAAAATTCATTACTTCTCAATCATTTCTATCCGGCGATGTCATACCGACGAGTTTCAAAAAGAAAGCGAGGAATTACGGATTGGTCACTCGTTATGGTCCGCAATCAGTTGCCAGCGCAAGTGGTTAATCTGTTCTGTGACTGTGTCAACGCTGATTTACGATGAAGGATTATATCTGAAGAATAAATAAGTACTATTCACAAAGTATAATTATGTTAAACTACAGACAATATATTAGCAATTATATTATTTATATATTCGTCGAAGCACACCGAAGAAACACGTGGAGCATCCGTCCATGTTACACATACGTCATTCATCTGTTAAGACAAAAGATCATCGTCCGCGATCATCGATCACGACGTCCACAAACGCTTTATTTCCGCATATTAATAGATGGCGACGCTCACATCATTATACAAATGAATTTCTCAACAATAATTGTTTAAACTTGTGATTTAAACACTTTGTAAAGAACTGGTTGAAAAAAACTCGAAATTCCATTTTTCGATCATTCGCAGTTTTTAGATTCCGAGAATTTCTTCCCTCTTGCTACAGTGGAAAATCTATTTCAATTCTTCTGAGGAATATGATGGATTATTTATTATGCCACCCGTTGTCACGTGAACGTTGATGGCACGCTTCAACTGGCAAGGCATGCTCGTGACTTGAATATGTTTCATGTGATCTCTTTGCAAATATAAAAAAAAAACGCATAACGTAAGAATCAACAGGAACATGTTTAGAGATAACGTATCTACCAAACGATAGGAAACGAATATTTTCAGAGTTGGAAAAAAGGATTAATGGCACGTATGTATATCTACGTATGAAGAAGACAGCTTTTACCTTTAGTGCACTTTAGTGAACGTTTTATTCGAACTGGGTCAAACCTGTCCCTTTTCGCCATTCGTTCCTCGTTTCGTCTACTGTGACTTTTTACTGTACACTTTTCTTATTACCCTCCGCGCATGAAAATTTATTTGCCCCCGACGAACCTCTTCGCGATACGAATTTCTTGGGAATTCTGGTTAATATCTAAGAAACTGTGTATGTACCATTGAAATAAAAAAAAAAAAAAACAAAGAAAATGGAGCAAGGTCACAGAAAATCATCTACTCACATCACAATGACTCTTTGGAAATTTAATTAAAAATCTGTGCGTTATTGTGAAATACGTGACTGATCTACTTTAAATTTCCAATCTTCAAACACTTACGTTAACTTAGGTTAAGCTACTTACTTATCAACTAAAATATAAAATATATAATAACACGTAAGGTGCTTAATATCGCAACGACACAGTGTTCACTTTCAGAGTATAAAATTAAAAGAAATTAGAACTATATCTTTAAAATTTTTAATTACTCTAATCTTTGCAAAGCTTCGATTTAACGCAATTGATTATTGAAGCAATTAATATCGGCGATAGAGATTCGTAAAATGTCGCAAATTTCGCAACAATTAGCGTCGCGTATGGAGGTTGTATAAAGCAAATTTGCGCGCGAGGATTGTCTCTGGTGATGATGCACAGTACGTATTCAGCTCGTTTGCTCGCGTGCAACAAAGCCGGACGGGGCATGCACGCTTCGAATTTACGAAGCATCGCTGAATATCGTAAGCAACTGTTTTCGCGATTTACGCGTACGACGGCTAACCGCGAAACCGTGGCCCATAAATTTCTCGCTCGTCTGGCTGGGCTCGCGAAACGGGAACGGTATTCGTCTGGCTACGGAACGCCTGACACGTTCCCGTGCTCACGTCGGAAGTATTCTTTCTTACGTCTATTAATATTGCTGTTATTACAGTTTATATCATCGCGGTTAAATCGCTCGAGATTTACTGGCGCGTATATGTGACATTTGTTCCATTCGGTGCACGATGCACGAACGTACGATGACTACAAATGCGCGAAAAGTATGGGAAAGTTGCTGCACTGGGTATTTCGTTCACGGTTCGATTAGAATCGTGCCTCTTAAATAAGTCGGATGTCATTTTCAAACGTGTGCTTGAAACTTTATCCAGATCTAATTTAAACGTACGTTTAATATTTTATCTAGATCTTTGAAACTATGTGTTGCATTATCATTTACATAGGATAAATGTACTTTAAGTAAGTATACCCTTCTTTCAACATTCTTGAATCTCTAATGATGTCGAGAAATAATTTTCTAACGTAAAGATTTGAATATTTCGTATTTATTGTTCAAGGGATGAATTAAGTATAATTAAGAATTGATTGAATTAAAGTTTAGCAACAGGGGATGATTTACTTTGCAAAAGTGGTACATATAAATTGTGAAGTACAAAGTGCTAGTTCTACTGACTTTTTGATAAGTTAATTAGTTTAATTAGTTTAATATATAGTCTAATTTCTTAATTAATTACAATTGATCGTACTTTTGAAACTGTTGAAACAAGCTTACAGAAAAATTGAATTTTACCATTGTTCAAAAAGAAAAATTCTGAAGTACCAGTTATATCATATTTTATCAATTTTCGGAAAGATCAGAAAGATTCTCCGTCAAGTCACATCTTCGAGGGTTTATCAACAGATCTACACGGTCCAAAAATCCGAGAAAGAAACACTCGAACTGAAGCGATTCGACAAAGAATGGAAACGCAATCGAAAGGAAAAAAATCCGAGAAAAAGATGAAAAACCATGCACCGTCAGAACGAAGACCAAGATGAACGAGAGCGATTAATCACATGAGAGACGAAACGAGAAAGAATCCAATCCCCGAGATAATTATCGTCGGGCACCTAATCGATAATCGTTAGCAACGCGTTCGCGGTGGCTCGAGCTCGCGTGCGCTAGATCATCCGCTAACGCATTCCTGGCCGCCATTTAGCGCAATTTACTACTTTATGGCGATTTGTTCGGTGTGCATGGTCTCGCGCACAGCAACCGAACGCGACCACACGTTTCCGGAATGAACGATCAAAGCGAAACCCGGCCCGTTTATTTGTCCCGCGCGATATAACGATCCGGGATATTCCCGCACGGGCCTGCTCGATTTTTCCACCGATCCACGCGTTTTCACGGAAATCCACGAACGCCGTCTACCGTGAAAACGCACGAGATTCTTTTTTTTTTCTTGTCTGCGTTTACGTACGAAAGAATTTGGCTGTTTTTCTCGTTTTTTTGTTTTTAAACTCTTGTCTTACGATCTTGAGGCATTGTAAACGTTACCATTGACATTAACACGCTGTTTAATGTTACATGTTCCAATCACTTTGATGACGATTTTCGTGGGTTCAAGTTGCAGACGTTAATGACAACAATTTTTATACGTTTAAATAGATAGGCAGTGGGTGCGTATATATGTAATATAATTACAAAATTCGATATCGATTCGATTTGACATAAAGAGCCAGTCGACTGAAGGATGTCTGAAGGAACGATCATTTCTGAAAGTTTATCAGCGAGATAAAAGTATTCGTCCTTCTCGATAAAACATTTCTCGTTTTTCACCGATTAGACGGACTGCATATTTAACTAGGATGCTATTTCGAAGCGTCCAAATGGAAACCTAAGAGACTTTTCAGTTTATTTTGACACTTTAAAATGCTTTTTGCGTTTCGAACGTCCCGATGTAAGAAGATATTTTTGTCGTCATTTTTGTTTGCTATCTCAGTCTGTCGAAAAGTCATATCCACGACGTGTCTTCGTTATTCACAAAATGTTTTAAGATTGTATTATTTTTCAAGTAAACTCTTGTTTCTCTGCGTTCTTGAAAATTTCTCTTGCAATTGTAAGAAACACATTACTATGTGTTTCGCACGAAGAAAATCCTGAATTCTATCGATAGTCTCACCGTGCACGATGCCTTTCAAAATATCGAAGTAAACAAAGTGACGTGTTGCTTGCGTAAATACTGAATTGACAGTTCCTTTATTCAACTTTTCTGCCTATCGTTCTTCATTGTCATCAGATATCATTGAAATTTACTAAATTCGTGGAAGAGAAAATGTGATAAATAGCTCTCCAAGACATCACGGGTCAAAACTCATTATAAGACAAGATAAGTCAATATTCAATACGATATTACATAAATTCAATAATTCCAATTAGTTCAATGTAATACAATTTTTAATATATTAACTTTAACTTTGCAGATTCTTTCGTATTCATTCCTGTACCAAATGCCTACAGTATTTTTCCTGAGAATTCTACACGTGAGTTTACATATATTTTTTTCGATGAATCCTTTTTTCCCTCTTTTTCTTCTTTTTTCTCCCTTCTTTTTTAATTCAGATGGAATGTTCGCCCGCAGGATAGGTAGAAGTGATATGACATGGATGGAAAACAGAGTTAGACGGGGATGTTTCCAGTCTTTTAGCGTTTTATAGGGATTTTTTACCGAGTTAAAAGGAACGTGTTCTGCGACTGGAAATGTAAATTTCGAAGTTTATTTCTTTATATTGTTATCCACGCGTAATGTATATGCACATATTGTTTCGTTTTAAATTTACAATGAACAATTTGACTAATTACCGTGTTCGCGTCTATTAATTCAATTTGTAACCATCAAAATTTGTAAATCTCCAAAGTTTCTTTGAACAAATTTTAAAATGGTATTTTTTTATTACTGTGTTTAACTATAGACAGGTAAATACATCTATTATCTATATTTCTTTTTCATATTTATCATTCGGCAAATACACCCTGTATATAAAATTATTGGAAGGAAAAAAGAAAAAGCGAGTCTTGAATTCGATTCTTAATAGCAACTTCGAATTGTGAACTAAATTTCATTAATCGAAACAAAAGAGTCGTTACAACCGACACGTTTCTTTCCAATTGAAAAGGTTTTTAACAAATATACAGTACAACAAAACAATTAATTACTAATTGCATTCTGTACTCTACTTGTACAAAAGTTTGAAGTTGATTCGTTGCCAAATTAATAAATTTCTCAAGTGTATTTTCATACACTGAAAGATGGTTTCGACGTTTGAGAAAGTTTCAAGTAACTTTAAGCGAAAAAACGACGGTCAAAATGTGAGTAAAAGTGTGCAGAACAACCTCGGAGGACTCGCGTCAATCTCACGGAAGGAAGTCTACCACTTTCAAACCATTTCCAAACGTTCGAACATCCGCGCGAGCAATAGTGAAAAATCAAAGTATTTTTGACGACGCAACAGGATCCAACCGGATGTGGTTTCAACGAGCCGGGAATTCCTTCTCGACACCAAGTATTCGTCCGCAGCTGGTACACGCGAGGCATTTAGGAGGTAAGAGGGCGCGTGCCGAGCGTTTCACTGGGCGTTCATGGGGGTGAGCGACACACGCATTCGACAAGAGCCGCGACATCGCGTCGGCCGTCTGACACGTTCAGATTGATGGGAAAAGGGGCAGAGCCGCCGTTAAAATGATACACCCCCGTGCTAGGGCTCGGTCGAATGTTAATTACGTGTGTAATTAATGTCGCCAGAGTCGGTGAAACGAGGGCGGGCTTTACTTAACCGAATGGTCTCGCGTCACGTTTCCGATATCACTCCTCTGTCTTCCTTTCCCTCGTATTCACCTTTCTTCCACCTGTCTCTTTTTCCCCCGCAAACAGAGGGTGACGCGCTCGCAAGAACGATCGATGCCAACCACGTATTACATTATCTTCATCAACGTGCGTTTTCTACCTGCTGTTCTTTTCTTTCGTCCCTTGGCTACTCGTTACGCTTTTTTCACAGTCTGTTCTGCATACCTCTTCCTCGCGTTTCGCGTCACCCAGAATATAAAGCTTTTTTTGGAACGTTTGGAACTCGTGAAGAGCACGAAATGTATTTGGATAATTTCTTGTGGAGACGCGTATTTTTTCACGAACACTGTATTTCGAAAATGATAAATTTTCGACAGACATTGTATGACGTGACTGTTGGTTGAGGTATCAAATTATTTTTTTTTTTTTGTTTCACTTCTATTGTATCAGACGAAATCACAATAACGAGATCACAGGTTAAGAAACGTTGGAACCTAATGTAATTTTCAATTGAATATTGAGACTAAATATTTATTTATTTATTTCATTTTTTTACTCGAGGAAAACAACGGGATTAAAGAGCTCCGTTCGCAAGCACGATTTTTTGTTTTAGATGGAATAAATTTTTCTCTGGGAAATGATATATAAATCTTTCTTGATTTTGAGGATCGTCTTAAAAAGTGGTCTTTGTTTTCGTTACATTTGAAAAATAGCAGAACATTTGTTCATTCTGATATGACTATTATTTTCTTTCGTACGAACTTTGGATCAACTTGGAACAACTGATGCTTGCAGTCGGAATTGCTTGTTCTGAACTTTTGAAAATAAGCGTTCGGCTAACTATATAATAAACTGAGCGCTTTGCACCGCGTCGCTTTCATCACATCGTTTTCAACTTCGTCACTTTCTGCCTGTCATTAGCACGATCCGTGCAAAAGTTTCGCTGCTCACCTCGGTACCTTTGCTGTTCGAAATTTCCTTTGCCGGGGCTGACTATCATGAAACCGCAAATCCTTTCAGGTGCAAAGCTATTTCTTGTACGTAAAAAGAAAAAAATATCTGTTTAGAATTAATACCTGTATTATGGGATATTTAGAAGCAGGAAAAACACAATCTTTTAAATTTGTCATTATTTTTACAGTTAAGAGTACAACTGAACCAATAATAATGAAAAATTTTAATCTGTGTCAACATTTCAAACTGTAACAATTTCATTACAAAAGAGTCATGTATCAATCTACTTTGTTTCATTTCAAAGCGTCTCTACTTCGACAGTCTCGAGTTTATTGTTTTCTGTATTGGGAAACTGAATTCTCAAAAATTGTAGAAATCCAAATTCCAAACAATTTTTTCTATTACCAGGCCCAACAACTGTTGGGATTTCTTGATTTTTCCATCTTGACTCTAATATTTAAAGTTAAATAAAATAGCGAAAAAGATCTTGTAGCATGGTGTATCTTGCCATGAAAAAATTTGTTCTGGAACTGTTTTTCATTTATTGGTTCAGTGGTTTATTTGACTGTGACTTCCTGTAAGAAAAACGTGAAAATCAAATTGATATAAGATACAAACAGATAGAAACTCACGCATTTTCTTCGCAATATTTATGTTATCTCAATGACATGACCTGATTTACTTACTAGGAAATTCAAAAAGTATGACATAAAATAAATCCATCGAAAGGGTACAAGTTTAGCAATGAATGCATTCTTAATTTGCCATACGCTCCTCGTTCAATGTCAAACTTTCAGACTGTTAATAATTTTGAGAATCCAAAGGACAAATAAACGAGCAACAATTTTCTAAGAAAAAAAGAAAAAAGAAGAATAGCCTCGTTGACAAAGTCTCGCTCCTCGTTGCGTTACAATACGACACTGTCCGATCGAAACAGAACGAGAAACAGAATCGCGAGGCAGGCTTGTCACGCGTTTCTCCACTGTCAGACATGAAAAAATAATCGAAGAACGTGTCAGCCGGGAATTGCTGAAAGTCTAGCGGGAAGTCTCGCGGGGATCGAGCTTTAGACGGACGTCGAACCGACGGCTGGCATTCGACAATATGCTGGCCCGAGCCGTGCTTTAAGCCACAGAGATCGCCTCATGAATATTCACCTGGCCCCCGGAAGTTAGTCGGCCAGGCGTTACCGCGAGACGTGCCGCTGCGACGAGACCGCGATGGATCGTTCCGCCGGCACTGGATCACGCTTAAACAGACGATTCGGGGAATTTATTCTGACCAACGAATTGCATTTTCAGCTGGAAAGATTGTTGGCCACCCGTTGTTGATTTTCAAGATTGGGGATTGTTGACTCGTTTGGGCAAGTTTCGCGCGCGCGAATAATTCGGTGTTTGAAGGGCGCTTGCATCGAAATTAGAGTTTCACGCCGCGTTGGCTTTATTTCGCGCTTTAGTTCGAGAGGAATTACAGTGAATTTTATTTCGCAAACTTTTGGCTGACTTTTTGTTTTTTTCTTTCTCTCTATATATATATATATATTTATTGGATCGTCATTTAGTATATTAATTCGAATAGAACTTAATAATCCTGGAATATGAATTAATAATGATCAAATTTATAATTCTATTATTACAAGTCATGCTTTTTTAATAATTTTTTTTATAGTTATACCTTTTATAATTGGTGGATTTGGGAATTTTTTAATATTAGGATCTCCTGAGATAGCATTTCCTGGAATAAATAATATTAGTTTTTGATTACTTCCACCATCTTTATTTTTATTATTATTAAATAATTTATTTTTTCCTAATTCAGGAACTGGTTGAACTGTTTATCCTCCATTATCATCATATTTATATCATTCATCTCCTTCTGTTGATTTTACAATTTTTTCAATTCATATAACTGGAATTTCATCTATTTTAGGATCTTTAAATTTTATTGTTACAATTTTCATAATAAAAAATTTTTCATTAAATTATGATCAAATTAATTTATTTTCATGATCAATTTCAATTACTGTAATTTTATTAATTTTATCTTTACCAGTTTTAGCAGGAGCAATTACAATATTATTATTTGATCGTAATTTTAATACATCTTTTTTTGATCCTATAGGAGAAAATGTTTTAAATATATATATATATATATAAATTATCACGTTGGATCGAGTGGATAAAATATAGCAAAATTATTGAAAAATTATCACTGATCCCAAAGAATTTCTTTTTTTTTTAAGTTGATAGATATTAATAAGCAATGTGTGATAATATCTTTATCTGCCTTCAATAAAATTTCCAATTGGGAATTAATAAAAAAAAATTGTAGATGTTGGTGGTCAACGATTGCTGACCTTTAGAAACAAGCTCAGGGATGTCGTCACTTATTTTTTACTGTTTCCGATTTTTTCTGTTGTTCCGCTGTGGTGGTACTATCGGGATGATGTCTTCCCTGTTGCTATGCCACTCCACGTGGTCACTTTTTTTTGGACCGAACAACTTGTAAGGACGTTCCACGTACAGTCTCTAAATAAATATATATTTTTTCTCACCAAAACTTAATTCCATCAGTAGAAAATAAGAAACAATGTATTACTGAATAATTTTGTTGAATCTCAAGTTAAAAATTATCCCACTGAATATCGAGACTCATCGATACGACGAATTGATAGTCAGCCGCGTTTAGAGACGTTCAAAAAAATGTTTGAAACTCTTTTCACTTTCTCTATTTTCTAAATACGTGAAATTTAATAAACACGCGTAGATTGGTATGTCCAGCTGTATTTACATTAAATATCTTAAAATTCCTCCGTTTTTCCGTTTCGAAGAAGCTCGAGGAATTCCCACGAGCTTTCGAATATTCGTCCCGTGCCTTCTAAATACAAAATAAAAACGTTCTTGCGATCTTTGCCGTTGTCCCGAGGTACAAAAAGTATCAGCGACACCGACGACCTCCCTCCTCAGAATTGCCTCGGCAATTTCTGCAATCTACATTTATATAACACTATTCTCGCGTCCCCTCGGCCAAACTACGAAATCCTTGTTTTCCAAAGAAACTAGACCGCCAGGCAACGAACTTTTAAGCAAACATCTTTGTACGACGCTATCGCGAAAGGGTTTAACACGTTAGGGAGGGATTCACGTTAACGCGAAGTCGAGCGACATTTTGCAAGCGAATCTATGAAAATTGTTGAACAAGAGAACCACCGCTCCCCGCCCCTCCTCATCTACTCTTTGTCTTTGAGAAACAAGCGTGGGATTAAGGTTAAGTTTATCCAGAGGGAAACTCGACCGAGTGACTTCGTTCGAGTTGGGACAAGGTGGTTAGGGGAAGATCTACCTTGTCGAGAGCGGCCAAGTACGGTTACGAATTTGGAATATGAAATTAAGGGCAAAGAGTGACGATGCGGTTGCCGCTGTGGTTCTGTTAGGGGCGGCATGACAGAACACCGGAATTTCTTGAGGCTGTATTCAACTGTCACCAGCAAACGATGACTAGCAGCAGATTCCAAACGGGATTTGTGGTCAGGGGAAGTAATTGAATCCTTTGGGATTGTGCCAACGCCGTTGGAATAATTATAAACAATAACGAGGCACGTTGACGTTAGTTTAGCGTTCTCTTTGGCGAATTTTATACGAATTACTCGTCGTTACTCGAACTTTATTGTTTCTAGACTCGTGCTTGTTCGTCAGTTTTGCCTCTCGTTCGACAAGTGTTCTCGATTGGAAACTAACTGAAGCCTAACAGAAAAATTCGAACCCAGTTGCCTTTCCGATTTTTGAGGAATTCGACATGATTGTCGAATGTCATCATATTGTTTGGCTCTTTATTGATATTAGGCTTGACGAGTATCGAAATTGGCAGTTTAAAATCTCGAAACGAAAGAAAATTCGAAAGAGACTAAGATCAATATAACATTCAAGCATAATTTCATCACGTATGTACGTACCTACGAGATGAAAACCAAATCTGTGAAATTGCTCTTTTTCGTAAAGAGATTCACTGATAATGTAACACCTCACAGTCCGAAAAGAATGGTTTTGCAGTTAACACGCACTATGAAATCGTGATACGAAACGAACGAAAAATTCACGGGATAATACCTGCTAACTAGAAAAAAAGCGCAATAAGCTGCAAAGGGATTAAGGTCGGGGGATTAGAGGACGGTGCGACAGTTTCTTAAACAGAGCTCGGTTTTACAATGGCCGACACGAAATCGGAATAGTTGGATAATTGGACAGAAGAAACGTATCGTTACGCGATTGCAAAATGAGCCAGAATTAATTGAAGACGATCCGTACCGCCGTTGCAAGTAATCTTAACCATCCGATAATAATATTCTCGTCCGAACCGCAGTTAATGAGGCGAAATAAATTAATACCCTTCTGCTTAATTTCCCCCGGGGGTATAAAAACTTCTTATCGATACGATCGAAGGAAAAGCAGAGTTCTTTTCTCCGAGACAAGCATTGAGAGAGAGATAGAGGATTACGATCGAATAGTTAAATACCTGGTTGCAAAAATCGAACTGCTCTCCAGTTCGAGCAAGTTTGTCGTGCTTCGAAAGCAAACTTGATGAACTTGATTTGCGCGCATTTTTAGTTTTGAACAAGTGTGTAGAATTTCACGACAGTTTATCTAGTTGTACGTACTTATGCATTCAACGCACAATTTATTAAATTTGTTATTGAACATCATTTGATACAAATGTGTAGGAATGATATGCGGAAGTTGATAATCTCAATTGAATCGATAAATTTGAAAATACTAAGAAATTTATGGACTAGAAATCATCGTTTTTGATCATACATTCGCTTACCCGAGATTCATTTCAGTGAACCACTACAAATTTTCGGAGAAAATACGTTGGTTTTAATTATAGTCTTCTTATAAATCCGACACACGCACAAAAAGCAATTCCTTCTGTTGATTTCTTCAACGCGAGATTTGTAAGTTGGTTCCATGAAACCGAGGAGGAGAAATTTTCACTGCCAAGGGAAATCGTGCAAAAACTCCATAAATCCCAGGCGATTACCCTTCGCGTCGACGTGTCAAAAAAAGGAAGGGAAAAAATCAATGCTCGTTAACCCTCCACTCGCTTGTTTCATTAATTTCGACAAGACACGCGTCGACAAGATTATCGCATCGTGTCGTGTCGAGCTTACAAAGTATCGGAATAATCAGAAAAACTGAAGAAAATACTAAAATAAATATCTTTCTTATCAGAAACTTTTATAACAGACGACGATCTTTAACCGAAATTTTCGCGACGCCACTGTTCAATTTTTAGATTTTTGATATTCAGCAAGAATCAATAATAGAGACAAATCGAAAGCTGTCTTGTGACCTAGGTATTTAGGTATATTGAAATAATATAATATAACAATTAAAGAATTGTCGAGGCAACGAGCGTTTCTCTGTTTCCAAAAAACGTAACATAGAAACAAAGGGAAAAAAATTCACGCCAGTCTCGTAATAATAAAATCACGTCATTTCAGCACAGATTTTTACGTTAAGCAACAAACTAACATAACTCGTCGTTACAAAAAAAAAGAAAAAAAAAAAAAACAAATTGCCATTTCTTCGTGACGAGTGTCATTCACGGCCAAGAGGTCAGATCCTAAATGGCACAATGCAATCGAGGAAGTTCGGCACGCAGTCCGACGAGCAGTGCTGACAACTCTCTAGTCGCTCCCTAGTCGTAGAGAGTCCAGGTGAGTCCCCGAGCCACGGCCGGGTAACCGCATTATAAACAGGGAGAACGCGCGAGTCCTTTTGTAAGGCTGGCGAAAGAAAAGGCCGGAGATAAAGATATATATTTCCAGGGCTGGCTGGATAACGAGCCGGCCAGACGCGGCGCATTGTAGTCCGTGGTGGAGAAAGAGCGTGTACAAAGTGCAGACAACGCGATAGAAACACGTCTGGCCGGAAAAGTCGAGGTCGCGGTAACGAAGCGAGAGGCGAAGTGGCCTCGTCGCCCGCTCGGCCGTTCGCCACGATGCTGATATCACCGACGCGACCGTATAAAGTACAATTATTCTCGATCTTTTGTCCAACTCGTTTCGAGACGTTCGACCGTGTCGAGTGGCGCACAGAGAAAGCTGAAATTTCGTCGCTTAACTACGAACGCTATTTTCCTTCCTTTTATTCCTTGCTGGAGTTTGAAGAGTGTTTTCAGAGAGTTTGTATGTTTTTTTTTTTTTTCTTTTAATGACAAAGGGATGAGGCGTGTAAAGTTGCAGGAGGAAGCGATCGAACAGCAGAGAGTGGCGAAGTTCGTTTTGTTTCGTTCTCTCGACTCTAAAATGCGCGATTCGAGGAGTCGAAGTATGTAGAGTGCTCTTAAAAGTGAACATCGATGATGAAGTTGGAACTCTGTCTTTCCTTTTTCACGCTTACTCTTCTCTTTCTGTGTTTGAGAGCGCGGTTAGAAGGGTTTCTTCACAGCAGGCAGTTGACAACGTGTGCAAAGCTGCAGGGAGAAGCGATTGAATGACAAAAAAGGGACGAAATTTTTAAAAGTAATGTTTCTTTGAATACACGGAGGGAAAATTGCAGAAATGGCAGACGTTTAACTTCGCTATTTCTATTTCGTTTCTTTTCATTCTCCTTTCGAAGGCGCGATTTTATTTCGCGAAGATTCCTTCATAAGTGAGACGTTCATTCATTATAGAATGCCGAAAATCAAAATACACCGACAGTAATACGAACGATTCTTCATTTTTTTCTCGAGATGTTTCTCGAGAACACCGTTCCAGCACTTGAAGAGATTCTTGAGTAATAAAAGGGGACTTCTGCTTTCCTCTTTGCTTTTTTCCTCCCTCTCTTTTGCTTCCCAAAGGTGCAGTTTGAAAAGTTGATACAATTAAGCAGAATTTTCTTGAAAGCGAAAGCTTGATCCGCGCGAAATTGCGAGAAGGGAACTGTAGAATAACAGAAGGAGGTGAAATTTTGTTGCTTCAACCTCTCTTACTTTTGCACTTTCCTTTCCATTTCTCGAAACGTGCAGCTTAAAGAATTGTCCCGAGAAACTCCCTTAAAAAACTTCCTTTCAAGTTGATTCGCAAGTAAAACGGATCAGCGAGTGAAATTGCATTGTTAGCGAGGAAAGAGAGATTGCGCGTGTGATTAATCTTTACGTTTCTTTCTTCAAATGTTGTGTTACGATTGTGTAGGCCACTTTTGCAAGGAGCTTTGTACGAGTGGAACAATAAAGAGGGGGAATTTTTAACATTTGCTTTGAGGCGCTTGAAAAGATTATTTATTACGGTGCTGGTAGAACGAGCAAACGAGAAAGCAAAATAGAGTGGAAAATTTTATTATGGTAATTGCCCTTCTTTGTGCCGAAATCCTTTGTGGCGGGTCGAGAAAGAGCGATGCTGAGTACTAATGATCGTGAAATGATTATTATTTATTTACTTCAGATCTTTATTGTTTTCCTTCAACGATTATTGATGTTAGATTGATTAATATATATATATATATATATATGTAATGCCACAGAGACACGACAGAGAAGCTAACGAGAATCATGCGTCGAAGAAACGATGAAAGGAAAAGGAAAATCCTAAATTTATAACATTATGTATTATAAAATGATTTTCTTTTTTCATTTCTCTCAATTCAATTCATTTGTACGGCGAAATTTAGAGAAAGTTGCAAATTAATTTGGAGAAACTGTACTGTACAGCAACGAATTAACTAAAAAACCGACTTAAATTTTATTTTTGTTCGAAGAACAAAATAAACTCTAAACTCTCAAAATTTGTTTTGTCGTACTCGTTATAATTTATTTACAAGAATTGAACGCGAGAGGGAAACGTGCAGGGGAGAAGAAGAGAGATTGAAATATCGGGCCAGTGTCGAGTAGATTGTAAATTCACAACGTTGTCTGGAAATTATTCGGAATTATTGCCGGACCCCATAGTTATAGATAACCAGCGCGCGTCAATTTACTTAACCGCACGGCCCGATCTAACGAATTATATTATTAACATAAATCCTGCGGATTTCTGGCCGCGTGTGCAAATTTCGTATGACCGCCAACTATCCGAAATTTCCGCTTACTGAAACCAAATCCTATTATTTCGACTGAGCACGACGCCGCTATATACAAAGCCTCGGCCAACATCTCCATGCGTGTATATCGTAATGGACGAGTTCTCCCGCAGCCCTCATATTGATTTACACACGTGTGACACCATCAATTTTCAATACCGTAATTGTTTAGCGCGAAAATCAAAAAGATCAATCCTCCCGCGTGTCTTTGCCGTATTCACGAGAACTTAACCAAATCTCAATTAACGTCGACAAAACTGAATATCTCTGTTCGACGAGGAAACGATAATCTTAAAATGTTTTTAGCAATTAAATTAACGCATTTTTTTTTTTGTGCAGCGTTTTTATTTATACTGCGGATGATTGTGACAACTGAATTTTTACACGCAGATGGCTAACTCAAAAAAAAAAAAAAAAAAAAGAATGTGAACATACGTGGTCAATCGACACGCAGAGTTGATTGATTTATCGCGGTGAAACGAAATGAAAATAAAATTTGTAGGATAATAAATTCAATTTTTGATATCTTCGTCGCTCAATTTCTATCGACAGCAACGATGAACGTTTGAAAATGGAGTATTATAACATTTGCTTCAAATTCAAAATGAGACGATTTGTTATGTACGTTTATTACGTATTGATTTTGTACGTTCTTAGTCGTCCTGTTTTGCTCCAATTTTTTTCATCAAAATATCCAATTACACGAATAATACATATCGTCTCTCACGACAGTATGAAATTTCAATATCCGATTAAATTTTATCATATTTTCGTCGAACATTCCCACCCCTATCATAATTTCGCCCATTCAAACCAGCAACCCTCCGCCTTCGTACGGCAAAACTATTCATTGTCAGTCCACCGTTCGCGATATCTACAAAAGTCCGTTGCAAAGACACAGGACTCGCAGTCAACAGCCTATTAACACATCACGTTCTTCCTCAGCCCCTTCAACCAAACCTCTCCCTCCTGTTTCCTCAGCCCCCAGCCGGTAGCAAAGTTTCAGCGGTTTACAATGGCCCCGCTCGCAATCGACGCTGAATCCACGAGCAAGCGGCTCGTCCATTTGCATTCGTGCAAGATGCACCCTCGACCAAGCAAGAGGAAACGCGATACGCCGAGACCTATGCATCTACGTCCGGGTTACGCGTGCCGTTTCACGTACACGCGTGGTAACGTCCGCGAGACGATAACTTTGGCGGCACTTTCGATGTTATCTCGTTACCGTCCTACGGGTCTATAGAACGCGCTATAGAAGAGAATAGAATAGAACACGGAACAGAGAGGTACGTACAGCGTGATTAAAGTTATCGACGACAATGAAACAGCTACAGATAGATAGATGGATAGATAAGAAGGAAGAAACAGATGGATAAAGAGAAATATATGTGTGTGTGTGTCATATACACAGGGTGATTCACGAAACAGTAGCAAGTTACATCTTCCTCTGGTTGAAATTAGAAAAATATAGCTACCAGAGGAGAAAGATGAATGGTTCGAGATAAATTATTGTGTAGTTTGTAATTGTGCTATTTTTTTGTTTTTTTTTTTTTGTTTTAATGAAAACTCACACTTGCGTAAATTAAGTAGTCTATGTGAAGACATCACAATATAAAATGATTTAAAAAATATTTAATCTTAATATTGTGAAACTTGTCGTACGAAAAACAGAGAAAGACATGATGCGCGTATTTTACCACATTTTATAATTGCACTATTTTTCATGGAAATCCTCTCGTTATTCTACGTACAAAAGATATCAGCAATAATTTATTTAAAAAAGAAAAGATATTTTATTTTAACTTTAATTCCACAGAAAAAATTTCCTTTTTCCCTCCTTTCTCAGTTCTACAAAATTAAAGTTAAAGTATCTTCCTTGCCATGCATATTCCCCTTAAAAAAGAAACTGTGATGAGCAGTGTCTGTCTCGAGTCATTCACGCAGATACTTTTCTTTAATTTCAACTAAAAAAAAAAAAAAAAAAAGAAAAAAAATGATGACTTGTTACAGTTTCATGAATTATCGTGTACATCCAAATATATGTGTGTGCACAAGCAGAATAAAGACAAAGAGAGAAAGACATACAAATAGATAGAGAGAGAGAGAGTTGGTGCTTCGCGAACTAACAACTAATTACACTGGTTACCCCGAGATATTACGTATTCGGCAGTTCCGGCCGGTGTCCGTCGGGGATTCGAATTTCATAAAGGGACGCTACTCCATATTCAACAGCCCCTTGTATCGTATTGTCGCGGCGGCTTCCTAATGGACGCGATGAAGAGTTTTCCCTTCGAACGAGAGACAATGGCCGGGGGAGGGAGGCGCGCGCGTTTTAACTTGATTTTGCAGCGCGCAACGCCGGACTAATCAGCCAAGGCTAATTGCTCGCGCCCTCGATTGCGTTGCACGGATTACCTGTTTGTTCCGTGGCAATAGGTGAGAAGCTTGATTAATCGTTGCCCGATTAATCGCCATCATTCGTGTCGCGCGTAATTTACGCTCGCATGCCCGTTCGCTCGCGTGTTGAAGAACATCGAACGATACGTTTCTCAGAGTTATTGGGTGTCGTGGCGAGTCCCTGGGATAAATTGCGGATGAACGGAGATCGATACGAATTTTTGGGAATGTTTCAGGGTTGCGAGACACAGCTGGTTCGCGAGTGGAAACATCACGAAGAGTTTCGAATTAACATTTGATCGCGATCAAATCGAACTCAACTCAGGTTAGCAAACGAAAAGGATTCGTGATGTTTTAAAGATTGACGTAAGATTGTAAGATTAACAGTGTAAGAATACACGATGTTTTGTAGATTCACAATGTTTTAAAATTTAATTGGAAAATCAAGATTAGAAAATTAAGATTTGAGACATTTTTGTCATTTCAACGGGAGGCATCGATTCGAGTCGAAGATCATTGAAAGAACGCAGCAGTATTCGAATGTTTAATACAGGAAGAACGCAAATTTTATTTGCACGTGTGCAAAATATTAATTCTCGACTTTCTTTCATTCACCATTGCGTGTATTATATAATGCATGCTTCACCTTGGATGGTTCGCGTGTTTTTGCATAACAATGCGCAACTTATATATTATACATTCAACAACTGAATGACAACTTCAACGAGATAAAAGCAACGAAATAAATCTGGTTGGTATGACCTACATCTATAAATGGAATACACTATTAAAAATGAACGAAGTAGTAAAACCCAGTTGTGATTTTAAAGCTTGATATTTCAATAGCTTCGGCGCTGAAAATCTACATAAAATTGAAACGATTACGTGACAATTCCGATTGTTTTGAATTATATATTTAACATTTTCTATATTTCAAAAGAGATAGCACGAGTCGTCCAGTTGGATTGTATATTTAACATTTTCTATATTTTTAAAGGAGTGGACGAGGTAACGCGATCCAGTTTGACCTAGTTTTATTAATCTTCATTTATAATTTTAAGTTCGTTACGAGGAACTAATTTATTAAATTTGACGCTTTTGGAACAATCTGAAAAAGTTATGAATTTTCTTCGCAATCGGTCCATCTCGTTCATTCTTCAAGCCCGCATCAATCACGGCGTATATCAACCTTCCCTACTCAAGCTCCACGCACGTTTTTACACGTCACTCTGTCACGCTTATCCAAAATCATTCTTTATGCCCTTCATTCACTCCCTTACCACCAGCTTTGTCGAGTGGCGAAAAAGCTTTTGGCTGATGTTTAGGTGAAATTGTATAAAATTACCGGGTTTGCGAAATAACCGCAATCATCTATCAAACAGCAATCGTTTGTGCTTTGTAACATCAAGCAGAATTGCTTCTTCATATTACTTTTTAGCATGATTTGATTAGCACTGATTTGTTCTCTGCTACGAGGAAAGACACGTAGTACTATTTTATAATTAAAGAACTTTATATAAATTCATATTTTTGCGAATGCAACTGAAGAAATGGAAAGCAGCGTCTCATCTTCTGAATATTATAACGAGAAATTTGTATTGGAATTTTCACATTTTCTACTCAACTTATAAAAATTCGCGCTTCAATCATACTATTTGGCGACAGTGTTTGTTACAAGGTTAAAGTTTATTATATAGTAAATTTCGAAGACGAGAACTTTTGCATTGTCGTTTAACCAACCATTTCGTTTCTTAAAACAACTGCAAAAATTAGTATAACAACATAATTAACACGGCTTTTCTAATATCTCGATTTATAAATATCTAAAAAATTTTACTACACTTTAGATAATACATCTTTATTTGTAACTCATGAAAATATCATAGAAGTGAAATTTCAAAGTTGATGAATAACTCTGTTACTTTAACGAGACCGAGCCGACATCGGGTCATCGTTGACCCAGAACTCGAGCGTAGCGAAGAAGCAAAATATTTCAAAGACAGATATTTCTGGAAATATCGGCTGAAACGTTATATAAAAATAATATAAACGTTATTAAAATTCAGCTATGGGTCAAAAGTGACCCGGTTAATGCTCATCGCTTATTTAAGTCGGCTATTCGAGGGTTAAAACTTGAAACACATTTACATACCACAAAAGCATTTGACACTTTACATTCAGTAACCCCACGAGACATTACCCATTAGCTGCCAAGACAATCTTCTCCAAAGATGTTGAAATTCTGTCACATTGGATCGTGCAATACATCATTCGAAATCATCACAAAATTCCTTCCTCTCCTCCATCGTTTCGTAGCTGTAGTACATCATTCCAGTTACACCCGCACGAGCTGCTACACTTGCCTCGCGATAAAATTCACGCCACTTTCTTTTAATTAGCACATCTTCGGTTTGTTTGTTGCTGAAACACGAGGAAACACCAGGGACACCAGCATCCAAGGTAGGAATAATTGAACGACTCGCGTGATTTAGAGACGCGGGGCCACGCTGTACGTGTTCTGGCTTAACGGCGCCTAAGGAAAACGCTGCGCGCGCTGTGTAATCTACTTAGGTTGAAATTATTCCAGACCGTGCATCTCGTCGACTGTTATTGCGTTTACGACAACGGCGCGGCGGTCGCTTACAATTTCGCGTCTCGCGACGCGGATCATCCTTCGAACGCCGAATGGTTTCCATCCTCGCGAGCAAAGAACTCGAGTCGAGTGGCGCAATGGTTGTTTCGATCGTCGATTGGCGACGAGACACGTTCGAATTCGGATCACGATCCGATCGTCTCTTTTTCTCTTTGCGTTTTTTCTTCTTTTTCTTTTTTCTTTCTTTTTTTTTTTTTTTTTTTTTGGACTATTACATTTTGATTCTGTCTCGTCGACGCTCTCGTCGAGGTGCGTTGAAGCTAAAATTTTCGAGTGGTGCTGGGTACAGAGCGTTTACATGGGACGAGTGAAGGAATTTCGTATTGTCAAAGAGTTGGAACATTGTACACTGTAATTCTTTGCGAACAAAATTGCGATATATTTTATATTATGTGTCATATATTTTGCATTATGTGTCAAGATATGGCCGTGTTGATTTTGAAAAATGTGAGATATTTTAAATTGTTAAGGTAAATACTGTGATCATTATGTACATTTTATGTCACAGTGTACGTAATCTTGTTAGTTTGTATTTTTTACATGTATGAATATACGAATTTTAACCCATCATACTTGAACGCTGCGCGTTCGCGATATTGTGATATATTATAAATGTATTTGTTTCCGGTGAAACGTAAATTATTCTCTTTAGAATGTTAGATTGAATGCCTCTGTGATAATATACATTCATATTCGCGTATCACATTCTATATAACAGGTATTCATTAGAAGGAATAGAATACACGTAGAGTAGAATACCCAAGCTAGCATATGAAAATTTCGACGATTTACGTTTTGTCGAATAAAAAAAAAAGTATGATATACGGATTATATAAAAAAATTAAGATAACGAAGAAGATAATTCTCAGTTTACGTACAATAACATATATTGCTTCGTTTTATTAATGACTCACTTTATTCGTATTTATTGAAAGGGGAAAACTGATAGAATAAAATACATAACAATATTGACACTACGAATAATGCAGTTAGAGAAATGAAGAGAAATGTTAGAAGACTTAGAGAACCTAAGAAATTAATACAATAATATTTCATTATATTTTCTTCAAAGTATATTGCAACTGACATTGATTATTTTATATTCTATGAATAATCCAGTCAGACGAAATTATTAGAAAAATTACAGGCTCATTCAGTTTCTGATCGAATGCAGGAAGAAAAATCGATGGTGCAATTTACTTGGCGAAGAAATGGCCGATGAATTTCTTATCGCGGTTTGGTGATCCTCAGAGACGCACGAGGATGACAAAACATAGAATCCAGATTTTTTCGTACTCTGACAGTGGCCAGCGCAGCGCGGTTTATCACGCCGGTTTTTTTGCTTACCAACAAGTCTATATGTTCGTATCAGCGAATCTAAACTCCCCGGCTCTCGATCGTAAATCCCCGCACCCAGCTTTTTCCTACGATCTCTCGCAACCGGTGCTCCAACTAGCAGAGAAACTAGCTCGATATCGTAGCTCCTTTAATGCTACTTTTTCTAACTGCATCAATTTTTAATAATCGTCTAATAACGATACACATTACCCTCGAAAAGTTTCGAGCGCCCATCAATTTCATATTTAATGCTAAAACTCTCAAAGTGGTCGGAACGACCAATTTACGATCCGTTCAAATAATTTCAAAGGAAATACACAGTGCTGCGTTTTTAGAGATTTGAGTGATTTTTTTGTAAAATATACGACCAAAATTCTTTATTCCTGTTCCTAGCACTCTGATTTCTCTGACACGATTTTCACAGCCTAGTAGTCGTTGGTAGTTCTAGATACGTCCGTACAAACTCTGTGTCGTTTTAATCGTAAATATAATTTAAATAGATAACAGTTTACAAATAAATATCAACTTTGTATATCTTCAATAATGCGATCTCACCTGCCAAATGAATCTTATCCAAAACTGAAACAGACAAACTTTGGATACATCTAATGACTAGACCGTGGAATTTTACACAGTTATGAAGAATTTGTTTAGATGGAATATTTGCACAGTTAGTGACAAAAATCTACATACATCTGACAAACTAACAGCACTTTTTGTTTAGAAAAGAACATAAAGCGAACAAAACTTATTTTGGACGTGTCTAGATGTGTGGATGTGTAACTTTCAAGTTACAACGATGTTATAGATTACAAAGGATCGAAACAATTGCTCGCTCTCCTTCCAATGTACAAAAAGTACAGTTTTCCTCAAATATTCAATCTATTCTATTTATTCTATTAATCAATACATTCCGCCAATATCGAGTGTCATTCTTCACGTTTCAACTCTTGATACTTCACCTTTCGCCCCAGATATAAGTTTTGTTTATTCCCAATAATCAAACATCGAAGTTGCAATACCCCTGACAGCCGATCCTTAATCTCAAACATCTGGTTGCCAATCGTTGGTATCGATTTTCGATTCTAAACATCGGACTACTAATCCCAAACTGTCCTCGGTTCCGAGTCCCCGAGGATACAATAGTTGGATACTAACTGCTACCAAGCAAATATCGTTCGATTTAACAGTAATTGCTTCATGTTCTTATGCTTAATTTCACGGCCACTCAGCATATCCTAAAATATTGTCGCAAACACACCGATTAGACCTTAGCGCTCGAACCGACGTAAATTACCGCGGATCCATACTATCGCGTTCTATTATCTCTCTCCGAATTCCCCGAATATTCATCGTTCTCGTCTGCTGTTTCAGTTTGTGAAAAAAATTGTGTGAAATGAAACGAAACTTAGAAATGAAGTACTGATTACACGATCGAATTAATACATAATTCTTTTTCATGTTTTATCAGCATTGCTTTTTCTAACAAAATCTACGTGTCTCGTGTTTTAGTGAGTGATTGTGAAATGTGTAACAATGTGTACGAAACAAATTGTACGCATGAAATAAGTAATAAATATTCTATTGGGATAACAGCATGTTTGAACATCAGATTACATAATTATAGACATATGTATGTTTAGAATGAATTTTAATTTCTACTGTATACACTTTCAGAATTATTTCAGTATAATCGTGACAGTCGTGTCTCGTTAATATTGACGAAACCTGCGAATGTTTTGTAGAACATTCGCGAAAAGTTCCTGCAAATATCTGAATACTTTCACGAGCAGCCACGTCAGATATCCGCGCTCAGATATTAAATATCAAGAGACGGGAATTTAGATTAAAATTCAAATGACAAAACGCTGAATGCCACGTGTCAACATTGCCAAGTCAAATATTCTAAACTTGTAATCGAATGCCCGACAACGAAGTTACATATTACAGTTCAAAAGTCACACGCCCGAATCGATACTCGTATACATCCCGTTTCCAATTTCCGTGCAACGCTCTCTGTTTAATACGCGGATTAAAACAGTCGAACTCGTAAAGTGGACGGATCCGGTGATTTCACCCGGCAACAGTCATTACATTAAACGCGCGTGATCATTATTTAAGAAATGAAATTGCACTCGCGAGGAAGAACCTTGCGAAAAATAGAACGAGTAAATGAGATTGCCAAAGTACGAATATTTATCGTAACTGAGGAAAGAAAGGAAGTATATCTATAAAATACGTGACGTACACTGGTGTGCGATCAGAAATATTAGAGTATTTGCTCATCTCATATGAAACCTGGTTAGTTTGTCAACAACAGTAGAGTGATATGATTAATCGGTTAGAATTTTGAATTTATAAAAATATATCATTATTCAAATTGCATGTACAAATTTGTATTAATGTATTGTGCAATTGTAAATAATTTTATAAATTACCTCATTTTTTACCTTTCCCAGTAATGGGAACGAAAATTGCTATAATACAGACGTAGATATAACCTTGAATCGTTTCGTTGCGATTTTGACTAAAGAGAATCCAAATATTTTTAATGATAAATATGTTTAATTGCATATATAATAAAGGAAATTCCAGTAATTTTAACTGAGGAACATTTGTTTTGTCTGTGTTTAATAAAATAGGAAACGAATTGAAGATTTTTATGCATTTATGATACATTCACGTATAATACAAATACCTGTGTACATATCATCGACAATTAGTATTCGTTACAACTGCGATTATTCAAATAAATAACCCGGCCGATCAGAATCTTTTAATTCTTTTACTCCTTCGAACCATACAGTATCTCTCATATCATGCTCATAAATACGTCTGAAATTTTGGCTAGCTAT
Organism: Tetragonisca angustula; assembly: GCA_036937485.2. Taxonomy (NCBI): domain Eukaryota; kingdom Metazoa; phylum Arthropoda; class Insecta; order Hymenoptera; family Apidae; genus Tetragonisca; species Tetragonisca angustula. The sequence goes on from JAWNGG020000014.1 coordinate 166,498, forward strand.
AACCGCGTTATTTCCTTGTTAGGACATGCTCCTGCAATATACGACGTCGTAAATGCGCTTTACACGCAGACATGTTCGCTGTATCTTCTCGACTAACTGGTTAATTATCTGCACGTTATAACAGACCAACAATAGTTTGTTACCGCTTCTTAATCCCTTCAATTCACAATAAAACCAACTACGTCAACCGAAACTCTATTACGTTTATCACCGGCGTGCTGTATTGCGAGTTAAAATTGGAAACTAATCTTACGGAATTTAATACTCTTGTTGTTCCAGAGCGTGTTCTTTGTAATGTATTTTACGAACTCGTCTCAGACTTGTCTCTTCTTTCAACCATGAAACCTTACTACGTTCCATGAAATCATTAATTACAGAATCAACAATAAAATTCTAATTACGAAGAAAACCATAACATTCTGATATATCGCTGGTAAAATTTAAAAAAAAAAAAAAATGCAAAACAGATTTGGTTCTCTTTGTGACAAGACGAAATGCGAATATTTATTTATAAAACTTCTATAAAAAGATTGCAGAATAGTAATTTGTGTAATTTTTAATCAGATATTTTTCCACAAACATCTGTGAATAATTCTTCCTAATTAATAAACTATCGACGAACGTTAACAAAGTGTTCCTTCCAAACACAATCCGTGCCAATATACGTATAATCGAAGATTCCATTCAGATTGATCAGAATTTGAAGGTATATACGTACATATCGGCCAGTGAATCACGCTTGTCACTCTCTATGTGCATTTGCCCGTGATCCAAATTATTGACTACCAATCAGTCTTTTAGTTGGCCAGCTATGCAGTACATTCGGCTTCCGACGAACGCACGTAGTTTCAACACTGACGAACATCGAAATAATGTTTCATGCAGCTCGCAATGAACAGACCGAAGAGATTTGGAGGCCGATTCGTGTCAAAGGAATTCCATAGGAATTTTTGTCGGAAAGTTGCGAGAATTAGATTATTAGATTATTATTATTAGTGCTTTGATTGGGAAGGTATTGTATGATTATAAAAGGCAAAGAAAAATCTAAATGGAAATTTTTATTGGAAAGTTGTGAGAATTAAAGCAAAGAAAAATCTGGCGTTTGTAGACAAGATAAACTTTATTAACCCTTTGACGGTTGGCTTCGTGTGACTTTCATTGACCAAATATTAATACGTACATCTAATAGGAATAACAAACATCTGTAATAATAAAATTTTTATCTAAAAATTGTCTAACAATGAAAACGTATGATTATACGTCGTAAAATTAAAATTATACATCATTAATTAAGTATCGTTGAATTAGATTAATCGAAAAAGAGAGAAAATTAATTACGCGAGACTAAATAAAAAAATACTGAATGAAATTTTTTTACAAGACAGTTTGTTTTTCAAGAATTATTTGACCGGTTGAATACTTTATTGATCGAACGACGATACGATTCAGAAATGAAACCGATTTTGCAAAATCGAGCCCAACGGGACGCGAATTTCTGAAATCTAAGGCTACATCGATTTGATCAGGAACCATATCCCGCGGGCTTTGAAACTCAGAGTTTCGGAGACGTTCGAATTAGCGACGTTGATTAAACGAAGATGATTGCATTACGTCGATCCACTTTCGAACTCGCGTGCCTCGTGCCGATCGTTTGATATTTAAATTTTTACGAGTACCTTCAACTGATGCACTTCCGTTTCCAAAAATTTCCACTTTTTCTCCACCAAAATCTGCATTTATAACATATTTAATTCTTACTATTCCTTTGTTATTAATTTAATTTTTTTACTATTTATTATTACCACTGTATTAAGTTAGTGCCATGTCGAAATACCAAATTTTTATGACAGTTATCCCATGATCAATTAATACAAATAAATAGACAAAAGTTATCAATGCTGGAATTCAACAGTTTTTTGAATAATTTCTTCGCGAAGTAAACGTTGTCTCATACTGCCACGAAATAATAAATTTACTATGTTAATAAATTTTAAACGATGATCAATCAACGAAATTCCGACGCTTTTAGTAAAAATTCTCGCGACATTGACTACATGTGATTTGTACAAACAGTAAGTGAAACTCAAACTTGAAACCAACACCAATCTAATATGCGTATCGTCATCTACTTTGTAGTGCCATCGAAATACTCGAATCCAGAACATTTCGCACTTTGCAGTCGATCGTTTTTCAATTTCAGGAAGGGACTATTGTCAACGAAGCACGAACGACTGGAACGGATCCAAGAGCGACGGAAACAGGAAGCGTGAAGTCGAGGCGTGGCAGTCATCGTCTTACGGCGGAAACTTCGAAAGAGGGTTTATTTACAATGGACGGAGCAGCGATGCGATTAATAAAACATCAAACTTCAATAAATGGCACGATGGGAATCCGATTAGGAGACTTTCTCAGCGTTGCCGCGCGATGATGAATCCCCCCAGTGTCCACTGTGCCGAGAATAGAAGCAAAAATCCGTGAACATTCGTTCGGACCGGCACGATAGCTTTATCGATCGTTATCGGATGCAACGTCCTATCGGCGGGGAGTTAGATACTTTCAATATTAAAAGGAAAAAAAAAAAATAGAAGAACAGAAAAAAGACGAAGGGAAAATATATTTACGATGTAATTCGACGCCGATTTGAGGATCGATCGTCACGTGGCAGAAATCGGTGGGAATTTCATCCGGTTCGCCAAACGTGACCAGTTTGAGCGAAAAAGTATCGATTCCGTGGAAGAGGATACGGCTGAGTGATTCGGTGAAGGTGTAACGATGAACGTTGGAAGGATCGGCTGGATCTTCATTCATTTTATCGAAGGTTAGATCATCGGGATTGGATTTCCCGAGCTTTGTAAGTGATACGGTGTATCGTAGTTTGTGTATGTATGATGCCAGTATTTGGTATTCGACAGCAAGTTGGTGTTCGATATTTATTTGAATATTCGAATATGGTACATTCACACTAGATTGGAGGATTTATACATTTCTGGAAAATTTAGAAATGCAGAAACTATAGTACAGAACAAATTTTTATTGAACTTTCATTTCTTTGAATGAGACAATAGAAGGATGTAAAATTTCATAAATATCTGCAGTCTACTTATGACAATTGGATATAATAATAGTTAATGAAATCAATAAATTAGTACTTGGATATTCAATATCCTTGGGATATATTAATTTACAGAACTAACATTCGATACTTAATATTCAGTGCTCGAAATTTATAATTTGATACTTGATTGAATGTTTAATGTTTGTAACACTCGATATTTGAATGTAGACATTCAATATTCATAGAGACTCGATTTATTCCGCAAGTACGCGTATTTAGATATCCGATATTTGAATAATCAACAGCTGATACTAAAACATTGAATGTTGACTAGAATATCGATAAGATAATAGATAATTGTTAGGATAGATAATAGCACGACATTTAACAAAAAAAAAAAAAAAAAAAATGTTCCATCATCTAAGAACGTATTACAGAAATATATTCCTTAAAAAACGTCGCAGTAAATTCTTGGAAGACTTGTTCAAAAGACGTCTGACCGAAGAAGATAAAGAAAGTAAAAGGACGCTCGGTAAACGGCCATTAACTCGTATCTTTTATTTTAACGATTATTCCGTGAAATCTTTCTCCAACAGGGAGCATTGAATAGCCGAGAAAAGTCACGTTGAACAAATTCACGGACAGCCATAAGCTGTAACGAGAGAAATAGGAATGTGGAATACGGCCGCTAGGCAAGGCGAACCATTAACTTTTAACTGCAAACTCCTTCTGACCCACGATACCCCTCCGGTAAAGAAATGTACACAGCCTCCCTTTGTTTCAGCATTTCTTACAGACGATAATCGTTCTTTAAACTGTTCAAAGCGTTTAAAGGAAAAAACCATACTTCGATACGGTACAAATTTATAAATTCCTCTTAGAAAGAAATTAAAAGATAATTATTATTTTGATATCAAGAACGTGACTCCGTTTTTTTTTTTTTTTTTTTTTTAAGCAAAATATTCATTAAACGTACGTTCGTTTATTAAAATGTTAGTATACTTGTAATTATTTATTGTTACAAGTAATATTGTTATTAAGTACCATGTACCATTAGTAATAAACGAAACCAATCGAATAATCTAAATTTAAATTTGATTTATTTCCATCATTTCGTGATTGCCTAAATTTAATTAAGAATACGGTTTGCTATCATCAGCAACATGATCCCGTGAAATCAGAAAGTTGCATCAAGTTAGGTAGTTTGAGAGTCGAAATTCTGCAAGTTGAAAGTATTATAGAAACTTTGCATGCAGAATTAAAAAATATCTAAATCACCCGAATGGAATATTCTTAATAAAACCATCGCAGGGATCGCCCTCGTAGCACGACAATACTCCAACATCAAATCCAAATAGCGTTTGGTCGAAAAATTGCTTCCGAGTACAAACAAACGCACGCTACACACGTTCCAATATAGCAGCTGTCAAATTATCCGTATATAGATTCGGCACTTTTGATCCAAGCTGAAGAAAAACGCACCAGCGCGCAATTCAACGCGGCTCGTTTCGGAGCGACGATGATCGAAGAAGGCGTACGTAGCGGTGGATGGCGGTTCCGCATGAGAACGTGACCGGCTCTTTTCCATCGACGGGAACATCAAAGGACCGCGATGGACCACGCTTCGACAACCAACGGAAACGAGAGAGACGCGAAACGAGAGACGAGTGGAAACGAGACGGCCGAGAGTTCATATAATTTACTTTTCGCTTCGACGGATTTCAATAGTATCGGAAATCTAGCCACCCCTGGCCACGATTCGCCATCCCTCTTCGCTGCTCAACGAATGGGATCAAGTTCAATGTGTATTTACGAATTCGAGTCAACTTCTAATATCTAAGTTTCGTTCAGAAATTCGAGGATAAAGACATTTGCAATGCATTCATCCCGCGTCGATCATTGTAGATCCAGTTCAATACATTTCGTCTGATTCAAAAAATTATAAATTTTATACATTGTATCATTACATTATATTGCATGTTATAAATTTTATACATTGAACAAGTTCAATATACATATACTCAAATGTAGAAATGTTTCGCCAAGTGCAACTGCAATTTATCGATTTCATTTTGTAAGTACTTCGATGTTTGTAAGACTCGAAACTTTCACAAGCAGTAGTTGAACCTTCGAAATCTACAGAATTACATTCTCCCTGTCGATAGAAGAAAGTGATATTGCTTGCAATGTATGTGTAATTCGTTCGAAAAGAAGATTTGTTTCTTCTCAGTTCACATACATGTGCAAATATAGTGATCGGAGTAGAGACAGTGGGACTTTTCGTAAGCATCAGACACGTCGTACATTCGCAACACTCGAAAATCGCGTACAGAGAGACAGAAGCATGCTTCGTCAAGCGAATAAAATCTTTGTCACGCCAAAAATCATTCGTCTGTAAAATTCGAGGGTTTCGAAGATTTTCTGGATCAAATGACACATTGTCAAAATTATTTTCCAATATCGTTTCCTCTCGTCGATTAAATTGCTGCGAACGTTTGAAACGATTTTGTTGTGAGAAGAATCGTCAGAACGTATTTGAGAATTTGAGAATCCAACGACTGAACGTTCGAATCTACTTGTGAGGTACTCGATCCCATCTCTACTGCCGCTTCCTGACGTCTGCCACTGTGGCGGTAATGACGTGGATCCACAAAGGCACGAAATTAGTTTCCAACGAGATTCGATTCTCCGCGAAACGACGGGGAAAAAGACGCGTGGAGGGAACTCGAAGGGATAAGCTGCCGGAAACCGAGCCCTGTGCATCCCCCTGCCGCCCCTCCTCCCACCTCACACCCAGTCGCCCCTCTCGCGCCATTTCAGACGTGGATATGCACCCCTAACGGTTCAACGAAACCGGCACCGGGGCTGATCAGAGATGATGGAATAAGAAGAACGAAGTTACGACGGATTGACGTTAAAGAGAAACAATCTTGACAATCTCGAGATGGAGGATCCCCGTTCTCCGTAGGGATGATTCGCAGAATCGAGATGGCTTCCAGCTGTCCCCGACGCTTTTTACGGGATTACGTGTTTTATCTAGGTTGAGCGGGTCTGCTTGGCTTCCGTTTTGTTCGAGCAACGACGGTCTGTATTGTTTCACGTAGTATTTAGTAATGTTTCACAGAGTGAACTGTTGTGTATATTTTTTTTGGGGGGGGGGGGAAGGGACGAAGAGGGAGAGGATTATTTGTAGGTAGAGTTTTGTTAGCGAAGATCATTTTCGCTGGTTTGTAAATACGTTGATGACTGTAGAATAATCGATATTCATTGTTTTTATTATTGTACGATTTGCGATAAGAATTCTTCGTACTTTTGGTTTCTTCAATGTGTTATTAATTGTCAGTTGCTCGTTGATTCTACAAAATTTAGGAAGCTCGACTTCTACAAAAATTAGGAAGACTCGGGCAAGCCATTAATTGTAAATTATACTATTTAAACATCGTCGTATGTAAAAAATAGCAAATTACTTGTCCGCCCTGTGAAAAACTCGTGCGACCTAGGAATTAACCCCTTTCAACCCCACAACAACTTAATTAACAAATTTCCTCAAGAAGAACCTAATTAATAGGCAAACTTTCGAAAGTAGCTAACAAGATACCGAATGACGCAAACAAGTTTAACGTCATTGATACGCAGGATAATCGGATAATCGCGAAGCTTGCAGAACGGCCAGTGGTCAACACTGAGGGGATGGGCAAGCCTTAAGATCGATTTGCAAATTATACACGTGCCCGTGAGGGGTCAGGGTTGCTATGCTGACGACATAACCCAATATTTATACAATTAAGCCGGTGGTTGCTTAGGCGGGGTGGCGAAATTTCGTTAGGCCAATCGGAGCGTGAAACCGTTCGCGGGTGAAAGTCCCCCACCGACAAAATGGCCCCAACTGCCGGATCAAAGATGGAGGAACACCCCCGACGTCTGGCTAATTTTTGCGAAAATTACGCGCAGACTCGGCCCACCATTCCAATTCGTCTGACAAGTCGAAGGGTCGCAGACTCGCCATCTTGCCTTTCTTTAATTGAGACGCTTCGACGTCTTCGACCCCTCGTTTTTTGCTCCACGTGTACGCGACTTATTTTTAAAACTGCTAACTAGAATTTCACCGTTCTATTTGTTGATTGTTCTCTCACTCAGAAATGAGAAACCGAAAGTTATAGTTTAGAGCTATAGGGAAGTGAATTATTATCCGTCCTCGGAGATAGTATTAAACTTCAACAAAAACGTTCGTAAAAGTCACGAACAATGTCAAAGTTTCGACGTGTTTTGAAGAAATATACTTTATAAACTTTTCGTCCACACAATACTGCATCTACATAAATACAGTACTATATTTTCAGATTTCTCTTCAAATTTGACCAAACTTGATTAAATTGTTACAATTGTGTTTCCTAAATCCTGTTCCTGGAATACTCAAACTTTCGTGAGAAAAACTGTATTCACACGCAATGTTAATTTCATGTATTAAAAGTAGAAGAAAAATGTTTTCATAATTTTCGAAGAAAGATTCCATTTTACTGTGATATTGTAAATAGAACAATTTACTTTTCTTTCTGGTTTTACAGCAAATACGTTTATAATTAATAATCGTTCGTTACGTGTCACCTGAATTTGAATGCGTGGAATGGAATGGTTGCGGAGGGTTTAATAACTGTTATTGCAACTCCGAGTGATCAGCAGAATGACGGAAATCCGCTTTAAATAGTCGCTTGTAAAGTGAGACGAACCACCGAAGTGAGCGTGGATACAATGGATGCTACGAAGTATTATGTTAGTTCTCGACTGCGGATCCCGCGGAACTGTTAGCTAGATAACGACAATTACGCGTTTCAGTATATTGTACGATTAACGATAAATTACTTGTTTCTGTGCGCTAGACGTGCATTGTTAGTGTTGAAACTACCCTCCATTTACATTTATATTGCAGAAATCAAGAAATTTGATTCTGTTTAATCTTCTACAGCTTTGGAACGTCTGAACTGTCTGAAACTTCAAGAGAATTTTTAAATACAACACTCGATAGTAATTCTTTTCTCTTATCCAATGTTTCAATTAATTTAAAATAAAGTGTAGCGTATAGTTAATAAAGTATTATCTATTCTATCCTTTCTTTCACTCGCTTCAAGCAAATTACCAATCATCGATCATCGATCACACTTGCTATAAATCACGTATGTTCAGCGTCAAGAAAATAAAAAAAAAAAAAAAAGAAATACCGCGAATAACAGTTAATGAATCACCCCAGCCGAAAGTTCCAAGTGCCAAAGTACCGCGATCTAAAAGTTCATGGAAACCAAAAGGGGAAAATACGAATTGACGAGTTACGAGCGCGAATCACTCGAGCGCGGCTCGAGTTGAAACGGGACGAAGAACGAGGAAGAACCAGAAATTGTTCAGCGATCGGTGACCGAAAGCCACTTGTTGATCTATATCGCGGCCAGAAGTGCGATTCATTTTCCCCGGTGGCGGCCAGACGGCCGCAAAGCGGCAAATTCCGTGAATGCAAAGGAATACCCTTTAATCCTTCGATTGTGGTTCCATGGCACGTTTAACTTACGCCTGGAAATTCGCGACAGAAGGACCCGGCGAACGTGGAACGAGTTTGCTGACCGGTGGAACAGGTGGGTGGAGTTGCCAGTCCTCTATTCAACGTAACCTCGACCGACGTTTTCGTTGCCCTCGTTCACCCCCTTCGCGTTACAATTCGCCGTTTATAAAAGAGTCGAGAGGCCACGACACCTGTCCTGTGATTTACTCACGATGATCGGTGTTCCCGGGTCGCGAAGCAGTTCAGGAATTAAACGGGACGTACACGCTATCACTTTGTGGCTCTCGTTGACCTTAAGGGGAAAGATTTGATTCCTCGAACGATTTCTGGCAGTTTCGTTACGTCGTCCAGTGAGTAATTTCATTTCATTAACCTTCAGTGTGGAAGAACTTTGTTTCTAAATGTTTTCTACCACCTTTTCCTATTTCATAAAGTTTACAATGAATTAGAAAGAATCATTCGAGGTCGATTTTATATCCTTGCCATTGTTAAACTTTTTACCGGATGAAAAATGTTAGTGACTGAAACAGGTCGTAATCTGTGAATTAAAATTCAAATTTTTTTCTAAAGTTGTGGTCTGTGAATAGCGAAAGTTTTTCCATTAAAGTTGTTCGTAAGTTGTTGATTATAGAGTTGTAGCGTAATTAACAGCGTAGTTTAAAAGTTTCATAATGATTTGCGTACGAAACGCGAAATGCATGCTTTTATACAGAACAAGATAAGAAACGATCTAACATTTTTGAACAATAAGGAATACTTAATTAGAGAATTTGCACTTTTCATTCCAATAACTCCCTATTATGTTTTACTTGAAGTATACTTCAAAAGACAGTTAGCTGATACGAATTGAAACAATTTAAGCAATTTTTCTGTACTAATTACATCGGAAATAGAATTGAAATTTTTCTGAGACGCGATATTTATTCATAAAGCTTTGAAAGAGTTTTTATTGAAAAGCAAAATTTCAGCGAACCAAAGAACCTAGAATCCTCTCATTGCCCCTCGTTAATGTTAACGATACGCATTGCTCTTGGTTTTACATTAATCAGCATCGAGAAGCAAGCTACTAATCTCATCTAATTCCGTTAATTCCATAAATTCTGCAATAATATCCGGAGCATTGTAATGCGGCAAACACACAGCGGAGATTAGGCAAACGAATTAATCATTTATAAATTCGTCGCTTGAAAATGCATAGCTTTCAGACGATATTCATTAAAATTATTATCTTTCTAAAGTTATTTTTCGATACTTTGCAAAACATCGAACAAAAAACTATGTGCACGCATTAAACGATAAAGATACATAGCGTGAGTCACCTAACATGAGTCATCAAACGTTGTTTGATCTTCAAATCGATATCTTAAGAATTCTTTATTCAAGATTTATTATTTTTTCGACATACACAAAATTATAATATAAAACTCAATAATATTTGTTTTAATATCTTTATATTATGAAAAAAGAAATTAACTATTTTAATATTTTAAGCCTATATAAATTACACATTTATAGATAACATTTTCTAAACACTCTTTCATACAATAGGCGATTTATGAGTAATTTAAGATATTCGAGTTAAATGATTCAACTACGAATGTCTGTGAATTCATATTTCCACGGAAATTAAATGATCGGATCGTTTTAAACAATTAAAAATATGACGATCATAACACAATATAAATATAATTCATTCGAAGTTTCAATATTTCATTTCATAGCTCACCAACTGTAGCACTGTAGCGAGCAAATTGCTTTGAATATTTCACATTATTATTACTTGCACATTTCTGAATCTCCCATAAATACGCGAACATCGGTAGATGGCTCACGCTACGTAAGCTATTCCGAAATAAATTTTTCACCGATGCGAGGCGACGCGACGCTATGTATGATGGATCGCAAAGTAATAAAAGCCCAAAAGTCTATAATCGAAAATTTATAAAATCAGACAACCTGACCCGTCGAAATATCAGCGACGAAAAGCCAGTATCTAATTTCTTCTCCCTTCAAGTTTCCGAATGCTTATAAAAATTATACCTCATAGAGGAGCTACGTTCCTATTCGCAAAGTACAACAAATCGAAAGATGAAAGAAACGTTTACGTAAAAATTCAAAGTAAGAGATCAATTATTTCACACTGCTCGAAGTCATTTAAATATATTTGAATATATATTTAATTATATATAAGATATATATTAAAATGTTAAAAACACGAGATATATATTTAAATATATATTTAATTCACTTGTTACTTAAAACAACTACGTATTGTTCGTGATTGAACGAAGTTGCAGACCACCGTGTGATTTTGCTATTCGAGACGGTGTCCACGAGCAACGAGTCTGCAAACAGTCATTCTTCTTCACCTGCGCCATTTTTTTCTATCTCCTCGTGCAGACATTTCACACGCGCTTTGCGTACCGTTCCGTCTTATTAATGGATTCCGAGCAACGTACGAGTGTTTACTCGTCCGGCACAATTGCCGGACCCTACGTTAGGGGGGTTGTTTTACTCTCCCGGCGAGGGTGAATCGGCGAAGCTCTCGCGCGGAAAAATATCGACCGACACACGAGGGGAGGAGAGGGAAAACGACTCTGATCGAAATTTCGTATGGCAAGCGGTCGCTGGACATGGGGGGATGGAGGATGGACTAATGCCGTGGAAGGAGTTGGCCGTAACGAATGTTATTTAGGGTGGTCAGCGGCGGAAATCTCGTTTGTGATTCGAGAAATTAAATACTGACGAGCTCGATGACGCGAAATTGCGAATAATGGACAGCGTCTGCGACGACTGTGAATGGAATTTGGCGAAATCGTCCAGGATTTTTATATATTAAATGTGCACAAATTATGGATTTACGTATTGCACAATTACATAATATATTATATTACATTATTGTGAGATAGGCAGTTCTGGGAAAAGGCCTAGGACTTGAGACTGTTTATGAGCAGCCCTTCAAGCCTAACGTCTAAGACTAAGAGTATGGATGCGTATTTGCGTGTATGTGTGTATCTGTGTACGAGTGATGAATTTTGTGCAGAAGAAAAAGAGTGAGTATCGAGAAGTCGAGACGTAAAAGAGAACAGAGTGAGAATTGCGAGAAAGAGAACAGAGTGTATCGAGAGTTGCGAGAATTAAGAACTCGGTGTATATCGTTATTTAATATTAATAAACCAATCTTATTTATTCAATTCCAAATAAATAAATAATCATTTAATAAAATTCCTATAAATTGGGATCTCGTCCGGAATACCTAAAAATTGGTGACTCAGCCGAGATTCCTACATTATATAATTTGCAAACTATAACTTATAATTCACAATTTATTGCAATATAATTATAGATTTGTGTACATGTAGGTGCAAGGAAACAGCATTAACTGTCACAATCGTTAAATGTATAATTAATTGTACGATGAAAGAATCAAGCCGTTATATTTGTTGTTGGCAATTTTTGTTGCAGAATCATTTGAACGAAATCACCAGGCCGTTATATCGGGCGGAAAAGCAAGAAATCAGGGACAAAAAGTAGCCGTGAGAATGGAACGAACGAAAACGCACGAACACCAGAGAATGAAACTCCCCCGTATAAATCCCAGCGTTAAAATTTCATTTTAATTCTATTTGAGCCCGGATACTAACAGGTACCCGAACTTTCTTCTGCTTCTTCACCGGGAAGTTACACGCGAGAATTAATTCTCCTTAGCGAAGGAACCTTAGCGTTGTCCAACCAAGAGAAATCATCCCCGGGAGAGACGGTGAAGACTTCGCGTGCGTTTAATGCGTGATTCCCGAGACGACGCGAACGGCTCGTAAAAATGTACAATACGAACGACCGCGGTTGTCCCGCGGATGTTAACATCGTAGTTTTTTAATTATTCAAACGGCCGGGGAATTAATAAATCCCATTAGCTCGTTAAGACACCGTTACGGCAACTTTCTCTCTGGCAACCGGTGCCAGCCCGAAGAAACGAGCGAAGCTTTAATCGCCGAGTAAATCCCACCCCTCTGGCCGGTTCTACGCAGCGAGAGAATGGAAGGTTCTCCAAGGAAATATCTTTTCCCATTCGCCGAATGCGAGAAAATGTTTTGCGTACGTATTTTTTCGTCTTTCCCTCTTACTGTGCAGGAAGAAATCGGGGAGAATTGTGACGCGGTTGCATTGCAATTTGCCTCCGGTGTCTCGGACGAGTTTTTGCGCGGAAAGGTTGCGGGGGATAATTTCTGTTCGTGCACACGTACGTCTTAAGTGTCATGCAGGTAACATACGTAACATAAATACGACCCGATTGCCATTAAATAATCTGATTCAAATTTAATTCGAAATTCAGTTAACTGTGGCTCAACGACGCATGTTAACGATTAAGTTGAGTTTATGATTGAAATGATAATTGGAGATAACTTTAATAAATTTCATTTGATTAATAATTAAATAATTTAACATATTAAATGCGTAATAATTGGAGTAGTTTTATTTAATTTTATTTATAAGTATTTCAAATCACGTGATATTAAAAACAAGGCTATTTTATAAATCAACAGGAAGGCGACACTCAACTTATGAGTTAAGTTAGAAAATTATTATCAGTATGGATAAGTCGAGTATCAATTATTTAATACAAAATATTCCTGTTGGATAGACTTCGAAGCTAAGCAAAAAGTCATACTTCTACCAACAACGAACCATGTGTAACAACGTGCGTCTCTCGAACCTTTCAGTTGCAATATTTATACTTTCCGAGCAAAGGATCGACGCGTCCGTCAGATTTTTCAAATCAACGGTGTAGCTGTGTCCTTTTGGAAAGCACGAGATAACAGCATCCGCAAAGAAGCGGAAAAAACATCCGATCGAAAAGAGATCCCGAGCCAATTGGAGAGTTCGGTCGAACGGAGCTCAACCGATCCCAACCGATAACAATCGACGTTCCTGTTTCTCTTTGATTTTGCATAAGCAGACACAGCTTTCATTCGTTTGGAGCGCATCCAATCTTGGGCTTGCTCGAATATCAGTTGTCTCTTTCTCGGACGTCGCGTCTCGTTTCCATATGGCGCTTCGAGACGCATGCCATATGGAGTCCTTTAATAGCGTTTCAAACAACGGAGGATTGTTTGTTCGACGGGCGTTCATCTTAGACGATACGCTCGCTCCTGCGATGAGCATGACTTATCGTGACTGAGGTTGAGGAATGCATGCTGTCTAACGTGTGTTCGCTAAGGGCAGGTAGCGTCACGCTAGGTTTGACGTCTAAACGATCCGCTGTTTGGTGAAATCGAGACGCGGAAACAGTAATTTTCGCGAGTCGGCGAGTTTGATTATTTTAGAGGGGCAATTCGCCTCGATGGTTGATATTGTTTCAGCTTGATCTGCGTTCAGAGGTTCGATGGAAATAAAGAGGGAACAAAGGGTACGATGTTAGGCAGTGTTTCACCTTGATTTGTGGTTGAACTCATCCTTAACGGGAAATTTCAATCTTAATTTTGTAGCTGGATTTTGTCACATTTGATTTAATTCACAATTGACAAACAGAAGTAAATTTGTGGCATTGGAAAGAATTGTATATAAATTTTTGTGATGATAATAGACTTTCAAATAACAAACCGTATCGACACGTAGTATAATTCATATAAATTCATCATTATACATTTTTCTTTGTCCAAATGAAACTCCAAATCTTCACGAAAAGTTTTCTAAACGCAAATGAATGTTTCTTATCCCTTTCAATCACATATTGTGTTTAAAATAAATTTTACAATTCGATCATTGATCGAAGAATATTAATGAAAACATCAATCGTTCGCTCAACGAAGAGTCACAAATTAAACGAGAGTAACAAAGTCGATATCTTTTGAAGTTTCTTCGTGATTGAATTAAAACAAATTACAGTTTAAGTGAACAATTATTAAGCCCTGAAGAAGTAAAGATTATTCTTGAAGAGACTTAGCTGATTCCATTACACCAAGAATCCTTGAAATTCAACTTTCAACTCAATTTCCCTGGAGCCCGTTTCCTAAACGTTGTCCCGTTTCCGCGACAACTTCCGCAGTCATTACCAACCGGTCTTAGGGACCATCGACTTCTAGCAGCAATTGAACCATGACGCCATCTTCGTAAAATAATCGCCGACTCGAATGTTTGCGAATAACGCTTGACCAAAGTCAAAAACCATGAACAAGTCGATTCTAGCGAGAACAATTCTTTTGGTGTCGATTAAATGTGTCGATTCGATGTAACCCTTTTCTTGAAAATGTGTGTAAAATGTGCAAGATCACACGTGTAGAATTAAACTACATTACATCTATCTACATCTGAGAATAGGTTAAACAAAATTTTGAAGAGAAATTTAATCTAATCTATTGTTGATGAAAGAATCTGCGAATTTTAATACGTGCCCTTTCATTGTATTAATTCTTTTCTACTGTGTCAACATAAGACCAAGGAACAGATCAAGTTGGATAAATAAGAGACGTTGAAATCGATAATTTTTATTATTATTTGTTATTAATTGTAAACTCCTTGATATTTAACCTTGTCTAATTAACGTATAAATAAATATATACATAGAGAAACATGAAATTTCCATTCTACGTTTTAACTATAATATCTCTCTTAACACACAGCTGTTTCTCCTCGCAAAGAAAAGAATCGAACAAGCGAAACAGTTCAAGTTCAAAATGTAAATATAATATATAGAAATATGCGTTGAAGTGATGGAATAATATACAAGAGAAGTGATTGGATGGTCCCTTCAACTCAATAATGAAACAAAAATAAAAATAAAAGCAGTATCTTCGTCAGGTGGCAAGTTCCGATTTTTTATGAAAAAGAAACTCATCATAATTTTTTAAATACCGTACCGAATTTATTTAACACACCCAAGGAATAAATCAATTTTCGTTGAACGATTCGCACTTTAATTGCACGTTATTTTCTTTTTTTCAATTTAGTCGATGTTTCTCCGATTAGACTCTATGAAATTTAACCACTTGCGCTGGCAACTGATTGCGGACCATAACGAGTGACCAAACCATATATACAATAATTCGTCGCTTTCTTTCTGAACTCGTCGATACGATATCACTGGATAGAAATTATTGAGAAGCGATAAATTTATTATTTGTTTTGCCTATATCGTTTTACTTAAATATACTTGAAACTAAGAAAACATTACAATTTTAGGAGAAAAAATTTAGCGGCACGTCGTTCCAGCGCAAGAGGTCAAACAGACCGAAGTATTTGCAACATAGACCCGATTAAAAGTCACCTTCGAAGCTACTCGAGCAAGTCTGAAGAACGAAAGGAAGAAGCTCTGCGAGCAGCAGAAAACAGTGTTTCGCTCGTGTCTGCTGCATTGTTCGCGAAAATTATTCGCGCGACGTTGCTCCTGCACAGTCCGGGCCGTTCGCAAGCCGTGGCTAAGTGTTTGTCCAACCAGCAGAACGCGCCGGACGCCTATCTTGGCAACTGCTTACGCGTATAAATCCGCTCGTAAACGAGCGAGTCAGGGAAAATAATCTAATTTTGCTTGTGTTCCTCGCGTAAGTGGCCAGTTTCTTTCAAGCCACCAGGTGTACCACGTTTTGCCAAGGAATCCACACGAATCATCCCTCTGTTTATCCATTGGCCGATTGCCGTCAGATGTTCGCCAAGTATAGCGAAGCGTGCGAGGGTCTCGTCCCGTTTGGATTAACGCTTCGACCGACGCCGTCGATCTTTGTTCGCGCGTCCACGGTTATGAATTATTGCCGACGGCGCGCGCGTGTAAATTATTAATAGCAATTTGTGGATCGTTCGTGTACACCGTTAATAATTTGACTCTTGCGAGTTCCTCGTCTTTAATTTCTGGATTTCGGTTCATATACGATCGTGAGTATTGTAATTGTTCGATGATGAAAAATTCCTACTTGCGAGGAGTATTATTTGAGCTGTGACACTTACGTCGACCCTCGAAGAATGAATCGTCAGTAGTGATTGAAGTATTTGAGACTCACCTGAAACAGAAAAGATCGTGACATTGTTAATACATTTTCATGTACAAACTTCGGTGTTTGCCGCAAGATCGTACAGAATGCGCGTAATATGAAAATATATATAAAACTTCGCGCATTTATAAATTCTACTAAATGTACGTTGCAGTAGAATATTGTAATGTTAATTTGAAAATCATCCTCGATCTACGCTGTTTCAACAAAAATGTTCTTTCAACCTATTAAGAACGATACATCGGCGCAACATTTTCCAGTTAACTTACATTACTGTATCACGCGTTTTAACGCCGCGGTCACAAATATTAACATCCCTTAACATCTCACACATTTCAACATCATTTCTCGCTACCTGAAATCATTCTCCGTCAACCTCCATTACTATTAATAATATCACTCATTCGCCAAGCTTGTCCTCCCATCTCATCGCAATTGACCGTCTCTCTAGTTTGCCAATAGTCAACTGACACGTAAAAAAGAAAAAAAAAGAAAAGGGAAGAGGGAAAAGAGGGTAAATTCGAGCAAGCAGCAAAGTTCCGTTTGAAAAAGTTCAGCCAATGTTTCGGTCAATGTTTTGTATAATGACTTGCCAGCGTATTTCGTGCAAGCCAATATTTGTACGTGCTCGACTCGACGAGGGGGCAATTAATAACCAGTACGAAGACAAATACACGGGACGCGTGACAAATGAATCGTCTCGTGCAAACTAACGTTCGCGGGTTCCCCCCTAGTAAACGCGGGGCCCTCGATATTTATTTTTTCCTCGGTGTCTGGATTTTCGTTTGTTGCGTGTGCGACGCGCATTAAAAAAAGAAAAAAGAAAAAAAAGGAAAAAGGAGGAAAAGAGCCGCGGTATCGGGTCGATTTATCGCTCGCGGGGGAAAGTAGCTTAGATCGAGAGCAAACGATGTATACGTAAGTGCTTACTTACGTATCAATCGTGGGTGCCAGCACCGCGACAATTTACGCGGCTAATGAGATTCAAATAGCCGACTGGCGCAAACACGAGATGGCGAGTCGGCTGTACCTCGCGAACACTTTGTCACCGATTTGCGTTCCAGATGGGGGGACAACTGTTTCTGAAGCATCACGTGGATTTAGGGGACTGTGAAGAAGGTCGGAAGTTTTGAAGATTATAGACGACCTTTTTATAGAATAATTTCACGGAAAGAGAATAATTATAGAACTATGAAATGAACGACAATCGGGAGTTTTGCAGACTTTAGAAGATATTTTTATAGGACTATTTCAGTGTGAGAACAATTGTGGGATTATTATATAAGTGGTAATTGGGAGTTTTGAAGACTTTATAAGATATTTTTATCGAACTATTTCAGTATGGAAAGAGAATAATTGTAGAATTATGAAATAAGTGGTAACTTTAGAAGATATTTTTGTAGAAGTATCTTGGTATGGAAAGAGAATAATTGCAGAATTATGAAAACGAGTAGTAATTAGTGAAAATACAATTATTATATTGTAGAATAATTTAAAAGCTCGATAAAAATACAATTATAAAGTATAATAAAAAGGATAAGTATTTGTTACTAAGTTTTGTTTCTCTGACTGACAATAAGAATTAACTTGAAATATCTCGAAAAATAAGTTAGTATCCAATCATTCTAAGCAAAAGAAATTATACAATTATAAAGTAAATATATATTAGCGGCGATACAATGATAACAATAATAATTGCGAACGTGCGAATAATTTAAAGGAATAAAATATTCAATAAAGGTAACCATTTGGTAAAATCTGGTAAAAGAGTTTACTCTCGGATGCATAGAAGAAAAAAGTATACTATTAGGTCAACTCCGACATGACGTGTGAGTATAAAATTGCGAGCTGTCCAAGGAGTAAGAAACTATAAGTGGCACGCAAAACGGAAGAAGATGGATGAGAATGATTATCGGAATAAGAAAACAGTTTGGTAAGAACAATTACTGTGTATTTGAATCAATTAAGTTGTTAACATATCTTAAATAATTCATTCTCAACGAATTAAAAACTGTAGTTTCGTATTATCACTCTTCCTTTACTTTGAAATTGTAAGTTGATTTCAAAACACCGAACAACCTACTTATCAATGTTCATACAAGAAATCCATCAAATCAAATATTCAGAATTCCTTTCAATAAACTTTATAATGTATTTTTTGAGACTGACATCTTACTTTTGTATAAAACAAAATTTCTTAGGCCGAAACAATTCATTTATGAAACATTAATTTAGGCAAACGAATAATTCATATACCTACCTATTAATTAATGAATTAAAGATAGCTGCTATTCGTTCTCCTAACTTTTTCAGTAGTGACAAAAAAATTAGTTCTGAATAAATGTTGACATAATTTGCTAAAAAAAAGTTGGAGAAAACGATAACAAAAACTTTGGTAAGAAAAGAATTGATGGAAAAACAGTGAAAATTTAGTTCTAGATAATAGTTACGAGTTTCTAACAGAAACAGATTAGAAAACAAAGAAACCGCTGCCAAAAGATAAATCAATAATAATTCGATGATGGACAGCATCCAACGAGTCAAAGACTCGCCATTTTCAAACATAACTCACGCACAACGTTACTATCGTTCTCGACATTTTTTCACAAGTGCAGCCAACGACCATGCATCGTTGTTAGATACTGAAAATGTTAATAAAATAACAGCGGCGTAGAGTTACGCGCGGCGTTAGCTACTCTGCATGAAAAGTTTACAAACTCTGTGAGAACAGAATCGTAAGTTATTTAACCTGAATAGCGGGTTGTTTCGACGATTCACTGAGATCTATATCGGGAATTGTTACAGCAATCAAATTTGTTTCGGTTAGTTGTAGAACAACTCCGAAATTGCGCGTACCAGCCCCATCCTCGCACCCAATCAAACTGCTATTCTTTTTTTTGTCCGTCGTTTGTTCGAACGGTCGTCGCGTGAAAGATAGATCGATGTCGCATATGCACATAGACACGTGATGTTCACGGAGAGAGCGTTGAAAAAAATAAACGACACGATAAACTCAAAACGCCTGGATTTGTCACGGATATCTACCGAGGTAAATAATTCAGAAATAAAGAAAAAACTAGTACATAGTACAGTTAAACAACCGCTGCTTGTCTAGTTTCCTTCCATTAAGACTCGTTGACGATCTATGAAACGATTTCATTATTAATGAAAGAGTTTGAAGAATAATCCCCTTGTTTACAGTGAAAGTATCTGGATATCTTTAATGAACGTATTTTGTGTATTGTACAGAGCATTCAGAAATTTTATTAACATTGTAAGGAGACATGATTACTGCGACGATTATTGCCACAATCTGAAAATGTATAGAAAGATGGAGCAAGATATTTATTGGAAACATGCACTTGGCAAAAGTTACCGAGGTATTTAAATATTTAATCTATGATGTTTAGGAACTATATTCAGGGGTCTAATTAGATATGAGTGATTAAAAGCAAATATTGATTTTCTTCTAATGTAATCAGTAAATATAATTGTAAATTTTTATATGCGTCTTGCACACGACGTACAATTTTCCAAATTCAAACGAATAATATTTTCTTATACTTTCATAAATCGCTGTACGAAATTAAAAATGGAAATTAAAAATCCGTTTAAATTAATATCCACGTAGATAAATCATCTCCATCGATACATTTTTAAATCGATAATTTCGCACGTGTATTAATGATTTTCGAGAAAAATAAACACAAATAAAAATTTCACGTACATCTGCGCCGATGCGATTTGAAATATCTGGCTTACACGAGATCAACGATTCAGAGAATGTGTTATTTCATTCGCAGCACAAAGTGCAAAAAATCGACGCAGTCTGACTTTTAAAAATACAGGTTCATTTCTGAAAAGATCTGTAATAAATACTTCGTGTAGTATAACGATCAGAATTGGAAAGAAAGTTTAATGTCCTAAGTTTAAAAAAGAAGCATCCCAACACGTGTATATATTCCAAAATAGACAAGTGTTTGGTATAAAAAGTTTGACACAATTTCAATTACAAATCTTTCGTACACGCACACAACTCTTTTCTTAATTGTATTTTCACGTTGCCCCAACATCGAAAACTATTAGCAACGCGGCTCTTACGGACCCAGATGCACTGTAATTTCGAATATTACGTGCTCTCTGCAAATTTTCGTACTCTGAAATTCCCCATAAATGCACAAACATCCGCAGTGTAGCTGTTGCGAGTCCAACTTTCCCTTCATTTCCTTGACTTTCTTCCCTAGTTCTGTTGCAACACTTCCGAATACATTACGCGTACCCCAACGCAGTTGTAACGCTTCTTATTACGAGGTCTTATGAAAGATTCAATCAGTTGAACGAACAAGTGGCCACTTGCACGATAATGACATGCGGCTGAAATTAAAAGCGAACGCGGCCACGGTCTCTCCGCATAATTACCGGAAAAACGGAAATGACTCCGCCGTTGTTGGCTACTTTTACGACGAGAGGATCGATCGCGACACACCGCTCGTAATCGACATGAGAAATGGCTCTTCGGATTCGTTTTGTGTCGCGAGGATCGAGCAACCGCTCTAATGTCCCTTCCTCAAATGCTAATTTGATTGTCTCGGTTTGTACACCGTGTTGACTGGTTGAAATAGAGCGCAATAAAACGATAATGAAACGATAGGTAAGTATGATGTATGCCGTGACACATTGCGAGACACGCGTTTAAAACGAATTTACGACTTTTTCATCGGCCAGGTGTTAATTTGATTGTTCCAATCTGTAACGCTCCGCTGATTGATTGAAACAGAGTGCGACGAAAGGATGATGATAAAGCACGACAGGTTGAGATATACGTATAAATCAAATTTACAACTTTCCACTTTCGTTATCCTTGATCGAAAGCGTTGCTTCCATCTGTGTTCGAGACGATCATTTGAAGCGATTAGCGAGAAGAGTCAAGCTCTGTTCTTAGTGGAAGAGAAACACGGTTGTGACGATTATGAATTATTACACTTTATTTCTGTGACACATGTTCCACGAAATGAACTACTATTTACTCTAAGGATCTATTTACTCTAAAAGATCTAAGAGAGTAGTCTATTCCGTGAGAATGCTCCGTCGCGTCATCATCAGACTGGTAAGTTTGGGAAATATTTTAAAATAAATCGAGGAACATTTTGAATGAACATTTGATTGAATCTTACTATTCTTTTAAGTTTCACAATTTCATTTTCTGGTTCGTGACTAAGTTTTGAATTGAAGATTATTCGGTGCAATAATCGAAAAGTTATCGCAAGAGTGAATCGAATTTTATGCAACTGGAATATCTTCGAACGTGGCGGCTCGAAAGTTTCGGTAGTTCTAACTTCTAAAAGCCGTCTTACCCTAAAATGTATGTTGGTACGCTCTTCCCTGGAACGTCCTTACGTTTTAAGAACATATACCTGGTGGACATACCTAGAGGGGATTTTTTGGGCGAACTCTATTCCAAGAGTATACCGACGTATAATCCCCGAAAGTAAGAGAAATCTCGGTTCTAATTAAAATTTCGTATTTTCCGCTGGATGAAACGAACACGGCTAACCAAATTCACGAACTGTACCCATTAACAGTAGAACAACTATAAAATTTACATCCGAGAAACAAAAGCACGAGAAATTAAGAAAATTTTACGATACAATAACGTGAGCTTTTATTTGCGTTATCATATTATTATTTTATTGTATTAATTACGATTTTTCTTTTCGTGGAATATGTGGTTTCATTTATTTCGAAATAAATCTCATGTACCAAAATCGATTCACTCTTCGGAATTCTGAATTTCTGAACACCCCATATATATGTGTTCTTTATATTTACAAAATTTTATATTTTATATTAAACTTATTTACAAAATTTTATATTTTCTATTTACAAAAATAAATATATTGATAAGAGATAGAAGATGAATAGATTGATACAGTTTAATACAGGATTAGATGTACATGTACAATATTCATGATGTCGATACAAGGTGTGCTTACTATCTTTGTGCATGACTCTGAATATTATTTTATACATAAAAGACCATTCCTCGTTGAAGTTCACATAACCTCAACGATCCAACCATCTTACAATTGGTCCAAGTTCAACGACGTCCTAAACCTAAATAAACTAAACCCAACCTAAACCTAACCTAAACCTCGAAATCAATATCTAAAACCGCGTATCAAAATTTATTCTTATTATTCGCGGCCAGCTTTCTCGCCCCGTAATATCTTTTTTAAACGAAAGGAGCTGTAGGCTCGTGGTCGTGATATCGTAGAGGAGGATGAGCGGAGGAGGGGAAAAAATTCAGAACAGATACGAACCGGTTGGGACGACACGAAACGGCGAGGAAACGGAAAATCGTGGACGTTTCCAGGCGAGTGAGTTTCCGGTTTCTCATTTGACATTCAATGGATGGCGCGCGCCATAAGGAATCGGAACGTCGTGTACTCGGTGTAAATTACGGCCGGTTGAGAAATTCGTTGTAATTTCTCGGCGTAACGATTAGACATGGACGAAACACTAATGGGAGTCGCGCGCGGGATCTTTGCTCGATCGTTTGGAAACGTACATCGTTCAATGACATTTGCAAGAGGCAAGGGTCAAGAATGGCTGGAATCGAGAGATTCCAGGACGAATTTTTTGCTGGAAACAATCGACGAGGAGACACGAGGATCGATGCAGTGACGAGTGTCTGCAGAATAAAGTTCTACACCCGTTTTGTCGAACGATCGTTCATTGCTAACAATTAGGAAAAAATATTTTCTACGATTTAATTTTTAACTCGTAGCACTTGAATCTTTTACTTTATATAATTCCTGAATTCCATTGGATATGGAATCTGTTGAATTTCACTCTTAAACTTTCTTGACTAATTCGTCGACCTTTAATCAATAATTTTTAATTTTTAAGCGATACTAACATTCTGCGTTTTTAGTATTTATATGTATTCTATTTATAATGCACTGTGTTTTATTTTCATTTTTTTCTTTTCACAATTTCTTTCTCCTTCGATGCAACTAAATCTTGTGAACAATCTGAGAATTTAATAACCGAGTATGTGATCTGTATTATTATACAATAACGCTCATTGTCATAACAAAAACTCGCTTCAAAAGAGTTACACTCGAGTAGCATCAAGATTAATCGTGATTACATCAAGGTCACAAAAGAATTTTCAAGGAAGTCGGTGTTCAAGTTCAGATGAAAATCACAGAGGTCTCGTCGAAACTATCGTCGCTGAAGTTGGAGATCGCTAAAGTTATATCATTGAAGTTCATGATCATTTAAAACGTCCCGAGTGATCACGTAATTGACACGATCAAAGTTCAAAGTCGTAATTAGCACTCAAGTCCACGTACGATTATCGAGGTTGTTAAAACTTGATTCAAGACTCGAGTTGTTTCAACATCACTTCACAGAGATCTCGCGATCGAACGAAGAGTTAGTCGAAGTAGTGACTGGAGCTTCAAATAGATTTGTTTCCCGCGATCCATCTTCTCGAGTAAGAAAAGTGCAACGGAACAATTAATTAACGCGTTCGCGATCACGTCTTTCACACGTACTATCACTGCATTTTACACGCGATCTGAAACAGTTAAATGTTAATGGAAACAACTCGCCGCTCTCGTCGTTAGTATGCAAGGCCACGATTTAAATTGAATTGCAAACTCCGCTGGCTTCGATCGAGTGAGAACGATTCTCATCGGCACGATAAATTAGGGAATACGAACTATCGACAAATTTTTCCTTTCTAGCTCTAACGCTCCCTTAGATCGGGCGAAAGGCCGGCAGAAATTAATGAGATCGGCCCGTCGTTACACCGGGGCGAATCGATTTCTATTAATTTCCACGTTATCGGAAACGCGTTTATGACTGGACTAGAGACCGGGCAAATAGTAAACGAGTTTGAAAATCGATGCGCCGATCGACCAGCACGATTCCCCGGTATAATTTATCGCCATAGGCAGTGTCTGTTTCTAGGACGAGCCATCCGTTCGCTCGATTCATCATCGGACGTCGAAAATTCGTTCCTTCGAAATTCTCACGGGCCATTATGCAGGCTGAAATTCCACCGACGAAAGAGAAAGTTCCGATCGAGCTAATTTCTGTGAAATTTTTAGACTCGAAATATTTGAGGTCTTTTGGAGATATATAAAACGTTTAAGGCAATTCCCCCTCTCCTTCCCCGATTTTTGACACATGATCGTATCTCCTTCTTGATAAGATTGTCGTTGTTCTCTTCCCTCAGAGGGATCATTCAGAAACTCAACACCCTCTGTCTATAAATCATGGGCATGCAAGAAATTAATTTACAGGGAAAGAAAAGAAGAATTGATTCAAACTGTAACCACAGCGTAAGCTACCAAATTATAATTAATTAATTTAAAGCAAAAAGTATAACCAGCTACAAAATACAGTCACAGTGTAGACTCCATCGACTCGTAACAAATTAATTCAAAAGTTTCTAATTTCAATTTAAAAACTTCCTGACAAAAGCGAAAAATATAATCAGCTCCAAAATACAACTTGCAATAAATTAATTCAAAAAAAGTTCAAAAGTTCCTAATTTCAATTTAAAAGCATCCTAATGAAAGAAAAAAATACAATCAGCTCCAAAATACAGTCACAGTGTAGACGATCGACTTGTGAAAAGTTAATTCAAAAGTTTCTCAGCTCGATCAAAGAGCAAAACAAATGAAACAACTCATGAACTTGGAGTAGATCGAAATTCCTTATCACCGTCGAACACGCGTGACAGACGAGGTTCAAAGCCTTGATCGACCCATCTCTAATCGCATCTCGAATCGATCACGTCGACGCATTTGGAAACGAACCGGAACCGATGCCAGTGTCCCGCGATAAATCAGCGGGAACACGTCGCGCGTAATTAACGTCGCGGCTAATTGCCAGCCTCCTTTCGCGCTCGCACTGACGATTCACGGAAAGACCCGATCGCGATCGATTCGAGAATCGTCGCGCGAAACTTTTTCGAATCGTCTGGTCGCGCCGCGTTCCACCGTCTGTAAAAAGCGCTTTCGAGTAGCGCCGCCGGCACAACATTCGCACCGCGAAAAGCCCGAGCCACGTCGCGGGGCGAGCATTTTTTCTCTGTTCGAGAGGGCAGACTGAACGTTCGAACCGATCGATCGACTCGACTTTGGGATCCGACAGATGCTACGAGATCTTCTCGCCAGGCCGCAAGAAACTTGGACACGGTGCAACTTGGCCATTTAAGCTCGGGACTCGGCGCTGAGGATGACAAGCAGCTGTGCCGCGATTGGAAGAATGGGATATCCTTGGAAGGGTGAAGATCTTTCGAATCTCTGTTTGACGTGCAGTTATTCCGTTTTACTTGTTCTGTTGTATTCATCTTGACGCTATAGACATTTTTTGTGAAAGCAGAACGATGACGGAGGAAAGCAACTTTGTTGTATTCCAAAGATTTGCATGCTAGAAGAAACGAAATGAATAACAACGAAAATAATATTTTTAAATATGTACGTATATTTAATAATTTTCTAACTTTTAAATTTCACAGAACTAGCGATTAAATTCACTTCTAAAGTGAATTGCTAAAGTTTAAAGAGTCCACTTGAGACAGACGGTGGTTAAAAACCATCGCTCTTTAAACACAAATCCTTGACCTCAGTCGCAAATCCTAACTTCAACACCGTATCTCCTCGAGATCCTCCAGCTTTCTATTTACTCTTAAATCGAACATTAAAACGTCTCCCAGAAGCAATTAGGATCGCCAAGAACTCTAATCCCAAAAAAATATAACTCAAATCCCTTCCTCAATACGCCAAGTCTCCTTAACATCTCCCAGCCCTCAAATCCTACAATCTTAAACATTTATTCTCGAGTACGAGTCTGAAAACGAGTTGAAACGTCTCTCACGCAGACGAAGCAATTCGAATTGTCAGGCGTTGAACTCTAATCCTAACTTCGAACATCGTCGATGGAAGGAGCTACGCAAACCTAGAAGTCGTAAGCTTCTGGCCAAACGTAAACTTGAACCCTTTCCTCTGCTTCAGCAACGGAGTTTTAAGTAACGACACGATTATTCAAGGAACGCAAAAAATCAAGAGAGAGAGAGAGAGAGAGAGAGAGAGAGAGAGAGAGAGGGAGGGTTCTTAGAGCCTTTGGTCCTCGAGCACGGAGCCAAAGAGAAACAAAGTTCCAGGACCGTTACTTTACATCGTGGAATTCACTTAACTTTATCTTCCCGGAACTTCCGAATGATCCCTTATCCCCAACGAGGTCACGCCGGGATCACTGCTGGCAATTTGCAATTTTTCCTCCCCGGAAACTTCGGTGTGCCACCGCTCACCGGCGAGAAGGAGCTTCCGATTTTATCGACGTTCTGCGTTTAATTATAATTAATGACCGTGGTTCGCGTGGCCGACGGTGTGTCTCGTCGAGTTTCCCTCGTTTTCCTCTGGCTGAAATAACTGTAATTGATATTTTCAAACCTCTTGCGCTGGAATGACGTGCCACGCACGTCGAGAATTTTTTTTGTCCCAAAATTGCAATATTTCCTCGGTGTTAAGTATATTCATGTAGAAACGAAATAGGCAAAAGAAATAATAAAATTGTTACTTCTCAATAATTTCTGTCCAGTGATATGAGTACAAAAAGAGAGCGACGAATTATTGTGTATATGGTTTGGTCACTCGTTATGGTCCGCAATCAGTTGCCAGCGCAAGCGGTTAATAGAACTTTCGCGTTTGGTCGCGCGCTGAAAGTTTCGACGAGAGATTCCTCGATACCGAAACTTAGTCGGTTCTAAATTTACATTTATATTTCAATCGTACTTTAAATCGTACTTTGTATTTCGTGTATTGCGTTTTAAATTAACGTTTCCAAGCACTGCGACTAAATTGGAGCAAATATCTAGAAAAATGATAGAAGACGAATGGCAAGTTTGACAGTTTCTTTGAAATCGAACCGAGCTTTCTTATTGCAGACTAACTGGCTCAAACAATATCGACGATTTCGAAAATTCTTCGCAACTACTTCATTTTTTTTTTTTTTTTAAATTTTTGCCAAAGTTTCAAGAACATGAAAAGTTCAGAGAGTTAGACTGCGAACGATGGACCAGAAAATGGTCTATAACTATAGACCGCATTATTATACAATTGCTTCATAATCGTAACAAAATAACCAATGTTTTGACAATAGTCAACAATTAATATCATTTCACGCGCGACGAACGTTATATTAAAAGTCTCACCATTTCATCCGTGACAATTTACCTCGCATACAAAAACACATAAACATCCACGGTCTAGCGATGAACTATGCGAAAACACGATCTTGTGTCACGAGTCTCGATGGTATTAATTTCCCTGCGAGGGTAGTATCGATTGGAAACCAGGTCAGTGAATCTACCTCGTCGAAGCATTCCCTAGAGAGAGAGAGAGAGAGAGAGAGAGCAAAGTTTATCCTGGAAACGTGTAGATCGAAATCCGCGTGTAAATTCGTCGTTTCTTACGCGCGAATGAATTCCTATGTTGAAAAATTCCTATCGTTACGTAAAACTCGCAGCGCACTTTGCTCTTTCCAAAGGGGTGGTTTGGGTTAGGTTTCTCGAGGAACTTGGACTGCCCTAATGCCCGACGGTTGAGGAAGAACGGAAGAAAGTCCAATGTTCCGCGGTCGATGGAAACAGTCGAGTCATTCTGGGAGGAATACTGTTCACGAAAGTGAAGATTACTTGAGGGAGAATGATTCATTGGCGATCGGGAAGTTTGTAGCTGAAAAGCAAGAGGAAATGTAGTTGGATCCGGTGGAAACGCTTTCTTCGAAAGTTTGGCTAGCCGATAATTCGAGGAAATGCCGTTTAGGTGGAATTTAAATTTGCAACATAAGTAATGATATTTATGCAATGTAAATATAAATGTTTAGACATTGTAAATAGGTTTGACAGACGGAAAATTCGAGTTTCGACTTTAGAGTTGTAATTTAAATGTATCGTACATGTGTAAACGTAATAATTTACACGACAACGTTATTTAATTTTGTGATGTGAGTATGTGTTAAATACACGTAATTTATATTGAATACAAAATTCATTGTATATAATTATGTTCATGTCATTGTATATTTAAATACATGTACAAGTATATCTGTAAGAAAATTTCTTAAATGAAAAAGAAAAGGAAATTTATAATTTTGAAACTTGTAACTGTAATTTCACAGACGAAAACAAGAAGAAATACATACGATCGAATGAATGTGTTTTAGCAAACTACTTACCATTTACTAAATATTTACTAAGGGGAGTTTTGAAACAATTGTTACAATAGGAAACTAAGAGAATCACGACCTGCTACATTTTTCCAGTTTCAAATTTGATCTGTAATTAATCGATCGTCCATTATTAATAAATTTCTCTTTGTATAAAACTCTGAGATTAAATGTATAATTCTGCCAGTCAACAAATATTGATTGTTTGAACATCAAACACGTTCTCGTTTTTCCGCGAAACGTGACACGTGTAATACACTGACTTTTCATACGCGTCATATCAGTCAGGTATTACTTATATTTTATGTACATATTAAAATCAATAAAAATGGACGTATCGTGTCCTTTTCCCCTGACGCGGTCCTCAAATCACAATACAAATTGAAAAATACGGCAAAACGAGAAGCACTCGCGCGACTATAAAACACCCGCCGCTGAAAATGGAAAAGTAGAAAGTTCCCCGGCGGCTTCAATTGTTCCCCCGGAATTTCGGGCATATGTACACGTGTCAAGCGCACACTTCGAAGACCGCCATTTTGAATCAAGCACCTCCTCGTGTCCAAAACTCATCGTCTATCCCCAGTATCCATTCAACGTAATTACTCAATCGCTACTTCAACCATTCATCACTCGCACTCAACACACGAGAATTTCATTCATACCCAAGTCCATTCACCTCCTCGTTATATTCACTTCTACCTATTCACATCGGACCTTCCTCGAAAATGCAATACAAAAGGACAGGAAGAAAAAAAAAATGGGAGTTATAGAAATCCTTCGCGTCACACGTGACGATATTTAAAATTGGTATCTGTCGCTGCTGTCTGTACAGTTAGTAATTTTTCTACTAAATTAATTTTTTTTTTTTTTATCAATAACAGTAACAATTTACTCTGGTATTGTTATACGATTGAACCATTTAAAACTACGTTGATTAAGCGAAAAAATGGCGACGATAGAAATTAACTTTGATAGAGAAATGAATAATTAAAGATATAGTTTTAAATGAACGACACACGTGAATTCTATTTGTATAATTCACGTCTGTCCATTTTTATAGGAACTACTCGCAGTCAGAAATTATATTGATGAGATGATTTTGTAAATCGGGAGATCTCTATTAACCGAAGCACATTCAATTTTATTCAGTACAGTAAATATTATAAGAAAATATTTCGTTTGCTACGCATTAACTGCCCTGCTACAGTGTTGCGAAATTCGTTTTCTGAGAAATTCAACGCGTGCTGAAATAATCGGAAAAAAAGCCAACAATAACCAAAAAGAAGTTACCATCGCGAGAGCAAAAGAATTTCCTCGACGAAATAGCGGCGTAACTTCGCTCACTTCGTTCCAATTATTTTTCAATACACACGCGCGCGCACACACACAGACACAGACGCAGACACACACAAACCTTCCCTCGTTCTCCGATTTCCACGTTACGTCGCGCGACGTTACACCGCGCCGGAAAAAATATAATTGAATTAGAAAGAAACAAAAAATGAATTTTTCGCGGAGCGCTACGGGGGAGACGTAACAGCGAGTCGTAATCGACACGTACGCGGAACGCAATATCAGAATCGAAAGCGGTGAAAACTCGATCTCTCTTTCTCTCTCTCTCGTGCCAAAGGGAGAGCTGAAATTCGAGAACTACCCTTAAAATGGTGTACCAGGTTTTATTTCTGTGGAACCGCGAAACGCTATTTCACCGCGCGACCAACCCCCTTTCACCCTCTCCCCGCCCCTTCCTGCCCATCGTTCGTCGAATGTTATTCCCTTCCGCCATCCGCCTTTTTCCCGTTCGAGTTCCGATTTATGATTTGTCGAAACGCCTTGCCGGAACGCATCTGCATAACACGCGGCCGCGGCGTTCAACGACAACGCGATAACGAACGACGCACGCGATACAGTGAAATTTTCCAGTGGCTCCAATTATCTCTGCATTACGTTCCGATTGAAAGTCCCGCGGAAAACCGCGCCCGACTCCCTTGGATATTATGGTTTTATTCAACGGCTGGGAAAACGAGGCGAATTGTTACGCGATTTATTCCGCGCCGCGTTCAGACATGAAACTCACAGTTTCACATTTCTTGGAAGTTTTCGCTACAGTTTCACATTTTCGAATTCGGTTCCGCGTTTGGTTTCGTATTGCTCCGTTGAGGAATTTTATTACCGATTTTCCTTCTGTGGAAGAATTTCTCTTTGATATTTAATAATTTTTTAAATGTTTTAATGTTTAATAACTTTCAAACGTTGGAATCTTTTATTACCGTTGGTATTAGTATTTACTATTTATTATCGCCGGTTACAGCATTTAGTAAATAATAATACTCCGACACAAAAGTTTGGAGCATCGTTTATTTTCTAAACTAAAATAAACTCGGATGGTAATGAAATATTTTAATTGACTGGCGATTAATTAAACTACTGTGATACTATAATATTACGAATGGAGCATTCATTTACTTGAACAAGCGATTATTTTTAAATTTACTGCGACAACGTACGCAACAATTGAATGATGCAGTCTCTGAGACCTTCTGCAGTGATTGCGTAAATTTCAACGTCTGTTCAAAAATAATAATAATTCTATATTTTCCATCATTTCGGTTTCAGACGTTAATGCAATTCGTAACGTTTCGTCGAAGATTCTCTGTAACTGATACACCGTGGCGGATAAAACCACGGTTTCAGCGTCGTGTGTTTCACAGAGGGCCATAATACCGAATGATCCATTCGACGGTGAATCGCAAGCAATACGAGATGCCCGTAATTTCAACGAAGGAACAAGATTACTTAGCTTTCGACCATCTTCTTCCGTATGACGAGCGTTTCACGCACAATTTCAGGTCGTCAAGTCGGTCGGGTCGTACTCTATGCCAAGAAAATTGGAGCGGATAAATAACTACGAGCCACGTGAAATAAAATTCAAAGAATCCGGACGAACCGCCATTCAAATTGCGCTTACTCGGGAGAACGGATTTGTGAAAACGGTTACTACCGTTAACCGCGACGAGATCAAAGAAGAGGAGCCTCGACTGTTGGGTCGGTTCTTTCTCTTCTCTGAATTATAAAGGGAGAGCGAAGACCCTTCCCCCGTACGAAAATATTCAAAAATACGGTCGCCGGTCGACCAACTGAGATCGAAACGAACGAGCAGAGAAGAGAATATCACGCCGCAAGTATCACAGACCCCTTGCTTCTTGTTCGCTCGACTCGTTAAGGAAACAGGAGAGAATCATCGAAATGCAAACACGCAACGTCTACCTATGCAATAAGAACGAACGGTTCGTTCTGACTTCATTTCGAAATTATAAGTTCGGAGAAATCTATTCTCACGGAAAATTTCACTGAAACCTCACTCGTTCCATCGTTTTTCAATATCGATAATATCGAACGTATCGTATCGTATTAAATTTCGAGAATTAACCTCAATTATTTCAATCTCAGTAAATTTCTACCAATGATTAATTATTGGAAAAGTACGAATATTTCTGTTTCTATTCTATAAGGAAGAAGTTATCCAGTTTCTTGTTTTCGCTCTGCTTGTTCTAAGGTCGCGTTTACGCATTTATAATTCTACTCGATTACGATTCAACGTAAAAATTTCATTTTTTAATGTTGTGAAGGGAAATTTCAAGAATTCGTTCTTCGATAAAAATCTTACAATTGCAAAGATATTGGAATATTTATATATACAAGAACGATACACAGGTTCAGTTTGGATACATTTTATGTGTATATTACGTGTATTGCAAGGAACAAATGGTTTGAAATTTCATAATCTTTTATATAATTAAGTGGAAACTTTGAATAAAACACATTTAAAGAAGCACACTTTAAAGAAATTACAATTTTACCTTACACTATGTTCAATAAATTGTGACGAATATTTGTTGAACCTAAGAAGATAGAAATAATCGATATTTAGTTTCCATAAGTTTCAAATAATTAGAACATTTTTCAACAGAATATCTGCCATTTACGTGCAAAGAAAGAAAAAAAGATTGAAACTATAGAATCTCATTTAGACCAACATTTACCATACTTGCATCCTTATTCAAAGTTCTCGTTCAACTCTTTCATCTCCAATATTCTTTTGCGAATTAGATATTTATGCAGGATAGTCATTTCAACATGACTCACGCAGATACTTTCTTCTTTACATCCAAAGGAAGAGCAACAAGATACAATTTGACCTGACGTAACGCTCAATTCTATTTCCAATTTGCGTTTTAGATCTTCCGTTTCATAAGTCTGAAACGTGCATTCGATGCACAACGTTAGCTCGCCATTTGTGTTCAGTAAAATAATCAAAATTTAAAGTAGAATCGCGCTCTGTCATTAACTCGATCTTACATCTTTGCTCGAAGACACATTTAATTTTCCCATCTTCAACGTTCTTTTGTGAATTAGGTATCTGCGTTGAGACAGCACAGTTTCAACCTGATCCAGAGAAGATTCTTTCCCCTTTACATCCGAGGTAGAGGAAGAGCAACGAGAGATATTATTACGTCTGGCCAGACAGAAAGCACGTAACAGCTCAGTATGATTCCACTCGTCGAACCGTAAATCGGTCCGAATTCGTTTGAGATCTACGTAAACTCGAACGCGAGGCAAGAGAATGCCGAAACCGGAGGGGAAAGCAGAGAGAAGAATCCGACAATGGAACCGATGGAACTCGTATTATTTGCGATGTTGAACTATTTTGCAACGCTCTGCCGAGCCGGCCTCTTTCGAGTTTCCTAAGGAGAGAGCGACGCTTTCTTCCCTCCCTTTGGCTGCTTGAATTATCGGAATATCCTGATGCTTGCTCGTCCACTTGTGCTTCGGCTCTGTTTCTGCCGCTCGAAACATTCATCGGAGAGACGAAAGCACGATTCCTACGATATTGGTCTAGCGATCGGACGAAATGTGTGTGAAAGTAGAATGGAATTTTGCGGAAAGTGCGTGAGATTTCCAATTTTTGTTAAAGAAAAAAAAAATTGATTTTGGGAGATATGGGATTTTGATTTGGCTTCTACAGTAGAGTTCGTTTCAAATTTTTAAAAGGATATTTTAGGACGTAGCATTTCTAGTAAAATATTTCGTTTAGTCTGGTATATAGTTTAATATTTCTAATAATTTCTAATATTTAAACAACGCAGCATTTTTAAACAACGTCCCTAGCGATTTCGTTACGTTTTTAAGAAAAACATGCGACTGTAAGAAAGTACTGCGTATGATTTGAAAGAAACTATTGATTTTTGATTGCACATTAATGTCAATAAATTAATTGTTACATTGATATCATAAATGATAAATAATAAATTGATGTTAGTAAATTTAGAATTAAAAAAATTCAATGGAACAGTGTAATCTGGACCAATATAATCGTGACTACAGTGTCAGTGAAATTTCAAAATATTTTATACAATACAAACATGTAGCACGTTGATAAAATGCTTCTATATCTGTTCCAATATATATTGATATACAATATATACAGTTATTATTAAAATGAGAAGCCTTGAAATGAAACTGCCTTGAGATAGTTGAAATGTTAAAGACAATGAAGTTATTACTTTGGAATATTTAGCATGATAGCAATATCCATATTGAATAAAAAATGATGGAAAATTGGATACGATTGAAAATTTCAACCAATGAATTAATCAATTAATTCTCCAAATTAATAGAGCAGTGGATTTTTCATTCTCGAATTTTACAACTGTCTCGAATTCTTTTCATCTTCTACAAAATTCGGCCGAAATCTGTCGACATTCTCCAATTAGCAGCGAAACAAGCGGTGCACAATCTTCTAATCAAATTCGGCGAAAATCCAGGGTATCCGGATCGCGTTATCAAAAACAACGTTCTCAAACTGGCGAGCTTAACTAATATCGCCAACGTACCGCGTTGTCTGTCGGCCATTAGCAACACGGCGCGCCACTTCCGGCTCGAGGAAGCTCGCGCTCGCGTGAACAAAAGCGTTTCTCCGTGGCCAATATCATTTTAGTTCATTGGTCGAACGTAGCTGAGCGGCTCCGCGTTCTCGCGACGCAAGTGATTACATTTGCCCGCCATTTCTAATTAGATAATTGCACCGTCGCAGAGAGAGAGAGAGAGAGAGTAGACAAAGCTGTGCTCGTCATTCGACGTATTGGTACGTTCGCGCGTTTCCATGTTACACAATATCCGCGACTATTAAACCGGCACGACAATATTCCCAGCGTTTCGTGCGTCTGAACACAATCGTAAATCCGCGAGGGAGACGATAGAGAGCGATCGAAAAGCCGTGTCGCGAATTTCCGTGAACAAAAAAAATTCCACCTCCGGCCCCCTCCCCCTTGTTATTGGGAATCGCTTCGTCGTCGCACCTGCTCTTGCCATCCCCCCTTTGTTTCGTCGAAGGTTCGATGATCGCGGTAATTTGAAGATGAAAGGATAAAGCTCGCTTCCGGACAAAGAACTCTGGAGTACGTTGCTTTTTAACCCCTTGCGCTGGCAACTGGCTCGCGAACCATAACGAGTGACCGAACTGTATACAATAATTCGTGGCTTTCTCTTTCTTTGGAACTTGTCGGTACGATATCACTGAATAGAAATGATCACGAAGTAATAAACTTGTCGTTTGCCTGAGTTACGTTTAGATATACTTAAAATTGAGAGAATGTTGCAATTTGGGACATGTGGCATGTGATTCTAGCGCAAGAGGTTAACGTTGATTCGTGAATTTTTCTAGGTTACGCTATGTTTTCATTCTTTCTTCGTTTTGTCAAACTGCGTGACAATGAGCTGACAATGAGGTTCGTGTGTACGCAGTATCAAGCAAGTTAATGCGATATCTGGTGGTAATTTTTAGCTGGACGATTTTCAAAACTATTTGTTCCCATTTGTTACAGTTGTCTAACATAGACGTAGTTTTAGAATTTATTACACTGTTCTCGATATTCTGAGGCATTAAACTATACGTTTATGTTGATATTCGTGTGAGATAAAAGTTGTTCTAACAATAAGCAAGTAAATGATTCTCTGCTCTCTTACGAGTAATTCAAATTTATTATTAAAATTATTAGAAAGTGAATTTATTTGAAAGAATAAACAAACAAAAAAAGAAATGATTATAGAAACATCATCGTTGTGGTAATTTGTATTACAGAAATTTAGAATACTTAATTTTAACTTGCATTTTACATTCTCTGCAGTAAAAATTAATTTGTGAGAAAGTAGTGTAAAACAGAAGCTATATTTTTTGATATTCTTTAAAATGTGAATGTTTGTAAAATTGCGAATATATAAAACTAGTAATGTGTTAATTAAAAAATTTATCCGCGAGATGAGCTTATTGTCTCTATTTCAACAGAGCGACGCAAATGAACTATTACGTTTATTAATGACATTGCACATTCAATTTGTAGATATTTGCACTGCATCTGTCTGCTCTCCTTTGTAATTAATTCTGAGCGGCGTACGTTAATTAATTGATTAATGAAATATCGGAAAAGGAAGAAGTGTTTCACGCTCTATACTCTAGAACTTTTGAATGCGATATTAATATCTCTCAAATTATTAATTTTCTGTCAATCTTTCTTGTACCTATCACATGAAAAATAATTTCATAACGTCATATAAAATCACTCGAGAAATTATGAATTAAGAAAAATCGCTAAAAATCGGCGGGACATTCGTTATAATAAAGTGGTACTATTTGACAAATAATTTTCAATCGATCTGTTTCATAATTACTTCTCGATAGTTTCTCATTTCAGGCAAATGAGCGATTGTCGATAACTGTATCGAAATTGATGCGTTATCTAATTAAGAAAAAGACAATTAACTGCGTCACGACTGACAGATATTAATAAACGAGGTACTGATATTCGATAAAGTAGATACTAAAGAAAAATATTGTATAATTCAACGATTTCGTTCTTCGAAAGTAGTGTCGTACGATTGCTTTCGGTCCTCTTGCCACGTTTGTCGCGTCGAAATAAAAAGGAAACGCGCGGCTATCGCCTCTTTTATTAAATACAAACAAACAAATCCCAGAGACGTTCTCGTGTTTCATCTCGGCCGCAAAAGGGCGAGACGGAAGCGACCGATCGAAATAATATGGGAATCAATTCCGCTGCTGGTTGAATTGAAAATCAATTTAGCCGAGGCTGATTTTATTTCACCGTCACGTTGCATTTTACCAAGTTCGACTGCCGGCAGGGTGAGAGGGGAGGGAAATGTAAAAACGAGGCGTCCAGAGAGTTTCTCGCCGGATACAGTTCTACCGAACTAATTGTTCTTGCCCAATCTACCGAGCAAATTCCTTTAATGGAACGCTGATGCATAATACATGGGCCGATATATAATACAAGAGAACCGGACGCGTAAACATCCGATATTTCGAAATAATCGATGAGAAGAAATGAGTTCGGAGAAGATGTAGCGACTTAAAATATTCGAATATTTTATGGATACGTGTATATGCATTGTGCGTGTTGTATAAAATATTTTGACATGTGTTATAGCGAGACAAAACTCGTCGTGATCATGTTGGTCAAGTCTGAAACAGATTTAGATGTACTTTTGAAATGTATTTGTTAGGTGCATATATGTGACGATAGTTTATTACTAATTAGAGAAAAAAGATGAACGTACACACATACAATGACATACATGTGTACATTTAACAAAATGTACAAATCTTCCAAATAAATTTCCTCAGAATTATCAGATCGAGTATCAGTTTCAAGTATGAAAATTATCGAACACCGAATACCGAAACTTTAATAATATTTTACTAAGGCACGAATATCACGATACAGCATATTAATCAAATTTGAAATGAATCTAAAAATATATACAAAAGTACGAGATATTTAATGAACACACACACACACACACACATATGTATATATTAAAAGTAATTAAACAGCCCATTGTTCATTATATTAATATTAAGTGGGGTCACATTCGACACATTATGCAATTCAATTTACACGTTATACAACTCGCGTCGTACACTAATTTTCATGCTTTGTAATATGTATGTTTTCACTAAATATTTTCTAACTTCTCCATGCACTTTCGGAAACTATGCACTTTCAAATTTTACGGGTAATGTTGCTGGATGAGCATAAACGCACAAAAATCGAAATTCACGTAAACATCTGCTGTTTAATTATCAACTATATCGCGCGCCATCATCAACGGTGAAACTTCCGTCGGATCGACGAATCTTGCTTCGAGTTAATCGTTGCCAATGTAATTAGCGACGTGACGACGAGTTCGTTTAACTCGAGTCGAGCTTCCCCGTGGATGATGGTGTCCTTACGCGAAGTTACGTTCGAGTGGAGAAGGTCAATTGGAGAAATTAAGCGTAGACTTCAGACAAGATAAGTAAGAAAATTAAGAGAAAAGCATTTTTACCTTTATTATTAAGTTGCAAGTAGGCGATATCGCTCCCAACGTTAGGTAAATTTTAATTTAAAATTTAAATCCCAATTTTAATAAAATTCCAAATTTCGTTTCTACAACATCGTCAATTAGATAAATAAGAGGAGGCATTTTCGCAACATCACTTGAAATAATAACAAATATAAAATACCAGAAACGCAATATTTCCCTCCGCGATTAGAATCGAACGTGGCTTCTAGAATTTCGAGAGGTTAGGCTACCGAACTGGCGATGAAGAGATATTTCAATATTCCGCCATTATTCGGAAACTTGGAGCGAAAGGCTCGTTCAACCTGCATCGAGAAATTATTAAAACCTTGGCGGGGCAACTAAACTACAAAGTACAAACTAACTTGTTCAATTAATATTTAACAATTCTAGAAACCCCGTTAGATTAAAAAACGCGAGGAGCACTGATTAAACTAAACGAAAATTACCATTTTTTTTCTCTCTCTCTCAACGTGAACTGAATTAAGTACAACAGGACGAGGCGAACGATTCTACGTATATTCAGAAAAAAAAAAAATAAAATAAAATAAAAAGAAAAAATGGAAAGTGCTTCGGGTGTTAAATAATACTTCGTAGAGGTATAACCGTGAGCACAGCATAGTGCACGCTACGAATAACTGCAATTCTCTAATTAGAATATAAGTACCTTCTGCAGCAACGAGTACAGCTAAACATTTACTAAATAATAATTATCATCTGGGAATTTCCATTTTATCAGTAACAGAGTCTCGCTGTGGATAAACAGATTTCAATGCTGAATTAATTTACGATAAAGTCCGAGTTGGAGTGAAATAAGACACAACAAAAATTTACCTTTATTTGAAAAATAGCTTCACATTGAGCTGAGATGAAACAGGTTGTTTGCAAATAATTTTTTACTTCAGTTTAATTTATTGAACCATGACAACGATAAAGTCGGAAGTTATTTAATTTAAGAAACTACGAATAGTAATAATAAAAAGTACGAAGTGATGCTGAAGAATGATTCTATTTGATAGGCTGATGATGAGATAACTTAGAGAAAAATAATTGAATTTGAGCTCGGGTATGCTAGCACATGTCATTTCCCTAATTGTAATCCTTCTGGCATAAAATTATTTGGATTATTTGAATTCCATAATAATTATACAAAATAGAGTTACTGAGATAATGAAATTCTTAGATTTATGCAATGCCAATGTCTGCGAATATTTTTTAGCCAGCATTGTTCGAATAAAAAGCAAATGAAGGTTTATTCTCGATGATACCCAGCCCTCGAAACAAAACGGAACGCTAATTGGATTTCAATCGCGGGATACCAAAATAATCGCATGCACAGTAATCGCGCTTATCATTTCCTTATTACCACGAGTCATTAACCCGATATTAATTACTCCTTTTCATATCGCTATCCTAACGCAGTAACCGGTATGAAAGTTTTTTTCTTTTTCTTTTTCTTTTGACAGCCCTGTCAAGATGGGACGGATAATCGCATAAAGCACCTTTATCGCACTTTAGACCATTAACCCGATATTAATGACGCTCACGATGTTCGATATCTAGATTAACTTACCGGGATTATTAATTACACCCTCGCGGACGTGACTGATCGAGAAGGAATTCCGTGTCGATTATTAAAAGGCCAAAGATTGAAAATGAAATTATATTTGTTCCCGATTGTTATATCGGATTAAAGTTCTCCAACATAAATCTAATTGACATAAGAGCGACTAACTTCTGAATATTGTTACATTGTTGTCAGATTGTAAATTATTTCGACATCTGTAAGACCGACTAACTTCTGAATATTGTTGCATTGTTATTTATTGTCAGATTGTAAATTATTTCGACATTTATAATATTTGTAATTTCCCTATTAACAAAAATAGATATATTATATTTTAGTTTCCCGCTCTGTCTCTCAAACTGTCCACTCGCCACTTGTTAGCCACGTGTTAAGTATGATAATTCTACAGCTCTCGCAATAAATACTCATTGTCAGTGTGCGCGTAATACTTCAGCAGTTAATAAAACTTTTAATTAAATTTCGTTGAAGCCCCTCAGTTCTACGAGAAACGTATAAAACGCGGCAACTGTTGAATGCTTCTAATTCAATGTGCCGGGGGTGTGTGCAAATGAAAAATTGCGTCGCAAAGAATGTGAAAGAGTAGCGAAACAAATTGGACGTGTTTGTAAAATTTACACGGTTATTAATCACATGCTTGTGTGGTGATCAATCAAGAATAAAGCTGAAGTTGTATTTCTTTCATATATTGATAATTATAACGGAATATTCATATTCGGTTTGTTGCATAGAAGGCTCAGGAAGTAAATGTTCTGTTGTTGAAATTATCAGTCGACCAAATAATTGTGATATTATTCTACTAAATTGTTGCATGGACTGAAAGTTTTAATAATAAAAATATATTTGTCACTTTTAACGGAGAATGAAAATTTACACTGATTGATTTCTGCGTGATAAAATGTCTGTATAAAAAAAAAAAAAAAAGAGAAATATGAACGTATTACTAAGATTCGCACGATTATTAATTACTGCCTGATCAATCGAGAACAGAAATACAATTACGTTCCTCTCATATCGATAATTCTATTTATTTCGTATTCACAACGAAACGCTTTGTCTGATCTGAAGTTCAAAATCATTCTCTTTTTCCCTTCGTGCGACGCGGTATCAATGGAGAACGAGAAACACGAACAAGAAGACAATAGGACGTACTGGCAAAAAACGATTTACGTTCCGGCAGAGCAAATGAAGGACAAGCATCTCCAATAATGAACCGGCCGCAAGATTACCGGACTGTATCGTGATCACACAGTTTCCACCGCAACATAATGAGATGGAGCCCAATTGAAGTGCCAGCATTCAAGTCGGATCTCGCGTCCTGGCGGATGAAACTG
Organism: Tetragonisca angustula; assembly: GCA_036937485.2. Lineage (NCBI taxonomy): Eukaryota > Metazoa > Arthropoda > Insecta > Hymenoptera > Apidae > Tetragonisca > Tetragonisca angustula. Next base: position 207,668 of record JAWNGG020000014.1, read on the forward strand.
TATTTACAGAAGAGACGACGTCATTTATTAATGGTCGTAGTCCGACTGTTAATTTCGCGACAATTAATTAACAGCGGGAACTTATTACTCTCTGCTTCTCAATTTGTCGGTACTGTCTGGTCTGAGAATCGCGATAGGAGGAATTTTCGCTCGATCGAACGAATACGTGAGATTGTCGTTTTCGTTAATCCATTCCGAGGAAATACGAATCTCTGAATGTTGCTAAACTTCGAGTTAGTCAACGTCCCTTTCGATTCTTTGAACTGTTTTTAATATCAACCTCTTGCGCTGGAACGCACGTTGAAAATAATTTTGGCCCAAAATTGCGATATTTTCTCAGCTCAGGCAAAACAAATAATAAATTTATTACCTCTTAGTAATTTCTATCGAGTGATATACCGATAAATTCGAAAAAAAGACGAATTATCGTACATGGTTTGGTCGTTATGATCCGTGAACTAGTTACTAACGCAAGAGGTTAAACGTCGACTGATGAAACAATTTAAAGCTCAGTGGTTTTGAAATTTAATAACGATTCAAATTATTTGGTATTTACTAGCCTATTCACGAAGACATAAATTTCACTTGATTTTTAGAACAAAGCAATCAAATCTGTATAGATTTTAAAAAAAATCACGTCTCGATCATTTCCAGCGTTAGAAATCAACTCGCGGTCCGTACTTTGGGATCAATCTCTACAGTCCTAGGGTGCAGATGAACCAAATTCCCACCGATATCCATTCGACAGAGAAAACGAAACTTCTGTCATCCATTTTCGTGAAAATATAAATTTTCATTCGTGATATATCACGAGAACGCGGAAAAAGACGTTCATAAGAGCAGATCAAAGACCGTTCGAATGCTATCGGTCCACGAAACCGCAGTACCCTCGGATCAACTCGTTCTCCAAGCACAGGCCGACGTTGGCTCGGCACACAATGGCACACAGTGGCACACAGTGGCACACAGGCATCCATTTAATTAGCGCAACTGAACGCGCTCTTACGCATCCAGCGAGTTTCGATATCGTGGACCAGCCTGTGAACGCGCAATCTCGTTCGATCAATTCATCAGGATTAATCCTGTGTTCATAGATGCGGCGCCATGACCAGCGTCGCGACACTATTACGTGGCACAACGTGGCGTTGCTAAAGATTCATTGTCGACAATTACCTCGTAGCGAGAAGTTTGCCTGGGACGAAAGCCGCAAGACGTGGCTCACCTTGGACAAATGGGGCAGACTGTTTCTTTTGTTGTTTGCCGATTCGTTGGAAAATTACTTTGTTCCAATTATTCTAGTTCTAGTTCTAATTACATACTGTGTAATAGTTCTAGATAATAATAATTTATATATAATATAATATAGTTCTAATTATATAATAATTAATCAGTGGATCATCGACCTGGTGACTCGAGCAACGTGACTATTAACTTTTCGGCAATCGGTCAGACTACAAAAATCATTCAGTGGTTCTTTGCCGTTTATTCGCTGGTTTTTCTTTCAGATCATACCGATGAGAAAGGAAACTTTCATTTTTAATAGTTTTCCAAGCTCTTCGAGTTTTCAATTTTCAGATTCAAAATCGCGAAGACAGCGAACTAATTTCCACGCCTAATGCATAATTTCCTTGATGAAAATTTGATATGTTTGAAAGAAGTATTTTCAAATGGAACTAAACACACTGTCAGTGTAGTAAATGATATAAATGCGATACTTTTTACTACATCTGACAGATGACAGATTGGTGGCCTACAATCTACAGTTAATCCATCTTTGGTGTGCTAACTGTGGTAGTGGTTGCCATAGATGTGTGAAAATACATGGTGTTTGTATGGAAGGATGAGTGTGGCGAGAGTGAGAGTATAAGAGTGGTGTGGTGTTTGAGATATTCCAGGGCAGAAGAAAGAACGAATGAGAGAGATGTATGCGAGAACAGCTGAACAGCGCGGGCATGGTGACGAAAAAACAAATGTGCTCAGTCGAGAGTTGGATAGACGCGTGACTTGAGTGTAGCAGAGTACGAGAGTTGAAACAGAGTGTGAGAGTTAAATATATGTATTTTGTAATTTCTATTAAGTCTATCTCCAACTTAGTGTGTTTATCAGTCGATCCACTAACACTAACTGTGTTCGACAAGTACATTATTCCTAGCAAAAAGTTTGCGCTCGAACGAGAATATTCAAAAACATTGAAATTATAATATTTTGTGGCTGCGGATTTCATTACTTTCAGTTTCGATCCTTTCATCAGAAAAGGAACAACTCAATAATGCACGGAACATATGGGTGCACAGAGAGAATGTTTCATTTTATAAATACAATTTTCGAGCTGTTAATTCGAAAATAGTTTACAGGTAGATAAAGAAAACAGGAAAGTTAATTTTACATATATTTACGAGTATTGGACATTTAGAAGATATTTCGACTTCAGTTTCGTAAAATCAAAGTTACAATATTGTACGAAAAATAAAAAGAGACATGACGTATAAAACGTCCAGATTAAAAATTAAACAAATATTTTTGCCAAATAAAAATCACAATTTCACAACGTAATAATTTTATCACGTACGTCAATGAAAATATTGTCTCAACGAACGAAAACATCGACAATTAAAATTACTCTCGTAATCAAAATAGTATTCAATAATATCAGTAATATCTCAATATGCAATGGAAGAAATTTACGGTGAAATATATATTAATTGCTATTGCACGCGAACACTATAAAACATGAATTTATCTCAATTTTAATTAAGTTCCGTTAACATTTTTATAGCGCTATTCGAAAAGACTCGAAATTAACACCGAAGCCATACACGTGAATAACTTTGCAAAAGAAGTTGGTTTTACAGACTGTCTCGTAATTCTTTCGCGTGTTTACACAACAACGGAAAGTCATTGGATACTGTTGGAGAAAATAAGTCGCGAGTCTGAAACATATTTTAGACGGTCCATTTGGGACTGGCGTAGTTTCCGAGTTCATATTCGTGAAAATGGCATAAATAAAAACTTTGCAAACAATCGAGTTTCATGTCCGAGTTCCTGTCTAAACGATGCGAGCAAAAAGAACGAGACGTACGACGCAGGCCACTTTCGTAATGATCAGAACAGACGGCCGAACTTTCCGGTCGAATAATCGACAACATCGCGTGTCTGACTATAAATTGCCGATACTACTGAAATACGCGTGGCTGTGTAGCAACGACGTACCCGGACAGAAAAATTTCAAGTTCCCCAGACGTAAAACAAATTCTCATTTCTCTGTCGATTATTAACCACTTTGGAATTAATTAAACAAAATAAAATAAACCGTGCTGTTTGATAAATTTTCAAGTCCGACTTATTCAAAGACAAAGTACTAAACAAAAGAATGGTATTCTTTCTTTCCGAGATATTTTCATGTGTAGAATAACTTTCTACTTGCAGTGCCGCGATTTCAGAAACGCTTTGTTACATTTTATTCGCTAATACGATAATCGATAATCCTGTCAATAAGCATCGTGCATAAAGAAAAATGGCAGCGAAAGCAGCGACGCAAGAGCCAGGCGCAGCATTTTTTCGCTCGGCGCCGGTCCCTTGACAGAAATAGTTAAAAAAGAAAAAAAAAACGGCTGGCGAGTCTCTGTTCGTGACAGAAATAAAACATTTCCAACAGCAATGATCGTGTACGTACGCATAACATATTCAGCACAGTTTCAAGAGACACACGCCGCGTCCAACAAACAAAACTTCGCCGGTGGAAAGTTGCGAACAAATGCACGGACGAAACAAGAGGATTTCAAGACACGCGTGGACACTGACAAGAACGAATTCTCCGCAAGAACGGTAACGGGGCGCATTTCTCAAACATCTAACCCTTCGGGCAAACATTTCTGAGATAGAAACATTCATAAGCGAAGCGGACGTAAACGCGTCATCGCCGATGAGAAACAGGGAATTCAATTGCTCGTGAAAGCGTTCGAACAATTACAAGAACTTTTTATGAATGTGTCGCGTGAAACGTTTAAAAATTTCATTAACAGTATAAAGAGATGTGTCTGTCACGATCACGTTTGATCGACTAAGTTTGAAGTAAATCTATAGATACATTTTTAACCACTAGCGCTGGCAACTGACCATGACGAGTGGTAAAAATTATTGAGAAGTAAATAAATTTATTATTTGTTTTGCCTGGGTTATAAACATATTTAAAACCGAGGAAATATTACAATTTTGGGACAAAAAATTCTCGACTTGCGTGACACGTCATCACAGCGCAAGAGGTTAAAAAAATATATGAGAATTGTATAATTGAGATTTGTTAGGATGATTATGATTTATTAATTAGAGAATGAGAAATGAATGTAACATTTTCTGACAATATAACGAAGCTTATCAGACAAAATGTAATTCCTCCAAACAAATTTGCTCAAAACCACTAAATTAATTGTACGAAGTGTATGAAAGTATTCGAACATACTATTCGTACGAATAAATTGTATATATGCAATATATAATATGTATAATTGTATTTATGTATTTATATACTGTGTAATATAAATATGATACATACAATATAATTAAAAACAAATGTAAAACATACTTTTACAGGAGAAAGATTCTGTTAATATATTAATATATTGCATATATATTACATTATGAAATATGTGACACGATAATTTACGATAAGAACCGAATATTAAAAAACGAAAATTCTGAGACTTTCGAGCGGAAGTACATTTTTCTCATAATTCCTCAACGCGATCTTAAATAGTCCCTTATGGCTAACCAGCGAAGCCCTCAACACCGTTGGCAACAACAGCTATCAATAAATAACACCGTCCATCTCGTAAACGCGGTTTCACGTGCGCCGATATGAAGTCCAACATCAACACTCGCATTTCAACGTGGTGTAATTATAATATAGTCAGCAGCAGTATCGCAGTGCGGTTTGCATTGGACAAACAGTGCCAGGTAAACCACTCCAACGGAGCCGGAGAGGAGTTCCCTGCGTGGCCTCGAATCGATGTTTTTGCATAATTCAATCGTAATGGCCTGGTTTTAACAGACTGTTCCGCGTCTCCGAAGAGTGCACGAGAATTATGAATTGCTTCAGAGCGTTGAAGCGCGCTCTCGTTACAGCGGATACATACACAAGGCTGGATAGTCTACTGAGATTTAAAAGTATCCGGGTACTCTGTGCTTCAATTTCTAAATTAGTGACTTGTGGGTGCGAATTGAATCGAGCGTACGTGATTTTTTAATCAGTCAAGTAATGTGGAATATCGGGCGGTGATTAAATTGATATTTATATTATTGATAATAACGGTATAATTTTGATGATTTTTAAGAGCGTAGAATTTTAAAATTATAATTAATTTTAATTCGTTCTTTATTACTATTATTATTGTACACTTTGTACGCAAAATTTTAATTTTACTAAATAATCAATGATTTAAAAAATTACTTTGTTTCATTAGCAATATATTCCTATTTAGAATTATTACATTTCGCTTGAAGTGTTTTTTTTTTTTTAAGATATTTTTTTGAATCATACTCCCCAGTTTCAAAATTATAGTAATACTAATAATTTTACCGAAATATGCACATAAAACTATTCAAAATTGAGTTATCTTCTTTCATCGACATTAATTTTAAATTTCTTACTTTTATTTTTTGATTTTGAAGAAATGTTGTTCAAGAATATTCCCGAGAACATTCGATTTGGATACTACAGTCGTCACATAATACACCCATGACATAATGTTTCGTAAATGATGTAAACGAGAACCGTGACTGAACAGCAACCATAATCTATAGAGAGAGGAAAAACGTGAGCGGCACACGAGGGAGAGTTTGCGTGGTCGGAATGGCGCCACGGCTCGAGCAGTTTTCAACTTCAATAGGGAAAAAATAGTGGTCGCGATGTATAAGGAAAAAAAAAAAAAATAAAGAAAAGAAAAGCGAAAACGCGAAAGTTGCACGAACGTAATTGCAATTGCTGATACGTCGTCCGATGCGTCATCTGATTGTTCATAAAACTACCTTCTGGAATTATAAATGACAATAATCGCGTGTTTGACTCAATAAATATTAAAGCAGCATTGACATAACGTTCCATTCGATCAATTTAAATTATCAAAAGCATCCTCTTTTATCAATTTACATTATTCTTTCTCAAAATTGTGTTATCAAAATCTTTTTTATAATACTGTTGCTAAAAAAATTTCCGGGATTCCAAAGTTGAACAAAACTTGAAGAAAGAATATCTATTTCAAATTTTGTTTAAAATATTGAACGTCGTACGGTTTAAATAAAATACTGTTTTAAACAGATTCAATAAATAACTATAATATAATAAATTATTATAGTAATTTCGAAAATATTTATTATACCATATAAAATAAAAATTTTGTGGTTATAGTATAAGTTATTTCCAAAAACATCTCGTTGGAAATATTAGAGGTGTGCGAGAATCGGAAATATCGGAAACACAGATTCGGATCGGGAACACGAAATTTTTTCGGGATTGGGACGGCTACCCGAAAATTTCGAGATTCTCGAAAATTTCGGAATTCTTGAAAGAATCGGGATTCCCGAAGGAGTTAGGATTCGGGAAAGGATTGGCAACAAGAATAAATAATTCGTTAAAGCCCCCGCCTTCAACTGTATCGAAAGGTAGCAGATCTAGAACCATCGTTCGAGCAATTCTCTCTGTTATATCTTTTGGTTTAACAATCTTTCGCGTATCATTTTGTACATGCGACAAATTTTATATCGATTCAGTTTCTTTTCTAGTAAATATATTAATATTTGAATGGATACGCTTCGAATGGCGTAATAAACCAGTAGTATTTGCATACCCAGTTTTAAATTCATGGTGACAATGCGTCCATTCCGCCTTTGTATCATCTTTTTCTTGAAAATGTTCCCAAACAGAGCTTCTCTTTATCTTCTTCCTTTGCACGATATCTTCTGCACTACTTCCAGCTACCACTTCACTGTCACTATCACTCGACATTCTTTTTAAAGATTTTTAATCTTTATTAAATTCACACGGGTTTTGAAATATACGTCTGAGCTTCCCGAGTTTCTCAGTGATACTGCTCAACAGCGTACATAATATCCAAGTACTAAGCACCCAAGTACTGACACGTTTGTATACATCAGATCACACGATTCTTAGAATCCGTGTTTCCAATCACTTCACTGGCAGAAGAAATTGAACTGTGTATTTACATATTTTGTAGGCTGCTATACAGCATTGTAGAGTAGTTCAAACGGTAGCCGGGTTCTCGAAATTTTCGGGAATCTCGACTTTTTCGGGAACCCGACTAGGAAACATCATTTTACTCAACTTTGGCAATACATATTTTTTTATATATTTCCTTCAAATACATATTTCGCGATTTTACGAAATTTAAAGTACGTCACAACAATATACAATTTTATAAATTAAACGAATGAAAAGAAACTAATAAAATAAAAATTATGACAATAATAGTGTTATTAATAATATAAGAGATACATCCAAACATATCAATAATGTAAGAGATACATCGGTACATATTATTAATAATATAATAGATACATTTGTACATATTATTGATAATATTGGAGATACATCCGTACATATGTAACTGGTTGGCTCGTAAGCTACGTTTGCACGATGAAACTTTAATTGCACGTACGTCAAGAAAAATTCTTTCAGCGAATCGATTTTCGAATTACGACGAAATCAGCTTTCGTATTATATATTCGTTCGAAATTCTGGCGTGTCTCGAACAAATACGCGCTGATCCCGTAATCGGATCTCGAGCGACTCGACGACTATTGTACTACGATTTAACTACGTTATTACGATTTATATTTTATTGTCTGTTGGCTTCCACTTACGGTTCGATACACCTGGACACGCGAAAGGAATTTCGACTTCGTGATGTCTGATACTTTCGTCAGCGATGAGATAACGTTTCAATTTCGCAAAAGCGAGTGAATCAACGAATATAAAGAAAATACAGACTAACAAAATTCGAATTTTAACTTTATGAACGTTGTACGAGAAATTCAAGATTTTTACTACGAATTTTACCGCAGATCTTCATCTATGTGCATAAAAGATCAATGTATGACACACTTTCTAGTACCAACGTTCCAATCGTTTAAATTACTTTTACAAAAATTGCAGAAGCAATTGTACAGAAACAATTTCATTCGGGGACTATATGTGACAATGAAAAATCGAGTTTCTTCAGTTAGTTAATTAAAATACGAATAAAATACGAACTCCAATTGTATTCTATTCGTCCCCCGACAAATTTACTGGGCAAACGTACTGGATTTCACGGGGTTGTAGGTAAAAATCGTTCTTGCTGCGTCTCCTAGCGAAAGCAACGCGGCATTTATATGCAAAATAACACGTTGAGATTCCGTGGAAGTAGAAAAGAAGAGGGAAGAGAGAGAGAGAGAGAAAGAAGAGAACAGAAGGACGATCGTCGTCGATCACTATTGCGTGATCGCTCGGAACGTTTCCTGGCGTGGAGGGCGATGACAGGCTGTCGACGAGCCAAGGGGAGAAGACCCATGAATCTTTGAACACTTGGGCGAAGTTGCTGCTAGGGTGGTCGATGCCGAATTATGAAACTTTCATTCGACCGTGGTCGACGTGTACAAACGTTTAACGTCGAAAACGAGGCAATACTTGCGACCGAACGACGAGATAAGAAGCAGAGAGAGACGATTCCAGTACTTAGCTGGTGGATTTTCGATTACGAGGGAATATAAACGATGGTATATTTAACCTCTTGCGGTAGTAAGTTCACGGACCATAACGAGTGACCAAATCATAAAATTCTTTTCGAATTCATCGAATGTATAGTATATCACTGGATAGAAATTACTAAGAAGTAACAAATTTACTATTTGTTTTGCCTGGGTTGTATTTTTGAAACATACTTGAAACTGAGAAAATATTGCAATTTTGGGCAAATACTCTCGACGTGCGTGATTCCAACGCAAGAGATTTCTCAACGAACATATATATTTCCTGCGATTTGTTTAAATTAACGACGAAGCTTGAGAATTTTAATAAAACAAATAATAAATGGTTTCATTCTGGTCGGTGAATGTTTGATAAATTTGGAATTGAAACACAGACTTTACAAGATTACTTCAAACATTTCGTTCTCCAAATATTTCACTCCAGGGGACATATGCTTAAACTTTAAAATCTTTTAGAAAGTACATTAAAACTCCAGCTTTAGAAATCTATTGAAATTAAAAAATTCAGAAATTTGCTTTCACGAACTACGTATCTACTATTAGAGTCTAAAAGGTCAGAAGGAACACTGCATCTATTTTTTAGAGCATATCTGACATTTTACCTCTCGATCTTTCCTCTTTTATTGGGCGGCTTCGATTATCAATATTCACGTTAGAATATTTCATTGTAAATTGCATTCCGCGCCGGTAGTTCAATCGATTTTTAATACGGGCAGGCCAATAATTGCACGTTGATGAATTGGAGCAGGCGTTAAGGCAGGCTTTTAGGGAAACAAGAAAGCCAGTTAGATGAATTTAGTACGGCCATTAAGGAAGGAAAGGCTGCACTTATTAGCGGAAGAAGAATCACCCTTCATCGTGGCAGCTCGTGGGCTACAAATAGCAATACCCGGTTAAAAATAGATTCACCCATTTAGGTTAAGAAACAATCGATCGTGTTCTTAAACGCCAGACTCACGAAATTCAACTTGAGTAACTAGAGATTCAATATCACCTGAACGTCTATTACGTAATTCACTTTAATCGGATCGTTCGGGGAAATTACCAATGAAACAATACCAATAAGTGTTCAAACGTACTTCAAACTTGTTCAAAAATAACCTAAGGACGTTGGAAAATTAGAGATTGTAAATTTCAATAGGACACGTGATTGAGGATCTGTAAGCAATTTTACTTGAGGACTATACGAAAATTTGCTTCAGCTGCTGGATGTTACAAGAAGGTTCTATTTTTTATGCGTGTCGTGCGTTTTTGTATTCTCAGGTTTCGTCTAAATACGTCGAGGCACGTAAAAGTCTGGTTATTAAATCGCAGGGAGAAAATTCTCGTGTTTAGAATTTTGATATTTTCGAATCTGTCTTGCATCTCAATCAAAACTAGAGCGGATTTTATAATCTTCACTCAAGTCCCGACATCTCCTGAAATTCGAAACTCGAAACAGAAGCGCAATAAAATATCTGTGGACATAAAAAGTTTTAGAAAATGTCGAAAGTAGAACGCGAAGATCGTTTATCGAATTACGAGGAGGAATTGAAAATTTCTCGAGATCTTCGAAATTAAATCCACGACGAATTAACAGAAATATAATTGTAGCTGATATGTTTCAAAACAATATCCAATGTAAAATCAGTTATCAAATCAGAAGGAAGGACACTAAATTTTACAAGCCCTAATTAGAATCATAAAGTCTTTTGAAATTAATTGAAACTCGAAAGAGGTCTCAGAGTGTAAATTTCACGCACAGACAGTATTCTAAATTTCACAACATCGATTGGAATCTAAAAATCTTCGAGATTAGTGCGATGAATCGATAGAAGCATGGAACTATATTCGATATTTTACGCAGAAGTCGACCACGTGAAAAATTCAATAAACCAATAAGCGATTATCAATTCGATTTCTGACAACAATACGAATTATCCTCTTCCTCGGTTTCGCCTCTCTTTCCTCCCTACTTTCCCACCATTTTTCCCTTTTCTTAATCTTTCAAGTAGCGGGGCAAGCTCTTCGAAACTCCGGCGGATCGATGCGCTTTTCAAGAATAAATTAAAACGAAATTTGTTGAAAAGTTCCCTCGCTGCGGCGAACCGGCGCGCCGCCGGCCCATAAAACACCGAAGCTTCTTAATTACTTTTCTGATTTATATTATCAGTATAAATATCACTGGCAGCGACGCGTTATTAACCTTGCGTCTTAAAGCTAAATCATAATCCGACGAAATAGAGAGAGAGAGAGAGAGAGAGAGAGAGAGAGAGAGAGAGAGAGAGAGAGAGGGGAAATGCGGCGTGTCTCGTCAAAGTTCCAAATCCATCGGTGATCTGTCTCTCGACACATCGTCGGCTCTATCCAGTTAATTAAACGTCGCGATCTATTTTCTAACGATCTAACCGACTCGCACAGAGAATTCTCCTTTCCAGAGCGATCCCGTTTCGTCTTTGTTACTTTCGATACACGTCAGTCAACTTCCTCCGCCCTCCTCTCGTTATTTTTACTCGCCAAACGTTCCTCTTTCTTAAATGTAGTTCAATCTAATATTTCAGTTTCAGTCAATTCATGCAATGCATAAACCGTGACGCAATATTATCCCATCGTCAATACGATCAATCAATTGTATCGATTTCAGTCAATTTATACAATTTATCCAATATTCCACTTTCAATCTTTTTCTGGCAATCAGCGTTGTTTTTCCCTGAATTTTATACAGTTTGAAACATTTACAGTGTTATGATAAATAACTTGGTTGATTCTTAATGGACTGAAAATATATTCATAAACATAACTAAAGAAACGAGACTCGGAAGATCATTTTTTTCTTTTTTTAGACGAAATCAATTTTCTGGTAATATGAATCGATTGAAAAGTATCTCAATTTCTGAATATAGTTAATTATAGTTTTAATATTTGAAAATGTCAATATTACAAATGTAATATATATTTACTTGAGAAAGTGATAATTTCACACGCTTGGAACTTTTTAATATTTTAATAATAAAATATCGCAATTAATCGTCGATGTAAAATATTGCATCGTACAAACTCATATAAACTACCAACATGAACAAAATTTGTAAAAGCATAAAAATCGTTCGATATGACAGTAGCATTTTAAGTAAGATTTTATAAATAGGACTTTTCGTGTGACTTTTACGTCAACTGTAATTTTAGACTCTTCCAATGTGTCAGGAATAATTGCTTCGAACGTCGAAAAATTTATTTCATTCACGTTCACAAAATTGATCGTAACGACTCAACAAGTGATCAATTTCCTGAAAGTGATGAATCAATCTACGAAAGTAAATCGCTTTCGATTTCGATTTCATTTTAATTTAATCCGATTGATTTATTATCAAATGGCAAAGATTGAGAAAAAGATAGAAAAAGATAAAAAGATTAAACAAAACACAAAGGCAAAATAACAACACATGACAAAATAATAAATACGAAAGTGACAGTTCAAGAAAATAAAAGTCGACCTAATCGAACTAATCGCTAATTAATCTCACAAAATAATCGTTCGCTTAAAAAAAAAAAAGAAAATAATAAAATAAAATGAAATGAAATATCAAGATTCGAAATAACAAAGAGCCAGCCAATAGATGGTGTACGGTAATAAAACAAGAGACTGCTTTGTAAAAGCTGTTCCATTCACGAGACCCGACAACGAAGAAGAATTAACGCCTCTGTGCTTCTTATCCGGGCCGGAATAAATCGCAGGGCGGCCGATATCGCGTCGAGCATCGACTTCTCTGTTCTCATTTCGGGAATAGAATGCATTCGAAACAGGGAAGACGTGCGATCGGAATAAATTTCGCAGGGACGAGCAGCCACGAGCCTTTGTCGGCGACGTCGTTATTCTTCGGAAGGATTCGCTCGCGAATCGTCACCGTGCATTAAAACGGAAATCGATGCATCTGCGAGCGAGATTAATTGCCAACCGATCACCTCGTTGTTCCCTCTGCTCATATATTTCTCACGCGAGGTGCAATGCATCAGTTGTTTACTTAAAAAGTCGACTCTTTCAAATAATATATACATATATATATATATATATATATATATAAATTATTTAATAATATATATATGTATATATATAAATAAATAAATTATTTAATAATAATATATATAAATGTTAGATAGAAGTACGCGTGAGAGATGATACTAGAAGCACCAAAATGATCAAAAACGACTAGTTCATAATTTCCATAAAAAATGATAGATGCATTTTTTTTAAGATTTAAATGAATTTTCGCAAAATGTGTGAAAAGCATTACAAAGTGCACTGTATTATAAAATTCTTCTTTTTCTTTTTTTTTTAATGTCTCTAATGGAAAGTTTCGTGGCTAATATTAGCGTTGCAGGCTGATTTATTTTGACAATCGCTCTTTTATCCATTGTTTTAACGTTTGAAATTTGAACGTGAAATAGCTACAACTTCTCGTCACGCACTTTCGGAAGCAGAACAAGCGCATAAATATAACGATTTTCTGCTCAAATGTAAAAGTATCGTTGAAGGAAACAATGTTGATACATTGATGTTTATTATTGAAAAACAGAATAACTTCAATTTACTGCAGGTGTCCGATGTTATCTTATGACCAGCTCAATATATATGGATTAGAAATAATGTTTGTTATCGAGAAACGAAACAACATCGCAATTCAACATTACTCAATATACTGTGAGTTAAAAATGATGTTTGTTACTGAGAAACGAAATAATACCACTTGCTGTATGTCACGAAAGAAAAATCGAAACACACACTCTAATTTGTTAATTAACGATCAACACACGCTGCAAATATTAAGGGAATCACATTTTGAAAACCTAATACGAAACGATATGAGTTCCATCGATCTTGTTAATAAAGACATTATTTCGATGGAGAGAGCGTCTACGTGCCATTTTTCTACGTGTATAACAATTCATCTAATGTCTACACTGACAAATTGTAAAGTATGTGAAAGATGCAACGCACGAAAAAAAATATTAACCAGTAGAAAAAACGAATTGTTCTATCATCTATTACGTAGACATCATAAGTGCCAATCAAATTCTATCGTTATTATTTGATATATCAATGACGAAGGAACGATTAATGGCACAGAATTCCAAATTGAACGGTAATAAATGTATTAAGAATACGAAATGTGAAACAATACAGAAATCGAATTAAAAGTAAATGGAAACTGAAACCATCTCAATGCTGCGACAGTTCGCGCATGATCGTCGATTTTCTGATCTTTAAATATCAAATTTTTATTCAACGCTCGCAGTCGAATGACGAGAAGGGACGAAAAGAACAACGGTAGAATCAGTAAAACAAAAGGTTGGAATTTCGAGTGTGGAATTACGATTAGTACAAGTTGCAACTCGATAACGGTACATTTCGCCAGTTACCGAAGGGACAAACTGGCAAGAAACAAGTTCACTCGCTCGGCGGAATAACTAGTGGAAGCCCGAGGAGAAACCGGGACGGTCTCGGAGAACCCATTGGAACTGCAACCACCTCGAAGAAGTTGCACGTTCGATTCGTTTCGAGCTCTTGGATCTCGAATGAACGTGAATGCTGAACGTAATGTCCAGCGACGTTTGTTACGTGTTTTAAATATGCAACTTTTATTAGAAAAAAAATGCAAGAGAAGAAGAAGAAGAAATTGATGCGGAATTCTTCGAATAGAAGGTCTAAAAATGGTTTGTGAAAAAACTGATGACCGCTAGCGTTCGTTAAATATTCTGCTATAGACCGCGGGTATTCTCTGTGCTATATAAAGAAAGCGCAACGTGACGGAGAACGAGGAATCAAAGGAAAATGAAACCGGTGCAGAGAGATTAAAAATAGAAGAAGCCATGGAAAATGCGTAACATCGCAATGACACGTTAGAAAATTTAAAATCTTAGCTGTTGTTAAAGAGATATCGAAGATTTGACAGAGAATAAAATATCGAAACATATTCCCTTTTGGAACTCTAATTACGATTAGTAATGACACTCAGAGAGAAAAAAAAAAAAAAATGCATCACAAGGCAAAAACAATGTTATAAATATTATTAAAATAACCAAACACTCACGTTCTTTATGAATTGAACGCAAATATGTTTTTCTGTGTTTTTTAAACGTATTTAGGATGTACTTTAATTTCTGTTGCCATTCTTTCGTTAATTTTTTGAATCTTCATAGACGAATCTTTTAATAAATTCTCTCAAATTTTACAATTATCGTAGTAATATCTTGTTGCAATTTGCTCTCCAACATTTGTATTTAAAACGCATTATTGTCTTTATGCTTCTTCTTTTATTTAACTTGATGATGACATTGGTATGAAACTATTTAATACGAATTAAACATTTAAAGAGCCAGAAATAACAAGCGCAACTTACGAAAATAAAACATTCCAAACTTGACATCGTAAATATTTCGTAACTAATTTCCTGCAATTATTTAATAACTTTGTCGTTTATTTAGTTATTGCTATTTCTAGAAAAACCCTTCGCATCATTGAGACCTCGCCAGATATTTTCTATCGAGACGAAACTATCATTAAAATACAAAAATACAGAAAACCTCGATAATAAATTTCCAAATTAATTCGTTTATCGTTCCTACCGATCATTCAATCGCCAATGAAAAAGATATTTGGAAACCCGAAACGATCACTGAGACTTCCTGCAGAAAATTAGGCAAAGATCCTCGAGTAACCATTGTGGCAACCATGGAATCACGATTAACTGGAAGTTCGCCGCAGAGACGGTCGACAACCAGAGTCCAGAATTCCATCGGGGTAGTTTTTGAGGTCGAACCTCGGATGAATGGCGGGAACGATCCACGACGGGAACAATGAAGGAAACGTAAAGGGCCGTTTGGTAAGACCTCGTAGCGGTTAATTACCACTTTCACAGGCGACGTTATAACACGAACCGTGTATTTCATCTGTATGCAACACAATTTTCAGGAGAACCTTCCCGAGCTAGCCCGCTTCTCATCCGATCCGCCAACAAACCAGGCCACAAAGTAATTAACCTGGCTTGTTCCTCGATGTAACGAATAAATGTATCGCGTTGTGTTCGACGTTTCGACTCGCTGTTGCTATCTTAACGGTGATTATGGAATTTTGAAGCGTTTCACGTTAAAGGGTATTTACAGCTGGAATATTACGGATTATTATTGGTTATACTTATGCTACTAGTTTCTGGTAGAACAATGTAACAATTCAACATATGCATGTCGATGAATTACGCGTGAAAATTAATATTGCCGTCAGTCATGAAAATTTAGGTACGTCTAAAATTATTAAGTAATACATAAATAGATAATTATTCATTTATAATATAAAATAATTATTAAGTAATATATAAATAAAATTAAAATTATATTCCTTCAAAAGTATTTAAAGGAAAATGAGGATTCCAGATGTTTTATATTATTTGTTAAATAGTTAAAGTCACGCGGATTCTGAGAAAATGTAGTTGTGTTATTTTAAATATGAATTACTAAGATTCGAAAGATCTGAAAAATACAGTTGTACAAAATTACAAAATATAGCACTCTTAAATGTCGAAAAATTCGATAACGAGAAATTCCATCAATACAACTGTTCAATTAGTGTTTTTTCTCTATTTGAAAGATACTTCGAGGAATTGATAAAGAAAGTTGCTTCATTTAAACGAAATCACGAATGATAATCAGTAAAAGTAGTTTCTTTGAGTGGAAATACATCTAGAAAGGGAACTGGATTAAATCGCTGGCAAGAGAAGCCAATTTAAAAACACAAATGAAATCGCTAATATCATTATCGTTGCAGTTGATCAACGTATCATCCACAGCATTGATTCAACCATATCCACCTCGCCAACTAAATCACCTTAAACAAATGAAATTCATTCAGTCTTTAAATTTTCTTCAATCAGCAACCAAGTGATCAAATAATCCTAACATTGGAACAATTACTTTCACTAGTAAATGTAAATTAACACTTCTTCTATGTTATAAATTCGACTTGACGTCGTCGTAAATAAAATAAATGGAGTTGTTCAAATTTTCATTTCAATTGGCAATTGAAATGATGAAATGATTCTAAAATTGGAGAGACCGGACTTTTTCCAACAAATTCTCGAACAGTTAAAGAATAGAATCATGCGCTTTCAATCACGATGCTTCCTCTTTAAATCGCGCCGGTCAGGCAGCGTGTGTCACTTTAACGACCGGCGAAGGGTTAGACCAATTAATTCATTGATCCTATTTATACTGATCGGCGAACGATGCAACGACGTAACTAGACTGCGCGGGGAAGGAAAGAGACGAAAAAAAAGCAGCTGGACCGATCGCACAGAGGGTAAAGGGCTTGTTTAAATGTCCGGAAGTTCCGCCCTCCGACCATGTCGAACCTGTTCGCGTTAAATTACTATTTCCAATTCACGGATCAATGATCCAGCTCCTGTACTTCGTGTTTCACTCACGAAACTATTCGAATGCTTGCCTATACGCTGCGCGCACGCGTTATACAAAATATTTCGAGATCTCGCTAAATCGAGTGTTGCCGTTGTATTTGCAAGAAACTTGTTTCAAACATATAGTAACAAGCGTTTAATACTATTGTTAAATTCTTATAGTGATTTTACGTGTTCAATGTTATTAAATTTATTATACAATTTCACTTATATGAAACTTGCTACGCGTTTAACAAGTGTTAAAGTGGTATTTAATATCTTTGCAAAATGCATGTTTCTAACAAGCGCCTTGTGTAACTTTTGTAGAAATTTTCAGATTGATTTCAAATTTCAAAAATATTATCATGGTGGCCATGTTTCGAGTAATTACAAAAATAATTTATTATATTATTTATATATCAATTAAACAGATCAAATTGTTACCATTATTATAATTAAATTTAGTATTACTCAGTAATGAAACTACGAAAACGAAACGCAGAAAGTTAAGAAAGTAAGAGAAAGAAGTATGTTCAAATACTTCTTGTGAGCCCTGTAATCATAAGAGATTTCTATAAATGCGTTCATATATTTTCGCGAACTCGTATTAATATTGAAGCAAACAAGCAAGTTATTTCGCGAGCAAGTTTTTAATGTGTCAAATTGAGTATGTAAAATTTGAATAATTAAAATTACTCAGATTTTCTCCGTTCTGAATATATACATGTGAATCTAAAAACGCGCGGGACTGGAAGCTAATGCATTTTTGAAACAATTTAACCGGGACGTATTTGCCGAGATTTATTTCCACGTAAGATAACCAGATACGTATAATATATTAATCGAATTGGAAGTTTTATATAGTTGAACGTGATGCAATTTCAATATCGTGCATTCTAATTCGGATTTGGCGATTCAGTTAGAACTCCGTAGAATTCGGTTTGTTACAATTATTCGCGACTATTTCTGCCATACGATCCCGCCAGTGTTTGTCTAATAATAATAATAATAATTTCATTATAAATTGCTGAAAACTATACACTTTCGAGCAATTATATTAATAAAAAGGAAAATTAACAATTAAAAATTAAATAAAATGAATAAAAGTATTAACAACCCGACGAAATTTTCAAATGTTTCACGTGCACAATTAAATCAATAACGATAAAATTGTCGACACTTTGAGCTGTTATAAATTCGTAAAAGCGAATCATATAACAATCTGCTCGACTCCATTTCAAACTGTAATACTTCTGTATTAACATGGTCGAGTTCGTATTTTTCGAGGATATTTTTACATCATGCAGCAGGTGAGAAGATAAAGACACTTTTATTCTCGAAAGTCGTAAAAATTCAAACGTCTCTGAGAACATTGAAAAATTCTTTTTACGACTGGATCCACTATGTTCTTGAAGATTGAAATTTTCTTTTCGTAACGACCCCTTAAGACTTGCTACTCAATTTTTTCTCACCACTTTAGTGAACTTCAGACTAGACGACTAAATGTTGGAATTTCTTGAATTTTTGTCGTTCAACTTCGATATTCAAACTCGAATAAAATGGTAAAAAGAAAATCGTACAGCAAACTTTTGAAATATCGTTGAAAAGGGGAGACTTTGATCTTTAAGAGCATGGAGGATCGACTCGCGACAAAAATTTTTCAATGTTTTCAAAGGCGTTTGAACTTTTACGATTCGTAAAACCGTGTTTGAAGAAAAAAGAGGACTCGCGTCCATCAGAATAGAAGTTTTACAGGTCAAAATAACGTTGCGAAATTTTTCGTCGTTGTTGATTCAGTTATGCTCTTCGCTGTAACTGCATTCAAAAAATATCGTTCGCTGACGAAAATGTCAAGTTGGCGATTACGTGATTTTCCGCAGATGCGCTTAACTAATTTCCTAAGTAGCTAAACTTGCCACCTGCGAATTTCTAAGAGTCGGTGTATAATTAATTTCCTTAGATTAGTGGATGAATTTACTCGTTAGTCTAAATGTACGTGAGCTGTGCGAAAAATGCACAGTGTGTAACACGTAAATGAAACAAATTAACAAATTGCACATATGTAACTATATCTCTCGAATTTCCTTCTGATGCAGGCATGTGTGATTCTTACGTCAAATAACATTAAATCGACTTAATGTGTTTGTACATTTAACAATCAATCAACTGTAACCATCGTGGAATCAATTAATATTATATTTACGTTTGCCAATTAGTCATAATTGACTTAATTGGTTTTAGAAATGAGAGATTTTTAACAAGTTCAGACCAGGTACGAGCTACTTGATTATATCATTTGATTGCGACAAATAAATAAAATAAGATATAAAATTACATTGAAACGTATCGAGTTACTTCAAACATCATACTAGACATTATTGTCTATGATAAAATATGATTAATTAAAAATTTGAAACAAACGATCCGCGTTGTAATTTAATTACATTATCTATATTAACTGTACCTAATTAATTATATTATGAGAAAACCGAATATAGATTGATGCAAGGAGGGATAATAAGGTCACCTTCTTCACTTTCTCTTTTCTTTGTTTTCTACTGTCTTTTACTTTTTCATATCTCGTTTTCCGCTCCTATCATTTTTAATTCAGTTCTTCCTTCTTTTATATGCCTCTTAATCTTCCCCTTACTTTCCTTTCTTTCCTCTTTCACGAACGCTTTCTCACTTTTCCTCACATTCTTCCTTCCTCCTTTTATTTCTCTTTCCTTCCTTCTTCTTTTCTTTCTTCTCGTCCTCTTGCTCAGTTTCTTTTTTTACCCTCCTTTATCACTCTTGCGTAATACTCATTGTTCGTGAAATTCTCAAACGTTTGTCTACAAGGCTCTACAAACGTCAACAAACGCAATCCGTACGCAAGAATGCGAGCTATTTGGCGCGAAACATGGATGCGCGAAATCGTTTGTAGTTTTAGCATTCCGGTAAATCGATAAATTTGCCGACGATATGACCAGAATGAATTTAGCAGCCTCTGTTCCGTTCTATTCCCGGCTTTAGCGTGCCAACCGATCACTCGATGCACAGTTAGCAAAAATATGATCTACGAAGACCGTGAACGAATATACTCAGTTATTCGACAGCACTGACGTATCCAAATTCATCTGGGAACATGAAAAATTGATGTACGTACACGTTTTAATAACATGTGGAGGCAATTTCTGAATTTGAATCGATCAAGTTTAATCTGTTCTTTATATTTGTTTTTGTATTAAATGCTTCAAAACAGTACGTGTTTATGATATTCTGTGATTATATCAGTCGTGTCTCCTTATTCGAAACGTTTTGCGACTAGAATTTTTACGCATTTCGTTAAAAATTTTCAGATTGCACGTAATGCTGATAATATGAGAAAATACATAGGATGTATAAAATATAGTGCATATTTCTACAAATATATTTCTACCAAAGTTCCACATTTTCTCAAACAAGGTGAGTCTTTTCGTAACACACGTCAAAGGGTACAGAAGCTCAAATATAAAAGTCGTAACGTACGACTTCAGGCCAATAGCAGTATCAACGCGCATGCATGATCAAGCGAGAACGTCTTCGACTATCCATCCGACTTTCCGCCCCGATTCTCGATCAAACTCGCTCCGGGACATCCCGGAATACAACCTCACGAGGGACTAATTACATCCTGCTCGATATCAGTTATCACGCGGATACGTCGCATTTGTAATTAGGAGGACGAGTTCGTACGCGAGAGACATCATTCCGGCAATCCGTAAACGGCTGATTGCCCAATAAACATTAATTGCCACTGTCGTTCGGCGACATCCATCGGGCCACTTTGCTATCAGCTCGTAATTAGCGCGTGTTTCTTTTTCTCTTTTTTCTTCCTCATCTTCTTCTACCTGGCCGTTGATTTAGACCAACTCGCGGCAACCGTCCGCGCCATTATCGCGTGATTACGCTTTCAACGTTCGCCGCCGGAGCGGAGTGTGCATATAGAACTTCCGAAGTTTCTTCTCGCACGGTAAATAATTAATCACACCTTCGCGAGTGTTCACCGCGGCGTTTCACGGATACCGCGAATTTCTTCGTGTTTTGTGTTTTCCGTTCTTTCAGACTCTGGCGAGATACTTACTTCAGCGCAAATGGCAATGATATTACGTATACTTTGTGTTTAATTAATTTCATCGAGAAGCAATTTATCACTAATGTAAATAGATTGTTTTACTTTTCTGCTAAGTCGAGAGGGAAGATGTAGCGGCGAGAAAATATCGAGCGAGCCTTTCATAGATCCGATACGAAGAAATGGAGTTTAATAAATTAATCGACAGACCAATGAAATATGACAAATTGTGTATTTTTATAGACACGTGAAGAAATGGTACCAAGTGATACGAAATTTAATACGTGCGTGGTTGAACCTGATCGAAACTGTAACAAAAGCGACAATATAATTATTTGTTATTTTAATGAAAATCAAAAATCTGTTCTTATTCTAATCTTTCGAATTAATATCAGAGAACACGCCGGAAATAAATTATATTAATTAATCGTCTAGAGTATACGCGTATTCGGATTACTCGCCGGATTCAAGAACCACACGGTCAAAGTACCGTCGTATAATAAAAAGGCGAGCGGCGACTCGAGGCAACGAGTACGTTAACCTATTGTTTCAGTGTCTAATGGATAGTTACGCTTTTTTTACCTCGCCGCTCACGCACGATTTTACTCGTCACACGCGATCGTCGATCCAGTGATTATCGCCTCCTGTCGAATTAATTAAAGCTATAATCCACTCTTTCTTTCTCTCTTCTTTCTTCCTTCATCTCTCTCTCTCTCTCTCTCTCTCTCTCTAAATATTACACGAGCATATCGTGCTGTCGTTCGACGAAAGTTCAAATAGCACGGTTTCGCGTGCTTAATCATGCGTCGACGAAAGGCGGCTTTGCGCGCGATTTCGCGGCCTGCTGAAAATGCTATTTTCGAGGAAAGCTATAATATCCAACTGCCAACGGCAGGGTAATTAAATTTCTACGTCGCTTCAAGCGGAACTTGAATTTCGCGGTCGATCGTTCATTGGCTGTCGGTCTGTCGGTCTGGCCGAAGGGGTAGCAAACTTTCGAAAGTGTTCCGGACAGAGTTCAGACGATATTCCTTCACCGTGTTCTCGTTACTGTCTTTCTTTTCTTTTCTTTCCTTTTTTTTTTTTTCGTCGAGACGTGACGAGTAATAGGTTCCTTTCTTTTTTTTTTTTTTTGTACCTTTCATTGAACGAATCAGGTTTCATCGAAGAAGTTTCTTTCTTGGTAGAGTTTTGAAGACTCCACGACAGTTTGTAATTTTATCTTCCCAGACGTGTGTTTTTTTCATTTCATTTTGAGATCAAGCGCCGAGATTTAAAAATAGCGTGTGCAATAAATTCTGATCTGTGAGTTTAAACCGTATCGATGTTTTCCTTGACACTGAGGTGCCTTGCTTTTATGTTGTCTCAAAATTCTTAAAATTTTGATGTTGCTTAATATTCGAATGTGATTAGATTGCGTCAATTAATCAACGACGAATCAATGTCTTTGGCGTTGAACTGAAAATGGAAACTGTCGCATTTTCGTGTTGTTATTTCCAAAATGATCGATGAATGTACTTGATAAATTACGTCGCATTATAAATTACAAATTTCTGAGTCGTAACGGCAGCAACCGAGACACCACGGCAAGAAGAAGTTCGTTTTTCCAGGCATCTTGAGTGGCCTTCCAAACAATGTAGAACGACGCTCTTCTTTCCTCCCCTTCCTTCCTTCCGTGTAACTTTTCTTTCAACTTACGGTCTTCCGTTCCCTTTTGTGACCCACGATACCTCCTTTCTTTCTGCAAATTTTTTGCTCTGCCACACTTCTCCCCGATGCCAACGATCCTCTTATTTTTATCCTGTTTATACGCTAACAAGAAAACCCGGAAGTTACACTTTTTAATGAACTTTTACAGAGCCGCGTTCTCCAAACGTTCGAGATAACGATGCGAATAATTTTGATTCCCGGAACTCTCCAATCAAAGTGATACTCGACATTGATTGTTCAAGTACGGAACAATTATTTTTAATTAATTTCCCGAGGGTCAGAGCGCTATTTTTGGAAAAATTCCACACTTACAGTCGCTAATTAATTTTCTTGACAAGTGGGCTAATTATTTTTGTCAATGTTGCGCGTAATTTTTAATTAACGTATTTGAAAGTACTTTTAAAAATAGGAGATTACTATTTCCGTGAAAATTTTGTATTCGTAAATGCTAATTAATTTTCCAAGTAACACGAAAGAGCTGTTTTTTCGTGTATAATTATAATATTTCCTGTCTGTAATTTTCAATTCGTTCTTTTTTTTTTATAAAAGATCATTATTTACACTAATGTTTATATTTTTGTCCATTACATTTACATCTTGTAATGAGACATCAAAGTTATCGGAAGACACGATTGGAAAGAGTTCAAAGATATTCTTCTTTCTAAGAATTGTTCGATGCAATTCAATTTCGAAGACGGCGTTCGAAAAAACGTGCGTGTTTAGAAGCTCGTCATCGAGTGTTCATATATTTAAATACGGAGCCATTTATTTTTCATATTTTTTAGTTACACAGGGAAAAAGCGGGATCAACGAACAGATTGTGAATTTTTCACGTAACTCGAAAGGCCACCTGATGGAATATCGATGACTTTTAAGTGGTCTTGTGTGTCTTTTCCGAATAGGTATCTACGCCTACGCTGTACAGCGCTACCGGAGAAACTTTCAAGAGTCCTTTTCTAATTTTTAGAATGCACAAGAATCTTGACATGCGCTGCCGAATAAAAAGGAAGAAAAGGAGATGGCTAAAGGAATAAAAGAACAAATGACATAGATACGCTGTTATTCGTTTGGATAATTGAACAGAAAAGAAATGAATATCAGGAGGAAGGGATCGTGAAAAACTCGAAAAGAGGTTTAATAAAAACACACTGCGGAAACTTGAAGAAAAATAATCAAATGTACCAAGAACGTAATAATAAAGCACTTTATTTCCAAATGTAGTAGGAATTTCGCCAAAACATTGCCATCGAAGAATCTGCAATGGCGCCTAAACACACAAGTATTTCGGTAACAAATAACAGTACAACGATAAAAAAAAAAAAAAGAGCTATAATCCAAGAACTCCAATTCCACGGAAATACAGATTAACACCAAAATTATCCACTCTGAGAGGTTTCACCCCTAGAATACATTTGCCGATGAAGTATCAGCCAGACTGCAGACTACTAAAAAGAGGAAATAGTAATTTGAACGCAAACCACACGGCAGAACTATTTGAATCGAATTGGAAAGCAGTCATAGAATTGCCTGTTAACATTTCTACATTTGTGGATTTCGTGCGGCGCAGAAACCTTATGTAATGTAGAATTACGCATAGTTAGAGGTCTGCAGATGCCGTAGACACGAAGAGGCACGGTGTTTGAAGTACAGAAAATTTTTACGGTCGTAATGTCTGTCCGATAGTTCGTTGACAGTGTGATGAAACTTTCGAAATCAATATATAGCAGAAATATTCATTCTGAATGTGTATGTGACAAAATGTTAAGGACGGAATCTTGAACTTAGGTAAAAGTTAGATTACGTTCAAATTCAGGTTTGAAAATAGATAAGATTTTGCGAATATTTTTCATAGGTGCAAAATGAAAAATTCTGGTAGAATAAGTAACTTTCAATGCTTTGCATTTGAAATTTTGTTTCAAATGAAAATAATACAGTTTGAAAACTAATTATTTATGAGCAATATTTTCGTGCGAAGAAAAAATTTTTGGAAACAAGCATATCTTTTGTTTCATTTAAATTAGATATCATATCACTATCTATGGCAAGAAGTTCTCCATCGAATTCGAAATCTTTCGGATATGAAACGTTGTTACATTTGCTCGAAATATATAATCAGCGATTTTAATCGAACTCTCTTGCACGAAGGATTTCTAAATAATTTCGCAAATATCCGCATTTGATTTAAAACTCTGACAAATACTCTTAATAAAATAAATATAAGAAATAAATATTAAATATAAACATATTAAAATAATGAAATATAATGAAATTTCATTAAATATTAATTTCATGTTTAATGTTGAAAATAAAATTATAATATTAGAAAATGTAATATTAGAAATATTTTTTCATAAATAATTTCATATTTACTTAAAAATTTTATTAAATAAAAAACAATAACTCTATATATGTTAATTATAAAAATAAAGTTTAAAAAAATATTAAAATTATTTTTAAATTAATATTTAATGAATTTAAAATTAAAAATAATTTTTCTTAATGATAATAATATTATCATTATTATAAATATTATACAGAAATTTAAAGGATTTAAATTTCATCCTCGCTCGATTTTGCACAATTTTCGAGTGGTGCGGAAGGATAGTGACAGAGACGAAAAAAGAAAAAAAGGGAGGAAAGGAAGGATTGTTCTGCGCAGAAGGAAGAACAAAGGAGGTTTGAAGTAACGAAAATAGCGGAGAAGCAAACGATGCCCTGGCGTCGATACGCATCGGCTCGTGGCTGTACTCGCGGAAAAGCCGCTTGGAAATGGGACTGCGTCAGCTTGAAACTTGAATGAGCGGGAACGGACTCTCTTTTCAGCGTTACGGCTCGTAATTCCGGCGCTACGCGGTTTCCACCGTAAGCGTTTGGACGAGCGACGAGTTTATTAACGGGGAATGGGTGTCTTATCGTGCTACCCCTCCTAATGTGGGCAAATGTACAACACTGTGCAAGAGTACCAGGCTGTCTATGATAGTGATCTCATAATAGCCACCTGTCATGCATTTAATAGCGCGACTGGCGGAGCTGAAAATCATCGATTTATAATTGTCATACCTAGTTTTCGTACGTTCTTTTTACTTCATTGTAATCTTTAAATTTAATTATCCCACTTTATTTAGCAATAGGTTAATTTTTACAATTAATTCATCATTTTATAGTTCTATTAATTTCATATTTACAACGATGCACTTTTCAAGATATCGATAATATTCGGAAAATTAAGAGATTAATTAAACGACTCGAATTTAAGAACTGTACCTTTTTTTTGCAAACTTTTGTAACAATTAGGAACAAAGTCAAAAATAAGAATAATCCATTAGTCATTTGTGTCTTGAAAAATTAACATTCTAACTCTAAAGTCCAAAGTAATCTATACTGCCAAAAGTAAACGAATTTATCAAAAAATTGTTTAACGAAATTTACAAATTAAATACGTTTGTGTTGATTTATAAAAATAAAATGTCTGGCGGATGATTTAGGACTTTCACAGAGTAAAAGAATTATTGTTGTAGCGTTTTAACGAAAGGAACGATTGAAAATGTTCAAAATTGTTGGAACGGTGGTTTTAAAACGGCAGATAATCGCGTTATGCGAATGGAAAAAATCTCTGCTCTTTAAAATATTAAAATACACATTTTGGAATACATTTTATTTGTAGCTTGAATGTTCGAACGTACTTTTCGTAGCATCATAAATTCTTCAGGACGCGCAAGTTTTCAACGCTGTGCATTTTTATGGTTTTTCAAGTACCCTTACTATTTTCTAACTTGCAAAACATTTATCTTCTGTTTCGTTCAAACAGTTAATATATCATAGGTATATGTGTATATACATTGTCTGAGTACATCATCCGTTTTCATGAATGAAGAACGTACGAATGAATAAAATATATTGCTCGAGTAGTGGAGCATTCGGACAATAAAGATCCTGTTACATTTCTAAGCACAGAAATTTCTGAGAACAGCCGAGCAAGAGAATGAAAGAGAAGGGAAAGAGAAGGAAATATAATCCATTGATACAAAAGTTAATCACAAGAAAATTATTGCTCTAAGAATTAAGTGAATTTCAGAAAAAATTTTAAACTTTAAAGATATCTATGCAAATAGTTATTCAATAAATAAAAAGAAAAAAATAGTTTGTATCAAATTAATTCGAAGAAAAGTAAATATCATCTTCAAATTATTGTTACAGAGAAAGTGCAATTGACTAGTAAATGCAAATTTGTTACAAGAATGTTATTAAATTGCTATTTGACAACGTGAATTTCGAGTTTTAAGCTAATTTAACGTGTCACGTTCAAAAACTACAAGACTCGAACAATTCAGAATCAGAAATAAAAGGCACAAATTTCGACCTCGAAGCTAATCAATCCGAGAAACGCGTGCATCATCTTCAGAATCGCAATTTTCTGATTACTGTTTACCCGTACGAACGAAATACCAGGGAAAACTGGAGTTTTCATTCCGAGCAAAAACAGGCGTGGCGCGGCGTGTTTTAGAATAATAGAGAAAGATGGTTTAATGTTCGGCCAGGTGTCTAATATTGTCGGCGTATTGCACAATGCCGCGAGTGGTGCGCTCATTCCCGAATCTGGTGAAGTGGTTTACGGCCCTCTGGCCGCACATGTGACAATGTGGACACAATATACAAAATACGCAAATTGCTGTCACAAAGAACGTGCACGGGGATGCTAAGAGCTACGTTGCATTTATGCCTTCCACGCCTCGTTTCCCCTAACATTTCGTTCAAAATAATAACGATAATGTTGTAGAACATAATCCACGATACTATTTGGAAGTATCCGTGCAGTTTCACGTTTTTGAGAATACACGAAGCGTTATGCGTTTCGGATGACACTGTTCAACGTAACTTTGGCTTTCAATCATAACTGACGGAGTAATTGTATGAATGATAGATTATGTTAATTTCAAATGATGAAAGTGAAAGAACAATGAAATGAACCCTACTTGTGCAGCTGTTCACAAATATTCCTTATATCTGTATTATCATTTACGCCTTCAATCTTTTATTTATCAATAGCTGTTGATGTAACAACAACTGAAATTGGACAAAAATTAATTTAATCAAGGAATCAGAATGATTTTAAATTGCGTTCATCGAATGTCGAAAATAATTTAATTCTAGAATATCTTCTCTCAATTTATGTATGTTTTTACAGAAAATTAGTTACTCGTTATTCGTTTTTAATTTATTCAAATATCGCAATCGTTTCATTTTGAAATACGAAGTCTAACATCAAAAGTATCGAAATTTATGGACCAAAAGTAAAAAATACTATAGCTTCCTTTTCTCTCGAAAAGATACAAAAATTTACAACATTCGTATAAATCGTTTTAATCGCCACCATAATAACGTAGCAATTACATGAATTTCATGCTATAATCGTATTTAATTAACGCACCGATATGTTTCGTAATACAATTATATATTTAACGAACGTACCAGTGCCGTTTCTATTATTCGCCGATTCTCCGGACACTTGACAAAAAGAAAGAGAGAGAGAGAGAGAGAGAGAGAGAGAGAAATATTTACAACAAATGAATAGGAAGAAAAGTGAGCAGAGAAGAATCAACTGACACTCTAAAACACTCGTTCCAACCAGGACACCGCAAATCGAGAAAATTACTCGAGCAAATTAAAACGTCCCCATCCCAGCGCTTCGTCCCGGAATACCTGATTCCTCCAGGAGGAAGATAATTAAATCTACGAAGAAAGCAAAACCGAACGTCACAAGGGTCGCGAGAGCAGAAACGACTTCCGGCCATTTAATCGGGCCGAAATGTTTTCCATTGTTAGTTTGAGACAATCGCTCTCGTTTGTTCTGCCTTCGTATCTCTTCGCCGAATGCTCGAAACGAACCGGCTGAAAATTTCGTTCGCGAGACTATTTTAGATTTTAATTTAGATATCACTTCGTACCTTGACCTCACAACCGGAGAACAGATTGATCGACCTGACAGACCGCCACGTTGAATCACCTCCGGGAAGCTTATATGAAACAAACGCCTGTGTACACGCTGCTGAAAATATTTATTCACCAGTATCAGCGTCGAATTCATTAATTTAAAGTTACCAAGTGCATTTTGAAAAATTGAAAAGTACGAAACTGCATAAACGTACGAGCATGTCTAATATGAAAAAGAATACAACATTAAGATATGTACTAAAAATAAATGTAGTAATATCAATTGATACAGAAATATCGTATTAAATATTGTATTGGATCGTAATATTAAAATATTTGGAATACGTGGAATCATTATCCGTGGCAAAGACATTTCAATATTTTAACAACGCTAATGACGAGACTCAACTATCGTAATTATATTAGTCAAGCTCGAAACAAATCAATAAAACATAGCAAGAAAATAGAGTTTAAAGGGCAAGCGATTCTTTGAATATTCAATCATCTACAATATCTACGTCTTTGATAAACAGTTTTCCCGAATTTCCGATAGGAATCGTTCTGATTTCCTTGCTTCTCGCGCGTGCGAACAAATAAACAGCGAAACAGACGGAATAATTGAAGTACAAATGAAATAATTGATTGAAGCACCGTGAAAATGAAACCGTGAGGTTTGTGATATTTTCGTTTCCGGTACTCGCTATTTTGGTACTCACCGATATTTGTATGTAGGTAGAAAAGCTCTTCGATTTACAGGGAACAAATATGGAGAATCACGAATCGTTGAACCTGATCCGATACTAATAAATTGGCCACGGTTAGAGCACTGAACGATCCCGTCGGTTACAGTTACGATCGCATTATGAGAACTGATGGCTCGCCCTTCACGCGAGTCGGTTTAATATTGCGCAGCTATTTCGTTTTCTTTTTTTTTTTCTCCGAAATTGTCGACTCGAATCGATGAGTATTTACGACACACGTGCGCTCGAGTACGAAGGTTGTTTACTTCTGTCGAGGACTAAGTTTCGTGAAATTTTTACGTACAATTTGAAGCCGTTGTATTCTTCCTTGTAATTCATCTATGATAATTTTTATTTAATGTCTTTTTTTTTTTTCGTTCAAATACCAGGTTGTCCTATAATAAATACAACATCGTTTCTGAATAAAAAAAAAAAACCTTTCAATGTATATAATACATCTTTGAAGAACTAAATTGGAAGAATTAAATTAGTTGATACGTTTCGTTAGATTTTGACAGGATGGTTTCGAGATTTACTATTACAACCACAACAGTCTCATATATTAATAAAACGTCGAAATAATTCACACACGACACACCGTGATATTGTTACATATGGTAAGTAAGCCACGTAGAGTTCGTTAAAATTCCAAAATTTAAACAAAGTTCATTTAGAAGTATTATAATTACACGCTGTTATTTCCGTAACAATCAAGCGGATGCCTCGATTTGATAATTAGAACGCAGTCGCGTAAAACAACCGAGAAATGTTTACTGCGAACGGAATACACGTTCGCGTTTCGTATCTTCAGGAAATTGGAATTTCGCATTTCGTACTTCAGGAAAATATGAGAGAGGGAGTGCGTGGAAAAGGAATACAAATGAAATAACGCGAATGATATATTATATCGGTATTTGATTTCACAACATTCTCGTAAACATCGGGACAAGCAGTGCAAGTTTGTTTCGGAAAGCACCCCGGAGGCTGCAGAAACAACATCCACGTGGTATTTACACGGTGAAACACGAATCTCAACTTTTACTTGCCGGCAAGCTCCAAATGGCATTATTAAAACCACATTTCATCATAAAGTAGCATTTAATGAAATCAACAAGCCAAGATGTCTAATAAATTTCATCGATTCTCATTTGTTGGAACGACAACGCCACGTAGTACGACAATATCGAATTCGGAATTTAAAGTGGCGAACGATATACTGGCCGCCGATGCACAGATAAATGGAAACTCGCCTGCAGTTTTGTCACAATTTACTTTTAAATTAGTGTCGTTACACTGTGGAACGAAGTATCTGAAACGGTAACGAGCATTTTCATGAAAAATAGCGCTTCAGATAAAAATATATTGACAATGTACGTAAAAAAATTTAATGTTACGGATTTTTAAAATTTTACTGCCTCTAAAGATTGAAACGGAGAGTAAATTGTTAAAATTAGATCAATTTACTTATTCCTGCATTATAATCAATGTTGTAACTTCTTGTGCAATATGATTTATTAATATTAAATTAATGTAATTTATGATATTATTAATATGATATATTACATAAAATTATATTCATAAAACTCGTCTTCATCATTTGATATGGATTATGTATTACAAATTGTACATGTTTCACCGTAAATATGTTAATACATTAACATTACATTACTACAATTTTATTTTATTAATACTTAATGCCTGACATGAATTATGTACTTTGTTAATTGCATCTACTCTCTACTGAAATTGTCTCAAAGTTAAATATTCAATTTCGAAGAAAATATCCTTTCATCTTTATTAAAATATATCGGTGTATAAGACGTAAGGCTTTCATATGAAAATTTACATTCTTTCTGCCAATAAAAAGTCTTTAATTTAATATCCTCAATTTCCAAAATTATTCAAGTTATACACGTGAGTCGGTAAACTAGAAAATCATGAAAATATTCGTGCAATAAAAATTTCACGCATCGTGATCCACGATGTTTTCGAATAAAACCGTCGTTTCTCTCGTCGAACAGCTCGATTAAACGCGATTACCAGAAACGGGACGACAAGAGAGATGAAGATCGCGATCGTATTCATCGCCAACTCTCGCGATCTTCATTTGAACGCGTGCGATCTCGCTTGGCATCGGCGATACCAGCAATAGTGATTACTCTTCCTGACAACTTAGAACTGTTAATCACTCGAGATACTTATCGAGCCGCGATTTCTAGCCCCGTTTTACCACTGTTTTTCGGGCCAGTATTGATCTCGCGCACATGCTTCGTGTTACTCTACCCTGCGAGCGTGAACATTTTTAAAGCGTGAATGTTACAACATCGTTAATTCTTCAATCTTTCTTAATGGGAAATGTGTAATTGATTTATGAAATATCTGAAGTATTTAAATTCTGACACCATTTAGATTCTGTTCAGATTTCTCTGCTGTTGCGTTCATAAAGATTTAAAGATACATGGAATCCTACAACATAAATTACAATTTTCGTCTTTTTTTGAACCTACTACGTTTCAATAGAACGTACGCCTACAACTTTCCATGAAATAAGTAGTGATCAGACCTGTATGGTGCAAAATTTCATTTACCACAAAATAACCAATTCCTCCAATTAAAAGTCCACCAACCAATAATTATTACAATCAAGTCATTTGCTATTTCCAGAAATCCCGTAAAATAGAACAGTAGAGCAAAACGAAATATTTCCGAATCTTTCAAATTATAAAGGATTAACCACCCATCTTAAAGCGATTTTTGTAACAAAGCGAAAATGCAGATGCATATCAAGATACGCGGCATCGTCGGAGGGTCAATCGTCGACAATTGTATTTGTCCATCTTCTGAACTGTAAACAGAGCGTCTGCGACGCAGAGGGTGCCGGGAAGAGCGGAGGGTTGGCAACGAGAGAAAAAAATCAATTTGTCCCGACGTGACATCCTTTGACGATTACTTGGCCGAAATTTCGCGAGGACAGCCTGATCGAGGAGCAGTAGCGAGCCGCGTTGCCAGATTCCACCCCCCCTCCAACCCTCTCCCCCTTCCACCCTCTTTTCTCCTTAATGGGCCGCGGAAAGAGGGTTCCGTTGCTCTCCGCCACAGGGCGAAGCTACCGTCGACTAATGTCTTTGTCATGTTGACTGTCGACAAATCGCCCTTTGAACAACCCCGAGCCCTGCAGCGTGCCGTCAGGGGTACCTTTCCCTAGCGAAGGCTTACGTCACTGCACTACGGGCTAACTAGTTTCTGGCCCGCGATAAAAGAGGCGGAGAAAGGGACGTGGGGTGTGCTGAAATCAGGAAGCGCAGGGAATAAGGAGGGGAATGATAGTGGGGTATCGAGCACATCCGCCGGGATTTTTCCGCTCCGAGCCGGGAGGAAATCGTCAGGCGAAAAGTCGTCAGGGGGTGAAGAACAGGAGGCGAAGGGTTTAGGTTAGCTTCCTCTTTTTCGATGGGATGGTGTTTAAAACCCGTGAAACGAACCATCCGCCGGGTGTTTCTTGGCTGGTCCAGTCTCCTCTACGTGAGTTCTATTTTGCGACTACGATTATTTTCGACTGTTCCGACGAACGAGCGAGATCGTGCCTCGTCGTCGATAGAACTGAATCGGATTTGTCTGAGGGGATTTCTCGGCCTTTCGTAGATTATAGACTTAACTGGAGTAGTTGTTAGACTTTGGTCGGTGAATTTTATATGAAATATTTTTTTGTCGATATCAACGTGGGTGTAGAAGTGTACAAGCATTGTCAGAGTACATCGTCGTTGTCATCGTTATTGTTACTGTTCGAATTATTTTAATTTAATGATAATTCGTCTTCCTACATTGATAACAGTCACCTACTCGGAGATGTAATTGTAGCTACTCGTTGCTTAAATAACTTCGTTTTGTAAAATTAATAGATCGTGTGTAAATAGCACGTCAGTTTGAACTTTCTTCTGTTTGCTGTAATATTTCATTTCAAAATTAAACCGAAGAGAATTCAGACGCCTCCGCAAGAAGAAAATTTTCTTCATTCCCTTCCGACTTTCATTCCCCCAAAGCCGACGTAAAACCATCAAAGACACAGAAATCTGTTCCACTCTGGCAAAAATTTCACGCTGTTCGCCGTTCAACCCCGTTTTCCCGCGCTCGCAACACGCATGCCTCCCACGCGTCCCGTTTCATCCCTTCGTTTGACATTCCGGGGACAGATACCGATTCCCGTAGCCCGAGGCAGGAGTCCTGGGATTCTCTGCCTGGAACACGTTCCTCCTTCCCGTGTTTTGTGCACGTGCGAATGAAGGGACACACGAGGGACACGAAAAGCCTGCAGCTACCTGGAGGCTGCTCGATTTCACAAACGGTGTAGAAATGATCAGCAAAAATGTCTGCAAACGCGGGAGCAAAAGTGCAAATGTACTTGTAATAAATTTTTGGAAGACTAAAGTAGAGAACTATTATGGAAGAATTTATTTTAGTTATTAAATTGCGAATATTTGTACAAATTTTTATAAATACATAAATGCATAGATGAAGAAATAATGCCTATATACAAATTTGTTTTTACTTAAATATTATAGCAAGTTACAAACAGTAGTAATTAATTTTTGATTTTTCGTGTGTTTCTACTGTATGTCTGTTCTATACATTTTTGCGAATTTTTCTTCCCACAAACGCACGAAAATCCCCTGTTTATTAATTACAGTCTTGCAGATCATTTTATATTTTATTGGAGTCACTTCTCATATTCCATGAAAATTAATCTACTACCAAAAATGCAAAATTATAGACACTGTTCAATATTAAATTTCGATACAAATTTTTGATTTTGTATTAGTAGAGAATTTTTGTCAAATTTTTATTAAAATAATCAATAAATAAATTTCAATATGATATAATATTTCTGCATGTTGCTACACAGTACATGATATTTCATTTAATGATACAGTTATCTGTCAACCATTAAACGTATTTTACTGTTGAAATTATTAAATAAATTAGAAAAATTCTCATTAAACTGTAACAATGAAATAAAAATTTCGGATCTGCTTTGGAAGCGAGTGGTTTGTAATTAAAATTTCACAGAATAAGTAATTATATAAAAACAACTGATTTGATTCACGTTAATGGTGTTTCATATTGACAGTAAATGGATTGTTAATTTTCAATCATAAACTTATGATTGCTCGAAGCGAGAATCATCGATGTTATTGAGGATGAAATTTATTTATTTATTTTCTTTCTGTTAACAGCAAATAAACATCTGTTAAATTGTTGTACAATGGAAAACAATGGAAACAATTGAAATAGGTAAATGAAAGATCATCTCGTTGACTGAAATTTTCAAGATATGAAAAAATAAATAACTTTCTGAATTAAATGTCAAGTTTAAAGCAGAGGTTACATTATAAAATATAAATTCTAGAATTCAACTGACGATTAAATGTACAGACATTTTCCATTAAAGAAAAAATAATAACGAAAATAATATCTGTTCTTTCGACAAGTAAAGAACGGAACGCTTAAAAATGAAGAAATAATTGTAGAATTTCTATGAAGAAAAATTTCAATTTGATTTAATTTTTAATATTTAACAGCGCAAAGTTTGTTTACGTTGTTAACAACAGAAATTTTCTTTTCTTTGAGAAGCTCTTCTGACTTCTTGCCTTTAGTTTTATCATCAATCAAAAATTAATATTATATGATACAGAGATCGACGAAAATTACCTAACTACCTTCCAAACTAATAAATCTGAGCTTTATGCGAAATATTTGCGAAGATATAATCGAAAGGACAGAATCTTGGTAACACTGACAAAAGCACCACAGTTCAAACATCTCGCCTGTCAATTTTCTCTTTTAAATCTTCCATAAACGCGCGGAAATTCGCAATTCACTCTAATAAAATTCGAAACTTATCCAAGCTTTTCGATCCTGGATTCTCGTTCCGGATGGCTCGCGACGTTACTCAATTTCATTTGGTCACCGTATTATTACCGAAACCGAAGCCATAAAACGTAACAGAAAATACCGAAACGAGGGAAACACATTATCGACGGTGGCCATAAACGGACGAGTTTATCCGTGTCTGAAAATTGACACAAAATCGACGCTAGACTCTCGGTCGGTGCTCTAATTTCCCGGGGCATAGTGTCTGGCCGGCCGCGCGTTACGGCGACTGGAAAAATATAGTAATGGGTCAATAACGATAGGATAATAGGTTAATGGTCGAGGAAAACACTTGCACGTGTCGTGGCAGCGTTACGGCCGGGGATAAAAGCCGTCGAAAACGAGCTTTAGGCGAGCTGAACACTTTGCGGCCATGCTTAAAGACGCGACGGATCGTGGTTGCAATTCAAATTCAACGAGCGGTCGAACGATGCTGCGCCACCGGAGTAGTGGCATTTTGTCTGTACTTTGCGCGAAGTATCGCCAAACGATAAAGCCGCTTGATGCACGTCGTTTATGCATCGTTAAGTTAAGTTTTAGAGATCTCCGACCGTGCAGCTAGTTACTTAACGAGCTGCTCTTTGTCTGCCGTTCGCGCGCATTGAATCTGTGGGAGATTTTTCAGGAATTTTCCGGAGAAGAGATTTCACTCGAATGTGGAGAATAACGGAGTTTTTTTTGACAGGGGGAGGGGAACGAGACGAGTATTATACGATTAAATCTGTCAGGGCAAATTATTCGCGAATTTTTGAAGAGGACCGGCTGAGGAGTGATAAGAGAAATTTGCTACGTATTTGTGAATTTTAGCCGGAGGTAGATAGTGATGGAAAAATGGAAGTCTGAATTATATGTTTATTGATGAGAATTATTTCATTATACAGCAGAAGCCTCGTGACATTACAGGTTATATGGACTGAATGTCTCGGAGTAATTTATTGAATTTCTGAAGAAATGTCTCCATTTTCACCACTCTTCACAGAAAAAGATTCTAAAGTAAATGAGAGATGTAAATTTGTCAATCGATTGAATAAATTTTTCATAACTTCCTTTCTCCCATCAGATGAATATTTCCTATTTCCTTTTTACAAGCCGCAGTAAGGAGGAAAATGAGTAGAAGCTTATTGTGCGTGATAACAGCGATAAAATTATAAAAAACTTTACTGCGGTCTAAATTATTTAACAATTTACAGCGGCGTTGCCTCGCGCGAGCAACATAAAACCTCCCCACCCCCGCCAGCAGAACGACGTAAAATTCCACGTCAGAAGGTGGAATAGTTCAGCCATCGTCGACGAGGGGCGGTAATAGCTACTAAATTTTACTTCGTACCGGACGACGATTTATTCGGCCGCACAACCGCGCAGAGAATTTTACCTCTTGAAACAAAGAAATTTCTGAACACGGTCCGTTTCGTGCTCGTACGCGTCAAATCGTCATCGTGATATTTAAATTCGAAAGATACTCGTCCCGTATCATTGCGTGATAGTCCTAGAAAGATTACGAATTCTTGAACGACTAATTACCAGCCACAGCCGAGCATTATACTCGTACTAATTGTAATCAGAAGTTGTCTCGTTCCTCAGAAACATTCGTTTTATATTCGGTTTTTATTGTTATACGTTATACGTTTACCCCTGATAATACATAATAACTCATAGCTTACTGACATAACTCGCACTATTCATGAAATTTAAATATACATCTTTATAAATTTAAATGTATATTTAGGCGAAAATTAATTTAATTTAGTAGAATGAAATAATAATGATTTTTTCATATACATCTGTATAAATTTAAACGTATATTTAGGCAAAAATTAGATTTAGATTTAGTAGAATAAAATAATAATGACTATTTCACGATTTTCTACTTTGAAAGATACCGTGATACGTGAAATATTATGACGAAAGATGGCGGAAAATGTCAAGGTGACAAAACAATAATTTCGAGAATAACTTTGAATAATTAGAATAGCTTTGTAATCGAAAGACGGAATTCTGAAGAAACGTCATTTAGATTGGCTCGTTGGACGTGCTCGAGGATTCTCGACATATGGCAAATCGTGTTACCCTGGAATTTGGTACGCGATCTGCTCAAGACATTTACAAACGAGAGAATCTAAGATTTAAACGATTGAAATTCAGCCAAGTACGACTGGTTCGTCCTGTGCTTTCGACATCAAGCGCGAACTAATATCGTCGCTCTTATGGTTATGGGTTCTCGCCGATTTGACTCGATGAAAGCAAAAAAGCAACGCGTTCGACTCGTTAAACTCTGACGAAAATACAAAAGAGATTTATCGCAATTTTCAAAACGTTTCGTTCTGCTCCGCGCAACGTTTCTCGTCTGCCAATTCGTCGAATAATTATTTCGAATCTGACATTTGAAAGTGATTTTGAGAATTACTATGCTCATCAATATTTAAAGACTCTGCATTAAAATAAATCAACCAATCATCTCATGCTCTTGCAAGTAAATTAAATCAGTTCAATACTGATTAAGGGAGGAAATATTCGACAATTAACACTAGAACAACTAAGTACGTAGGATAAGAAAAAAAATGTATGATGTGATAAAGAATACAGGAATTTATTCATATTTGCACCGCTAGACTATGAAACTCAACGAAGAATTACAAAAATAAAGAGGGTTAATTTCACGGAACGATTTCATCAATTAAGCAAAAGAAACAGAAGATCACTGTACTGTCCTAAACTTACAAATTAGTCAATTTAACAAATTTTCTCAAAACACTGAAAATTTTCCTTCAACTACGATCTGGCAACAGTAGGAGAGTTTATTACACGAAATAATTTCGCCAACAATTGTCATCACAAAGAAGCAACATGTATCGATCGTTGATGCTTCCGATTAGAGACACCCAGTGGCAAAGAATTTCGCTAAATCAGCGGAAACGTAGGAGATTATCGTTTAAAACAAGCAGAAGCAAGTTCCATCGGTCGGCGAGATTAAGCCAGACACATTTTATTATCTCTGGCCGACGGCACGAAAAACGACGGAACTTTCCGACAGCCCTAATAATTCATTAACGTAAACCCCGCGGATTCCATGCTATCGCGTTCACCCGTTGCCCCCGTTTCTTTGCCTGATTTACAGCCGATGAAATTCCAGCTGCGCAGGTAAAACACGATCAACTCACCGAAATTTCGAAACACCGTAGCATGAATCTCGGAGCACGGCTCGCAGAAACCTCTCTCTCTAGATTCTTGAGCTTGGAACCTTAGAATCTCTCTCCTGTCTCTCTACTATTAACACTGGAACTATCGACAATTCAAACAGAAAATTTCCGTCGAAGACACTGAAGTGAACAGAAAAAAAAAGAAAAAAATAGAAATCTTTATACCACAATGGAAATGCAAATTTCTTTTTATACATTTCCAATTCTAAAAGTGCACTATGTTACATTTATAAAACATCCAACAAAAATTGTAATTTCGTCTCGACTGCTTTGGTAGTTCTAACGTTAATCGTTTCTGAAGTATTGTTTTTATTGATTCTGGGATGAAAGTTAGCTTCAGAGACGGGTTAAATTTAATTCGATACTATTTTTCCTTTTTTGTACGTTATATCTT
This sequence comes from Tetragonisca angustula, assembly GCA_036937485.2. Lineage (NCBI taxonomy): Eukaryota > Metazoa > Arthropoda > Insecta > Hymenoptera > Apidae > Tetragonisca > Tetragonisca angustula. Next base: position 246,844 of record JAWNGG020000014.1, read on the forward strand.
CCTTTCGTTGAATATTTGATTCTATTATCATTACTACTATATTGTTATAATATTAGTATCGCTATTATTATGAATTCTTTTTAAAGGATCATTTCCGTTGACTTTTGATCGGCAGATATAACAATTTTATGCTCGCACGTACAACGGTGACCGGGTCAAACTTTATGCAGTACTGTACCCAAGAGAAAAGTTTCACATTGGATATTTCTTTTGTTGAATATCTTGTTATATAACATTTGAAGGTAGAATTGCTTATGAATTTAACATTTCGCGATATGTGTGAAAGTATTAATATATTTGAAATACCTGTCTTTATCTCGATAAAAGTATCTTTCCCGTAAGAAACGTATCGTACAAAAAATATGAAATAAAGGCATTTATCATTAAAACAATATTTACCATAATTAAAGTAATCCTCCGTGCAACGACAGAGTCATTTCACTTACGAAATTTCTTAGAACTTTGCCACAATAAAAATAACATGTCTGAAAAATGATCATATTTTGTTGAAACTCATTCGAGATCTTTAAAGTCATCGTTGCAAATCCATAAAAAGTTATAAGTTGACTATTTTCAACGCTATGATAAAAAAAAAAGATATTGTCCTAAGCCATTGAGGAATTATATTAACTGCAATATTTCATTTACAGTTGTATGAATTATCTTTTAGTATGGTTTACTCAATATTTTTCACCCAAATTCTATACATTTATGAAATTCAGATAAATACAAGTATTTATAATACTGCGACAAATGACTACTTAATCTCATATTGAATAACTTTTAATGGATCGAGTTATACTTTCAATGAATTCCAAGTTTCCGAAAGTTATGCTGGAAACAAATCGAAAAATGTCGCTCTCGAAAAATAGCGGAAGCAATCGAAAGTTTGCCCCGGAAAGTTGACGAAAAGTATTGAAAATCAGCGTGTTTCTGCGTGGAATTTCTCGACCTTGTGTGACTATTTATAACGAGACTTCGCGAATTTCAGGCGGTTTCTGAATTGCATTAACGTTATTGATTGCTTCGGAGGAGAAGTTTTCAGGATCTTCCTCTTCTTAACGTTGATTACATTTCCTGTTACGACCGCCGGTAAAACTGATTATTTAGGAATTCAAGCTTTTAGGTAATGCTAATGTTAATATGTGGAGGAAGCAATTTCTGTTATCTAGATGGTGAAGAACGAACTGGTTGAAAGGTAGCGTGCCAAGTTGGCCAGGAAGCCAGAATGGCAATCGATGAAACCATTCTCGTACAGAGAATGCATGAACACCAAGACATTATCTTTTTTTTTTTTTCGAAACGAATCGTTTTCGACTTCTGATTGCAAAATAAAAATTTACAGCGGCTACGAAAAGTATTCAAACGTATTCTTCCATTTTCTATCAAATTCTACATTTTCTATACATAGTACTATAAAAATATTACTAAAGTAATATTCATTGGAGCGTCAAATAAAAATTGGAAAGTACAGTGTTGGATATTTTTAATTTTCTTGAAATTTACAGAGAAAGTGTACAATTTGAATTCCTTGAAATTAAAAGTAAAATAAATAAAAATTAGGAAATACAGTACTGGATGGTTTCTAATTTTCTAGAGATTTATAATAAATTCTGTATGTTGAGGAAGTGTACGATTTAAATTCCTTGAAGTTAAAGATGATTTAAGGTGATCGGTGCGAAATTACTCAATAATCTATATAAATTGAACGGGAAATACTGGGAACAATTCGGAACATTGGAAAGGGTAGCAAAAGCCGCGAATTCGTCGATGTAACGTGAATTATCGAAGGAAAACTGGGCTGCGTGAAACTTTGGTCCGCAATTTATTGTCCGGTTGACAACTTCGCGCAACATTTTTGGGTCAGATGATAACGAGAGATGAAAAACCTGTCACGTGTAGCAATATTTCAAAACCAAAGGGAACAGGGGAAAAAAGAATGCAACGAAACAAGGAAAAATATAAACAAACGGATGCCCGAAGCTTTTCATTCACAAATGAGAAATCAATTTGCTGGAAATGATACTACATTTTCCTGTCACCAACCACTGGAAACGCATAAATCTATGGAGAATCTATAGTCATGTAATCATGATTTTTCTCTGCTCGTTTGTTACGCTAAAAGCAATGATCTTTTTGTGACGAAATTTTAATATTTATTATTATAGCGCTAGAATAATTTTGAATCACGAGAAAGAAAAAATTAGAAATATTTATTTCGCGGAGTAATATAAATGAATTGTTTAATATAAAAACATTAGAAGAAAATTGAGAATAATTTATAAAATATTGTACATATTAATACATACAATATTACACAACATTAAGATTGTAAACTTTTTTTAAAAAAAAATATTTCTTCTTTACGATAAGACAATAATAAGTGAATTAAGTTTATATTTCTCATCGTCTGGAAACGTTCCAAAACTAGACAATACATTTTACATTATTATTCTGAATCGTATCTCGAGTTTAATTCAGTTGTTATATTAATAATGAAACTGAAGCAATATACAATCTTTTAGGGAATAAATTCACAGAGAAAATTCAAAAGTAAAAATTTATTCTTTTGATATTCTCCTCTTCCGCTTCAATTATTTTCACCAATTTTTCTCCCTCTTTCTCCTTTGTCACTATCAAGCCATAAACTTTGCAGAAAAAATTATACTCATAGACGAATTAAATCAGAGTGATTAATGCTATAATAAGTTTAAAATAAATTAAAAGTATCCAGTTATTAGAAATTCCTACTGAAATGTAAATTTGCGAAATATTTGAAAGCGATACTAAAATTTATTCTGCGATACTGTTTCCTTCTGCTGAAATTTTTTTTTTCCAGTCAAAACTGTCACTGAAAACGTTGGACTAAATTGTCACTGAATTAAGAAACATCTCAGTATAATTTCCAAAGTATGATTTATATTTTTCAGTATAATTTTCCACGCAGTCGGGAAATCGCAGAAAACGTCGCAAAGGCATCGACGATGTCAATGGCCGTTCATTTTATCGAATACGAGCTTCCAATATCCGAGAAACTTCGCGTAGCTGCACGTAATTGCGAACCACGACGATGCGACGTGCTGTTCGATCGAACCCATGTTTCAGCCACCGAAAAAGAAATCCTCGCGAACCAAGAAATCCTCGCGAGGACACGGTCGCCTCGTAGTTGCCACGAAAAATGATCTCAAACATTCGCGATCCCTCAATCGTCTCTTGTCTTTCCTTCTGATTAAAAATTGGGATTGAACGTTTCACCTTCAAGGATTCGAACCTCTGGTCGTTGGATTCGATTTTCGATTTCCAATGATACTCCCACATTTTCTCGAATCTAAGCGGAATGATTTATAGATATTTCCGTTCTTTTCGGGAGCTTCCCTGGCTTATTTATAATAAATTTATATTACAAAGCTTTTATAATATAAAACTTTATTTCGTTGTAGTAAAATTGCACTTCAAACATGCGCTAGATCTTGAATTGAGACACTATAAATATAAGAATAACACTATAAATATAACACCGTATGAAATGTAACGTGAATGAATATTCATATTAATAACATGAATATTGTAATATGCATAAAATGAATATGTATCGATAATATGAATGTTACGATTGGACTACGGACTTTTATAAATTTGTAGAAAATTTAAATCGCGCAAAATGCACGTGACACTAAAAAAAAAAAAGAAAAAAAAATGCGTAAAACGAGTACAACGCTTTCTGCAATAATTGGCAAAATGGGCGAAACTGTTTCCCATCGAGGTTTTGCTTTTTAAATGTACTTTCAAAAACGTGAATTTGCATAGAGACCCGCAATCCATAAACTATATTGTACTAAATATACAAGTATTAATGGTACAAACAAACGTTGCAACATTATACAAGATACACTGCATAAATGCAATATCATACAAGACGAACGTCTATTAATAACGCGAACATTATATGTGTGCAACGAATACATTGCAAGTGCAGCTCGTTTTCACTATCGACAATTAATCTAAATCCGCGAAACGAGGCTCACGACAATTTATTAGCAATCAGAATCGATTCGAATCCCTAAATACACGATATATTGGACTTGGTCCCACCCCTAGCCATAACTCCGTGGCTCATTTTCCTATCGCTGCGGCGCTCGTTGACGATTTCACGAAACGAGAAAGAGCAGAGGGAGAGGCTGCAGAGACGAAATTGCACGAGTCTCCTTCTCTCGTTATTGTTTCCCATCGCGTCGGTGGGAAAAACGATCAGGGAGGGGGGAGGGGGAGAGAAAAAAAAAAGAGAGAGAAAGATCACGAGCCACGAAACATCTGGCGTCGTCGCGAGGAAATCGAATCTCCACGGCGAATTTCTCCTTTTGTAACTCGATAGAATCGCTACGATGAAAAATTCTAACCCCCCTCCCAGTTATCGACTCAGCGTGATTTTTTTTTTCTCCTCTCGCTGCCGGAAGTTTGATCGTCGGTGTCAACGGTGTTTCAGTTGTCGGAGTGATTGAACGATACGCGGGGGTTAGTTTTCGGGGATGAAACGTTTTGTTGAATAGAGAATTCGGTTGGCTTTGATACCTCTGTTTTTGGACGTAATTTAATTCATTCCGCCGAATGATACGTACTTCGCGAATGATCTCCTGTCGTTACTCGTTATGTATGTATTTGCCTGGGAAATTGATAAAAATTTCATTCCCTGTGATTAAGATACAACAAACGTAATAGAAAATCGAGTTAGAATTCATTCAGTTCGTGAATTATTAGTTCGTGCACATCAAATTGGAATAGTGGAAAAGTGGAAATAAAACAAGCTAGGAAATTATTCGATACGTGAAAAGAATCACGAATTGAAAATCATGATTGATTCACTAGTGTTTATCGTGATATGATGTTTCGTATAGTTTCTGTGGTAAAGTAACTATTATCTTAATGGACTTGCGAAGCATCTTCACAAATTATAAAAATATACAAGATGTTAAAAACAGAGGAATTACGATGTGTGCATTTGATTGTGTTTAGATTCCGCGCAAAAATGTAAACTCGCGAGACGTATGACACAGCTAAATATAAAATCACGTAGATACGTTTAAAAGTCGAAGGGCAAGAGTTTCAAAACTTTAACTTACACCGCTGCGACTAAACGGTCCGATACGTAATGAGACAGATTCGTTCTTTGTTCGCGGATAAAATTCAAACAACCTACGACGAAAGCTTTGAAACAAATGCTGGTAGCAAACACTCTCGCCCGTCGTTTTTCGTCTTTCCTCTCCCTCCTCTAACAAAATTCCTCGCGCAATCTCCCCTCCCCTTCATTCTTTCACCTGAAAACCACCACGCAAATACAATTTATCGACTCGTATCGAAATCGAACGCCCTCCGAAGCACGCCCGCTGCACTTTCTGGAAAAAAACTATGCGGCTTCCTCTGTCCCCTGTTGATTGGAAATGTTTGTCTCTTGGTGAATCGAGCGGTCGTCGAGCTGAAAGGCTCTTGGTCGGTTGAAAAAAGAAACAAAAAGAAAAAGGAAAAAAACATTCGTTGTGGAAACGCCCGCGATTCGATCGTCTCTCTATGAAGTTTCGCAGAGAACGTTTCCGTCGAAAAGGGGACACGCCGAGCGTGTCAACAGTAGCGGACAGGATTAAGTCCAATATGTACTCGCGAGTCCGAGTTAAGTTGGACGTCTAAGTCTCGTTTCATGGGTACTTGAAAGTGAAATTGCAGCACACTCGTTTCGTACAATATTCGCATTGTCAACATCTGTTCATCTTGTTCACTATCAATATTACATTTATACGATACATAATGTTTCACACGCTATTTTTAATGTATTCACATCGTCGATGCATGTTCATTTTGCGCAATACGTTTCGTATGATCATATTATTGTTACATTCTCATTCTCTCTTACGACATTATATTTGTGCAATTCTTTATCAATTGCCATCGTTAAAAACTCTAGCGTTTAGAATTAAATACGTTATTAAAAGCAATTAATTCAAATTCCAGAGAGAAATCGTAGAAATAAAAGTATTCATGAAACGCTCGAAATTACCTTGCATAGATTCGAGTGAACTTGAAAGTACCATTGGAAATACTTGCAAAAGATTCGAATCCACTCACGTTTCTACCCGTTCCACAAAGCCAATCGAAACGGAATCGTATCGGTGAGATGAATTTGCCGTTTAAAACCAGGAGAGACACCGGCTGTCTCTCGTTAATGAGTTATTGAAACGGAGGACGAATGAGAAGACTCCATGCGACGAACGCTTCTCGCAATGGCTAGTTCTTGCGACTATTCTCGCGAATATTACCGAGGGAGTGAAGCATTCAACTTTACTGGCCGGTAGATTCTTCGCGCTGGGGTTGTAAGGAGCAGTTACAGTGTTTGAAAACTGAGAAATGAAGTTTCGGCGAGAAAATCACGTAGAAATTTGTGAGTTAGCAGAGTGTGGAACTATGGCGTGAACCGTTTAGCAATTTCAGTTTTTCGAAGTTTAAGGAAAAATGATCAAAGAATATACTATCGTTCGAAATTTTGGAGTACGATTTCGAAAGAAATAATAATGAGAAGAGGATGAAACGTTTTATCTGTAGTACACTACTGTTTTTTTAAAGTACTGACATTACATATTACAATTGATTATATTTAAAATTAAAACTTGCAATTTATTTGCATGGAGATTCGAAAGAAGCGTCAAGTTTCTGAGTGACGGTACGAAACAAATACATATATGGGACAGTCATTCTGTCAACATTCTACTAATTAGTCACGAATTGAGAACGCAATGAACGTGTCTAGTCAATTCCAAAATAGTACATATCGATTTCATTCGACTCACCGAATATTCGTCGACTCCGAAAATCGGCAATCCTCTCCTGCGTGGACTCGCTCGATCTTCTGGAAAAGAAGAAATGAAGAAATGAAACTTCTCAAAAAATAAGACATTTACTAAGTTTATTGTAAATTTTAAGAAAAATGATTTGCAAGATATAACTTATTTTAATTCTTTTGATTGTAATTTACAATGCAATGCTTTAATACAATATAATAAAATATAATGAAAAGTATAATATTTTAATATAGTTATTAGTTAATTTAAATTTGAAGGAACTTATGTAATTAAAATTTCAAAAATCGACGTGTCCAATTTGTTACATCGTTCTTCTTTAATCACGCGGTATTCTGGAAAATGCAAAACTGCACAAACATCTACACCTACTATAATAATTACACCTACTTTCTAAGAAGAGAAAATGAAGAAATCAGAATGAAGTGTTTCACTCGATAATAATATATGGACGAAGTTGAAACACTTCCGTTTTCCTTTCGCATCGCAATCCGAGTGTTCGCGCCGGCTAATTATCAAACGACACGAAAGAACATGAAAGAAATAGGTTCGAGATCATTATCCGAAAACGGAAAGTTCATGCGACATTACAAAAAATATCGTTATACTTCTGGAAATCATGCGAGTTTTATGCAATGTTGCTGACTTCTGCCAGTTGCGTGATGCTTCTCTGTAAACCTGGAGCAAGTTTCTGCTCTGTTACCATTTCTGTTACCATTTTCACCGTTTTACTTGCTCCACAACCTCTCGTTCTTCAATTTTCATACGTTGTCATATCGAATATTTTTACCCTTTATTTTGATAAAAGCTCCGCAGAGTTTCGCCTCTTGAATTACGATATAAATTGTAAAGCGTGAAATCGAAAAGAAGTGGGACGTAACTGATGATCAAATGAGAGGTGCGTCTTCTGTAAGGACGACTTTGTGAAAATGTCGTTGGGAAAAGTATATCATAAAGCCTGTTTAGCAGCTTTTGCTGACCTAGATAAGATAACACGATATCACAGTGCTACAGGGACAAAAGTACCTAGCTACGTACCTTGCTACTGGTACAGACATAACGTCTGGTATGAAACATAATCTGATATAATTTCCTTCTCCTCTGTAATCACGTTTCATCAAAAAGAGTCAAAGAGATATTTAAAAGTCAGTTCCATATAATTTTTTTTTTTTTTTTTAAGAAAGAGGTATTAAGCACAAGATATAGCGCGTAAAATATAATGGAATTTTCTAATTAAATATTAAATATTAAATATATTACAATAAATTCTAACGCTTTTGTAAATTCGCCTGGTATAGTTTTTACGTGGAAGATAATTTTGAAAAGCCAACTATGATACACTTTAAACGAATTTCACTCTTTCTTGAATTTTTACGAAACGTACAACAAACGAAAATATATTATAAATATAATTATATTTTTATTGCAATATTGTACTATGCAATGGTGTACGCACCATATTATTATAATATTCAACACACGAGCTATGTATGTATGTTATATACTAGATTGTAATACTGTATACCGAATACAATTATTATAATATGCATTCAATGGATGAAATAAATTTATACATAATTAAATACATAAAAATATGAATTTAAATGAAGAAAAAAACATAATATACTTCACAACAGTACCAGTTGTTCTGTAATTAATTTTCGATGAAAAGCCATCGACAAATACAATTTGTAATATTTTCATATATCTTTCAAGAACATCATTGACACATTGCTTATTCAACAGCCGAGGTGAAATTTTCAGGAAGCATTATTCAAACAAACGATAGACGATGGAGCAAGATCGAGCTACAACAGAAACACCAGCGCCAATACCATTAAATTCTTCTGTAATCGAATAACCCAACGTAATCGTTCGCTCGAATTACAAACTCCCCTTAAAATGCAAACTTCTCCCTAGTCGTTGAACCTGTTTAATAAAACAAATACCCTACAGAATTGGGATAAACGAATCCACCAACCGCTTTACTGAAACCACATCGTATTTCCTAGCATACAAAGAGAGAGAGAGAGAGAGAGAGAGAGAGAAATATAAAAAAAGCAAAAATTCAAACGAACGAATCCCTCGAGTGAGCCTCGATTTTTCCGACTAGAAACGACTGGTTGACATAACAGCTTGCCGACAATTTCTGAAGTTGATAAAAGGACCAAGCGTTTGTGGCCAATTTCAGGAATTTAGGTAGGTAAAAATAAGAACATCAATATTTTAGAAATGATTTGCAATCTTTTAAATTCTCAAGCTACATTCCCGAAATTTGTTCACCCCTTGCTTTGCGATTTTCTTTTCAGTCTTCTTAGGTGAGCATTGATATTTGCAACTTGTAATTTGTTTCTATTAGCCTTCACAATAGTGGGAACAAGTAACAAGTTCTATACTTTTTAAATTAAATATTTCTCGATCATATTATTTTAATACTTTATACGAGAGAACAACTGTAAAATGCACATGCATTGCAAAAGATATGACTCTTATACGTCTAACTTTTCATTTAACACTCTTTTCCTAACTTATAAAAAATTGGAAGTAGTTTGTTGTCAAACCATATGACATAAAACTATGACTATTAATTCTGCTGTTTTTCTAACTTTTTCATCGTGTCGTACCTTTTTAGAGATTTCTATTTGAAAAACACGAAATGCATAAAAGATCATAGATTTGCTAAACATCTTGAAAATACCGTACATATTTTATTAATGTTTATCGAAATATAATACGCACTTCGTTCAACATGCGTACATAGATTCTAAAGAGAACAGCAAAACAAGAGTCAAAAATTCTTACACTTTCTCCTTTTTATTCCCTTTATTTTTATTATTTCAGTCCCGCTCGTATACGCTCCCGTCCCTTCGACTTGTCTAAAAGATAAAACAATAATAAAAAAAGTTTATCTAAAAGATAAAATAGCAATAAAAAAGATTGTCTAAAACGTAAAGTAGTAATAAAAAAAAAAAAATGCATCAGTACGTCTCTCGATAAATTTGTCCACGTGAATCGTTCGGGTTGACCGCCGGTCGTTTATCGTCGGTGCAATCGTCGTCTGGTCGGATATCATTGCCCGGAAGTACGGAAAGACCGGATGGTCGACTCTAAACGACGTGATTCCCTGTTCTAATTAATATTCATAGGCGTAATTCGATCGGTGGCGCGAACTCCTCGCATCGCCGGATTATAACCAAGCGATAGATACACCGGCGAAGCGAGCAGCAAAGTGAATTATCGTTCGCCGTCTTGCGACGATTAATTGTTTTCGTCCGCTTACGGGAAACCGGGCCGGGAGTGGCTGTGTGCCTGGCCACGTGATGAACAACGTTATCTGCTAACCGTTGCCGTTGAAAACTCGAGAAACGATTAATTGGTCTTTAATTTCGTTTCGCTGTTCCGCGGTGGGACGGTGCGGCGGGAAATTCAAGTTGGGGATGCTGGTTCAGAGAGTTTCGCGAGAGGCAGAGTTAGTCCAGCGGCCGTCAGATAAAAGGCTTTCGTGAATAATTTGGCATCGCAGACGTTGGAAACGAAATCCTTCGGCGATTGAAATTTCACGAGTGATCTACGAATTTTAATGGTTTCCGGTTAGAGGTGAGTATGAATTATAAATTACGAGAATTTTGGAAATATGGCTCTTGAGTATCTTGAAGTTTTGAAATCGAACATTACATGAATCGTGCCAATTTCAAAATTCGAATATTACGAATCTGCTAGACTAATGAAATTAATAGTTTAAAACATATCGATTTTTTAATAAAACGTTCATCTGTTCTACATTTAACCAATAGTTACCAATATATATACTTATAATACCACCTGTCGTAAAGTTTTTAACTTCTGAACATATATTTATGACAATCATAAAGAAAAATTCTCAAAGGAAAAATATGTATATATATATATATATATATATATATATATATATATATATATTCCTTTCTTGTATTAGAACAAATGAAAATAGGAAATAATAAAAATAATGAATAACAAATAAAATTAAATAACACATAGCAAAATATGTATTACGAACTACCCAATTTAACGATTTTATTATCTGTGATAAATATTCCATATTAAAAATACAAAGTATTCTAAGATATTTTGAGTGTGTGTTATTAGGGTGTCTCAATAATTATAATACTCCTGTCGTCGTAACTATCGTCAGTCACTTATTCGATGTACTTAAGTCGAGAAACCGAGCAACCACGTATCGACGTAATCGCCTGGTAATAATATAAGGTCAAATCGCCAGGGGCGATCTAATAAATCGACAATCCACTTTGGCCACCGTGAAACCAACATCGTTTCGTCCGTATATCCAGCATCGTGGGATCACGTCTCATCGACACGTGTGCCCTGCACACGAACAACGCTAAAAATCATTTAAAACTCTACGCCAGTAAATAAATTTACGAGACTCGCGACGTTCTTTATTTTTCCACGAGTTTACGAAACTTCGTACGAAACACCGTTTGCCGAGGGACTTCTACTTTCCTAATTTCTATTTTCGTTCTTCCGCGACGACATCGATATTTGTTCTCCCCGCGTGCCACAAAATTCGTTACGATCCTGTCCACCCTGAGAGGCTCCTTGTTTCCGCTTAACGATCCAAGCGACTATTCTTTCGTGTTCAACGAGATTAATGCTAGAACTACTGAGACGGTCCCTAACTAATTTCCCATTCGTAATATCTTTCGTACATTTTTGGAGATAAACATATAAATACGTTTTACCGCTTTCTGTTTTATTCCCTTAATATCTTCTGGTAATAATCTATCTACGAATTTCGAAATTCTAATTTTTCGTTTTTATTAGTTAATACGTCTAATACATTGGATCAATTTTAGACTTTAGATAAATTTTAGACAAATATTTTATACATTCTTATAATTATTTTTAAAATTACTAAAGTGGTCAAAATAATGAGTTTTTGAAATTTGAATAATTTTTCGTAAAATGTACAAAAAATTCATCATAATTGTGTTGTGAATTCACTTATTAAATTCAGATATTCACATAAATACCCTTATATGAACGAAAAATTGCTAACAATGGGTGGACAAAGTGGATTCTTATTATACAAAATCCAATTATCTGATCTATTATTATATTTGTATAAAGAATACTGCAGAATATTTATAGAAAATATCGTAACATTATCACTAGCTGTTTCCAGTGGAAAAAAAGGAACCAAGTAAGCCAAGCTCTCCGAAATCGTCAATCTCTCCGCGTAAAACAGTAAACGTATCATGTCGAGGGTGGTCCATCTTACGGCGAGTTGCATTTTTGCGAAATGAAAATGGTTTCCCCAATACCGCGAAGTTTCCGGGCCACTTTCCAGTAAATGTCTCCGAAGTTGTTTAATACTTCAAAAGCGGGGGACGAAGGAGGACGCGACAAGGGCTCTTAATTATGTAGCTACTTTTAAAAACAAGCGACGAGTCTTTTTCCTCTAATTTTCCCCTTGAGAAAAATTCCTCGAAAATAGGAAGAAAGCAAACTCGCGAATATCAATTTCGAAACTTCGATCGGTGGAACAACGAACGCACGTTGCGCAATTCCAACTCGAAGCGCATTTCTCACCCCCTCCCTTCCCCCCTCCCTCTCGCCCATTGTCAAGAGCTAACCATCCAGAAAGAAAGTTCCAGAGTCACCTAAACGTACTTACTACGATCTATCAGGCTCGTAGTCATCAATCTGCAATCGATTCACATTTTGTTAACTCGTAATAATACCGGCGGATCCTGACAGTCCCTCGTGGCTATTGTGTTTTCGCGCGTGTTCGGCATACAGAGGAAACACGGGATGAACCCGTGTCACGGTCGAGTAGACGGTCAATGGCAGAGGGAAACTGCGTGCGATCGGCGAATTTCCCCGTGTTTCCGGGGAGAAAAGATACACAGGCGCTAGATCAGCACTCGCGGCCATCGATCCAAGACTCGTCGACGGTGACTTATGACAAAGAGACCCCTTCGTCGACCCTGTTCAATCCCAATTCGCAACTACACTCGACTTGCGCGGCTTGCAGACCTGTCTCGTGGAAAAACGTCGGCTGTCTCCAACCGTTCTGGAGTATTTCATCGACTCGTTTTTCCTGCCGCCACGTGGACAGGCCTCGTGTCGCGAGTCATTAATTTTAACGATCGTTATAGCGCGTCCTTGCAACAGTCTTCGAGTCGAAATACTGATGGTTTCGTTTGATAAATAGGTGGAAGGATACAGTAGAGAGGGATCGAGATTTCCAAGGGAAGGTTTCCAGAATTTTTTGTGAGCAGGACTTTGAAAGGGGTGAGCGCGGTTGGTTTCTGGGCGAGATTGAATTTTATGTAATTTAAATACAGTAGTATTATCATATTTGTTGGTTTAATTGGTCGTGGTGTGAATATTAAATAGGAATTTTACAATTGCGTAGGTTTAGTAACGACTGAAACCAAATTAAATTCTGTCAGTCATATCGTAACACATAAATGATATCTTGAGACATTATTTGAAAAATTCAATAGATATAGTCATTGACAACAAATTTGTACAAAATAGTAAACTCTCGCAGATAATTCAACTCGCAAGTAATTCTTCCAGATTCTTAGATCGTTGTCATACACGAGTGCAACTATCACATTTTATAGAAATCCAGGATACATCGTAACACTTAATAAAAATCATATTGCAAAAGGGCTGCTTCGTAAAATCGTACTACGATGAGCATGATGAAAATCACCTAATAACTTTACAAACTTGAAGGACAAAGTTCTCGAGCGCTCTTCAGGTATCAATTTTAAAGAATTACGAAGAAAATGGAGGGATGAATACTAAAGTCACTTCGACGAGGCAATTACACGCGATAATATTAATTAACAACTTTATGCAGTCACGAGGAGCGAAAACTTGTCGTAATTCAAAAAAGAAAGCCAAAAGAGCTGCGAGATCGCGTAAAATTCTTTCCTGTTTTGCGTTCTAGATTTAGTCTCATCCCCCGCTGGAATACTGACACACAATTAAGCGAACCTTGAGAAAATCAATACGAATCCCCCTCCGATGGAGAGAGAAGAGTCGGAAACTTTTCTCCACTTAGGCGGAAGTTGGCTACTTTCCGGTTCGATCATATTGATCCTGTAACTGGAATATCTAATTTGTTGAACGTCCGATGTCAAAAACTTCGAACCCCTCGAAGAGATCCTCGCCGTCCCTTAAATCCAACTTTATCTTCCGCAGAAATCTTCATTTAGGGAAATCGTGAAAGCGACTCCCTTCCATCGAATATACCCTTTCAGGAATATTCTTCCTTATTTTATTATTTTTGAACGTTATCAAGAAAACGTTGTCCTTCCAGTTTCTCGTTTTATATACTCCTGGTGTATCAATTATTTCATTTGGAACAATGCAAAATTAATACGTACGTCGATTCATGTACATATACCTTGTCGACTTTGAAAAACATCTTTAATCAAAGGCAGGAATAATTTTCCATTTCAAATAATGTCAAAGTTATTCCGTAGTCGCCCGCGAATATTTCGTTAGCTATTTTTGTTTGTTTCAACTCTCTCTTCATCAAACTTTCTATTTATGCTGAGTATTTTTCAAAAACACGTTCCACCGTACCAAACGATACCATAAATTTCTTGTGCAACGACTCGCAAAAAATAAAAATCTTTAATCAAGGACAGCGGTGTTTAATAAATTTTTGTCATATCTGTTCCGAACAACGACCGAGATCACATCCTCGAGAGTATTTCATCGGCTACTTTTCTTAACCATTTTACTTTGTCAAACTCGCGAAGTTCCGTTTAAAACGATTCAAGAGTGAAACCCTGGAAAATCACGCGTTAGAGGGGAAACCCTAATCGTCTCTCCACATCCGAAATCGAGCAGGACAATAGCCGGCAATCCGCGTAATGTTGCCAAAATTCCCCGTTAATTGCGATTCCGGCGTCTGCCAACGCGTCACACCGCCACACGTGCCAAAAATCCTCTCGCGGCTCCGCCTTTTTTTCTTTCTCCACCCCTCCACCGACCTCGATCTTTATTGATTTTGGCACTCGAACGCGGTCGCGACGCCTTCACCCTCCTCCCCTCGTCTCTCCGTACAATGATAATCTCCCACCGTTTCACCCCTTTTCCTTTTTTTCTTTTCGTTTCTTTCACCTCCAAGAGGAGACGCAATTATAAGCAGGCCAGCTCTCGAGCGAGTACTCGTAACAAGCGCACGCGAGCACGTGCGTGGCTCCTCGAGTGTTCCGCGATTATTCATCGGACGAACGATCGAACGACGGATGGAGATGAGATCGAGTACCTTGCAAGTAGATCCGAACCTTCTAAGGAGGGGGATTTTTTTTTTTCATAAATGACAGCATCTTGACAATATTAGAGATTACTCACTGGACGAAGCGTATTCCTGTTTTTGCGTATGCCTGCGTGATTTTGAAACTGTTGCACTCGCAGCGAGCTTCTCGTAATAATTTTCCCATTGTTAAATGAATATTGAGTTGTTAAATTATTTTTGTAGTGATTCCATTTTAAGGTGTGTTGTAATTTCTATAATAATTTTTATTGGTGTTATTATTAATTGAATTAACATTAAATTATTTCTGTGATAATTCCGTCGCAAGGAGGAAATACCTATAATGATTTAAATAATTTTCACCCTATTGTCACTGTATTATAATTTCTATGATAATTCCTACATTTTATTCTGTTATATTTTATACAATAATTCCAACTCAAGCTGAAGGTTATAAGCGTCAAACACACACACACACACACACACACACACACGATTTTCATGTTGTGTCGGTATAAATGCACCTGACGCTTTAAAAAGTGGTTCAAAATTCCGCGCTTGGCAGAGATCTTTCTTCAATGGAACGTTAGTTACTTTGGATCTGGGATGGACCAAGTCGTATAAACAGACAGAGAGTTGCGGTCGTTCAAGATTCGGAGATTCGTTTTATGGTGGAAATTCGAAGTCCTTTCAATGTTGCTTCGGAAGATATATCATCAACAGGGTTTATGTGCGAGTAGGATTATCTTTTATCTTGTGTACTGAGTAAAAAGATATTTGTCAGACGTGTATTTAAGCATTTATGATGCATTTAATGCAAGTTGGAATTGCAATCTCTTGATTGTATGTTTTTTTTTAGTAAGTGCTGTGTAGAAAATGATTTACTAGTTTAATATTATATTATTATATATACATAATATCGTAATATAATAACATTACATAATAATATAATATAATTAGCATTATGAATGAAATTATTGCAAATCAATTCGTAATCGAAAAAAATTAATAAATCTGCGATAAAAAGTGAATCGCGCCTTTCCACCTCGAATATCCAAACAATAGGCGGAGGAGATGTTACGATTGCGAATCTCAACGAGATTCGCCATTGCCTTCTGACAATTCGAACTTAATTAACCACCTGGTCCGAGTATCTCCCCGTCGAATTTCAATTATCCCCTATCCTAGCATTGAAACCACGTGGAACTATTTCCGTCAGTTGGAACTTCCATGCAGCTATAATTCGATCCTATTGGCGTGCGGATATTAATTTTAGCAAAACTCCAACTGTCTTCGACTCGCGAGGCATCGCGCCGCGCCGCGCTCTCTCGTCGCCTTTACCCGGTTAACTTCCACCCACTGTATTAACTCCGACACTTACCAACGTATCGACCATAATCTCAGATAATAAAATGGCTCGTCGATGAAACTTCCCCCGGCAACACCGTCGAAACGATTCTTCGTTACAACTTTTCCAAACGTTTTAATAGCTGCTGTTTTTAATAACCACCTCTACAATTTTCTGTTGAATCCTGGTGTTATAAACTCTGGTTTATACACTCTGGCTGTTACAACAATATTTTCGTAGAATTTTCAGGCGTGGATATTCTTCGAGCAGAAGTTCGTATCGATTATTCGTACAATTATCTGTTGTCAACGAAATAATATCAACGACAGAGAGATAATTTTCGTATTTAAGAAGAGTAATCAAGTCGGGTCCGGACGTAAGAGGAAATATCAATATTGAAAGATATTAAATATTAAACTCCCTTCTGTGACTACGTTACATTCAAAACGATGAAACGTACATAAAGTGTGTATTAAAAAATGCAAATTAAAACAATTGTACGAGCAAATTGCCTTATATAATGGAGAATCGACCTCGAGCCTTCGCAAAAGTACCGATAACTAGCCGGTTCATTGACATCCGACAATTATTCTTAATTATCGAATGGCAATCGGAGCTGCATCGCTCAAAGAACACGGCAATCGCGATGCCACTTAAAATTAATGCTAAAATTCTTCAGAGATTACATTTAAATAGCATGCTAACGAAATTAACTATCGATAGATGGCGCGGCGCGAGATCGGTGCCTCGGATCATCGAACGATTTCATTAATTAGTCCGGAACGATAGCTGCCCTGTCCTCTTTGTTTATCGTGCTACGACCATGTTCCATCCACCCTGACCATTCATCGTGAAACGGTGGGAGGGACGACTGGAACAGTAATAATTATTAGCATCGTTCCCCTCTTTGATTTAATCCTCGAGTATCCCTGGCTGACGCTTATAAGAAATCTCCAGCCTGCATACTGAAAATATTTGGTCCTTATCAGTGTTAGTCCTCGAGCAGTATATTCTAATTCGACTGTTAGATTATTAGTTTATTTATGAAGTATTTGGTTACTGTTAAATTGTTTAAATTATATAGCGTATAAATTAAAATGTATTGTTATTGGATTATAATAATTATTATTATTGGAGCTACACTCTGTTTATTATTGGCCTTTCAAGCGGAATCGCGGAGCCATAGATGACTGTAGAAATATACAAACATACAAATTATACAAAATATATAAAATATATATAAAATATACAAATAGAAATTTGTATTATACTGCAAATATTCGTGGCATTTGGTTTTAGTATTCGATCCAATAAAATTAAACGAAATTAAAAATAGTAGAATTGAGCAATGCGAGAATTAAATTTCTACGACTCTCAATGTTCGTCCAGACGATACACGCGCGTCTAATGTTTATAGAAAGTTCGATCTTAAAATGGGATCATGTAATTTAATAATAATTTAATCTTAATTTAATTATACGAAGTGCAGCAGAATGAAATATAGAAATTATATAAAATAGTAATTCACCAATAATTTGATATCAATTCGACAACGAATTATTATCTGAATAAAGATCGAATTGTTATAGAAAGCTCGATCGAAATGCCACGTTACAGAAAACTAATAACACACTTCATCCAGTTGAAGAATCTCCGACGCGCGACAACGAAAAATCGAGACGGTAACGTTCATAGAAAATCCTGCCTTTAGGTTTACCTCTAGGCGTAGGTTCGCGGATAAGACCCGGTTTATCGAGTTATCGAGTTATGCCGCGAAAGAGAAGACCCACAACAGGCGAGCAGAAGCTTCGAAGGAAGCTTCCTGTGGTTCAAGAGTATCACGAATGATTCATCCCTTCGGTTTTAAAACGTGGGCGGCAATGAAAGCAGCGGAGGGCTGGCAGAGGGTTTATCGAGGTTATTGAATCGAGGCGTGTTGTTCGCTTTCAAGAGACCGCGCGGTTCCACTCGATGGGCTTCCCAGAAGAGCGCTCGTTTCCCTTTTTTTTTTTTTTTTTTTGGGTGATTTTTCTGGCTCGGATTTGAAGGAAGAATGTTTCGCGATATTTCGTGAATGGATGATCCGCGTGCATGACCCTCGAAAGAATAATTTTTACTGTACATTTTTTGGCTTTTGGTTTCGTCCGACGATATTCGTTTGGAGAGGCCCGTAGCGAAAGCTACTCACGCCAGATTTTTGCTCGCGAAAGTGTTTGAACAATGGAAGTTCGTTACACTGATATCGATAGAATACTCGATAGGATTGTCGACGTATTTGAAATGATTAGAATTAATATTTTATTCGCAGTCGTTGCATTATTATTGTATATCATTGTACAATTCATTTCACGTTAAAACGAATCGCACTATTCTTCTGGCTCGAAAAGAGGAATATCAAAATGTAAAAAGTTCCAAGATTACAGGCAGAGTTCATTCGTCGACGCTTTATTATCAAGATTTACCCGCACCAATTACCTGAAATTAATCCACTCTGCGGCTGGACACCACGGTAACGAAGTTCCCCCGCGAAGAGAAACTTAAACATCCCTGATGCATCGAGTTTCGCAAAAATCCTTTAAACTTTGGAACTTACACGATGAAAAAATTTGAATATGCAAATCGGTCTAATCTGCACTTTTACTCCCGGACGAATTAAAATGAATCATCTCGCGTGCCCTTCCCGCGCGAAATGCCATATAATTTCACGCAAGTAATTTGCTTTCGTTTTCCCAAGATCCCAATTTTCCATCGCCAGAATCCATTATATGGAAAATTATGAAAGACTCGAGGCTCTCTCTCTATCTATCTATCTATCTATCTATCTATCTATCTATCTATCTATCTATCTATCTATCTATCTATCTCCCCCCCCCCTTGCAGTACAAATACACCTGGCGAATCGAATAAAAGTTTCCGCAGCCGCGCGAGAGCCTTAATAAAAGACATTTAACAAATTATGAAGTCTCATTATGTACTTAGGCCGCGGTGCAATAATATTAATTGCAAAAGTCGGGCGACTGCCTCCCAGGACTCGCGGTATAAAGCCCGCAGGCTTATTTCATTAATAAAATGCGAACTTCCAGCCGGGCCAGCTTCTTCTTCTTCCTCTTTCTCTTCTTCTTCTTCTTCTTCTTCTTCTTCTTCTTCTTCTATCCCGTGAGAGAGAGCAGATTCCGAGATTAAAAAACTTCTCTGTGCCGGCCCGTTATTTAAAAAGCTCCCGTTGAAGAACAATTTATAGACGCGAGGCCACGCGTCCAAGTTGCAATATCCGCGAGCTAGCGACGATAAATCATGCGAATCTTCGCTTCATCGTTCCTCGTCAACGTCCCGACCTGCGCCCGCCGCTCTTTCGGACGCATCGCCTTGGAAAACCTCTTGTGCAACGGAGCTAAGTAAAAAGCGAGCGACGCCCGTTCGCATTTCAGACGTACGTTACCGATTCCATACTTTTGTGAAAAGGTATCAACGCATCTAGAAGAATTTCATCGAATCCGAGAAGTCATTCGCTTCTTCTTTACTTCTTCTCCGCTTGTCGCGTCTATTGATTGCTATTTTTATTAATCTCGAGTTTAATAAATATTCAAGCTCGATTTTCTGAATGAAAACGAAATCTCTAAGAGCACCTTTCCTCGGGTTTATCTTCCATGCGGCATCACTTTCCACTTGTTACACAAAGCTGCAAAAATGTAACTTCATCTCGGTAACACAAAGTGTATAAAACGAAAATCTTCTTCTTTTATGAAAATCTCGATTTATTATAAAAGTTATTTGCATAAATTTTGTTTCTTCAATCCGCTTTCTACTATTAATAATAATAATAATAATAACAATCGTTCACTTCGTTATGCATTATTTTATATTTTTTAACAAATATACTATCGTTCAATTCGGAATTTTCTGTTATCGATACGTCAAACAAACACAATTTGAATTCGATTTTTATTTCATGCTTACGTGTACGTACGTTGAAAGCAACGAAGCAATAAATAACCGATCTCAACGTCTACAGTACTCAAAAATTAAATTGATTTATAACCACCGTTCGAGATAAAAATTTGAAAGTCGTAGTACACCTACTTCAAGGTCCGAGGGAATGACTGCAAACGTCAAATACGAACGGAGGTTTCATCGCCATCACGTTCATCGATTGTCCGGCCCATTTAAGATCGCCGCTTTTCATTTCAACGCACTTATCCGACCGACCAATCTATCCGGCTGATCGTTGGCCACGCTATAAATCAACGTTCCGTTGTTTTAATATATCAAACACGGCTTTCAACCCGGTCATGATAGCAATCTATATCCCGGAAAGCTGCCAGACCAGAAGTGAGTCGTAAAACTTTGCTGAAAAATCCCGTCGAAATCCCGCATAACATTGTTTCCTTCGTCTCGTTTTGTTTTTTTTTTCCTCTCTTTTTTTCATTTTTTTTCTTTTTTTTTTCTTTTTTTTTTTTTTGCTGTTGTTGTTACTCAACCCCCATTCCGTGTATTTCGCGGACCGAACTGCATAGTTGCAACGAGCATCGCGCGCGTAATAAAATCGGCATTTGTTCCAGCATTTTTCGTGCCGCGCGAACGAAAACAGACGTAAAATAGAAACGGTTTCGGTTGCAGCGCGAGTTTCAGTTTTTTGAAGACTGGACGCTCGCGGCTCGCGAGCATCAAAGTGAAAGAGTTATGGTTCACCGTGGACGAGACTCTTGATTACGTAGTTTAACAACGTGTAACGAGAGAAACTTGAATAACTCTTCAGAAAATGGTTTTACTTCGAGTTACTTTTGAGTAAGACGCTTACGTTAATAGACTGCATGAACTAATCCTTGTGCGTGCAGTTTAAATATACGAAGAAATATTTTTAACCGATATAGAGAGTGACTTTATTTCTAGCCAAACTCTGTTTTATAATTTAAAAATAATATTATATATATTTTGACAAAATTTAGAAGAAATCGAAAAATGTCCGTAAAGGTATCGCAGATGTGAAAAAAAGTATCTTTACATAGAATATTAATTTTTTTACCTTAGATAGCTCTCATAAAAGTGAATAATACTTATTTGAAGCGTGTTTTTCTTATTTCACGCAGTAAGAATAATTAAAATACATTTTTTGAATATAGTCGGATATATTATACGTGGATAGACATTCTCTAAAACGAATGTCTCGTAACTTTTAACTACATTTTCAAATTCGTTCCCAACTTTATTAACATGCTAATGAAAATTTTCAGGAAGTCCTGTATAGCACTTGCAATATATTCATAAGAATTCTCCGTAAGTATCCAAGTATTCTCACGGGTCTTGTGTCCAAATGCACGCGTTTCTCAGAAACAACATTAAAAGACGAAACAATTTGAATAAAAATTTCTATAGAACGCTATGTGTATCAATTCTTTACACATTTCACGATTTTATTTCCGCCTCCAATTAAAAGGGCCAACTTCTTTAACTTGCAAACAGATCCACCCACGTTTGCGTTTTACGAATTGAATAAAATTCTACCAGGTTTCGAATCAAGCTTCAACACGAGCGAAACTGTGTTGCGAAACGTAACTTGCTTTTCGCGAATAGGTCTCCGTGGTACCCTTTGCTCTCTATAATTCTCTTCGAGTCTCTTCTACATCCGGCGCACGAATAAACTCAGCCTGTTTCACCGAGTATTAATACGAAGGCGTGGACCGAATGCAATTCTAATAAAATTTATTATATAAACAGCGGCAGTTTGCAGCGTCCAAATTTTCAAGTCGAGGCGAAGCTGGAAAAAATATATCCTGTTGCGTCGCGAGAACATCACGCGTGTTGCAATGTGAAAGAAAATTTTATTTTCTTGACAAATGTGATCAATTCCTGTTACGTATTCCGTTCCTTTTTCGATTCCACTATGATCACGTCGATTTTTGTAGCGTCTAAATAATGCTTAACATTTGAAACAAAGACCTACAATTACGTTCCGAATTTTGTAAAATAGGTGTTGCTTTCTTTTCGATAAATGTCAGACTCTCCAACAAGTTCATTCGTATCATAGATTAAGTAACTATTTGATCTAATTATTCCAAAGATTTTGTCCTTTCATCAAAGAACTTGTGTGTTTCGTCGTCAAACTCGTGAAAAGATTCGTTCAATGATCACTTGACTCATTTTTCATTTAATCATATCTCGACCAAGACTGTAATTATCAAACGTTAGAATAGTTGGACTAGAATATTTTGAAATGAAACAGTTTATTTGTTGTTCACTCACTCGACGAATTATCCTATAATATAGCAAACGCTTCATTCAGAGTTGTTCGAACTTTTTTCACGCTTTTCACAAAGCCACATTGCGGAAATTAAAAATTTAACTTTCCCGCGGGCAATGAAACAACGTTCGCCTATGGAACGTTAATGGAGAAAGAGTTTCGTACAATTTTTTTGGAGGGAGATAATCTGCAATTCATCGTTCGCCACAAATCACGAGCGAACACGAGAGATAAAAGTCTGAAGGATTCCAGCCAAGAGGCTGGAGAGAGTTGAGATACCGGTTCTGATTCTGCTCATCAATCATTCTAGCAAGACATCATCCAGGAACGCGTAAACTACGAAAAGAAAGTGCGACGATGAAGCATCGTGTGTGCATCCAGTGTGGCTTCTGCTGTACCAGCAGGAATCGGTTCTATCAGCTGCTCGGAGACATGTTCGATATCGTTATATCCACGTGTCTGTTGGAAACGTTCCAGTCACCCAAAGTTTTTATAGAATATTCGCCGAGGGAAGATGTAAATGTGAGAAAAGTTTAGGGTAGGTTTAAGTAAAATTGTGAGTACAGTAATTAATAAAAATATGACGAAGATATTGTACAATATAGAAATACAATATTTTAAGATAATATTGTAAAAGACTGGACAAGAAAAATTTACATAATTTTGAATTGAAAAGTTGAATCAAGTTACAATTATGACGACGTACAGTGCTTGATTTCTTGGTTCTGAAGTCGATAAAATTGTAACAAGATGAAACATTACTCAGATGCTATACGAAATTAGTTAAAAAAAATATATAGTGCTTCGAATTTCACAAATTTTATCATACATTGCTCGCGTAAAATTTTTAAAATTATTTTTACCCGCTTTCGCAGAGACACATCGCATCTATAAATTTGTAGTCTCAGAAGCCATTTATCAAATTGAGTTTCGTATTCCTTTTTCATTTATTTGACGTACCATATATAACAATATCCTTGCACGCTGAATTATTGGTCACATCACTATAATTTCGTAGACTTCCGACAAATCTCTCTGGAATCCAGTAATCTGTCCAGCAATCACAACGCGCGAGCAACAACGGAATCAATCGGCGTCCCTGGAGTACCAGACGCGCCGCAAAAACCAGTGAAAAATTCGAAAGCAAACTGGAGAAAGACACGCGCGATACCACGTAGGAATCGATCGAAACAACGAAACGATTCTAAACAACTGTCGCGAAAATTCCAACAGTCATTTGTGAAAATTCGCGTACGCCGTTCTTGCATCTCCAACGAGAAAAGAAGAAAGAGAACCGAAATGAAAAATAAAATTCGAAGCCAACCTGAGTTACTATCGTGCTGGTGTTTAGGGACTGGATCAGGTCTATCTAATTTTTTAATTTGAGCCTAATTTTCTAATTTAAATACATAGTAGTTCCATGTCCAGTGTGAGTAGACAATGATTTTATTGCAGGATGTTCCACGATTTTATCTCCTGGACAATGATTTAAAGAGTTAAATTTCGTATCAGAATGAGTATTTACAAGTTTAAAACACGTACTCCAAGACTGACGCTTTTGTGTAAAGATTAAAAAAGACCAGAAGATCTTAAAATGGCTTTTCTATTGCAGCTACGTTATCTTCAAAATCTACAGCTAAATTACAGTATAAATGCACGATCTTCAGTATTGAACCACCATTCTTATGCTTCTCTCTTTACATTGATATTAAAATTATTATTCATTCGGAAATTTCACACGGGGCTCATAAAAATATAAGCTTAATCTCTTTTTTAAATACTTTTCTAACAGAGCCTGATTTTAATTTAATAATAACATTAGATTGAGCAAGTATCGGCATTGCTCGATAATACTAATAATTTATTAAAAATATCAAGCACGTATATAGTTGCTAAATATCTCCTGAAAATGATTTTTTAACATGTTAATGTGAGTAACGATTACAAACAGTTTAACTTATTTCCTAGAATAATTGCAAATCACACAGTTTTCTACATGAGTTTATTTATATGTACGGACGATAGAAAGCAACAAATGTAAAAAAAAAGGTTAAACAACATTCAACATTCAACTGTCAAGAAACAGGTCAAGTTCGATTGGCTCTCCGTGGTTCGAACATACATTTTATTGCGAGGTACTCGATTCCATCTCTACCGGTCCGCAGGCCTCGCAATAAAATCAGAATTTATCCATGCAATGTCGCGGTTGGTAGAACGAAAAAGGGTGAGAGAAAGAGAGAGCAGGGGAAAAAAGGGAGCATGGGGGTAGGTTGAAGAGCGAAAGAGAGTAGAGGAGACAAAGAGGGAAACGAGGATGGTAGCGGCGCAATGGCGACACAGGATGCCACGAAACTAGTCTCTGCTTTGTCCGAGAGCAAGTCGCATGTCGACCGTGCCGTCTGCGACTATACTTCATAGCCTCGCGCGTCGCATGCAAGTTTAATCTTGTGGAAGTAACGCAAATGCAGTAGCCACATAGCGGCGGGCCACATAGCCCGTGCCGGCTGCCTGAATAATGCATTTATGTATGTGTCCGCGGATATGCTGTTCTCGCTCGGTCGCGGAATCCCTCCGCGAGGACGCTCCTCTCGATATTCGAGAGACAGAGGCGAGCTTATTTTCATCTTTCGGTCAACACTGCCGTCGCTCGTCTAACGCGATGTCTATTAGCGTTACGATTACAACCGCTTTGATTGCAACGATGATCGTCCGATTCAGAGTTCAGCTCGAGTTCCTAGCGCGGACTTTCCATCAATTCTGTTAGCGTTACGATTACAACCGCTTTGATTGCAACGATGATCGTCCGATTCAGAGCTTATTTTCAGCTTTCGGTCAACAGTTCCGTAGCGCGGACTTTCCATCAATTCTGTTAGCGTTACGATTACAACCGCTTTCGATTGCAACGATGATCGTCCGATTCAGAGTTCAGCTCGAGTTCCTAGCGCGGACTTTCCATCAATTCTGTTAGCGTTACGATTACAACCGCTTTGATTGCAACGATGATCGTCCGATTCAGAGTTCAGCTCGAGTTCCTAGCGCGGACTTTCCATCAATTCTGTTAGCGTTACGATTACAACCGCTTTGATTGCAACGATGATCGTCCGATTCAGAGTTCAGCTCGAGTTCCTAGCGCGGACTTTCCATCAATTCTGTTAGTGTTACGATTGCAACCGATTTTCATTTTATCTGGCTGGGCTAAGGCGAATGACAATTTATCATAATGTTGTAAATAATTTCTTGGAACTTGTAGGTGGCGAATGAAATATTAAGTCCTCTGAGATTTTCTTTCATGATCGTGATGCCAAAAAGTAGAATTTCACAATGTAAATTGATTTAAAAGAATTGTAAGTAAAATGTCAGCGCAATGAGCGTATTAAAGGGTCCTTAAGGGGTTAAATTCTTATTCTGAGTTTTCAATCAACGATGCAAGTTCTCTTAGCCTTAATTTAATTTCATCTGTTGCGTGCGTTTACGTTTGTTTAGAGTCGGAGGAAAACAGTTGATGATGAACGCGTGGAGGAAATGGTGCCGTTTGGACGATATTGGAAAATCAAGTGCTAATTTGAAGGGTACATATGGTATATCATTGTTGTGGGTTAGAACAATTTTAGCAGTAGCGAGTTTGACTTAATTAGGAACATGCGCGGAATCTCTGTATTGTATCCTTGGAATTTCGTCTGACGAAGAATAAAACTTCGACAACGAAGCTTGATTGTCAAGCACTTCGAGTGTGACTCGATATTTTTAAAACTCTTTAAACTCTTGATTAGTCTCGATGACAGAGAAATTAATTTTCGATAGAAACACGAGTAGCATGTTCGCAAAACTTCTTCGTCCGCAAACACCAGGTGATAAGACCAATTCCGACGGTGATAAAAAATCCGCAGATTTCAAGCGGCCACGAACGATGTCGATATTTGAATTTACTGCAGCTTCCGGCTGGGAGCGGCGTCCGTTATTTGTAAATCGATGCCCCTCCCCCGACCCCACACCCCGAATATCTCTACGCGGATGTTATCCGTAACAATAAACGCGAGTGCAAATATGGCTTTTACGAAACAAGAATCCTCTTTCTCTCTTCGTGACTCTTCGATACCGCCGTTCTGTAAAGCCGTTCCCGTTAATTTAGACTCGTGCGTTATTCGATCCTAATGGCTGCATCCTCATCGACAAAATGGATTATCAACCACTTGAATCTGCTTCATTTCTGATTGGATCTAATCGTCAGTCGTTTAAATCCAGGTAGCGTGATTTTAACCGATTCGCTCTAAGCAAAAAAGTGAATTTCCAGGAAGGAATCGCCGTGACACGAGTTTGTATTCGAGAAATGAAAATACAGGAAATGGACAAAAGCTCGAAATACAGCAAAAGAATTTATACGGGGTAGGCTTAAATTCGTATTACTATCACTCATATACTATTCACTATTAACAGATAGCTTAATTCAATTTAATCAGTTAAATCCGCTTTCAAAATTAGCTAGCCAAAAAATAGATCTTCCAATGGGTAGAAAGTATGAGAGAGAAAGAGAGAGAGACAGAGAGTGAGCATGGTCATCGAACCTTGGACTCTATGACCTCCTTCGCGAGGTATTCGTGCAGCCAAGAAGTATAATCACGAAGATTGCTCACTTTGTCTTTTCGTACGGTCCCGTTCGCTGGCAGATGCCGAAGTAAAAATGGAGAAAAGAGAAAAAATAGAAAGAGCTGATTTTCTTCGAAAGAGACAAGTATGCGCAAATATTTGGAACACGCGAGACAATTATCATTCCGATTAAATCTTTCGAACAGAGAGCTAAGCTTTTTCGTAAATTCCCTTCAATCTTTATCTTAGTAAATAAGAGCGTGATGCGAAATTTGCGAATTTTTCTTAGATACGTTGATCATCTGCAAAGATTTGAATTAACTGAGTTAGCTGGATTCAAGTGGTTCGAAACTGTTTTGTCATTTGTTCAATTTAAAATGTTCCTTTGATGCTGTTAACTTTTATCTTTATGGTGTCATATGAAATTAAATTTTTCAACGTATACTGTACCAAGGTACATTCGTTGTTCAATGCATTAAAAAATATATGATTTTATTTAAAAAGTCACAGTTAATGTTCATACTTGTTTGATACAATCATATCATAATTTTCTACCTAATCTGAACCTAATTCACCTAAGCAGCCCCTTTTTCACGCTCTTTCCCATCCAGAAAATCCCGATTCCATTTGATCACGGTTCTGCTTCATCGCGAAACTGCACGTAAAAATCCAAGGTAAGAGAAGAACAGAAATATCAAGCAGGAGGCGATAAGCATCGGCATAAATTTCTTCGACAATCTCCCGGCAATTTCGCCGTCGATCGTACGCTTCCACGCCAAGAGGAGGCCGGTGATTATCGAATAAACGCCAGTTGGATGAAACGTCAGATATCATTAGAAACAGCAGCCGAAAGCCGCATCGATAATTAGGCGAAAGCGGTCGCAGGAAGAAAATGGTAGACGGCCAACTAGAGAGAGTATCAATTTCCCAAGTAGCAAAGGGTGGCACCCCGACGTAATTGAGATATGCTA
This sequence comes from Tetragonisca angustula, assembly GCA_036937485.2. Lineage (NCBI taxonomy): Eukaryota > Metazoa > Arthropoda > Insecta > Hymenoptera > Apidae > Tetragonisca > Tetragonisca angustula. Next base: position 275,111 of record JAWNGG020000014.1, read on the forward strand.
TGTACACAAGCACGAATCACTACAAGGGGAACCTCTCTCGTCTAGGCTAATAAATCGTGCATAATTCAAGCCCCCTTACGTAGCCTGCAATGCGCCGATACTTTTGAATAATGCAACCTGCAGCCCGAACCCGACAGAAGAGGGTTTGGGTCGGGTTGGTCGTCGGCGCGGCTCAACGTGCGCTTAAATACCCGCCGGTTTGTACTTCTGACAGCGAAAACGGCCTACCCGAACGCTGGCAGAATTGATTCGCCATGCTTTCCGCCGATTTATTTCGCTACCGTGCCGTATTCCGCACGCCTCAGCCTGGTTAACGATGACGAACCTCTCGAACGTCGTCGTGAGAACTTTGAGCCGGGGAAGAATTTTATTGGGTGTTCATTGCACCGGATGGACGTTTAGACAGCATTTGGGAAATCGAGGTCGATGGAGATTTGAGAAAGTTTGACGAAATTTGGCTGAGTTCGCTAATTGGAAATAGCTTTCGTTTAGATGGAAGGAATTTTGACGAGTCACAATTTTAGTTAAGGACGACCACGCTTGTTAATTTAAATACAGTTTGTAAAATATAATGTGCATCTTTATCGCACAAAGTATCCATGATCCTTTACGCAAACAATGTTTTATTTGCCAATATAACGTAGAGAACGATGAAACGTATTTCACGAAATTTTGGATTTTAACTCTCGCGATCGACGACGGAAATCTTTTGTCCAAGTGGAGACTATTTTTACAAATTTTAATCAAACTAAAATATGCGAAACATTTTTCGAAAATACAGTCGAAAATTTTATGCACACCTCTCGTACCTGGAGTTGCGTAGAGTGTGTCTCGTGCAAATGGAACAGGCGAGTAATTAAAAATGAATTAATTAAAAAAAAGCTGGTGATAGAGAGGAGAAGAAAATTATTCAACCACTAAATACGAAGTTTTCTAGAGAATGCAATGAAATTGAATGAAATCTTACGTCTTGCAGTACAACAAAAGATGTATTCTTTTAATTCAATTCTATTTAATTTTAGAGAATAAAAATCCTTTAATACGCAAAACCTTAATTACCTTCGAAAAAAAATTAATTGTAACTTGATTGTAACTGGTGCTATTACTGGTTATTAATGATGATATATTTTAATGTACATTAGTACACTGATGCAAAAAGTTTCACTAAAAGAAAATACACAGTTGTACTTTCAAAGTGTAATCCTACGAATTTATCTACAATACATGGTTCGATGTAATTTAATTTCAACCCACTCCACTCTCTACCACACGAACTTCCCATTTTTCTCTATCCACGATCATTTCGAAACGTCCTGTAGACGAGAGCGAAACAGAGGGAGCCGGCATTAATCTCGCCGAGAATGAAGTGTTCACGGTAAAGCGAAGTTTTATAGGACCACGCGGCCAGATCAATTTCCGCGGGCACATGCAGCGCCGCATGCAAATAACCGGAAAACTCCACGGTCAGCAAGAGTCAAACTTCCTTCCCCGTATATACGTAGATCAGCGCGCCACTCGTTCCCGTGAGCTCAGCTCCCCGAAAAACTTCAAGATAGAGGGACACGCCGTATCCCACGTTTCACGACGAAATCCCAGCACCTTCCTCTCGTATTTCCATCTCGTTGGCTCTTTTCCTTTTTTTCTTTCTTTTCTCTCGTGGATCAACGAAGACACCGGAGCTTTTTCCAGACCGATCGAGTATACACGAAGGTATACGCGATCACGAGGACGTGAAAATTAAAGTTTCAACGTGAAAGAACCTCGAAACTCAAAGTTGCCACAAGTGAGAGAGAGAGAGAGGGGAGGGGGGGTAAGGACGAAATTCTATCGGATCTGGAGAAAACAGGGATCCAGGACGGAGTGTTTCAAGAGGCGAAATTCGCTACTTCCGCGAGGATCGATCGGCCAAGGCTACTACTTCCGCAAACATCCGACCACTCCGCGGAATTACCGGACGCCGATGCATGAGATTATACAGCGAATTCCTCAACTTATGCACGGAATTAGGTTTGTAAGATCGAACGATTTCTCGCGACCATCGACCATGGAATACGTTGCATAGTTGGCGTCTAACGTGATCGGACGATCCTGACGTTTCAGTCGATCGGGAGAAGAACCAGTGGATCTGGGTGTTCATAGAGATTTGTTAAAAACCGCGATTGAAAAATTTTGAGTTCCTTGAGCGATTAATGGCTGACATGGGTGACGAATGATGTGTGGCGAAATGTATTGTAAGGTGGAAGACAATTTTATTCGTTCAACGCGATTGAAGAATATTTTTTCTCCTTATAGGTGGCAGAGTGATTATGAAAAATAATATTTTTAACCATTATTTTGTATAATCAAGTAATAATAGTTAAATAATAATAATAGTTAATTTTAAAAATTTAGTTAATAATTATAACATTAAAATGTCATTTTAAAGTAAATTAAAATTATAATTAATTTTTTATTCCACAAATAATACCAATTTATTGATTAATAATTTTTATTTTATGTTTATTTATATTAATAATAATTATATTTAATTTAAATTCATATTTTATTTTAAATATATTAAATTTTAAATTTATAAAATATAGTAAAATTAATAATTTATATAAAAAAAAAAATTAAAATGAAATTAATATTAAATTTATTTGAAAGATTTGATCCATCAATTTATTTTATTTATAAAACTCAATTAAATTGAATGTTTAGAAGTCGTTCGTAAAAAATACATTAATCCATTTTCTATGTGAAACATCTGCGATAGTATGCGACGATATCGTTTAAAATAGATAATATTATTTCATTCACCAACGAGATTAAAGAATAATCCGTCTTTCTTGCAAATACTCAGAGAAATATCGTCTAATATTTTGAAATTAATCATAAAATATATAAATATATTTTCTACGTGAAATATCCGACGATAATGACGTTTCACTTGAGTAAAGGCAAATTATAAACAGTAACGCTCTTTGTAGAATCGAACGTTTGAAACGTTCCATTTTCTCAAATTCTCTGCTACATTTCATCTCCCCAATCGTGCTCGTAAAAATATGAATTTGCGCAAACATCCGCAGATGACAATTTCGTTATTTCATTCGTTAACAGGATTCGGGAGAATGCCACGAAATATTTCGAAGTCAATCGCAAAGATTATATAAATGTACCGTGATCAAAGATAATAACGTTTCGCGATATAAATTGTACAAATAATTAATAAGACAAATTTCCAGATTTTATCGTTCTGTTCATCAAGAAAATTGAGGTACACTCTCTCCTTTCAAACGAAGCTCGAAAGGGCCATTAAACTGCACGATCAAACACTTCAAAGCGAGTCGTAGCCAGTGTATAAAGTATCCAGGATCCTCGAAAATTCCTCGACCTCGTCCGCAGGGAAAATTATTTGTCGGGATGAATATAGAGCCGGCTGATGGGGAAACCCGTTTCCGTGTTTGCAAATGGCAATCGCGTGTCCCGGATAAAATCATATTTCGTAATATCGAAGCGTTGACGGCTCATGTGCATGACGAAAATAATATCTCTCTCTTTCCCTCTCTCTCTCTCTCTCTCTCTCTCTCTCTCTCTCTCTCTCTCTCTCTCTCTTTCTATTGGAAATCGTCGTGCACGCGTGTCTCTGCCATCCACGCGATTCCACCATCGATCCACGTATGTACGTTCCATTGAAATACGAAACGAAATCAGACGAACCGGACGAGGTGAAATAATTAGTCGCTTATACTCTCGATCGGCCGACCAGGGCAGAGATTCATTTTCGTTTCTAGCGGCAATCGCCGGAATCGAGCGTTCGTCCGATGATTAATGAATCGGTCGGCGTGTAAGTTAATATCGCGGCGTACGGCAAAATAATGTAAATAGGGTTAATCCGCGCGGCCGATCGCGTCAAGTAATCTTCGTTACATTAATTTCGTCGACAAGTTGACGACAGATTTTGCGCGTTCGTTACGCGACTCAGGCTCGTTAATAACGCCGATCGATTCTAAATTACAGCCACCGGCTTTGTTCCGACGCAGTTATCATCCGTGCACAAAACACGAACGGCGGTTGCAACGAGGCTAATCGCATTTCGCTTAGAGTCCGGAGAGAATTGAAGTTCGACGAAATTTTTCTAAGCGATCGTTTGGAACAGAGCAAAATTCCGACTTTGGCGAACTTGAAATTTTGTCGCCTATTGTTGAATTTTACTTCGATAATTGATAATTCTTTAAGGAAGAAAAATACCGTAGAAGCTGTAAAAAAAATACGTTTCTTTTTAATATTTTTTTAAGAAATATATATTTCAGGATATTTTTCACTTTCGTTATATCATCACTTCTAAAAATATACTCGCATTAAGAATAAACGTCGAATGAATGGAAGATTCTTAAAATGTCAGAAATTTAGTTTCTCTGAAATTTACTATTAATTATTAAGAGAATATCCTCCCTGTTAATAGAAACGATTCTGACATTAGACGTCAGATTGAATCGAAAATCTTATACCTTATTAATCTTTTGAGAAGCGAAATATATATTCCTTATTTATGTATATCCTTAGAAATGATTTAATAGTCGAAAACGTTAATTATCATAAACGAATGAATTACGCAGATGATGAAGCGAACGATCGCTCACATTTTCGATTAAATTACCAACGAAATGAGCACAAATCGCATTCTTCAATCAACTAAATTTTGTCCGAAAATAAATTGCAATTTAAATGAATGTTCAAAGTTCTTGAACCTAAGATATCATAGACACTTCAGTCTGTCAACTAAATGTTGTTCGAAAATAAATTGAAATTTAAATGAATGTTCCAAGTTCTTGAACCTAAGACACTAGAAAGAAATTATAGACACTAAATAAGCATCTGGAGCTTCTTGCAACGAACAGATTACAAGGGGAAGCAAGAGCATTTGTAACGATGCGAATCAGTTTATCGGTTGCCTGGTCGGTTTCTGGGCTAGGGAAAGAATCCAGGAATATTCGTTGAAGTGCCCGATAATTCCGCGGTCGACGAAGGAACGGCGAGCCTGACGTGAATGCACGTAATAATCTTTTCGAGAGGCAACGGCCGCACACGATACGATCCAAAATACACGTGTATGCATACGGTAATCCCGTAAGAGGCGGGCAGCAATCCCTTGGAGTGGCTTAAAAGCGCACTATGCGAGCTCAGCCGCGGACATTTTCGAATTTCTCCTGGTGGCCGCCGTATGAAAGAACCCCGTTTTCATGGATGTTCGAGCTTTCAAACACGAGCCTAGTATCGCCTGCCTCCATCTAATGATTATCGTTCGACTTCACCATCGATTTGTTTACTAGCCGCTCGTCGTTACATCGACGTTCTTTTTGGAATCGATGAGACCTGGTCTGAAGAAAACTGTGTTCTACGTGATTCAAATGCTTAAGCAAGCTTGACGTTTGAATAGAAATAAAGATTCAAACACATCACCTTATTTGACTCGGCTATATCGTCTTAAATTAATAAAGAAACTTGCGTTTTTTTTTACTTTTTTGCGAAACTTTTTTTACTTCATTTTGTATTTTGTATTCTTCACGATCTATCGAGTAGTTTGACAGTGCAAAATTTATGAACCATCTGTTTGATTTGTTGAATCTAAAAAATTGTATTATTTTGTAATAAATTAGTGCCTGATTGTCACTTCAAACTACTACCTAACGAAACAAAAGAAAAATATCCCCAAAACATAAAAAATATTTCTTTTCGCAGTTTCTGCAGTATTTTCCTCTTTTAGAAAGCAGAAATAGTAGTCTTTAGAAAAATTGTTGGTTGTAGAATGGTACTCGAATGGTTTCATCGATTGCCTCACTCGAACTCGCCTGATTTATTTTTATCAGATAATTTAATGACTTTACTCTACTTATCATCGACAAATAGAAACTGTATGTCGCAGAAGAAATCAATTCATTAATTATAAATGTATGTTACACGTACCTCTAACTCTTTTCAACGCGTATTATTTGCTCAAAATATCTGAAATTTCATACCGAGGAAATTTTTATTAAAAATCTTAGTGATAATTAGAGCACGGATTCACATTTCACAAATACAAAATATGGAAATTAGAATATCTATTGCGATACTTGAAAAATAAAAAAAAACTTCTGTTTACGCCCCATTATTTCAGATATTACGTTCATAAAAATTACGAACTCCATAGAAATATCTTCTACAAAAATTCTTTAGATCTTCATATCGAATTAATCGTATTAACGCAGTTCCATCCAGCGGAGCTAAGATGAAAACCGTGTCAAGAAAATTGGACAGAAATTGCATGGAGTTACTCCGATTGCATTAACTTGGCGAAACACTTGCTTGCCAGTGAGCAACGTTGAAATTTAAATTACAATTGGGGTTTTCCTTTCTGCGCGCGAGAGTTTCCACTACGGGGAAGAAAAATTGAAACGGAATGCTTAATCGCAGCGAATTTTTCAGACCGTGTTACATCTGCCACGGTATCTTACCTCTCTTTCCTCTCTTGTAGCAGCTCGTTTGTTCGGAATAAAAGTAACGCGCAGGGAACGAGGCCCTTTTAATTCAATATGCAGACGGCGTTCTTTACGGCGTTCCCTAAGACGTCGTTAACTTTCATCGCTTCCGGTGTCTAAGCACGTTCGGCACCTTTATCATTGCTCACATTTCATTTAATTCACCTCCACGCTGCGTTGCTACCTTCAACCCTTTCCTCCTCGACAATTCCGCGAGGTGAACGGGAAAAAATCTTGGAATTTATCGAAACCATTGGAAACTTTACTTGGAATGCTCTATTTTCTCACATGAGAAACATCTACTGATTCAAAGAACCAATTTTGATAAAGATTGCTCGTTTTTATTCTTTTTATTTCATATTATCTTAGGAGAGAATTAATTTTAGTAAAGAACAGTAACGATCACGAGTATTCATCTGGTGTGTGTGTTGTTCTTCCTTTTTATTTTTATCTCGTTAGAAATGGAGGAATATTATATCAATTATTATTATTATTGGAAATTGCTGATAACTCGCGTGTAACTCCGTTAGTTTCGCTAAATGATTGGTGGATAAGAATTATCTTTTCGAGAAAACATGTTGGGTTATAAATTTATTTGTAATTCTCTATGAAACATAAGGGAACGAAATTCCAATGAAGCAGACATACGTAAAAGTATTGTACATTTAGTCCATCACCTAAAGGATCATGAGCATGATTGAACACTAACGTGAAACTATACATTAAAGATTATTATTTAATCGTTATATTTTTATGTCGAAAGGTTCTGGGAATTTTCAGGAGAACAGTGTCGCGAATTAAGCAAAATAGTTTTTACTAAATTTAAATTACCTGCTGATGGGAAGCAATAAATATTGGAAGTAACATAAAACGTTTTATCTGGAAGTTGGGAAAGAAAGAAAGAGAGTGCTAACGCTGCAACACTTGATACGATAGGCGCGGAAGAAATGAGCGTAAATAGAAGGGAAAGAAGGAATTAGTAAGAGAGAACGGTTCAAACAAAAATTGGAAAAAGCTGGTAAAAAGAAGGAAGAGGCTAAGGAATGAAGAAACAAAAAGGAAGGAGAAGAATGTGTGAGAATGTAGATAGATATGAAAAAGGCGAGATGTGTAAAAAGTTAATTGAAAGTTAAAATAAATCACTGTCAATAATTTAAACTGAGAATATTAAATTACTATCTGTTTATGTGGAATTTATTAAATTGTTGTAACAAATGGAATTTAAAATGTAATTCTGATAAATAAGTACCAACACAAAACTAAAACATCCATCTAATAATACATGGGATTATCAAATGTATTTTTGATATATCAATTGAGGAAGACGAATTATGTCTTCATTGAGATTCTTTCGCAAATTTAAAAACAGCTCATCGACAGAATACTTCTTTGACTTAACTTGGTATGTAATTTTTTACGAAATAAAGAAACCGTGCTTATTGCGCTATTTTTCAGTAAAAGAAAAAGAGAGAGAGAGAGAGAGGAGAAAGGATATCTAGATGTTGATATTGAAGGAAAAGTTATCCAAATCGTTCGGTCGTGCATTGTAAAGACGCGGATCGCAAGGATTGACCATGGCATATGTATGTGAGAAGAAAACCGTGCGAATGAAAGGCACCTTTGGTCGAATATATATCTTCGAAATGCCAAACGGCCACTACGTGTTTCGTTTTGTGTGTCGAACCACGACAGTTTTATCCGTCAAGTCCGAATGAAACATCCCTCCGAATGAAAATTCCCTCGTCGATCACGCTTTTTTACAGCCAGGGATCGGCTAAAATGCTGCAAACACGCGACACCTGACTTTGCAAGAAATGAAAAATATCCATATATCGTTCGATCGCCGCTCTCCTTGTCGAAGCTACAGAGATTCGAACATAAATTCTTTACGTTTTGCAACGCCAGACGTTTGCTTCCGAATTTTTCCCTTTTCGTTTCGTGCAATGAACGCGTCAAGATTTAAAGGTATCTTTTAAATACCCTAGTTTTGTATTGTAACATTTCGTGTTTTGTACTTTATTTCCGGAGAGCGTACAAATTAACTAGTTCCTCGTTAGACTGTTATATGGTAATCAGTTGATGTACACTTATCAATTTCCTAGTCCTTCGTATGTAAAAGTACAGAAAACGTATTCAAAAAAAACGTATTTGAAAAATGAACTTTTAATGTATACTTGTACGATATTATTAAGACGAATGAGGTAAATTATTTGACCATACTTCACATCAAATAACTATCATTATTCAACTAAATGGTTCAAACGGCGACAATAGAATAAAAACACTAAAGATATCAAAAAACGTATCAAGTTCCAACAGAAATCTATATACCTATAGATATTTTCTGATTAAACTAAATTATTCGAAATCTTCCATGATTTTTTTCTCATTTTCAAACTACTGAACTCTGACTAAAGTATAAAACTATAAAGCTTTAAAACGGCTAAAGTGTAAAAGTATTTAAGAAATTAAGATACAAGGGATCATTGAAAAAATTCAAAATTATAAAAATTATAAATTTACATATTGGGATCTCTAAACATTCAAACCTGGAAAATTCCTTCGAAAAGTTCATCAATTTGATCGCTCTGATAACGTCAACATGTTGAGCACGTTTTCACTAATCCTTAATCAGGTGAAAAATTCGCCAAAGACTCGTAGCAATCTTCCAACCGTTCTCGTGTCAATCTCTTTGGTAACAAGACTTTTTCCCTATCTCGGAATAATTCGATTCTCGAGATCCGGCAACGAAGGATCCGTTGTCCCGAGTCTCGAGGGGGAATAGGACAGGCGTTGAAAGGACGACACGCGAGCCGTGTTCTCCGATATTTGCGTGTCGATGCATCACAGAGAACGCGAAAGATGGAATTGGAAATACGAGGAAATGCTCGTATCTCCTCTCGATCAGCCGGAAGACGAGTCCTCTCCCTCCCTTCTCCCAGCGAAAAGATGCCAACGAGAGAGAATCATATTCTATTTCTTAATTCCTTCCCTCTCTCCTTTCCCTAAGGAATATGGACTGTAAGAGTCCCTTTTCCAACGATCGAGTTCGACGAGAAATCAAAGTCTAATTTGTATAATATTAGGTTTACAAATCGATCCTGCTTCTTCATCTCTTGCTGTATCTCTTAAATATATCTTTCTTTCTTTCTTTGCGGTAAAGTTACATTGGATATGAATATTCAGAAACTATTTCAACAGTACATGTCTATGTTGAACAGAATTTTGAGCCACAGAGACCAGAGAATAGCAGAGAGTTAATTTGTGGACTCGCAAATGTAACTTTGCTTTGAGAGTTAAGTCAAGTTTTCTGCCCACAGCATTCGAGTTTCGTTGTGTCGACGTAAGTGAAATAAATAAATATTGTCAATTTCATTGTGCGAAACAGTATCGTGCACAACGTTTCTAATAAATAATGCATGTCATTACGTTCTCTGCGCGTTTTAATTGAAAAATACTCGTAAGCAACGAAAAAAATAAATATGGAACATGTTTCTTGTCCATCTTTTCATCTTTTCAGATTACAATTGACATCTACTACTTCAATATCATCTGACCAATGCCAAAAAAGAAAAAAATTGAAAAACCCAATATTATAGAAATTGCATGACAAATGAGATAAATATACAAAAAATGATGGAAATTTTCCAGAATGAAATCTCTATTAACAACATGCAAAAATCCGAATTAATTTTCACATCTAACGTCTGTAGTTTCTTGCAAACTCAAAGAATGAAAAAAGAGAAACATTTCTCCAAAATTCTCCTTCGCTATTGGACGTCGAAATTCAAGAGTACGTAACGAAAAGATTGAACCCAGAATCTCTATTCAAACTCGACGGAAAATCAAAGCCCTAGTCCACGAGCGAACGCGAACTCGCGAGTTGCCATCATAGCCGGGTCAACCTGCGAAATTTGTAATCAGCCAGAACGGCGAGACGGAGGGAGTGGCTCGACGGGGAAAAGGGAGTTTTCTGTACCAAGGCCGTAGTACGTGGTCCGTGATAAATTCTATCCGAATGCCATGGCTCCTTTATTGCACCGTGGCAAACCCCCCTTCCACGCGGATTTAACGTACCAAGCGTGCAGTGTACATCGATATCCTGCTCGGATGCATGCCGGGTTAATGGGACTTCGTAGAGGTAATAATTGTCGTAGCCCCTTGAATTAACTCGTCCCATTCGGAATACCTCAGCTATGGCTCTTTCCCTTTTTAGTTAGAGGAGGCAAGTACACGCAAAGGCTGGTTAGGAGAAAATATACGATATAGGAAAAGATATGTGTTGTTTGCTCTCCTTTCTTTCCTTTTTCTTTTTTTTTTTTCTTTTTGGAAGTGTCGAAACATGTTTAAGAGGAAATTTGTAAATCTGTACGATTGGGTTGCGCGTTAGCAGTATCGTGCACATTATGGTACATCTTCTGTCTTTTTAAAGTTTTTTTTTTCTTTTTTTAAGAAATAAGGATCACCTAGATTTTCCTTTCCTCCTAGAATGTTGTAGATGACGAAAGAAACTAAAAGTATGAAATTTCAATGAAGTATTCGATTTTTTTAATGTAAACCAGTTTCAGAAGTTTAAACATTGATATTGAGTGAAGATCGATGAAAAGAAAATAATACCAATTTAATTAAATATTAAACTAAAATGTCGCCAACCAACTGATCATTGACGAACTGGAACATTTAACGCTTCGATATGTCGGAGAGTTTCAGAAGTTTAAAAATTCCATACCAATCGGAAGAAAAATTGCCGAAAAAGTGAAGAGTATGGAACCGTAAGAACGTGGAACGATGGAAACTTCGAAGACACGTTCCGCTTTAGATGTCGAAATTTTCGACAGGTCTGCTCCGAAACGTAACGAAACGTAATTCGCAAATGAAGGCACAGTCGAATGTTCAGAGCCGTATAAACTAGGGAAAAATTACTACACCTTCCTGTGTGTCCTCGCTAATGCACCCTGTCGCCCTCCCACGAAACGGGATACGCGAAATACGATCGTGGCCTGTGTTGTACCTGTCAAGTGCTACCCTAAGTCCCTGGCGTTCCCCTAATCTAGCAAATCACTCGGTTCCAACACAGTGATTTCGTGATACATGGAGTTGAAATGAACCCCAGGAGGGATTGGGTGATGTACGAACGCAGGAGATTAGTAAAATTTCAGGGGAAATATGACGGCCGACAGAGAGCCGCAAATGTCTTTGCTGAAGATGAATATGGACGCAAACTGGACGTAATCGACTGAGTAAGCATTCGTAATAATCAATCAGTTACAAAGTGCAAAGATTAATTTTCGAGGGAAACGAAAAACGCTGTCTGTCTGTGTAATCTGTATCACTTGTCGTTAAATGACAAATTTTATTGCCAAACTCTACTGTACAGACAAGTTTCTTCGAATAAATGTAAAATAAACTGAAAGTTGTTCTCTCGTGTTACAAAGATATAATTTTGGCAGAAATATAATAGAAACAATTTTAGAAAAGAAACACACCACGGTTTGGTGGACATGTAGACGGAAAGAAGATGCGTTAGTAACTGATAACGTATGTTCTCGAATATATGTACGAACTAGAATACTCGAATTCAAGTATTTGTGAGAATTAAGAATGTATCTGTATATTTTTGAACGAAATATTTTGAAATATTTTACTCTATTTGTGAGGTTGTAAAATACTACTTAATAAACTAGATCAGACGGAAATACACAATAAAAGAACACGTAACGTGCTCCAATCTAGGCATCCTGCTGTGCCTTTAACAATTTAACAATTTTCTCTCCCGAAAAATTTTACCTGATACAATTATTGTTTATTCCTTTCGTCTCTATTGTTCAACGTACTTTTTTCTTTTAAATATAGCAGGTGTTTTAATTATTCAAACTAGCAGGGGCAATTAAATTTTTTAAACAATCGAATTATTTTATGTAGAACCTCGTCAATAATGTTAAACAGGTTTCATAGATATAATGATTCTTTTCATGTTTCTCTCCATGTTTCTCAATTTACTTTACAGAAGACTAATCTAATACGCTCGATTAGTCGAATCTATATTTCAATAATTAAAAATTTCTCGCGCAAGAACCAGATATTTCAAAACCACTATCAATCTTCCTAGATTAATTAACTTACTCGTAATTACCGCAATTAATCCGCCGCTGACAGGCAAAAATTTCCCAAACAAGAAGAACCTTATAACGTTCAGAATTTCCCTACACTCGACCGCGGTAATTAAACGCTCGCATTATCGCGTAATTAACGTGGAACGAAAAGTCGTCGAAACAGAGACAAATGAAAAGGTAGATGAAAATGGTGAACACGGCCGATCAATTTCAGGCAAGTAACCGAGCACCGAGCGACGGGTCGGGCTTGTGCATAGCTGCGTTTCGACGATAACGAACCGACGGTAATGTCATTAGGCATTTACTCGTCTAGCCTCCCTCGTGCTCCCAGGGATCCTCGAAAATCCCTGAAAGAGACTTTCGAGGGGGAAAGAGACGGACAGAGTGAGAAGGGGACTCTCGGTCGCGTATAGGATCGGTCGTTGAACACGGACGTTGACCGGTTACGATCGAACCGAATCGTAAAGGGAAGAAGAACAGATCGAGAAAAAAGAAATGGAAAGAAAGGAGTGAAAAAAAAAGGTGGCAGACGGTGGAAAACGGCAGAAATCCTTGATCCAGGGAGAAAGAAGAAGCGTGGAAGAAAGGAGGGAACCCGGTGTCTAGGAGCGTATTCAAATCGAATCAACCGACGAGTGCCTCCATTAATTAGCACGAAATTGAATTAATGCGTGGATCACGCTGGTGGAGAACGAGCAGCCGGCTGAATGACGCTCGAATTAAACATTCATTCGGTCGAAATGGGACTTATGTAGCGGAGGACGTCGATCTGGCTCAATGAACCGAAAGAGAGAGAGAGAGAGAGAGAGAGGGAGCGGGGGGCGACCTGGTTCGTAGATACGATTCGAACAGAGATAAAGGAGGATGGTAACTGTGTTACAAAAGTCAAGTACGCGGGAACGTGGCCTACTGGACGAAACCATTGTTGAGCCAACACACAGATGTCCAGAAGAGAGTCGAGTGGCCCCCATATGGTCGATACGATGAAACGCGGATGAACGAGTTGCCAAGTATCATCTTCCACTGTTAAATGCAACGGGTTGCAAATCGGCGGGGGACCGAGTGGATTTTTGATGCGTTTGAGGTTCACTTTTTTTTTTTTTTTTTTTGATCAGTCATGGGGGAACGATTTATTAGAAAATGACGAATTTGAACGAAATAATAATCAACAGGCTGTAAATATTCGTGGAAATTTATGTTTCTACGGATTCGACGATTCGTGATAATTTTGTTAATATAATCTTATTCTTTTTAATACGTTTCATATTTGAAAACAGGATAAAAGTTTCACTGCGATTTGAAACCATCCATCATTCGAGGGTTAGTCCATCTATAGTATATTTTTGAAGGTTCTTGATCTTCCACACTTGTCATATTTATATGAAAACAAAAAATTGTAGAGGGAAGAATCACAACATCAACAATTTCATTAAATATCTTTGATCGCAAGGCACAAGACAATTTTTCTGACAAATGAAACAGAGCCTCAGAAATTTCTTCTGCTCCATCGTAATCAAGCTGATTTGCTCTGTTATTTATCATTACAGCTCTGCGAAAGAAGAACCACGAAGAAAAGAATCACAACAATTGGCGATCGGCTGGCGTTCGGCTTTTGAATCGGCACGACTTGAGAAGTTATTTCGTTAAGTTATTTCGTCGCGAAGCAGCTTTCTGGTAAATAAAATAAAGCCTCAGAAACTTGGTGCCCTACCTTCATGATCAATAAACTTGGTTCAGTCATGAGTTTACTTTGCCCGTGTAAAGTTCTCGATTCTCCTTTCCTTCCCGGTGATTCCGCGAATCTCGATCGTTTACGTTCGACAAACAACCAGGAGGATGTTTGCTGAATAATTTTTGTCATACAAGGAACTCGACAACCCCTGCGAAAAATCCACGCCACGTTCAAGTTCTCAAGCTTCGGAATTCTAAAATATGTAACGAAAACTCCTTTGCCTCACTTGGATTGACCAACTTCGAAAGTAAAGACACCGAGCGGCTACACACGAACAGCAGTTTATGTAAAAACTAAGTTCCTTTGAAGGCACAGCAGGTCAATTAAATAGACTGAACGATCGAAATATGCTTTCGTAATCTCGCGCTGGTTAAAATTGAAAAATAAGAAGAGGAACTTTGTTTTATTTAGATTAACCAACTCGAAAGTAAACGACCGATTAAACCGAGCAACGTTTATTTCTGTAAATCTTCGTTCCGCGAATTTAAAGGATAAAACGGAATTATTTCGTAATTGTAAAATACGTGCTTGGAAATAGTAAAACAGCTACTACGGTAGAGGGGATTCTTTATTTTACCGGGTTCATTATTTTTATGCTTCACTCGGTTAATTATTTTTATGTTTCGAGTAACTAAACGAGATTTATTTCTACAGACTTTATTTCGACTAAATTCTGAAAGAGAAGGGAATTACCAGGCTTCAGGATTCTCAACTGCGGAATATTAAATTTTTAAATGAAAGTTTCGTTTCGCTTGTAATTAGCTAAGTGCTTCCATGGATAAACATTCGAAGAAGATGAACATCTGTTTTCGTAAATTCCAGTTCCGTAAATTTAAAATTACTCTCCGTCTGTCTGTCATTAAATGTCGGGACTCTATTTTCAGAACTTTTAAACTTGAAAAATGTTATCGTTTTAATATACTATCGATAGGTCAATTAAATTGAACAAAATTCTGTCAATCTTACAGAATGTGCATAAACTCGTGTAAAAAGAACAAGAGAAATTTTTTTCCAAATTTTCCTCCATTATTAATCCTTGGGATACAGGAAACGAAAGTTCGAAGCAAAAAATACACGAGTCTCAAAAATTATGTTGCTGAAAAACTAGTGATTTTTTAGTATGTCGTTTAGTTATTTCAAGAAAATCCGTAATGCAATGTCTATTCATATATATCGTCTGTGACCTACAAAGTACATCTCACACATCTCACTTAACGATCGAAATCAAATCGTAATGTTTCAATAAATCTTGCGTTACTTCCAAATATTCAGACAATCAAGATGCAAATCTCAGAAATGTGAAGGAGAAAAATTCACAGTTCTCCGTCTACGCTCGAGCATAGATCTTCAAAGCAAATAGCGAAGTACGAGTGCACCTTTCCTCGTACCTGGCCTAACCGCAGAGCGGATGAAATGCAAAATAGAAACTTGCCGCAGGATTGGCGATTCGTCAAAGAATCCGTGTCAAAGGGAAATAAAGAAAGGAAACGAAAGGAAAGGCTAAACCCTCTTGCCCTTTGATGCACTCTGCATAATCCTGACTGACCTCAGGATGGCAGCCCTGATTCCAGGCTGTAAAGGTGTCTTAAGGATTATATTTGCGAAGGAGAAAATTTCGGAGTTTCTTTGACAACGGGGAGGACAGGGCAAAGAAGTGGAAAGGAACCAGATCTCGGAAGAAAGAATTCGACGATAACCATCTATGGCGACTGTCCCGTTCGAAAGTTTCTGGAGTAGAAGAACGAACGTGTCGCAGGAAGCAACGTGACTAATGGACGTGGATATTTATTCACCGTGTCGGAAGATTCGGTGAACTTACGAGCTTTTTTCTTTTTTTTTTTTTAATTCCATTATTTTTCGTCAATTGAGTTCACGAACGTAGAACTGCCAATTTTAAATCGAAGACAGATCTGACAAATATCAGTGTAACACGTACACTCTACTGCTCTATAATTTTTTTTTTCTTTTTTAATTCCATTATTTTTCGGCAATTGAGTTCACGAACGTAGGACTGCCGATTTTAAGTCGAAAACATATCTGACAAATATCAGTGTAACACGTACACTCTACTGCTCTATAATTTTTTTTTTCTTTCTTAATTCCATTATTTTTTGGCAATTGAGTTCACGAACGTAGGACTGTCGATTTTAAATCAAAGACATATCTGACAAATATCAGTGTGACATGTACACTCTACTGTTCTACAAAATCTAATCTGTAAAAGATACATACATGCAACTGTATATAAACATCACGAAATATATGAATTCAAGTTAAAAAGTTTGAAACACAATGGAATTTTGTAAGAAACAATGGCTTTCTAAACAGATACTTTACTCTTTCATTAGAATTTAACCATGAACTAGCATCGCTGAATTAGAAATAACAATTTAGAATCAATACTTTCAACAAATTTTCGATTTACTTAAAATCTCTCAATACTTCTAAATTCTCGTAATCTAAAGTAAATTGCTGTTGAATCTGTAAGTTATTGAACAGAAGTTCTTGTTTTTCGTGGTGGTGAACGTATGATACGTCCCAGGTGAAAAAAGCTAGCTTGCACACGAAGTTAATCTGCATTTTTAATCTTCCATTTTCCGCCTCACAAAGAAACGATTCTTTAGCGGTCATACTTGTCACGCGTTGGAAGATACATTTCCGCTGGTGCAAGTTGTTCCGCGATTCAGCATGCATTCTTTATCGAGCGCGTTGCGATGCAATTTTATTAGAGCGCGGATGGAGAATCGCATCAAGATGTAACGAGTCAAAAATGTTTCTCGACTGCTGTGAAATATTAATCGGCAGCAGGTCGCAGCCGAAATTTTTTCCTTCTTCGTCGCGCGTGAACGATGAACCCTGCTGAGGAATTTTGAGAGACGAACATTCACGAATTAAAATCAAAATTACTAGCATTTACAAAGCGAATTCGATTTTACCGATGAATATTTTATGTGCCAAGGTAGATTTTCACGGCGTATCTTGCTCTTTTATTATTCGCGTAACGTGAATATTTTACATTATAATTTTATTTTTATCATATTATAAGCAGAGTTTCGTTCCTAAATCTGTTCGATTTTGTCTATTAATTTCTAAATCTATACGATTGGTGTTGTAGTTACACTGGAAATCTTTTAATCAATATTAACAGATTTGGAGCACTCTGTCAATTTTGGATAAAATCATGTTTTTCCAATACAACGCGTTGATAAAGATATTGTTACTATTTAGTTAGAAAAACAGTAGAAAACACAATCTCTCGTTGGCCAATAAAACTGATAAACGTTAAAGAAATCTACGTGGAAACAGTTTCTGTTTGGAGGACAATCAAAATGCGTTAAAACGATAATAGTCAAATTTCAATCTTAATATATTCTATATTTTAAAAAATTAATATACCTAGATTGTTCGAAAATACTGTTGTATATTTTATTTCAGTGACTCACATGTTTTGACGACGGTGTAATGTCATTAGAGTTGAATTGTTTGGAAAGTGCACATTATGTGTATCTACCAAGTAATGAACATGTGTCTGCAAATATTGGATTATTCATTACGGATATATAGCAAATAATGGATATTACTAAACAAATATTAGGCGTCGAATACACTAATTGAAGGGAATAATACCAGATAAAGTTGAATATCGTATAATCAATGAAGAAGAAACAACAACATACTCCAAACTATGCTCCAGACTGTACTCCAAATTGACCGATTATTGTTTAATGATTTTTCTAAATTTTCTCTTTCAAATGAAAGATAGAAAGTCGTAGAAACTAATAATGCACAACAGTCTAGACATTCTTGACTTACGCTATTGCAATTTAAAGTCGTGAAACGTCTGGAAAGAATAATTATATCTCAATGATGTTTTGTTCAACACTGCTGATAATTATAAATTTACGATTGAATTGAATTCTAAATAAAATTGTTTATCTTCTAACATACATCTTTTATATATTTTTGTATTTATATCCCTCCTTATATCCCTTTAATCTACTAATAATTAAACTGTAAATTTTTATACATTTATTTTTAAAAACAATATAAAATATTATACATACAAATATGCAAACTTTAGCACGTATTATAATGTTAAATAGATGAAACAAACTTTTGCTCAGGCATTTCTTTATTTGCCTTTATAAAAGCATAAAGTTGCATAAATATCAGGAATCAGCAATTAATGATCAATAACATCAAGCAAAATATAGTCAGATTATAATTCTTCTTGAACATAATTCTTTTGTCTTGAACACAATTTTCCACTCTTATTAATTAATTTATTTTAAATGGTACTTTAAAATGGTCTATTTTAAAAAGTTCTTTTGCTATAAAATCTCCCAATCTTTCGATCTTTCCACTATAATCCTTTAATCCCTCCGTGTTACACACATTACGTCTCTTTATGCAAATACCTAACTAATCTCAGCGACGTTAAAGAACGACGTAATCCAAGAAATATGATTTACGATACACGGCAGGACGATCGATTTTAAAACTTCCAGATAGATCTCGACGCGCGTTACGAGAACGAGACACGACATCGCTCGCAGCGACTGTTGGAAACTTCCCGCGATGACAAGGATCGCTTCTCGTTGGATAACCAAATTTCCAAAACGAGAGAGATTCGCCGGTGTTTCGCTGGCTTCTCGCGACGAAATTCGGCATATCGGCGGTACCGAGCCACTGTTAAACTCATCATCATACATCATCTCAGCCGAACGAGCGACGAAACGTTTCGAAGAACGTTTTGAACGTTTCGTTGCCGATTCTTCTCGACACCGGGGCTAAGAGCGTGCGCGCGCTAATTCACTCGTTTCGTTGGTCGACGAGCTCTCCTCTGAAAAATTCCAGCTAATTCTCAGCTGGAACGAGGCTTCAGGGTCTCGCGATTCGCAACCGTCAAACACGTTTAGCATTTTTAAACGGCGTTTTAAATGCAAACGAACGTCGGTAGATTCCCGTCGTGATGCAGAGATGCTTAATCGAATTGCACTAGGGTTTGTACTTGTACTCACTCAGTGAAAACTGTGGATTCTTGAAAGGGAACTACGTTGATAGTATAATACGAAGCTTCGAGACTAGAAAGGATATTTTTATAAATTTCTCCTCTCCATGAAGTAATTATCTTCTTCTTAATTTCTAAATGTCTTTCTGATGGAATAATTCTGTCAAATGACATTGGCAGATGTTTGAGAGAGAACTAGATTGGCGATACAACCCGAAGTTTCAAGATTTAAAAAAATTTTATAGATTTTGAAAATTTTTTTCATTGACAGGACAATTCTCAATTGAGCGTCTATGTACGATAAACTGTTTTTTCTTTAAATCAGAAGATACATCACCTCTTTTTTTAATTTCGTCGATACAACAACATGCAATTCGCTTAAAATCGATCACGTTAGAATTCGATAGTTAATTATAATATTTGATGATTAGTATAGCGCCTAACATTTGACAATTAAACCAACCAACCAACAAGCAACACGCTCGAAATGAAATTGTAATTAGCTACAGTAATTCACTATATGATGGCTAATAGTTAATTATTTGACCAACAATGGCCAATAGTGATTAAACTGACCAACGATATATTCATGCCTAAACAGAAGATTTTAAAAATTATAGTCAATTTACATACATTCTGTGAAAACGTTTCTTCACTGAAAAAAAATGCACAAAATGCGAAACATTCGTAATTCTAAGAATTTGAATGTCACAAAGAAAATAATCGATACGTAAATGATAATAAAAAAAAAATGTTACGTATGTACTCGATTTGTAACCGAGTTGAAAGAGAAAAGAAAGAAACTGATCTTTTCGTAAGAAATACATTAACTTTTCTATTTATTCCAACAACCTGTAACTTCGTTCGTAAATTTGTTCTCCATAGCAAAGGATTTCAGTAACGGAAGTGTCTCGGAATAACCAGCAACTCGTCGGTCCCTCGAGAAAACGTCCGCGATACACGCGGCCACGATTCTAACGATACGTATGGTGGACGCGGAGCCGAGGTTTGATCGCGTGCCTATCCACATTCCACCGCTCGTCAGACTTTTAAATCGAGAATACGAAATGGCAGAGGTGCGTCGATATAAACCGAGGCTGTGCCTCGGCATAAAATCGTTTCCCGTAGTTTCCGTGGATTTATGGACGGGGCCAGCCCCATACACCAACCGGCGGTTAACAATCGATGTTTCGGTTTAACATGTAAACACCAGCGATAACGTTGTCCGTTGACAATCTAATAAATACTCTGGCAGGATATTTCGCGCGTTAGAACGTTTCGCGAGCTAGCCGTCGAATGAATTTCGCTGGCGTCAAATCGATCGCGTTCTCTGAACGAAAATTTTATTTCTATCTGTGGGTGCAGTTGGTGTCTAATGACTTTACGTTCGAATAATCGATAGCTTCGAATTTAATGTTTTCTAGTCGTCGCTATCGATGGTGGCAATTTATATTTCACCTGTGAGACGGTATCATAAGTATTAATTGCATTCTGGCTGATTGAATGTGCCAACTGAAAGAAGCATCGATATTTTATTCCCACTAAAAGATCAAATTTAATGGAATATCATTGTAAAAGTTATATTTAGAAAAAAATTTTATTACAAGAAATTGGAATTTTAGTGCCGTGTGCTTTTAAAAAACGGAAATTTTAACCATTGTGTAGATTCAAATACTAAAGTTATGTTTTCTCTTTTATTTTTCACTTAATTTTAAGATTCTCTCTATCTCTGATATTGAAGAAAACAATGTCGTTGATGTTACCACTACATTGTTCAAAAATTTCTCACTCTTCGCACACTCCAATTGCATCGTAGATTAGAATTGTTTCTGATTTGATTTACGACATTCTGTAACTAACAATTTAATTAAGATCCATAATGAAAGATATATTTGGATATATAACACATACAAAACTCTTCATGTTCTATTTTAAACGTTTGAATTTGCCAGATAGGCCAAGGATAGACGAAACTACCAAACAAACCAGCTTCCCACGAAAACAACCAAAACTTAACTCGCGAAAACGTAAAAAAAATAAATTTCTATCATTTCACGAAGCATTCCACGAGGTACGAGAAATAAGAGACAGAAGCAGCCGAAAACGGAATAAATTCGATAATTTAATACGACGGGGAGTAATTGGCAAATGGCCGGTGAAATTTCTCGAATTAGTTATGGAAATAAGTATTGTACACGGTTTCACCGGTGGTGCGCGATTTCACGGCGTGACTCTGACGCCAGTTTCGAGGATTTCGGACGGTTTTACGAGCTTTTGACCCTCTTTAACTCGGTCACGAACGAAAGTCACCGCGCTGGGAAAAAGATATACCTGCTGGCCCCGCGTTTGCACCTGGCTCTCGGCGAAATTTCGGAAAACGCCCCCTCCCACGCGCGGGAAAAGCTCGTACGCGGACAGGTAGATGTACGGACACCGTGCAGTTTACATACCCCCGGCTCGTAAATCTTGTCTGTCTTTCGGGGAATTTACATTCCATCGCTGTCCTGCCAGTCGTAAAATTCCGCTTGGAACAGGTGTACCCGCGCTTCCGCGATATTAAGGTCTTTTTTGCAGAGCGCGGTTAGAGAGCTTTTGTCGGCCATCGCGTAGCTGAATAATTATGTGCGGCGGAACAAAGGAACCTTCGCCGAAGGGAGATTATTGGAAAAAGATAGATAGGTTTAACGTACATAGTCGACGTACGAGGTTGTTTGCCTGTTTCGTACCTATTCGAAGATTTATCCTCTCTCGTATTTTTTTTTTTTTTCTTTTTTTACGAAGTGGTACGTTTCGTTGTTACACGCGAGGTACTCGATTTGAAATATTCAGACCTTCCAATTTCCACGCAAGCGTATGTTAATTATTATTATATGTGTTGAAATGTGGCTTGTCTCGTTCAAACTCTCCAATTTTATTAAAAACGTGTGAAACGAAATTGAAAATTACAAGTGATCCGAATTCAGTGGCCATGTATGCACGTATAAAACCTATGGTGACCCGTGAAATTAATCGTACACTTTACCCGCGTTGTACAAAACATTTCAAAACTTCATTCGGATTATTACGATTAAAAAAACTTTTAATGATTCTGAAAATGTACACAAAAGTTACGAAGTACTTATAGTACTTAGGCAGTATATATTTCGTAGTATTTAAACAGCGACAGTCCATTCAATCTATTCAATCTAGTGATTAAGTATTTCCGTATTCAATATGTTTACAATAAATACCTCCAATATACATTTTCAAATTGGTCTCAAGTTTCACCGACGTAATCACGAAGCTCGTGTTTTATCAGAAGATTAATAAAATGTCAGGATGTTTCATATATATAGCTCACGTAACATAAATTTATATATTCACATAAATATACATCTACTATATAAGTATTCTACTCTGTGATACGAATGCTTTTGCAAGCAACCGTGCAAGGACTTTTAATACAGAAATCACCGTCGAACAACGTCTAACGCAACGTTGCGTTCTTGCAGAGATTCCTCGCCTGCGGATTTACTTTCCGATGATAACTCTGTCGTCAAATTCGATTTTGAATGCCGAGCGATATATTCAATTTCGATGGCGACGTTGCACATATTGCTTTTACGCACGCCCGACTGGTAATCACGTTTTACAGGCGAGAGACTATGGAATCAGTCAAAAGGATCAATTTGCCTGCCTTAAAGAGCGCATTGTAGAAACCCGTCGCTCGTCGAGCATAATGCGAAATCAAATTGTCAATCATGATCCTAGTCTGCATAATTTACTCTTGGCCAGGTCGATTGGCTGATTCGATTATTCGTATCACATTGTGTCGAACTGCACACGAACCGACCGTCAATTTGAAACCAATGCACCGCGTTAGTGTAACAGGATTCTCTTACTCCGCTGGTTTATAAACACGCATCCTTTGCACAAAGACGTTCTACTATGAATTACCGTGTTAACGTTAACCAAATGTTGTTGTTCGTGCTTGCTACGGTGAGGCGCGTAACTCTGTCTCTCAAGTATTCCTGAATTTTATAACTGTTTCGACGGAAGCAAGGGTAGGAATCGCGCTATTAAAAAAATGGACTAAACTTCGGTAATAAATATTATCAATTTGTAGGAAAGTAGTGCTTCAATGAGAAAATACTACATAATAAATAATGGCTTTCCCCGTCAAATATTTTGGTTTAAGTTTTCGTTTAATATTTCTCTGTCATTTACCCTGCGTTATTACAATTTAAGCACTATCCATTTTATAAACCTGGTAAATTCATAGAAAGATGAGCGACGAGTTGTATATTTTACAGTTTCATCCATACTACGAGATATTTTGTTGAATTTTGTAAACTTCGAATGTAAAAATTTGGGTATCATTACACAATAGAATTTATTAGCCCTACAAATGTGCAACGTGTAACTAAATAATAATAGGTATCAGTTGAATTGGACGAAGAAACCCCGGCGTTTCACTCGAATCAATTAAAACAAAATGAGTTCGTAATTACAGCAGACCAACTGCCACAATGCTACCCAAAATACAGAATGCATCGCGTGCATTGCATGACTGCTTACTATTAAAAATATCACGGTACACTGTGATGATTATACTGAACTATCGACAATTTTTTTTATTTATACAAAATTGAAACGTTCGAATATCTATAGGAAAGTGATTCTCAAATTCAGTATGTCAATTAATTCCGCATAATTTGAACTGTTTCTTCTTGAAATTTTAATTTAATTTAAGGAATAAATTCTTGCTGTCTATGTATTTATTAATTTTCGATTGTTGTAAAATAGTTGCTCTATTAATTTCACACAAGGTTCATTACATGTATATTATCAGTACAATACTTTTATAGATTTATTTCACGTACAACAATCGCTCTATACCCACAATATAGAAATATCCAAAGTGAAAAATTCGTTATAATGTCTATACAAATGTTCATTTATTGAACATCGCTTACTTCTCCAACTGTTCATATAAAAATCAAAGCATTTAATGTGAATTAAGATAAAAAAAAGCTCGTTGGTTGAAATAAAAAGTTCGTACTTGCATAACAGCTCCACGATTATGTATTTCTCGCGATTCACTCTATTTGTTATTAACTTTATTAATTCCTCTTCCCTTCTTTTCATTGTTTTTTCTGCCCTTCTCTGTTATTCGATGTAAATTTTGGATACGGCTATATCTCCTTTCCCGGGGATATACATATATTTCGATGGAATATTTCCGACGAAATACAGTTTACTGATGAGGAAACGGAAATACACGGAATCGGCGAAGTCGCCTGATAACAAGAATGCAAAGTGGAAAAGTTCTCGGCGTTCGCTCTCGTCGCCAGTTATTTACGCAATCTCCGGTGAACTCGAAATCAACGTTTCGCAAGCAATTTTCAGACCGTACGGGAAAAACTTTCCTCCGCAAAAAGCTGGAATGTGCTGACCCATCGACAAGCAGATATAATCAGGCACGCGGAAAACTTTCGCGCAAGGTACCAGGTAGCTGGATTAAGAACGAGAAATTGCTATTGTAAGTCGAACATTTCCACTCTCGTGGACAACTTGAAGATTCAGCGGGCATTCTGGAGAAATTGCCTTGTAAAACGAAAAAATTCCGTTATTCGTTCTACGTTGAAGATCATCTTCCGTGGTGGGGATCGAGAACTAAATTCATGTCTGATTTGTTCGCAAATATTCGTGATTTATTCGTGTGGATTGATCTTTGAATTGAAAAGAAGGAAAATTGAAGCGTTGCCTGGAAACGATAATTCGTGATACAAACGAGATCGTTATTTAACTGTACGAAATTACGGGTTTTGTATTTAAGAAAAGAGAAAGGTAAGTCAGACGTTATTCGTTTGAGAAAGAACTGACAACTTTATCAATTCGGGAAAAGGATTATTTTATTATCGTGTAATTTTCAATTTCTACTCGAAAATTGACGAGAGATGGGAGATAATGCAGGAAATTAATATTAATTATCCGCTATTCTACCAACGCAGAAACATCCATCACTCTTGTATATACTTAACAAGGTAGTATGCAAAATACTAATTTCGCAGGTAACGAAAATCAGACGGTGGCATTCCATTAGCCTGGTTCTCCTCGGATTCGTGAAATTCAATAACATTGTAAATCACGTTTTACGTTCATCAAATTAAAAAGCAGCAACAAGCACGTTACCTCGAGAGCAGAATCGTTTCATCATTTTAAATTGCTCAAAAAATTAATAACGAAGGAAATTGTTATTGATTATTGTCTGATATTTTTCTGACGATTCACAGCGAAAATGTAAAAATTCGCTAAACATGTACACGTGAACTTCCATAAATTTCTATTAAAAATTCTCTCATTTTCAAGTATTACTTTTACGAAGTATATTTCATACAATAGTACAGATCATCGTTCTTCTCTGTATTTTATCATTTTCATTTTCCGTCTAGTACCTAACTATATATAACCCGATACCAATAAAGCTACAAATTCAATTACTTCCTCGCCTCGTCAAATCATCTGACAAGCGTACGTATTATCGCAATATCTGAAAGAATACCCATCGCACCCGGACTCGATAAAACAAACGACAGTATGACGCCTTCATACTGTCTGTCCTCTGGTCAGAAAATCCTCATTTCCGCGACAGGTACGAAACGAAGTGGCCGTGTAGGTATCGGAGCCTGGTAGTATCGACTGGGCCCGATACCAGAGCCCGTTCGTTCCTTTTCCAGGCTTTCAAGGGACGCTATTCCCTTTCTCCGAGCCGCGCAGCATTCTTCGACAACGCCGTCCTATGAATCACCGTTTAAAGCGTCGCGTGTGCCAGCGTCGAAATCATTTTTCACGTCGCCGGCTGATTGATACAAACGCGATCTAACCGTGACGAAACTCGCTGCTCTCGGTGGCGGAAAACGGCGAGGGGAAGAGAAAACGAGAGAGAGAGAGAGAGAGAGAGAGAGAGGATGGGGTACATTGGAGGTTTCGTTGAAGAAAAAGAAGACTGCGAAACAGCGAGTCTAGGGGGTGGGAGAGGGAGAGGGAGGAGGCGGGAATGAAAGGATGAAAGTCGGAGGATGGAAAAACGAGGAAGAAGAGTGAAAAAGGGGGGGGGGGAATCGTGGAGAAAAAGAAGACGTGAAAAGCGAAGAAGAGAAGAGAAAGGAGAGAAACGACGTGTCCAGCTGGTTTTTACGCCTCGTTCTTTCTCCGCGAGATCCCACGACAATGAGAACGACACCGGCGACATGGGCGGACCTAATTAAGACGGTGAATTCGTTCCCGATGCTAATCACCGCGGCTCGCTACGCCGTGTATATTTAAACGTTCATTAAACGCTTCATTGTACGAGCTGCAGCGGTGCCGTTTTAAAGGGATTAGGAGACGTCAAAGTTACTGCGTAATAGGGAAACGGAGAAAAAGGAATTGCCGAAGTCGAGCTTTCAAGTTTAATCGCGGCTTGTCCTTTTGTTTCTATCTGTCCACGTTTCTTCCTTCTCTCTTTTTTTTTCTCCTTCGTCCATTTTTCTCGGTTCGTCTTTCTCTTTCTTCGTGTTACGTTCGCGAAGCTTCTGTACTTGTTGCAGGACGATTCCCCGCGGAGATATTATACCAATACAGTTGTTCGCGAAAGTATCCGAATACTCTTAAATTATTTCCGTTATTTATATGAGTACGCTACGTTTGTGATATGAAACATTTCAACGTTTCGTTAACTGCTGCGATGATTGTTATGACTTTGTTATGTCGGAAAATAACTGGCAGCCGTGACGAAAAGGCTTTGAGTTTAGCTACCATTGTCTACAGAGTAAACAGTAGACCAACCGTATCATTCTATCACTTGGAAACATCTTGACTCGTGTGCTTTAAAAATTCCAATACGTTTCATCCCCGATATCTCTCGTTCACGCCAAACCATCGAAACAACCCTCGAACAAACGAAAAGAATAAAAACCACTGGAAATCCTTTGGAACGCGCTGCGAATTCGATAAATAATACCCTCTCTTACCCTCAACACTCTCATCTCAATTTCTCTCTATTCTTCTCTCAATCCCGAAATAAAAGTCAAACTGCCGAGTCAAATACAGCTATTTGCATTTGTTTTCTCTTCTAGACAATAGAGCGCAGAAAATATTTCAATAATATCTTTGAACAATTTAATTTGATTTAGTTTAAAAATCTTTTTCAGTAAGGAAGAATTCTATCGTTAAACATTCATAAATACTATTGTTAATTTTTAGATGATTTTTTAAACGTGCAAAACTGCATAGAATGTATCTGCACAGAGAATCTAAAGTATAGTGCTACACAAACATTCAGATATTTTCTGTTGGGAACGAAGTTAAAACGCGTTTTACTCGAATTAAAAGCGTTTTACTCAAATTAAAAGCGTGTTCTGAAAACTGTTAAATTAAAGCTGGAAAAATTATCCTAGCTCATCCTTTTATTCATTGAAATCCGCGAACGGAAAATTGATTTATTTATTTATGAACGAAGCGAGTTATTCAAGGATACGTAGTTTTTAATTAACCTAAATACATTCGCAAGCATTAATATCCGTTTATGTGTGTAACGCGAATCGATCGTGATTCACACAATTCAGACAATTGATGCAGGGAAAAAAAAGATGAAATAACAAGAAAGAAGAAGCGATCGAGTCAACAATGTGGGCGTTGGTCAAGGAAAACACGTTTCCACGCAGCGATTTATAATTCATCGTAGAACAAATTAAGTACTACGTTCTACGTGGGAACAGTTGTTAATTTCACAGCTTGTCCGCGAGTATAGAATCGATAGAAAATAATCACCAAACAATCTCTACGTTGCGAACGTTTCGGCAGTGCCGAACGTTGCGACAGATCAAATTATTGCTACGCAAAATACTAATTTCGCGGATAATGAAGATCAGATAACGGTATTCCATTAACCTGTAGCTTCTCGAATTCGTGTAACTCGATGAAGTCATGCGTAATCACGTTTCACGTTCGTCGAATTAAAAACCTATAAACCCGTTTATTAATAATTAGTGGAATGTAAAACATCACGTTAAATTTCATTCGTTTCTTACCGATTGATAAGTGAAATTTCTGTCGAAATTAACTATTAAAAACTGGCACGCAATTAGCAACTTAATTAACGATCCTTTTGTTGTCTTAATTTAATCATTTCACAATTTCTAGTAGGTGCATGGGGAATTATTTAAACTTTCGTTTAAAGCGCGAATGAATGAAAAAAAGAAGGGGCGAGGGATTCTAAATGGGCGTTGAAATTATTTAATTTACTCGTTTGGAACGGAACATGTCGATATTTTAAAAGAAATTAATTAAAAGAGGTAATTTTAACGTGTTCATTATTCTGTCTATCAAAACTCTATTAATTTTTCAATTATTCATTTCATAATTATTTTAATTTTTAATTACGTCATAAAAAGTGGTCGGGTAACTTTATGAACAATATCGATTTAAATTGGCCTGCCTAATTTACTATTCCATTTCAATTTATCCTCATTTTAAATTCGATCAATTTCGTACAATTTATGACAAGACAGGACTTATAAAAGGACGTCGTTCAAACAGAACTTGGCAATATAAACTGGTTTAAGGAAGAAAAAGAAAAACAAATTAAATTTTGCGTTATACATATAATTAATCTTTGATGAACTAAATCGTTCGTGGTAACAAGATTCGCTAAAGTTACAAAATTCCCATGGATCTAAATTTATTTAGAGAAGAAAAGAAAAGATGAAAGACGCAAGTCACAGTAAATTAAAAAAATTCGCCACAAATTCAAAACTTGTATCATTTCTCAGACCATTTTTCTATCGGTCATTTTCCAAACGAATCCAAATAAAGGAGAGAAAGAAGTCGTCAAAAGTACAAATATTATAACGGTTCAGTTTTCGTCTTGTATGTATATCTTTTTTTTTTTTGTCGATGTGAATGGTGCTTCTTTCGTCGGCGATCAGGTGAATTCATCTGGGAGAATGAGCGCGACAAAATGAACGGTCTGTGGACTCGATTTCGGCGAACGCGAGCGACCGAAACCATTGAACCCAACTGCGTTCGCCAACGGAATACGTTGTGCATGCTTGTTGTTTTCGTGACTGACGGATGCAACGGTGAATTAATCCCATGGCAAAGTGCCGGCCGCCATACAACGGAATAATCGCCATCGACAAATAACCTGGAACGGTTTAACGCTTGTCGATCGTTGAAATTTTCCGGAGCGAAACTATTCCTAGGCGAGCATTTCAGTATGATCAGGGATCTCCGCGTACAAATTTCGGCCAAACGAGATTTTCATTGTTTCTATTATGCGATCATAATAGAAACAGCTATTACATTTCAATATAAATTCGTTTAAAACGAACGTTAATTCCTTCTATTTATTTTAACCATACAAAAGTCTTTCTTTCATTTAATGTAGAACGCTTCGTCTGTGACGTGATTTTCAAACTATATATACCTAAACAACAATTCATTTTCGAAAGAAAAATATTTACTTTCTTCTTTTTTTTTTTAATTCTATTCGATTAAACGTTTCATCTATGAATAAAATTTTTTTTATTCCATTTGATTGGACGTTTTTTGTGGCTTTTAAACTACATTCATTGATGGAAATTCATTCATCTTTGGAAAGATGGTTTTTGAAGAGAATTGCGAAAAGGCAATTTAATAAAAAAGACAATTTTGTTTCTCGTGCACTATTTTAAATTCAAAGAAGAAAAACACACAAGGAACGAGGAAATAACATCAAACGACAGAGATAACGTGCAACACTGAGAGTATTTTTCAATTGCGTTTTTTAAAACGAAACAAATAGAATAGTCGAAGTACGCTTCGTGTTATCATTGGTAGAAAAACAAGAGCAATCAAAATCATTGAAATATTCGCTTTGTGAGTTTTTCACTCACTGAAACATTAAACAATGAGCTATTACCCGGCTCGTTGAAACACTTCGCCAATTATCTGGAATGTTTTCGATAAAAATATAGACGAAAATTAACAGCAGTCACGATAGCTGTTTCAGTTTTTATTGTTCAAAGGTCTGTGTGAATCAGCCATGTCGGGTATCAATGAATTTTGCTGACTTTCGAAAATCGAAAATTCGCGAACAATTCGAGTCGAGATCAACGAAATAAATAGTTTTCAAACTATCTAATATATAAAAATCTTTCTAAAACAAAAGAGAAAATGTATTCTGGTGTAGAACAAATGAATCATTTTATATTTCGTACGTTTCTTTTTCAACCTATTTTGACTATAACTACCAAATGTAACACATTTAACGTCATTTAATTTAACAATATTTAACTCGTAACTTCGGCTTAGTAACATATGAGTCAAGTAATATTTATACGATCCAAGTTAACCTCTTAGCTCTAAAAAGCACCAGAATTCTTCGAAAAGGCCAACGAAAATATTCGAACAACTCGAAACCAAAGCGAAGCACCTATTTACACTTGCACGAAGCGAACTTCGTCCTAATTTCAAGCACCGGCATATTCAAAGCGTACTGAAAAAAAGAAAAGTAAGGAAATGGTATCGCAAGATCGACCGGTGAAACGCGATTTGCGTCAAAGAAACACGGTGAATTGGACATATCGCATCAGAGGGGAAAAATTGTTGAGTATACTCGCAGATTCTATATACTACATATTGTAACTGCGTGTTACATACATACGTACATATAATATCGGCCAAAAATTTACCGCAGGACAATGCACAAGTCTCTTCAACGTTAAAATTGCAACTGTTGACTGTAAACTCGACTGTTGTAAAGAGAGTTGGGTGCATTTTGAAAGAAACGCGACATTTGTAGAAATTGTAAAAATTCATAATAAAAATTTTGTCAACATTTTTGAAATAGGTAATGAATATTATAAATAGAAATACTAACAAATGTATACTTTGTCCACACGTAGTCAACCGAGTTATTTGTCTTCCAGGAATTAGTATAATCTGCGTTTTACGATCGGAATTTCGTTTATTTACAAGAGAAAAAAAACAACAATTAGATAACTATTTAATCCAATTTAAAATCTGAGTTTTTTGACAAGATACAACAATGGAGCAATAAGCAGCAGCAAAATACAAAATTCATCCTTGCCCATTTTTTAGCTACGCTACAGATAAAGAGAGAGAAAGAAAGAGAGAGAGAATGTACTAAATTAATCTAAGCAAGAAAATTACTTAAAATTATTAATATTAAAAATATTGACGTTAGGAAATCCATATACTTCGCACACGGAACGTTCTCAAATTTTCAGCCGGTATTGTACGTATGTACGTATGCATGGCATGCGTTCGAGGAACAGGGAAAGGGTGAAACGAAGCGTACGGAGGAGAGAGAAAAAAATTGGAACAAATAATCCGCAACTTACTGCCGCGAACCGAGCAGTTCGGCTTCGTAATTAAAAGGCTCGGGCTGTTTTCGCGTGTTGCGCGCCTGCATACGCCAGTTTTGGTGCACACGAGGGTGCACGCACAGTAACAATATCGCGGCTGCGTTGACTTTCGAAAGCAAAAGCGGACAAAACATCGTTTCAGCTGGGAATAAACGGCGGCCGATGAAAGTAGGCGCCTGGTGGCAGTTTTTTTTAACAAAGTTCCAAAGTTCCGTCCGCGTAACAAACAGGTCCACGCGGACGGAAACAGTTTATTTGATCACGCTTCATCGCGTTCGCGTACATACGCGTTCGCGTACACTGTGCAGTGCAGTGCGTGGCCCCGCGATTATGACGAAAAAGTTAGTTGGTCGATATTCACTGTTTGCTGGGTCCCTTTTATCGAACTGCTGATAATTAGAACTGAAAGTCTATCTCTTGTCTCTTTTCCTTTCGCGTTCTGTTTTCCTTTTTTTCACCAAATGTTTCGAACGCAGACTCGTGCAGTATACACGTGCGCATGTATACAGCAGATAATTAATATCTATCTTTTGACAACTACCATTTCGTTTCACTCAGAGAATGTTTTAAATATCTGAATTTTGTGCCGTGTCATCAACGCACGAAAATTTTAATGCACGAAATTGCACGGGATGCACATAATATGAAAAAAAAAAAAAAAAAACGTAGAAAATATACTAACCACCAACTAACAGTGCCCTCTGTGTTATTTGGCAGGTACGTAAAGCAATTTTCAACCGAGGTTTTATATTTTCAATCATATTTCAAAAAGTTACAAATTTGCATGAAATATGCAAAATAATTCTGCAGCCTAGCTTCACCGAGGAATTTTCGAACCTTCAATATTTGGACACACCCCTGTTTCAAATATTTCGCGAAAGATCTGGAACAATTATGGTTAAATGAAACGTTGGATTAATTTTTCTAACACAGTGATTTTACACGTGATTGTTATTATCCCGAATCTTTAAAAGAAATTACTATTCTGAAGTCGTAAGAGGAATCGCTGTTTTAAATCGTCTTTCTAGATTAAACTTCACTGTCGAATTCGCATCCATCTTTGACATCAAAAAACGCAAATTCGCGATTTCCATGTTTTGAAACTTTGGAAAAAAAAAAAAGAAAAGAAAGAAAGGAGAGAGAAAGAGAAGGAAGAAGGGATCGCAAATGGTAACAATGTAACTTTTTTAATCAGATGAAAAATGTCTAACCTTTGACGTCACTTGACGAACTGCGTACGGCAAAGAGCCGTCTCTCTTCTCGATGGAGGCTTTGCACATCTCTCGACTATCGCGAACCATCGACGTTGCATAAAGCGTGTTAGATAGAAAACTCGTTTGTCAAAGTAAGCATCCACGCTGATGTGTCTAGCTTAAAGTTAACACCGGCGATTCACGGATATCAATCGATGCCCGGATATCGAGAACGGTCTGTGAAAATAGTTCCCTTTTACGAGGACGATGCGCGAGAAGATCGACGCAAAAATGCGAACTCCCGAATGCCAATGAAAGGAGACGAGAGCTCGTTTCGGCCACGGATAAACGTGCACGATCATGCTTCGACAATTTCAAAGGGACCTGCGGCAATCGTTTCTGGGGCCAGAGTTGAATATGAAAAGGGAGAGTCGGCTAAGACTTTCGGGCTTTCACGTGGCCAGCGGATCGTAATCTGCCGTCCATGTATATTCAAACAGCCGACGCGATAAATCTTGCCTTTCGTTTATTAACGGAGACGCCGATTCCGCATCGATTTCCATTATACCCCGCTGGTCGGGATTAAAGCGAACCATTTCGTCCGGCGTGTCGGATATTGAAGGAGAACTTGAAAACATACAGGACGAATTTGCGGATGTACAGGCGCGTAAGTAGGATTAACCCGCTTTGATGAACGAAAGTAAAACGAATTTAATGGAATTTACAGAATGACAGAGATCCGTGAATTGGGAAACGATGATCGTGTACACTTTACTCGCGTGTGTTAAATAACGTTGAAAGAGAAGCGGATATTTGAAAAGAACCGCGGGGAAGCATCGGCGAGCACGCGTTTTGCAAGAGATTCGAAGGTACGAGCAGGGTGATATGACACGTAGAGAGAGGAAATACCTAGTTGAAAAAGATGTACAACGCAGACACTGATATCCTAACGTTACGAACGATAATATTTAGGAAAAATATTTCTGGGAAATGTGGAGAAAGAACCTGATTCGCTGCGATATTATATTTCATAAATTAGAGGTTAGAGTTTTTGTGAGTAATTAGCATGCGAATGAATAGATTATTCTGTATCTTTTAAAATTAAAATGTTCGATTAGTCGATAAAAGACTAATTTATTATTAAAATAAATAAATATAACTGAGGGAAAAACAAATCTAAACTTTGGATCAGTGTAATGTCCTAAAAACGTCTTAAAGGTATTTTCTGAACCTTCCGTGCTGCAAACTAGGTCATCTTAAAGAAGAAGTTAAGTTCGTTGACCTACAGAAAACTTTCCGAACTGTCGTAAAGATACTTATTTCTGTTATTTTAAAAAATGTCATGTGCCACTATCGATACAATCACTAATCCGCAATTATAGAAATGAGACATCTTTGTATTTTTGACACTCTATTAAATTAGGTCACAACACGGCCGGACTTGGAACAGATCTAAGATATACGGTGAGTGCTGTCTGAGAATTTTGTCCCCAGAGTAGAGTACGAGAGTAGAAACGAAAACGAGGAACAACAACAATTGTTACATTTTTAAAATAACAAAAAATATGCTGACACAACAAATATAAATATCATCTGTAATGTAGTACGACGGTGCATGTTGCAATTCTTTAAAGAAACATACGAGACTTTCCACGCACGAAAATGAAAACTTAACCACTTGCGCTGGCAACTGATTGCGGACCATAACGAGTGACCAAGCCGTATACAATAATTCGTCGCTTTCTTTTCTTTCTTTTCTTTCTTCTCGTCGGTATCGCCGGATAGAAATTATTGAGAAGTAATGAATTTGTTTTGCCTATTTTGTTTTACTTGAATATGCTTGAAGCTGAGAAAATACTACAATTTTGGGACAAAAAATTCTCGACGTGCGTGGCACGTCATAGCGCGAGAGGTTAAAGACCGTCACGAGTTTTGTACGAGGTGTTAAACATCCATTCTGGAAACAAAGACGACTCTCTAACAGAAACATTCGCAGGCCATTCACGTGCAGATCCCTGGAAGAAACTACCCCTAAATTCAGTCAAGAGAGCACGGGTCTAAATTCGATCACCGGATCAGTCTTGATCCTATAAAATTTAGAGAACGGCGGAGGTGAAATAGAAAAAAGGGGGGAATAGGAGGAGAAAGGGGGGGAGGGGAAGCGAAAAGAGCGAAACACGACGAGGAGAGAACGAAAAGAAGAGAGGAACAAATAGAGGGGAACAAATCGAATCCGTGTTCCGCGAGGCACAGCGACAGAGATACGGAACGAGAGACAACGACTAACAATACGCTGCTGCCAGGCCAACTGCTGAAAGGATTTTCACGACACCCTAAAGTGGCCGTTGAAATCTTGTTAGGCTGCGAAAATGCGAGGCTCGAGACCGTGTCACCCGAAAAGCCACTCGTTCCACGTTTTCTCTTCCCTCGTTCTCCTACTAATTGTCACCTACCCTCGCCCAGTCATCGTTATAAAACTACGAAGGATTTCGATGCGATTCGACGTGCCAATAAACGAGAGAGAAGTATAGTATTGCAACGAGACGTTGCTGCGAGGAATTGAGAAGAAGAACGTTCGAGGTCATCGTGTATTTTTTTAAATACCTGTTGTTAAATAGTTAAAAGTTAGGAAAAATTCGCTGAAACAAGCTGTTTCTTCTGCCAGTATCGACAACAACCGGGATTCAATCGCGCTTGCTTCAAAATGAAATGAAACTTTTGAAGGAAGAGTCAAGCTAGAAAAAGTCAGACAAATTATGGAATTATCGAACGCTTCTTTTGCCAGAGTAAAACACCCGGAATAATTGGAACAGCAAATGAACACTCACGGTCGCACGATGCTTGTACGATTAAACGTCACAGTTTCACGGTTGGTGCGTGGAAAAGAGTAGAAAAAGGAAGAAAGAAACACGAGTGTAACAAAGAGGCGGAAATCAGAGTGTGTGTCAGTGGTCGTACCGATTTCGTCGTCGCGCTTTTTATCGTATCGAGCTTTCCGGCCAGTTCTCGTGCAAGCACATGTTCACGCGAGCGTTGCCAGATTAGCCGGTTTCAAATGCGCGCCCGCTTGGCAAAAGGGCGAACGCGAGGCGAGAGGGAGAAGAAGGTACACGCCGGTCGAAAACGCGGGTAATTGAATCGTCAGGAATCCGTGCGATTTACACGAAGCCGCGACAAATGCTGTTCTTGCGTTCATAATCGCGTGGCAAACGAGCCTTTAATCCCGGCGAACGGACGAACGTCCGTGAGAAAAACAACAACGGATCTGTCCACCCTCCTCCGACGAATAATTTATGTTCAAGGGTAGTTCGATGTCGCGAAATTGTACAGTTGGCTCGAATGATACGTTTCGAGGGAAATTGTAAATTCGGAACTCGTAAATATGTACGTACATACAGTGAGTCGCAGAAGTATTCCTTGTAATCCCACGTAATCAGCGAGTTTGAACGTGCAGTGCGTAAATAATGATGACAAACGAATAGGGGAAACATAGTTTCAGTGTAAATGTACAGTAACTGTGGAAAGTTTTTATTATGATTCTATCTTCCATTTGCAACATATCAAATGTGTGTCGTCACACTGTTAAATGATGTGAAATCGATGTGACTGTTACACTTGGTCTTAATTACTTCGTAGGTAAATGCAACTACAAAGTAGTTACTGTGACCTTCGGAACAAGCAAAACTATTCTGTCGAATTTGAGTATAAAGGATATTGGACATCTAAAAAAATCTTTTTATTAATAGTTTTAGAAAGGAAGAAGCGCATTTGAAAAACTGATGTCTGAACGTCTAAATGAAGAAACCATGACGTTAGATTATGTACGTATTTCTTTCCAGATTCTACTTTCATGTATAATATTTCCGTTCTATTCTAGAATAATTGGGATATTTCAAAATACTCAGATGGACAAGGTTGAAGCACAGAGAAAATTCGCGAATCAAAATAATTTTTCACGCTGAAAACGCACGAGCAACTGGATAAATCAATAAATCAACCTGCCTCTACATTTCACTCACACTTCGTGTTCCTCACTCTGGGAATAGAAATCATAATAGAATCTCGGTTATATTTAGTTCCGTCCATTTACCTCAGAATATTGTCGAGAAGTAACGTGTGTGTGTGTGTGTGTGTGTGTGTGTGTGTGTAATGAAGAAAAAAGTTCATCAAGTGGTTCACTGAGCCACAGCAACTAAATTATTATTACTAGTTTAAACATGAAACTACTTACTATTTGTTTCCAGCATATATTCCTCAATTACTTATTTATAAAATTAAATAACTTGTAATTTTCAGCTGGACACTT
The DNA here is from genome assembly GCA_036937485.2 of Tetragonisca angustula. NCBI lineage: Eukaryota > Metazoa > Arthropoda > Insecta > Hymenoptera > Apidae > Tetragonisca > Tetragonisca angustula. Next base: position 312,358 of record JAWNGG020000014.1, read on the forward strand.
TTGTAAATTACTCCATTTGTTTCCACAATGGCACTTTATTGTTTCTTAAAACCCGGCGTTTATTAGAAAAGTACACGTTTCTACAGTCTTTCTGATGGATTAATTTTTTAAAGAAAGGCTCTCGGACACTACAGCTCTAGATTTTATGAGAAATTTTCTAGAACGCGGTATCGTGAAATAACGTTATAACTCCAAATGAATAGGGTCGATAACAAAACCTATATATAAAGCCGAGGATTAATTCGTTCGTGCAGACAGTGTGCTATATCTTTGGTCTCCAATGAAAGCACGAAACTTCTTCCACGCGTTCGAATTCCCGTAGGTACCCTAAATCGAATGTACATTGGTGTATCGAAGGCATACGATCCAGATATCAGTTAATAACGCAACGGAACAGAATGCATTGATCAACATTAGACGTACAGAACTTGCCCACCAGCGTTTTGACAATAGGAACGGACCTTATACGCGTTACCGCGCGCTGTTCAATGAAAACGGCATTGTTACGATTTCCAAATAAATCGCGGCATCGGTGCGGTAATACTGCAGCTATGGCGTCGAAACGCGAATCAATTCGAATGGTAATTTAGTGGCGATGCTTGCGCGGATTATGCTGGTCGAATAGCATTTCGAATTCCTCGCAAGCGTGCATACATTCGCAAACCGCACGTTCGACGTTTCGGAAATACAATGTAAAAATCAAAATAAAATATTAGATTTACTGGAAAATTGCGTCTATTTTCGGGCCCGCAAAATTTCCAAATACGGAGCCATTAAGCCATAATTTCGATTGTGTGCCGATCCATTGAGAACCAAGCAGTATTGTAAATACTTCAGTTTCTTAAATTCAAGGTTTTTAAATTTGAAACTAGTATTAAATTTAGAATTCCTTATTATGACTAATAAAATCGGATAAAGAGATAAAACCAATTGGATGATGCATCAGCGTCGGCCTTTAATCCATTTAACCCAGTTGTTTTTTAAGAAAATTTCTATTATTAAAGAATTAAAGCTAAAAGAAAAAGAATTGAAGACTTAAAATTTAAAGTTTGTGCTGAAAAATTTAAAAATCAATAAGAAGAAATTGATATCAATTGACTCGATTTTAATGTTTACAAATGAAGAGCACAAGAAGAGAATGTGAGTCAAATTTTCTGTTCTTTAGAAAGAATGTTGTTAAAATTGTTCCTATAATTTTATATGCATATCGTTTATAATAATATTATTGAAGTATTGAAAATATTAAAAAGTTGAAAAATTGACTGTTTGCATTTTCTTTGTTCTACGTTTTAACAAAATAACACTTAGAAAAATGAAAGAAAGACAATGAATGGTGTGTTAAAATAAATATTATTTAATAAATATTATTTAAACTGAAATCATTTCTGATATGAAGTAATCCCAGATGTAGAAAGTATTGTATTTTCGACGCGTAACGTAAACGTATGCGCAGTTTAATTCATGTAATTTTTAATGCACAAATATTTTGTAAAATATTTAATTTGCAGGACGAAAACAAATTTTCAAAGGTATAAAAATTCAAAGCAATTTGTTTTAATGAAATTCATTCAATTAATCCTTTGCTTTTATCGAAAAAAGAAGATAAAATATTTTTCTGCCAACAAACGATTTCTTCTCGACAATATTTTCCGCAGTTAAAAAATTGCTCGGAAGTGACGGAATGGTACCATTAAATATTTTATCATGAATTCCAGAATGATTTAACATCGATATCTCTAATTCAAAAATATGTAGAAATTATTCTACAGATTACGTTAATCTTTCCTCATTTCCTATAAGTATTCTAATATTTATTAAATTAAGAAACAGGTTTCAGAAATGAATCTCATATTGAAATCGTTGAATTTATCACAACGGCAAAAGAAATGGAAACAGTATAATAACTTTTATGGAAATAATATAGAAAAATAGCTACCAACAAAATGGCAATGACAACCAGGGGAATTATTTTGTAAAATAATATAATATAATAAATAACTTTTACAATGACTTTTACCTGTATTTAACTTGTAACTTGTTAACATTGATGCAGCGATGTTAATAATGTGAAAATTACTTTCTACATTTCATCAAAAACAAAAATGGAAGAACAAAATTCAAATAAATTCACAGACATTTATGATACTTTTCTTTCTAGAACAAAAATCTTGGTATCAAGAGCTACCAAGAATTGGTGCAACAAAGCGCTGAAATCTTTATCCTATTATTAGAATTTTTAGAATTAAAAAGGATGAAAACCTACTAAAATTTTCCAGTGAACCAATATTTTGTTGCACGTATGATATCGATGATGTTGAAATTAATTCTTGTATTACTTCCACTCATAAGAAAAAGATTGAAGAATGTTGCCATAAATAAATGTAGAAATATTTTTTCTTTCCGGCAAGGCTCTCTGTTCAAAGAAACTTCGACGTGAAAGTGTACCAGAGAATTGCCAATTTATCTCACCACAAAACTGTCCAGAATGCAAAAAGTTGAAATCAAAACTTTCCAGTTTCCCCCATGATATTTGTTTTCATCTCGTTCCTTTTTTATCCTTCTAATATTACACTCAAAAAGTTGTTCGTCGCGCGACATTAATATGGCAGTGTCTTCCGTGCCAGCTCCTTCGCCGGCAGTTAACACGCGCCCTCTTAAACTTCCGGATAACTTTTCGCCGCTAAAACAATTTGGCCGAGGCGAGAGGCGGTAGTAACGCGAATAAAGTCATCGTCAGGTCGCGAGAACCTCTCCATGACGTTACCTTCACACCCCCCTATCATTTGACAATATAATCGTTTTAAATTAATCCTTTTTTATCGAGCTAATCGCGTACGCACAGGCGACAAACTAACTGCTGTTACGTTTCACTATCCGAGGTATGCTTTCCAGAATACAGAACGTCCCAGTGAGTTATTAAACAAGCGGAAATTCGCGAGAAATTCGTATCTTTCATCTCAACACTTTGTTTCGACTCGAAAATCATTTACTCTCCTATAATTATTCACCGATATCGACCACACGCCAATGTAGGGAATTTAACGAAACATGTACGTGGAATTTTAAGATTTTCATGATTAGCGAGTTCATCGACTGTCATATGTAGGAAATACGAGCGTGATGTCACATGACCAAGTGTATTCGACGACTTCCGTTGACGCAGGAAAGTTGACATTAATTCGAATTACGTATGATTTGTCCCGCTTCGAAGCAATCATGTAATGCCGGATGCCGTTCGCCTCCGTATTTCAACTCCACGTGCGATTCGACGCGGTATCGTATTAACCTCTTGCGCTGGTAATTGGTTCACTGACCATAACGACCAAACCGTATACAATAATTCGTCTTTTTTTTTTAATTCATCGGTATCTATCACTGGATAGAAATTACTAAGAAGTAATAAATTTATTATCTGTTTTGCCTGGGTTATATTTCAATATATTTGAAGCTGGAGAAACATTGCAATTTTGGGCCAAACATTCTCGACGTGCGTGGCACGTCATTCCAGCGCAAGAAGTTAGACGAAAGTATGGCAATTTCGCTCGATAAATGCGACAGGAAGCACGGTGGATGTCATTGTGTGACAATACGTAAAATCGTTGAATTCGAGTCACCGCGAGGATCGATGCACATTGATAATGTCAACATCTGCGCGCGATTTAGATACATAGTTGAAAGAACGGGGAAGTGTCAGTGTGAAACTTACCGAGCTCCCGATCGTAGAGTCCACAATGAGATATCACAACCGGCACCACTTATGATCTCAGTTCTCTTCGCAAAAGTCGTTAAGTTTCACGAAACTTAGTTCATGACCACTACCCGAAAACGATGTGCGTTCGTTCGCATCTAAAATGCAACTTGAACCTTAGCCCGCGCTTTGGTGACTGCCAAAGAACTGGGAGTGGGGATACTCTTCCCTTAGCTACTGTGTTCACACGAGATCGTCACCAGATGGCTGTACGAATTTGATACGTTTTTGCGACAGAGGACATTGCGAACGATTTCTACTAGACCAACTGTCGTTATTAAGAAATTTATTTTTTAATAAATATAAAGGACACGTAGGCTAGAGAAAGACTTAAGTGTACTTAATAAAGTACAAAATAAAACGAAAAAAATAGTAGAAAAACAAGGTTCATAAACGTAGGAAACGACTTTATTAAAGGCTGATATTTAATTACCGGCCGTGGTTAATAACTCTACCGCGGGAATTCTCTTAACTACCGACGAGATAGATGAATAGACCTAGCACTTTACAGGGTTTCGTGGTTGGGGATCTAAAATAACGACATAATAAAAAAAATCATTGGTTTTTTAGCGCACTCTACGTGTAGAAAACGGTGAATTAGGGAATTACATCAAGTAAAATAATCGAAGTTGGTCAAGTAGTAAATGCGCCAGAAATATGATTATTGAAATTCATTACAGCGTTGTCAACTTTCAATACCGAAATGTGTAGCTAGTAACTAACCGAAATCATTTTTCATATAGTACATTAAAATTCCAAAGTTATTAACAAGATATTATCAGCTCAAATAAATTTTATCAAAAGTTCGATACAATATGAGAGAAATTAGAGAGAAGAAGAAGGAAAAATCCTTTCATTTCAGATATAATCATTATAGAAGAAATAATTTATCCTAAACTTTCTAAAATATCTTTGTACGAAAAATGTAGAAATTCGGATAAAATATTTTTCATACGCTTACAAATTAGTTACCCATACGTCAAAACTACGTATTATTTAGTTTTCATTAATCTAATGGATACGAACATCTACATAAACGCTTAACCGAGATCGCGAAAATCAGCTCGCACTACTTGCCATATAATTAATAATTATATTAGTTATATAATTGATTGTTTAACAGTATAATATGCTAAAGCACTTACATTCTTAGTTTTTGAATCATCGTAAGATTTTCAGAGGATAAGGGAAACTGAAGACTGTAGGCGATCTGTAACATATAACATTAGAGTTTGTGTTTAAAAGCAAAGCAAATTCTTAAGTTCGAAATAATGAAAGATTCTTACATTCTTGGCTTTGGAGCCATTGTCGGATTTCCCCCAAATATACCAAAAAGTTGTTGCTGTGAAGCGTCTGCAACGAAACGTCAAATATTATATATTATTCTCAAATTTGGAAAATTGAGTAAATTGAAGTGCAATATATAAAACCACTTACGATCTTGATCTCCTGGAGAGGCCTTGTCCTCTTGAGCACTGATTCTAATATTGAAAACGAACACTGAACAAAAAAATATACAAAAAAAGAAAAAATGGAAAAGAATAGGAAATTTTCAAAAACAAACGCGAAGAATGCATGTTTAAAACTCCCGAAAGTAGGTACGCAAAGCTACTAATCTATGCACTCATATTTAGAAATACGCAACACTAATTGCGACGCGTTCAGCGCAAACATGCTGGAGGTTGCTGAATAACCACCGTTGTACAGCTCTTGCAACTGCACCAGGTGATCCAGGAGAAGAAACGGTTTTCCACGAATCCAGTGGAAGAATTTGGGCATTTCGTGAACGCAACGCTACTTCAAAAAACCGCGATTATTCTTTATCGCAACACTAATAATTAGAGGAAAACTAATTGGAAATCGCGAAGGAACAACATCGCAACACTAAGAGTAACAGTAATTGAAACTCGCGATGAATAACGTCGCAACACTAACTCAAATTTAACGAAAATTACTAATATCAACAATACAAAAGCTACAGTACGAAAATAAACTACTCTGAATGTTTGAACATTCTAAAATTAATTGAAAGCAACGATTCTATAATATAATTTAAAACAATAGAAAGCAAAATAAATTGACATTAAGCTGACACTAAGCCAGCTACGAAAATTAAAGATCAAAATTGCAAAAAGCAATCGCGATATCGTAATTCGCAACTCTAAAGCAAACACGATTATCATTTCTTCGCAACTCTAATTTAAACCGTAATCAATCTTTCGCAACACTAACAAGAAAAACCGCGATTTGCCCAAGACGATGATGAACGATGATGGAGAAGAAAAAAAAATACAACTACAAATACTAAAAGAGCATAGTGACAAAGTAGTAACGAGAATGACCTCCCATACTCTGGAATCATTTAAATGATCCAGAGGATGAGAAGCCATTTGTTGTGACCCTCTTCGTGGCAGTTTGCCGGGCCTCTTCGGCTTCTAGCCTCTTCTTTTCCTCGAGCGCAATGCCCGCTGAAACTTAGGTCTAGCTCGAGTCTTTCTAATCGCAAACTAAAACATAACATATAAAGGTGAAACAACAATATAAATCGCGAAAGCTGACCTCAATACACATGGACGACCATCGATCATAGCGATCATTGTCCGTTCGCACGTGCGTGCTCGAGCAATACCTACATAAACGTTCGTTTCGGAACCTACTCGCGACCTAACCGCGACCGCGACCGCGATACTAAATTCGAAAAATCGAAAAGTAAAACCAGAAGCAAGCGGCATGCTCCACTTGTACCAATTTCACTGTCGATTTTTCAAATTAGATTTCCTGAAACAGGTTGGACACGCGAAAAGGGGACACGCGACCAGAGACTGTGCCAACCTGTCCGGCCCTACCTACTTATAATTAAACACAGACATACCAGAAAGTAAGCTACCTATCCTGAACAGGGGCCCTATATTTAAAAAATGGCAAAACAGGCACACCAACACATTCATTCCACGGCTCTCACACATACCACTCGAGCGCAGACCTAAACTAGAGAGGACGTCCCGGGACGCCTCCGACACCCGAGCTTAACACACGACTTTCACACTCTAATTTACGTACCATTTTCCTGAAATCGACTGACAGTAGCTAGCGACCATTGCGTATAGCGTGATTAAAACACCTTTCTATTTACAGCTAATATTAATAACTCATATATATATATATATATAATTTCTATAGAATCTACACGTGCAAGTATCAGTTGGTATCATTGCTATAACTGATCGTATAATTAAGAAAATTATTATGTATTTAATGAGTATTATTATAAAATAAGTTCATACTTTAAATCGGTGCATAAATGTTTTTGATATTTCAACTTATAATGAATGAAACAGCGACGCGAAAACGACGCAATTCCACATCCTAACCACACATACGTATGCGGAAAATACGTCGTGCACGATACGCTTACACACTGTCAGTCGCTGAAAAATTTTTTATAAAATTACAAACTATGGTCATCGTGCCCAATGTCTTTCACCCACCCAAGTAGCACCTGGGCACGTGAGTGAGATCCTGACAATGAACAAGGAAGGGGTTAAACCTGAAAATCCTGAACTAACAAGATAATTAGTTTATGTAATTTGTATCTAACGGATCATTGCATTAGTTTATTTCAAACTGTAATGACTCTACTCTCCTAGAAATTATTGAAATTGCAAGAGAATAAAGAGAATAAAAACAAAGAATTGAATTTATTAAGAGAGATCTAACAATTGAATGGAACAACCAAAATCAAACGATTGATTCTAAATTAAAATAGATAAAATAGAAACAATCTCAGGCGACTTCTTCATCAAAGCACATTTTCGAAAATACGAAAACAGTGTTCAAACTTGTTGCCTTGACTCGAAAATCTACCTGTCGCGAAGTACCTCCTTGCACATAAAATTTCATATATTTTTCGACGGAAAGAATTCTAGTCTATAATATATTTCAAATTGCATTCAAGTTCATAATTATAAAATTAAATTAATTAAATCATTTAATATAAAAAGTTATATATTATAAAAGGGAAAAGATGAAGTTGGAAATTATTAATTATTACATCAATTCTTAATTTTTAATTACTATAACAAAATATATCATCAGTAATATATCAACAAGTAATAACTGCATCTTTCATAGCAACGAAGTCGGATGGTATCCGTCTTCTCTGCTACGAAATGCATAAACGAAATTAATCATTTTAATAAGAATCATTTATCATTTTTCTATTCATACGGATATTTTGCTTTTGCAAACATTTATACTGAATATATTTTGATTTTACAGGTAATTACTATAACTGTATATATTCAAACTAATTGTTAGAATCGCGATGTGCAAGAAGCCCTATCCTAATCTAATACATGGAAAACTTGCAAAAAAAGGTTACTACTCGTGGATATGAAAAATATCCGCGGTCACTATGCTCATCAAAAATTCTACGTATACAACCAGTCACCCGTGCCGATTCGGACCTTTCGTCCTACGACATGACTGAGTGACTAGAGGAACAAATGCATGCGACTCACGCGATAGATGCGAAGAACATTGTCATCGATGCTGTGCTGGAACAGGGAAAGTTATCGTGAAGACTCTCATCAAGTAAATACTACTGAGAATTCCATGGTGAACGCCGTGAAAAATTTCTTAAAAAACATAAAATATTTTGTTTTTAAAAATAAAATGTTATTTGTGAAAATTTAAATTTTAATAATGATAAAAATTGGGACTAATAATTTGAAGTGCTTTTATTTTATAATTATAATTTTACATTCGATTTCAGTAGAAAGAAAACTATAGAAAATAAAATTACAACGTGCTAAAGTATTTACATTTTTAGCTTTTGAATCATGATTCTTGAAGGATTAGGGGAAATGGAGATTGTAGAACATCTGTAACAAAACATCAAACATTATTCTTTGTTGTTAAATTTGAAAAATTGAATAAATTGAGGGACAACATATAAAACTACTTACGATCTTCATTTCCTGAAGAGGCCTCGTCCTCTTGAGCACTGACTCTAATACCGAAAACAAATGTTGAACAAGAAAAAATATGAAAAAAGAAAAATAAAAGACTATCAACGCGCGTGTTTAAGTAACAATCGACGAATTTACTGGCTCTAATTTCGCGAATTATAATTTGAATGAATTGAGTATTTAATTTAATGAGAGCCATTTTGCTCAGAAAAATATAAAAATATTTCGCAACAAACACTGGCTCTACCGACCGCATTGCGCGCGGTCATTAAAATTTTCTGAAAATAAAGTTGGATCAGTTGGAGGAGGGCGAAGGATAAGTTTATTTAGAAAATACTGCTATTTCTCTAGAACATGATTATGAACATGATAAAGAAACTTGAATATGTATTAAAGATATTAATAAATTATGAAGTATATCTCAATATTGAATACTGTAAATGAAAGAAGAATATTGTATTCTAAATGTTCATTATTAAAGTAGGAAGTATGTACATCAATAATATATCACGTCATAAATATTCAAAAGTGCTATAAATATTCAAAAATGATTCACAAGTAGTCAAATGTAATAAGAAATAATATTACGAAAAACGCGTGAGAAATTTTGCTTTGAATTATTTAATTACGCATCAATCATATGTGTATACCTAAAATAAATGAAATGTTACCAAATTTCCATCAAAGGATGTCAGATTGTCTATTAAATAATCGTCAATGTGTTTTATTCTATCTTTGGAATCAAGGAACAACCTGCACAAAAAGAAACCAAAAGTTAGAACAAATATATTAAATGAAAGCAAACGTGTAAAAATGAAACGACAATTACCTCAAATTCTACTAAAGAAATGTACGAGATAAGCTACCGGTAATCGTGGGAGTAAAATCGACGCGAGAAGTTTCAAAGTATTATACGCTTTCATTACCGTAATGTTCAATTAATCGTTAAACACATGAGTATTAATTAAATAATATTAATGTGGTACAAATGAAAGTAAAAGAGTATCGAAGAAGCGACGCTATCGAAGAGAAACACGTAAGCGTGTGTTTATGTTATTTTGAACTACTAATTTCGAACCTCAAGGCCTACTACGCCTTACTTATTTGAGATGGAAAATTTTGTTGTATTACGCAGTAAAATTGTTATTTTAACTATTAAAGACGTACATTCTTAATAGATTATTATTGAATTTAGTATTGGAATTATTAAAAATTACGCAGTATGAAATTAAAGAATCAATAAATAAGTAGAAAATGTTGTAACAAAAGTATATGTGTAAAAACATATGATGGGTTAGTCAATTACAAGGTTACAATATTTTTACTGGTTAGAAACGAAATTAAATTTTGGTATAAAATTATATATAACTTTTAGCATAATATGTTCTGTTTAAATGTTTATACGCGATTATTTCTTTAATTGTTGAAAATTACATGTAAAAGTTTGGTTATATCTTACCTTGAATTGAATGAAGCTGAAAATATTTTATTTCAAAAACTCACAATACAAGTACAAATGTAACAGTTACTGATTTATATTTTTACCTGAGAACTTTTTGACGATACTTCTTTCTGGATAATTCTTCTAGATAATACTTTTTTCTTTACAGATGAGGCTGTGCTCCTTTCCGCCATGTTTCCCGCTAAATTCGATCGTGAGAAATATCGATTATTTCGAGAATCATAGGAAGTATATTGCATGTTTCACCGTTGGGGCGCTGTAATCGCACGTTTCCGACGAAACGATAACTAGGAATAAAAAGTAAAAAAACTGTGATTTAAATCAAACACACAAAACTCATAACATATTCTTTAAAAAGAACGAGAATATTTACACATTTAATGAAAAATTGTCAATACTTCAAACTGAGATAGGAGAAATTTTATTATATTACCAAGTATAGTCTCAATTTTACATTAGTCGTTACAGTTGCTCAAATATTTGAAGACTATTTGAATTATTAATAAAAATGTACCAACAATGACAAGTATAATTGCATAAATCAAATACTAAAAGATTTGACGACAAAGCTATGGCCAAGCAATGATTAGCCTATTCATACGCGAGGTTCAAATTGGAATTAAAACAATGATATACTTTACCGACTGTTGTCTATGTTTTCTTTCAAATACTCTTGCCATTTTGCAGGATAATACATGAACAGATAATATTTATATCGCAGTATTTACAATATTAATACCAAAAAAGCCTTCGATGTTTCCCACGCGTGCCATATTCGTACTCACAAAATTGTTAACTGTCGCCGAAACTAAATGGCGGAAACAACGTTAGTCAATTAAGCTTGTATCAATGTACAGTCGAAAAATGCGTGTTAATATATAGTTGTACAATTGTTTTAATAAAAAAGTTTAATAAAAAATTTTAAAATTTATTTAACACTCTTACACTATCAAACATTTCATCGACTAATTGTTTATTAATATTGTTAAGAAATATTTATATGACGTTTGATTAACGTGGTAAATTTAAAACTGGCCTTTATTAATGTACAATAGAAAAGTGCATATTAATATATAATTTTAAATAATTGTATGATTGTTTTAACAGAAAAATTATAATGTTAAGAAATTTAAAAATTAAAAAATTTAATGCCCTTATGCTATCAAATACTTCATCAACTGATCGTTCATTAATATTACTAAGAAGTATTTATATGACGTTTGATTAACGTGGTAGAAGATTTAAAATTGACAACAACGAAGTTTATCTTTATAAGTAATTAAACTGAAAAGAAAATAACAAATCGACTATTATTATAGTGCATCCATTACAGCTCTTCAAATATTAGAAAATACATAAAAAACAGTACAAATGCATTTTTCTTTATTTCACGTAACAGTCTCTGTAGTTCTTAGAGATTACGTAAGAAAAAATATCATAAGTGCATTTTTCTTCATTTTAGGATTTTTATGTTAATTAATATTTACAAGAAACTGAAATAGATACAACTTGTCATACAAATTCACGAAGTTTCGTCAAAATGTTAACAGTGTAACTGATTCTACAGCAACAAGTAATATTGTAAAAATATTGTTAAGTATTATATTTTAAAATATTGTAAAAAATAAATGTATAAATAAATGTATAATGTATAAATGTATAAAACATGTATAAAAGTATAAGTATTGTAATGTTGCAATAATATTGTAAAAATATTCAGAAGGATGGTAGAAACACATGTTTAGTTCCAAATAATCGTTGATAACACAGGACTGAATTTTTAAATCAATCTTTCGTGAATATCGAAAAATATGTGTGAATTATCGTGTTTTTCTCCTTCGTTCTTCGCTTATAAATTCTAAACGTGTGCAATCTGCTTTTAAATTTGCCGCTCGACCGTTTAGTAAAAAAAATTGTCACGAGGTGGCGGTAGGATGGGCGACTGGAGCGCCATCTCAGTTGCTGAACGACGTTCAGCTGGGTAAGAGGCAGGGCGGGGTGTTACTGACGTCACTTTCGGCAATGTCCGTGGGCATTCGAGTGGCCCGATCTAGCCCGAACGGGTCAATGTCTGAGGAGGCTTCGAAAAATTCGTAAGTGGTGTGGTGTTCGTGTGCATGGTGAGGAAGAGAAAACGTCGTTGATCGTCAAGGAATTGGTTTTGCCGCGTAAGTCCAGCTCGCGCCTTTGCCCCGTTCCCGCCGTGGCGTCGTTCGTTCGTACAGTAGTTTCACAATCATTGAAAGCAGAGTGAACATCGACAGTGACGACGACCTCCCCTCGAGCAACGTCGACACGGACGACGACGGAGACGTCCACGTCGGCGTCAGCGCGATCCAAGCTTGTTTTTTCTCCCAGCGAAGCGGCGTTGGCGACGAAGCGTGCACAAGTCTGGCAAGTCGATAACGTCGGGCCTGACAAGTCAGGAAGCGCAGGAGTGACGAGTAGTGACAAGATTCAAAGCATATCGAGAAAGACGGAGCGAGTGAGAAAAGAGTTGGCCAGCGTAGGAGGTAAGGCAGTAGCGCTTCCCCCGCATAACTCGAAAAGTGCGAGTGCAAGAGTGAGAGAAAAACAGTCGAGAGAATAAAAGGAAAGGAGAGAAAGGAAAAAAAACGAGGAAGGACTACGATCGACTACGCCGTTTAGTCCGAAAAAGAGTGGACAATTGGAAGAAGTGTACGATGCAACGCCAATAATCGTCACACATTGATATAACTGTTGTTGAGAAAAGATTCAGTGTGTTCGTGACTCCCACAGAGGGCCACGGTTCTATGCGAAATTGCACAGAGGGATCAAAGCAAGAACGAAGAAATCTGACCCGTCAGCCGGATCATCGTGGAGTTGTACTATATAGGAAGGCTACCAAGTGCGGCGGTGTGCCTCCACTGGCGAACGTGTACGAACCGTTCCAAAAACGTCAACCCCTGCCTCCCCTCGCGGCATAGCTCTCCGCAACACTCCGCGCCCCCGTCAGGTTATTAGGTAGTAGAACCGCACTTCTTGGTGCGTGATATTCCCTGACAGTCGGCGGTTAATACGAAAGATCGTCGTAAATTGTGTCAATTCGTGCTGTTGGACGCCATCGTCGCGGTGTACGTCGTGTTCACTGGTGGAGAATCGAACAGATTCGCCGGAGAAAAGAGAGCATCGGAGTAAGTCGCGTGTGTCGCAAAGGAGCAAGCCTGTCGTGCGAACGGAGCGGTGTGCGTTGTTAACGACAAACGTTTTGATCGTGAGAATCGGTGCCGTCATTTGCCACGGCTACGCTGTATCGTCGGCGGTCAGCAGCAGCAGCAGCGTACACCAACGAGGAAAAAGTGACGAAAGAGTGATCGAAAATTCCGACAATCACCGTTCTCCCCGTTTTCCATTTTTATTTTAGTGATTCAACTATTCTCTTACCGCGAAGAAACACACGGTTCTCCGCCGTGATTTCCGTTTTCTCGATCTTGCGCGCGCTTTGCTCACTCGTAGCTCTTCCCTCCCATCCATCCCTCCTACTCCCTCCCGCCCTTCCTCTCTTTTTCTTTCTCCCTCTCTCTCTTTCTCTCGCTCTCTCCCTCTTTCTTCCCGTCTGTCGTCCTATCTCGCTCTCTTTCTCTCCCTCTATCCATCGATCGAGTGCGGCCGTGGTGTAATATAGAAGAACTGAACCGTGCGGACGTGCATGCGTGCGTGCGATGTAATTATCGTTCGTGCTGTCATTGATGTCCGAGGTGGTGTCGACGACGACGACAATAACAACGACGACGACGACGACGACGACGACGACGGCGACGACGACGCGCTGCTGGCCATCTTCACGTGAGGAAGTGCCACCACGGCCAGCCGAGGCGGCGACCAGCAGCATTGGAATAACCAGAAGCGGCGTATTATTCTAAAAGGATCCGAGTGTCATCGGGTAGTGGTGGGGTAGCGGGTCAAGAAGATTTCAGAATGAGCAGCCGACCGAGGACCACTTCCTTTGCCGATTGCACCAACGCGCCCTCGAATCCACCCCTGGGTGGCATGAGAGTCAGCAGTGAGTACCTTACCGACGTGCCTTAACCTCTAGCACATAGCTTTTACTCGGGTCTCTCGGCTTCTCTCCCTCTTCTTTCTTAGTATCCCCTGTCCTCGCCGCGTTTCTCTTCTTCGTGTCTCCCACCGTAGGCGCACCCCTTCCTCACTTGTTGCCCCTCTTGCCGCGCTCTTTCTCTCGTCGTTTCGCTCGTTCGCCTGTCCGTCTCCGAATGCAGAGCTGTGCGTCTGCGTGCCAGTGCCTGGGTTACTCTTGGGAAAGCGATGGAGCGGGTGTCTGAGGAAGAGGGTAGGGGGGACCATCACTTTTTTACCCGATGCTGTTCTAAGGATGTACCGTCTTCGTGATTCTCGATTTTGGCGGCTTCTGCCGAATCCGATGTTTACGCGACACTCTTGCCACGGTTGTGCTCGGTTGTGCTCGATCGTCGTCCGCTCGGGTATCGTGAAAACGCGATTTCCTCCGCGGGTGTCGTCCACGGGAGCGCCGTGCTTCTCAGTCGTTCTCAGTCGCAGAAGTCACCGTTACGTATTCTTCACCTGACGTAGTTCTCTTAACGTAACGTAGAAAAAACTGATGGTTGTACGCACTGTAGGATATTATTGATTATACGCAAATTGTGACAGTGAGATGAGTTTGATGGTAAACATTGTATTCGGCTGATACCGCTGCACGGACACAATTGAGTTTCTTGAGCATTTACTTAGATAGTGTAGTTCCTTCTACTATAAATAACATTTTGGATATGTCAAGTTTTTTTCAAAATGAGAGAAGTGATATAGTTGCTCGACAACCTAACCTATGTTTAGTCTTGGCATGAATTGTCTATGTTGATTGCATGATTATGGATTTTTTTTTACTTGATTCTTGAAGGATTATATGAATAATTATGGATGGAATCTCGATAATGTATGGGACTTGTAGTCTATATCTTGATGTGATGGGAGATTCAATGTTTTTTTTTTTTTTTTTTTTTTAAGGAAAGTGCTGAGAATTCCTTGTCAGTTTACTTCTTAAGATTAAAATTGAGAAATTAATGAGGCATTGTCTGTCTCTTTGAGTCTACAACTGAGTTAGCTGTAATAGAATCGGAAAAAGCAACTGAATGTAATAATATTATACATAATTTTATTAATACATAGTTTTTTATGTCATTCAAATATAAAATCTTGATGATAGCAAGCAGATGTAAGATGCTAAGGGCACGTAATTCCTATTAAACCTTTTAATTTCTTTTCTAGTTATATTTAATTCTATCATGTAGAGATATGACTGGCAATAAAGAGTCTCTCAATCAGTCTCTTCTTTAATAAGAGACTTATGCAATGTCTATAGCCAAAAATAGTATCTACTTATATGAATGACTTTTTGATTGGTTGTACATTCAGATTCTTTTTTAATTGTTCAAGTAAGTAATCGAAAGTAATGTACCGAGCAAAGTAATGTCAGTTGTATTATCGTTCCTCATAATGAAGAATATTTTCAAACTTTATACAAATTTCTTTTGGTGCTGTATTTTAGTATTACTCCAATGTGAAATTTAGTTTCTTGACAGAAAGCAAGTCTCAAGTATGATATATCAGTTGTGAATATGACAATTTCTACCATTATCTGAGAATTCTACTTCTGAATTAATAACTATAATTAAAATTAATCCAATAACTGTAATTAAGTACAATGGATTCTATCTTCTCAAAAACGTTTTCTTATTATTTGGAAACTAACAGTTACTGAAAGTTATTATTTGAAAATTCTACTGATTTTTATATTTATCACAGACAACTGTGATACACAAAACCCAAGTTTCGTCGTTCTTTGAACGCAAATAAATGAATTGGCCTTTGTTATCTCTCTCGTCCTATCTCTCTAGTTTAAAGGTCAAGTTTTTTCTACTGGTTTTCTAATCGTCTCGAGGCTGCTAATTATCAATCAATTCATCGCTAGTGAGGGATGCGAGAAGATTCAATGTAAATTATATTCTTTAAAATGGTGTTACATGATGGTATCAAAGCGGTGAATAATCGAGGGTATCATCTGGTTGGTATTTGGGCTACGCCCTTTCAGCCCCTTTCGAAATTCAGGTATATACGTTCCCATTGTACAATGGGGGAATGTATAATGCCAAAGGGAAAAAGAAAAATTGAAATTCTCGTAGTGTGTTGCCAACTTGACACAGAATTCGTAAAATCGATGCTCCTTTTTCATTTCTTTCTTTGGTCTCATCATCCTCGTTGACTTTAAGTAAAAGAACTTGGTTCTTCGTCCTCTAGGAAATTCGTATGAGTAATGCTTCTGTAAATTATGGTATTTAATTCTTCGTTCAGAAAAATATTGAATACAAAATTGATATATTTAAAAAATGCAATGTTTGCATAGAAATAATTGCAGTCTTTATTTTTTTCATTAAGCTTTCATATAAAATTTCAATTTTCAGTTTTCAATTCTAATATCTAGGTATTGTAATTAGTTTTTCTTAATTTTTCATTTCTCGTAGTATATAAATACTTTTAAAATCTGCAAAAACACATTCAATCAAATTATTATGACGTAAATTTAATTTCTCTTAAACTTTACTAATGTTTCTTCTTTTTCTCAATTTCTCTTAATTTTTCATAACGTTTAAAAACGTAGAAATATAAATAAGGAATCTCCTTTACTCTACAAATATATTTCAATAGAAAATTTATGATTTCCTACAAATTTATCTTTATTACATAAAGCATTTTGTTATATCTACTCTGTGTTTAATCAATAATTAAGTGTATCATTTACGATAAATAAAAGCTTAGTCAGCTTTAGAAATCAGAAACGTTCTTAGCAATATTTTTTTAATCGTGCTACAATTTCCGAACTTTTATATTCCAATCTCACTCTTATTTCTACAAACAGAAAGACTTCTAACGTTTCAGTAGAAATATTGACTCAAGAATATATCCATGAAATGACGTATAATATCTATTAAGCGAATAACGAAAAATTGTGTCGAAGTAAATGAAAAGAAAATAATTGATAACAACTCGAAGAACAACTCGTTGAAAAGGAAACCTCAAAATCGTGATATCGATGTACGTAACGCATTGTTCTTTATTAATGCCTTTATTGCCTTGTTGGACGATTAATACGCTCTTCTTCAATGTCGCACTCGAAAAAGCAGTCGTTGACGATGTAATTTTTAATACGACAAACAGTACATATACGACAGGCCCGAAATAACGAGCTTTTGAGTTGTCAGTATCAATCACCGTCCCCTATCATATCGATATATCGAACGAGCAGACGTGCGTATATTTTTGGCGGATCGCCTTCGTGTGAAGATGTATGCAGAAAAGCAAAATCATTGCTCCGTCGTTTCTTTTTTTTTTTTTTCTTTTTTTCCGTTCAGATTCTGCTACCTTCAGTAGAGCATTACGAAACAGCTGGAGAAATCGGCTTGGATCCTCCTCCAGAGCGATACAGGCGCTTCGTTATCTAATCAATTTGCATGATTGCATAAATGAAACGACTATTCGACGATTATCATCTTGCCTTGCATTCGCTGTTTATAGCTCGGATTACGGATTAATGACATTGATCGTTGTCACAGATCCACTCACGTCGTTCCGTTTGCAATGCACGATTTTTTGAAGATTAAGTAAGAAAAATACAAATTAAATTTCGTTAATATTTTGATCTTACGTATCAGTTTGATGGCTGAGAAGATGGCGTTTTAACACATGTGAAATAGTTGGAGAAACTTTTCCAAAGTTGGTAATAAATTTACAGTGTTATTATTTTTATAAAATACGAATATTTGTTTGATTATTATGGTAGTTTGATTAGATTTAATTAAGTTGAATTAAGTACGACAGTCTGTAGAGTTAATGTTATTAATATTTTTTGCCCTGAGAGAGGCTGACAAAATTTATATTTTATGTAATTTCACACAATATGACCGTGATAAGTATTATTTGTTTTCTGTCTTTCATATGTTCGAAATTGTCTAAGTTTTTTCATTTGCTCTAGGAATTGAATAATTTTGAATATTCTTCTATGTTAGTTATTTGTAATTATATTTATTCAAGTTATCCTTGAATTTATCGTCGGTTTTTAAAAAGTGATATATCTTCGCACGTAGTCAGTCATTTTTCTTTTCAATTTATTTTCAAGTCGTGTTAAAATCCTCTTATTGTGTTTCTGCTGTGTAGTCTTCAATTTTCTCTTTCCCTCTCTCGAGTTTGTCAGTGGAAACCTGAAATGAACATACGATGGCTGATTGATTCTTGATTAATTAGATTAAGTTCATTAACATTATTCGCATTAGTCTAATGTTATTCGAAGTTTAGATTCAGATTAGAAAATTAGAATTACCAAACTATAACTAAATTAATTAATAATTAAAATTAATATCGATTTATATAGAGATATCGATATATATAGAGACACAATTGTATTTGTGTATTTTAATTAGTGTCACTTGAATTATAATAATTTCTAGATATATTTCTAGTATTAAACGTGAAATACAAAATAGACGTACATGCAATCGGCAAGAAGAATAATAGATGATTTTACATCGTTGAATGATGAAATTCGCATTAATCTAACATCATTCAAAGTTAACTATCAATGTTGATTAGGTCGAAGTTTAATCTTTAATCTTTCTACGTTCAATTTTTATATGTTTTAATCGGACATTCACATTTCAAAAGAGATTTTTCACTATAATAGCAAATTTTAAAATTCAATTTTCTCAAAAATTCATTTCATTACTCATTTTTGTTCCTTGTTGCATAATCATCAAACATTTTATTCTTATCCTTTCACGAGGAATCGTCTCCTCGCGGATGATCATTAATTCGACTGAACTAATTAATATAAGTAATATAATTAATACAAGAAAATTTCCAATATTCCCAATATTGCAATAACAAAAAGTTGTCTAAAATTCTCAATTGTCATAGCAATAAGAAATAATAACGAGATAATAAGAAATATACTGCAGCAAGAAGAAATGTCCAAGCCATATCGACAATTTGAGAAGATCTTGTTTTCCTGTTTCTCTCGTCCACTAAATATCCAAGCGTTTCATAAATCTTTCGAAAGCAACGCGAAACACAAGTGTTCTTTCCTCCAATTTCCCATCCGGAACGCGTTCCTCGCTTGCACGAGCGCGATGAGAACGCTGGCCGGCGTAAAAAATTCATGCGGCTGAGCTGCGGGCGCATCAGCTCGAAATGATCGCATGACACATTCATGTCAGCCCGCGGTCGCCTAGGAAAACTGGGTCAATATTACGGCGTCGCAGCGACACGCGTCCACGTCGAATCGTTTTCCAGGACAAAACGCGACGTACATATACACGCCGTACTCGCCGGGTACAATGGAAAAATTTCCAATTGAAATCGCGAGGCTCCGAAGCCGGATGGACGCGCTTCCGCGACGTCGTTCGCGTGCACGTCGTGCAAATATAGTGTCATCGACAGCGCGTTAATCGAAGCGAATCTTTTTTAGCGTGAAATGTATGGCCGCGCTTGCGCGTACGATCCTTCCTCCTCGCGAATCCGCGCCCCGTGAAAAAAAGCAGAAAGCGTGTCGAGGAATCTCGGACTGAGCGAAATCCCGCCCGTTTCTGTTCTTCTTGGCCTTTGCTCCGATCTGCTCCACTGGCGATTAGCTTGGACATGTTTCTTCCAGACGCGTTCTAGAATCCTCGAGTTCGACATGGTTTTATATGTGGATGTTGCAGGACTGCTTGCACAGTGTTTTGGAGTTCATTAGACTTGCGGGGAAAAAATACTCGCGTATTCGTAGAAGGATTCGTAGACAATTGAATCCTTTCGTCACTGAACTCATCGTTCTGTTAGGAATTGTAATTTTCGTTTTGAAAGGTTGATTAATTTAGATCTTTTTTTTTTTCTTTTTTTTCTGTAATTTGATTCAAAATTGTTCTGAATCCTTTTCAAGGGTGTGATATCTCGTCGTTCCAACGATGTTTTGGTGAGATAATTTTTCGATTCATCAATGGTAAATATGATATATCCCTATCGAATAATTGGACGATGAAAAAGAAACACGAATTTTAGGAACGAAACGATAACTTGATTCTGTCAAATCACGTTTCTGCATGTGCAACGTTGCATTGTCATGCCTGGAGACTGAATTATTGATAGTACTTGTTATTCTGGTTATTATTTCAATAGTATTTTTCTTTTAATTCCAAACGGTAACCGAATCTGTGAGGCATGTAGATTCCCAGTAGCGAAAGGGTTAATCAAGTCGTTCTTCACTTCATTAACCCCTTGCTTTAGAACATTCAGCCACACTCTTGAATTAACATGAATTATGAATAAAATAGAACGAAGGCAAATTGTGCGAGAGTTTCATTTTTATTTAGGGTAATTCTTACATATAGATTACTGAAAGCAATTTTTCAATATTTTGCTTAAAATGGAGTAATGGAGAAATCGATATAGATAAAATATGATTTTTTTTTTTTCTATAAAAGAAAATTTTAAGAATTCACTCAATTTTCTTCATTTGGAGTTCAGAAAATTTCAAAACATTGTGATAAATTATTGCTTGATGCTTGATGAGGTTTATCTTACACTAATTGTAATTGAGATTTCATTTTATGCTAAAAAAAAAAAAAAAAAAAGGAAGAGTTTGAGTAACTGGGAATTTAAAATTATTTTACTTCGAAGTATAGGGTAAAGCTTTTTTGATGGGTAATAAAAAGTGTGTGTCTATATGCCATAAAAATTGAAAGAGTACCATGTGCTTTAAAATTGACCGTATGGAATAATGAATGTTTAGTGTAGCATTTGAACGTTTCTTTTGTTACAGTATTTTTATTCCAAGTATTTTTCGTGTGAGGTTGTTGCATATTAGGGCGAGGAATTTCTATTAAGTTTTATCGATTACTTCTCCGTAGTAGAGGAAAACTACACGGTAGAGTTTCATTGCTACTGATATTGCAAGGAAAAGTGCATATCGTCTTATTAAATGAATAAATTTCCCATTAGATACATATTTCAGTTTCTTATTTCGTTGCTCTCGTACTATATCAACAATATAACAAAATTATTTGATAACTGGGGATAAAAACATGCAGAACTGTCAAATAGAAGAATAACTTGCTCCAAATGATATCTAGCAATACAGGTAACAACATATCGAACAAATCATAGAAAGAAAGAAAAGATTCGACAAGTGAAAATTCTGAGGAACTAAATTATTCGACGATCTTTATGACGTGATATATTCGCAAAAAGAATTTCAACAATGTTTTAAATGCCACCTAGAACTTGATACGTAATTTGCTTTTCTTCGCACAAAAATAAGGAGTCGTAGGTGATATAACTCCGATTGTGAACGAACCTTTAAAACAACACGTTCGAATCTAAACGAATCACCGCGAAAAACACGTCAACCCCGGGCTTCCATCGATCAAAGAACCGCATTGAACACTCTATTTAAAGCGTCCATGTAACTGCCCTTCGTAATTATACAAACGCACGTAACCGCGTCCGCACTAACCCCGAGAAAGTTGCTCGCGAAAAAATAATTCTCGTATGTGGCGTTCGAAACGTTCCCCATCCCTCGCGATGTTCGAAAGCGTGTCGATCGTGCGCCAGAGGCCGACCCAATTTCCTCTTCTTCCCTTGTGTTTCGAAAAAGCACCAGCTTTCTCTACCCTGTGCGAACCAGCGTGTTTACCAGCTTATCATCGGCGGCGACGGTGGGAGGGACACCGCGTTCACGTTCAACGTTGTTCGCGGCTGTTTGCGTTGCAAGAAGGTTGATCACGTTACCAGCTCACGTGTCGTTATCTGGGTCAATATGCCCCCATAATATTAAGCCATTCGCGACACGCGAGTTTTGCAATTCGCCTCGTCCGCGAGACTCGTTCCCTTTTTGGTTTCTCGCGTACGAGAACTTCACGTCGGTTGATCGGTTAGGAGAAATAGGGAGAGATATTTCCGTGATCTTTCTCTAGTTCCTTTTCTTGGAAAATTCTTTTTTTCAGAGTTACTTCGAGTTTGGAAGTTCTGGGAAAAACGGGGGAGAGCAGGTAGTAATTGGTTTTGAAACTGAGGGACTTTTCGTGTTCCGGCAAGGTTGGCCAAAAGTTATAGTTCACGATGTTATACACGTTTTCTGAAACTAACGGAATTCTGCACGTAAGAAGTTTGATAACTTCACAAGTTAGAAGTTAATCGGTGATTCAGAATTCTGCAAATTTTAAAACTATAATACTTCTGGAATTGTAATGACACGGTTGAAGTAAAAATTTGTTCCTGATTCAAGATAATTACTTACAATAGATAATTGTTTTATTAATCAGTGCTTGGAGTATTTTGCAATCGACAGAATAAAAATTATAATGATATAAATCAAGATTTTGAAAATTTTTCTTTTCACGAGTTTCAGTTGTCAAAAATATCATTCCTCAATTTCATAATCAATTAATTGGATGTTTTACAATCTTCACAATATTTTCATAAATATTTTACAACATCCAACAAGATGACAAACGTTCGTAATGGAGCGATTAAAAATTTACGAGAATTTTAATTTAATCGGGAGTTTCATATTCCTAAAAGTATCGTCCCTTTATGATTTTATAATTAATTAAATCACCACTTCGTTCTCTGTCACGACACGTTTTCACGACTCAAAAAAAAAAAAAAAAAAAAATGTAGTGAATCTTTTTCTAACAATAATGTTATTCGATAGAAATGATCAATGGACTAACTCGCACTACTCCAATTCTCAATCCATCAATAGTAATCGCTTTTCGGTACCTCTCTTTCGCTGAATATTCACCGACTACGGTTTAACGGCTGATCTGAACGAAAGTAACGAACGAACGGTAGTTTCGTAGACAGATTTCAGACAAACAGTTTCGTTAAGAAACGAAACAGTCGATTCGGAGAGTGACAAATGGTCGACAATTTCCCGGCACGTTGTTCGACCAGAATAACGACGCCCGATCGCATTTATAAATAATCGCGCGTGATGGCCGATTAAGTAATTACGAATATCGATATCTCGCGGTTGCCAGGCAGAACGGAGACAGTACTGGTACCAGTGTTCACCAGCCAAGTATCGATTATCCTTACGCTCACTCTCTGTCTCTCTTTCTCCTTCTCTTCGAGCTTCTTCTGACCCCGAATCAAGTTCATAGAAAGATGGGCGTTGTTCGTAGATCTTGCGGTAAATGGTGCATTATAAAAACGTTCAGTTTTGCAAACGAGTTGGGATATTAATCCCTCGTCAAGTATTAACCTACTGGGTGAAATTACAATTTCACTTACTAATTTTCGTTCAGTTCCTTTCACTTTTAGCGTGTAATGTCTTCCATGACGAGATTTTGTTTCATAAAAAAAAAATATGTATATATATATATATAATATTTGGAGTTGGGATTATTTTTAGTACGTTTATACTGTTCTCCGAATTAAGTTCATAGAAAGATGGGCGTTGTTCGTGAATACAGTGAAGGTACAGTGAAGGATGTTGTTTATTTATTGTAAGAACATTTTAATGCCTTTATTTTAATGTAATATTTAAATATTAATATTAATTCTTTTTACTTTTGATGTAAAGTGTAATTGAGATGAAACGTCAACTATAATTCGACCGCGCAAAGTATTCTATAGATTTTATGTGAAATTATATTATGTCCAGTAAAGAAGGAAGTAACATTCGAATCTTCAAATCTACTTTCAATAAATATTTATCATCGTAATTCGTTGGAATAAAATCTAGTATTTTAAAATAAAATGGAGCTCGTGATCAAAATTATAATTTAAACTTCATGATGAGCTGTGTATAAAATATAAATATATAGTTACGCATGGATATTAATATCAAAAATATTAGTACAGAATATAGAAATTTATTTTCTACTATTATCAGTTCTTAAATTTCAGTAGCTATTAAAACGACACACTAGAACCTATTATCTAAAACTAACATCAGACAAAATTTTTTGCTCGTTCTGCGTCGTTCGATATTCTTAAGCGTTCGATATCCTTGATTTCACGATTATTGGATCGAGTACCGTGAAATTAAACGAAACGTTGCTCTTACAATTACGTAACAGAACAGTTAAACTGTATATTTAAAAAATATACTGTATATTAAAAAAAGAAAAGGAAAACAATTAATCGTGTTAAGCGATAAAAGTTAATAATGCAAAAAGCTTTCTATAATCATCTCTGCGATAATGTGTAAACAAAGATACAGTTCGAATTGGGATGTTATTCATCGCACTGACAAATCGAGTATTCTTTTACAACTTTAAATAAACTTTCATCTGTGAATTTCAACTAGCCTCCAGCAACCAACCTGTAATTTATTTCTCGTTTACTTCAACCTTGTTGACTGTTCTTTTAATACCGTAAAAATCTATTTACAACCTTTGCAGAAAGTATCTGTATACCCGCTTCTTTTAAACAAACACGACAAATTTTAAAGGGGAGACATAAATCTTGAAACTCAATGAATGAAATTACTCATAAAAAAATTTTTTTCAATGTCTATAAACTTGCGAACTTTTCTAAAGAACAAGTATCTTCACTTGCACCCTTATTACACTGCGAAATGGCAGTAAATGCGAAAGTAAGAACTTCTCGACTCTTAAATATAAAAAGTAGTTCCATTCTACTGTGATTTTTTTTCTCACGAAACTAACAGCAGTTTTCCATTGAGCATACATACGAATGGTTTCTGTAACTACTGTGTATTTTTCTAAAATTTAAATGTATCTCAAGTCTAAACAAAATGCGAAAAAGCTTATCTTATTAATACGATTTTCCGACCAAGTTTCGTGTCAAACGTTTCCTCAGAATATTATAAATCCTTGTCAAACCCAATATGAGACGTAAAACTTTGAGGACCGAGGGCTCAGGCGAGATGAGTGAGGACGGATGATAGAACTATAGTTGAATATTTCGTTCTCGGTGAAATTCGTCGCTATTAAAAACTAATTAGTGGCGGTAATGGCTTTTAAATTACGAGCTAATTGCACTAGTCACTGACCGTCGCTTTTCGTTTGAATTTCTTGCACGAATATTACATTAATTTTCTAGCGTGGGCGGTCGAAAGAAAGAACGGATATTGATCGTGGAAGTACCGGATAGAATTCGAGCAATTCTAATCTCTCCAAAATATCGTTCGTTTCGTTCTGACGGAGGATTTCTGCAGTTCTAATCGCCAGAATCATGTTTCAAGCACGGTTGCCAATTCGTTATGTAGGGGGATCGCGAATTTGGAAATTAATCCTGTCCAAGATCGCGAAAATTCGAACGTCAAGTGATCAGCGTTCTTGTCTCGTAAGAATCCTTCGTTTCGGTGAGATTTAAATGATCCATAGTTATTAATATAACGTTTGCCATCAAGGATCGACGGAAAAATCGCGAGCGCTGGGAAATGAAAGAAACGAGAATTGCGCAATCGAGGAAATTTACACGTTCAAAGAACTCGAGACTCCTCTTCATCTTCTTGGCGTCTGCCAAGAGTCACAACGTCATGTCAGAGATCCCTCGTTCTAATGTATCAAACGATCGCCAAACGATGTTACGCGATCGCCAAAATTTCACAAATTTTACAAATTTTACAACGTATTCTACCAGCATTTAGCACGCAAATATCGCTTTCTCTTCTCCATTCGGTGTTACGATGAATTTTCGTTAATCTCTCATTCGAATCAAACGTGATTCAATTGATCAATCTTGATATCGTGATTCCTTTATTTATAAATCCTGCCTGTTTTAATGTGTCGTCTCGTTTATGTTAAAAATTATTATTTTTTTATATCATTTATATATTATATTCGTTTATAATAATAAATGATCGTGTACATAATAAAATGATTCAATGAAACAAATTTATTCAAGCAAATTAATCTTTCACAATTCAGTCCACTTTTGTTCTCAATATCATTATTAATAAAATCCATTCAATCACCGATCTAAATCTATTATATAGTTTCACATTCAGAAAAAACACATCTTATTGATATGCAATACATTTTTACTCTCTCGTGTTAAAGCGACGATCTCTTTATCGTGTATTGTCGTCTTATATAATTAATACAGTACATCAGAATAAATTGATGTTGCAAATTTACATTCAGAAAAGATATTGACTCTTTCTCTCAGTGGCTCGTTCAAATTTATCATTTCATTCGAGCCTCCTCCATTCACTCCTCGAATTCGAATGAAATTTCCTTCCATAAAATAGCGTTAGAAGTTTTATGTGGCTCGTAAACCGTCTTTCATGCATACTACGTTTCAATACGTCAGATTTGAAATGGAAATGGAAATGTGAAAGATCGATAGATAAATGTTTAAAACGTCTTGCTTTTATGTCTTTTTTAACACGAGGCGAGGATAACGAACGTCAGACGCGAAATTAGTATTTCACATCGATATCAATGTAACAGGTGATTAGTGTAACACAGTTCTGGTTAAATATTTCGTTTAAGACCAGCGTGTTTCAATTTACTAATTATAGTGCCGTAGGATGATATTGATTTCGAGGCGTTCACGTAGAAAAAAGCCAAACGACTCCGAGGGTATAAAGGAGCTTAATCTACCATGAAATTTTATTACCTACCTACCACCAATCCTAATGATAGTACTTGCACAGCCAGTTATAGCCAGTTTCTAATAACCAAATTAGGACGTAAGAAAAAATTACTAAACCATCTCTGTTCCATTATTAACCGTGTAATTTCACGTTTCTCCAGGATACGATGATTATGTTGTACGCGTCATGCGTCACACCTGTCGCCTAGATACTCGAAGAACGAAATTACCTTATCCTTTTTTCAAGAAAACGAAAAAGAAAGGAGGGTAAAAATAAACCTACGATGTATCGTGTTTTATATTTAGATGTGGTTAAAATCGGCCGGTTTAAAGCTGGAATTATCGATGATTTAAGTATGAAACTTGACTAAGAAATGAGGAATAGGAAGAAGTTTAAAATAATATTAATGATACAGTAATTTAGGATACGGTATAATACAGGAAAATATAGGAAAAAGTGTGTAATAGTACTGTAATAGTATAAAAGTTTTAAAACTAGCGTGCTTACAGCTTTGATATAGTATGAAGTAAAAGTATGAGAAATATAAGCTTTTTTATTTATATATTTTATGATCTATAAAACGTTTGTTAAAAATTGCCAGTCGAACGTTTTGATTAATTGAACAATTATATATATTCCAATTTTATTGTCGAAGGATAAGTTTCGAATTTAAAGGATATTGAAGTTAAAGAATAAATCAGATTTTATATAAATATTAGTAAAAGAATTGATAAGGTCAAGGAATTTATTTATACTACCACTTATTATGTTTTCTAAGTCATGTTTCATATTTAAAAATATTAAAAATCAACAACTATAAAGGATTTATTAATTCAGACTTCGAGATCAAAGACTACCAAGAGTGTTATCTCATTTATTTACGAATATTAATATAAGACTCTGGCAAGTCTAAACAATTCATTAATTTTTCTTCGCATCGTATATGTTATATTTTTTAAATTTTATCGTATGTAGTCATCACGACAGTTATTTGTGCGTTTATAGGAAATTTAAAGATGTGTCACATAGTATAGTAGAACGCTACTTATCTAAATCCACATCTGAGAACTTAATTAGGGGGCATGT
The DNA here is from genome assembly GCA_036937485.2 of Tetragonisca angustula. Classification (NCBI taxonomy): domain Eukaryota; kingdom Metazoa; phylum Arthropoda; class Insecta; order Hymenoptera; family Apidae; genus Tetragonisca; species Tetragonisca angustula. The sequence goes on from JAWNGG020000014.1 coordinate 340,224, forward strand.
AATAGCAGCTTATTGTCTTCACTGCCTATAATTTTTCGCTCATATAATGGAAGTACATGTTAAATAAGTGTATCGTTCTTTGCGGGAGTTCATGTAATTAAACGCTAATTATTATTTCGCTCTTATTTTGGTAAAGAAACAAATTTCTATTTAAGTATCAAGAATGTAACTTTGATTTTATCACTATATCATTCGTCGGTCAATAGTCAATCTATTAGTAATTATTGACGACTAAAACGAAAAAAATACGTTATCAAGATTCTTTGACAATTTACAAGATTCTGGTTTTCTCTTTCCTTCGAAATTCTAATCTCTTGATACTAATTAATCGATTTTACAAATTTTTATGGAAACTTATTTTTTTGACCTAATCTCTACTAGAGATTACAACAGTCACGCAAAAAATTCCGTAGTCTACTAATTAATCTAAGAATAATTGACGTATAATTCTTTTCTTTTTCATAAGAAATTAAATTTACTTCCACCTCGTAGTATCCACTTTCCCTTGAAATCCAGGGTCGGCCGACCCTAAAAATCAACAGTTATTCAGCAAGAATCAAAGATTCCAATGCCCACATCCGTAATAATATCCGAGCATCTCTGATTCAACGTTACTCTTCAAGGTATTGCATTCATCAACATACTAAAACGAGACATCCTGTGCGATCGTTCTTCCAAACACAGTCATCCAAGCGCATCGTAGCTCGTCGTCAAGTAAATCTCTTACCTTTGTGCCAGTCGCAAGAACATAGTCATGGAAATTCTTCCCCATTGGCCGGCATTTATCGGCCGAACCACGTATGCACTACGATCCTCGTATAAATTAATTAAACATTCATTCTACCGACTCCATGCACGACGAACGTTCGCTTTGTTCAATACTATTCTGTATCTCTTACGACTGTTGCGTTATCGCGCCGAGAGAAAACGCTGTTCCAAAAGTTCCCACGAATTTTGGTAACGATCCGACCGAACATTCGCGAGCATCTCCTCGCTTTGACGCGTTTTGACCCCGAGCCAAAGCGTGGGTGCGCGTTTCGTTCCGAAAGGGGCGGCCCACTGCGGTGAATTGTCGTCACTTTACTTCGTTAAGTGTTAAGGAGACGAACGCTTCCAACTTGACGCACGTTTTTTTGTTTATGAACTGATGGACTTCTTTTTAATTTATTTTTTCGCTAGTTTGTTTTATAGTGGATTTAGAAAAATGGTATTTGTTTATAGGAATGATGATTAAAAAGAAAAATTTAATTAATTTATGTTACTTAATTTTTTATATTATTAAAGTTACTTCTCTTTAAATGCTTTGAAGACGAACTGAGAGAGCAGAGGTAACTATGTATTCAAGATGAAATTGAGGGGAATTCTCCGTAATTTAATACGACGAAAGGAGTTTCCAGAACTCGATGTTGCCACTTTCCTCTGAATAAAGTAGATTTCATACAATTTTTCCATAAAATAGAAAATAAACTAGGAAAGGAGCCGCTGACGAGAAAAATATAAAATGAATCCAGACTGCAAATAAGAAAGAAGGAAAATACAAAAGAAAAAGATTTTGCTTTCATTTTCAAATTAAATTATATTCTGTGAAATGCAACTAAATCTTTTTTTTTTTTTTAATTCTGATTAAATTGAAATCTATAAAACGCGTATTTATTTATTTATTTATTTATTTATTTATCATACCAATAAATATGTGAACTACAACTAACCTAAGATGTATAATGTTAACTCTTATGTTAACTAGTAAAAAAATCTGATATTACTAAACAAAATGTAGGTTCAAAATTTTCCTTATTGTATGCAAATATTTCAGTCTAGTTTGTTCAATAATTAACATTGTAGAACATTGTAAAAATACCATTTTTTTAGAAAAAGAAATATTAATATGCTAAAATGAAATTTAAAATAAAAAAAAAGAAAGAAAGAATGAAAAGCCGAGTTCACTCTTATTTGGTTTCATTAAAATTTAAACCATTCATCTTGGAGCTTCAATTTCTTATCAATGCAATTCACCAGGCAATGCACTTGTATGCAAACTCAATTATAACCACAATAGGCGCGAACATTGCTTCGAACGATCTTCCTAACGATAATTAATCAGTTGTCCGTGTTTTTCCGTTTCTTTTCTCCGGCGAGACAAATCGGTGTTCGACGTATCGTCAAATGGATGATAGTGGAAAATTCATATTCATCACACGAGGTTATATAACGAGCGTTTACACACGATCGGGACCGCTCTTGATAAACTAATTAACTGGCAGATAAACCGTGAAAGCCGTCGCGATGAAAGCTTGGAAGGTTGCGTGGACGTGGGACGAAAAAGAGAGAAAAAAAAAGAAATCTGCGATCGATGCAAACGATATTTTAGTGCTTCTAAGTAGAGTCACGATAGATTTGCGCGATGACACACACGAGGACGAGGAGGCGATGGACGCGATCGGTGGTTGCCATTTATTTCAGGATAAAAGTGAAAATCCCTTTCATTTCGAGATTACTTCCAGACAAAGGTTTTTGCAACTTAATTGAAAGCCAGAAATTCTCAGTGGAATATTCCAGTACCGATGGGAAAACGATAAATTAAATGAAATTAAAAACAGTAATAAAATAAAGCAAAATAAATTTAGTTTCGTGTCAGTAAGATTAAAATCGGAATTGCTTACTGTTGAGCTAAATTAATCTGATTACGAAGGTCGTTTATAAAATTCAGAGGCAGAGCGAGAGATTGACAGAAGAATACTTCGGAATATCCCAACTTGGAAGCAAAAATTCACAGACCCAATAATACTATTGATTTCCAACTTAAAATGTCCATCAATTATTCTAACAGACTTCATCTTCAGTTATAAACGTCGAGATCGATACTGAGTGTCGAAAAATAAAGACAGTCTTTGTAACCTCGTCAGACTTCTTCAACGTCTTCTTCGTTTCAACCCCAGAGATATCCCGGAAAGCGTAAGGATAATGAACGCGGATCCACCGCGCATTTTTGGATTTATTAATAACGCGAAACTCTGGTAGCAGGCCAAGCAACCAACTTGTTTTTCCGGCTGCAAGGTCAGCCTCGGCGGGTTGCGTTACGAGAGAGAGAGAGAGAGAGGACTCGGGCTCGTTGACTCTCCGTCGCTACCCGGTTTTTCCTCTCTTCCCCTCGTGACACACTTCGCCCCACGAGTTTTCCACGCGGGAAACTCTCCGTCACGAGTGGAAAGGCGTCCCCGACCCCGGAAACCGACAGACGTCTCAGCAAAGTGGAAGGCGCAGCCAGGGGGTTACAAAGGCTGGCCAAGAATGGGAATGCTCTAGTGAAGGGAAGCTTGGCGTATGTGAGCGTGACACTGGTCTTTTTCTCTCTATTTCTCTGGGTGTGTTGCGTACGTGGGGGTTGTTCTTCGACGGGAGAAAGCTTTCGATGCATTATTTCGGATCGATCACGTGAATTAGCCGGAACAAAAGGAGGGGGGGGTGGAAGCGGAAATCATCTAAACTCCGATCAACCGTCTCACCTCTTTCAAGATCGTTAAATCACACTCAAGGGGCTAATCGTCGCACTTGTTCCTTTTATGTTTGCAATTGATTCTGTTTTTCTTTGACGTAACTTATTCGATTAATTTAGTTGATTTTCGAACCTTCGTTTCCCTGAAATTATCAAAAGTTTAGAATGTCGATTGAGAAATTTTTGGAATACATTCATTGTTAGATTTTGACGTATCCATTCGGTATGTTGTAATATATCATCGTCTCTAAACCTCGAATAAGTAAACTAACTATTTTAAACATCTCAGATTAAACACTCAAAGGATTAAATTAATTATTGTAATATCCGCCGATATCGTCGTTTGAAGATTTACGAAATTCTTTATTACATTGTTATTCAGTTCCCTGTTGCAACAACGATTCGAAGAGCTAAGAATTGAAATCTACCGACGTAACGTTGATTTGATTCTGTTAATTCTTATAGTATCGCCATTGCCAGCCATACGCTGTAGATAAAATCATTCACAGTTTGATAGAGTAGCAGCGATAGGAAAGAGGCAAACTTAGTGACTTGGCACTTCTTAATTCGCGAGATATTTCGTTTCGAGAACAATGATACAAATGGATTATCTTGGATATATTTTGTACTTCCGACGATAGATAACCGACGAACGGATGCCCCGATGTTTCTACGTTTTCGAATGGAAATCGGAATTGTTTGTCGAGCACACACCGAACTGTTTGCCTTTCGTTAGTATCGCCTGACGATATTAACCGTGTAGGGTGCTACCGTGCCACCCGGATTTATCTGCTTCTTCAGCGGGTGTACGCGCAAGCGCGCACGTGGACGTCTGTTTGTGTGCTTTGAGTGGCCAAGTGACCATTATTGTAATAGCAGGGGAAAGGTATATCTGTGTTTTTCTTGACGATACGGGTGATAATCGTTAGCGACATCGGTAAACACAGCTCTGTGGCATGATCTAACGGGATGCATGGGACGTGATGGTAACACGAGTCGTGTAATTATTGTGCAAATGTCGACGATTAATGGGGTTTGATACGGGAGAGAGACGAGTGAGGCCTGTTTGGGTGTTTATGACATATGCGTGGTGCAATAAAAGCGGGATTGTTACGCGCAAGTGAGGATAGGGGTCAGTAAGACTCGAAACAGGAAGTACTACAGGTCTTCTAGATGTGGAGCAAATTGGGTGTGGCAGCAGCTCCCGTGCTCGCCACCAGAGGACTTTCCATCAATCCCTCTTCTCGCAAGCTCCTTCGAATCATCGATTCCTTCCCATAGATCTCGTCATGTTGAATTAACCCTGGATCTGAGCCTCGAGTTCGCCAGTTGGCATCTGTTAATCTTTGTCGGCGAATTCTTCTGCAAATTCGGAGTGAAAAAACTTTTCTATGCCAGATTTGCATCACGTGTTTCGGAAATTTTCAAGTGAGCTTCATGGGATGATCCGTGAAAAAAGGACGATACTTGTCTTTTCTTTTTAATTTTTAATATAAAAGAATAATTTCTCTTATTTAACGAGACTTACTTTTGTCATTTATCTTTTAGAAATTTTCTTTCTTAACGAAATCCATTTAAAGAAGAAAGAAACGTTCGAATAACTTGAATTAATCAGAGAAAGAGGTTTTCAGAATAGAAACGCGAAAAAAGAGTTTCGTGACGGAAGTACTTAAAAAATATATATATATGCAGTTAATCTGATTGCCCGAGGAGTAGGCTATACCCTTTAAGGTCGTGCAAGGTCACTGGAATTCAATATGAGATCGAAATAGTGGATTAGAGAAATCGTGTTTCTCGATCTCGATTGCATTATGTTCTAAATAGCTGCCATTAAATTTCGCGATCAATTCGCCCCGTGGCACACACGCCTGTCTGCTTGTATACGATGCTCTCCGACAGGCCGCAGACTTTGATTTAACGAAGTAACGGAAGTTATTCGGGGCGGCCGCTGGGAAACTATTGTTCCGTTTACTTGCTCTTCTATTTCTGACAGCCAACGCCGACCTTGAACGTAACTCGCCGAAAGTTAAAGCCGACCGAGCTACCTCTGAAAAAGCATCTCGAAAAAAAGAAAGAAAAGAAAAAAAAATTCGAAACCCGACGTTGAGAGATTTGAAATTCGTGCGTTGTTCTGCATCGTGTGTTAGGTATGGCGCCTAACCTATAAGACGTTCTTCGATGATCGATCGAAGGATTGGCCAAGGTTTCCCCCGTTCGCCCGGTGACTTTGAGCGTCTTGCGCTAGTCATTTTTCAAAGAAAGGTAAATCATGCCTAAGAAGGAGTGGTTGTGATAGCTTCTCTAGTGACGCCATTTTGCGCCCACACTGATACTTGATTAACTGACTGGTAGCCGGCGGTGGCGCCACTTTCTTGCGTTAAGTGGCGCCCCCACTTTCGCGATAACTGTGGTTCTCTGTTAGTACAGTAGAACACGCACGTCTCTGAATGATACGGCGGAATCTCTAGTGATTGGACAATGTATGCAAATTAACAAGTATAATCGATATCCCGTATAAACAATGTTTAACTTCTTGCAAGTACACGGAAAAATAAATCGCGTCGAGGCGATGGAATTATATATTTGAAATTGTTTGCTTTAATAAGATCCTACGTTTAAATAAAATCGAGACTACGTGGAGCGTGCAATGATCATAAATTAAATGTGAATTTTCATGGACTCTTTTCTTATTTATTCTGCTATTGCACGATTTGCTTTCGGTAAAAAGTAGAAGCAATTAGTCCACGTAACTTTTACAATAAAACCATGCTGTAGCAACAGGTTATCCGTGTGATTTTTTATTTCTCGTTTAATTTTAACTTTGGAACCCCTGAGCCTCGAACTATTTTCAAAATCGAATTTAAATATGTGTGTACGTGCGAATGAAATGTAAATTTTTTTTCAGAAAGGGGAATGTCGTAATTTCACGTTGTCAGACTTGTGAGCTTGACGAAGAACTCCTCCTAGGAATTCTAGGCTAAATAAGCTTATAATCTACTGGGGCGAACATTTGGGGTTCGATTACTGCTTTTAAGAGGTTCAATTCATTAAAATGTTAAAGTACTTACAAGTACTTACATAAAGTACATGTTCCGGCGTCTATAGTTTGAGTAACTTTATTAGCACATGCAATTGAACATCATGTTTGACGAGTATAGCCATCCATTAGATTTAACTTGATTTCGTGTTGAACTTGATCCAATCACTAGAAATCTCGTGCCGCGCCCTTTTCTCTTTTCTTTTCGAGTACGATCCCCACCACCACGTATGTTGATGGCAGCCGAGACGCTTTTTTCCCTCGTGTCTCTGTATCGACGCTAATTTCCAAGGCTCGATCTCTCTGTAATAACGGGGCACGCTTTCTGAACATGAATTTTTTGGATTGATTTGAAATTAGAGGAGCACGCCTTTGTTGTACATACGAGAACACAATTCTAGTTGTAATAGCATTATATGATTAGATTACAATTTTTTTGTTGAAATGCCGCAGTTTGGTTTATTGTTTCATTTTCAGGTCATCCGGCTGGTGGTGTAACTTTAAAAAAAGGTAATACTCCGATTGCTACTGTAGATGCTATTCGTATACCTCGCAAAGTAAGAAACTTTCACTGTGAATCATTTACAAAAGAAAGATAGGCGAAAGAGATAGTCCGTGTAGTCGAGTTTTTAGTACTTGGATTTCTAACAAGTGTGTAGTAATGGGACGAGTGCTTGCAGCGAGTGCTTTAGTAACAAAAAATGCCAAAAATTTAATTATTATTCCAATATCCCTAGCTAGCAACAATCCAAATGCTAAAAACCAACAATTAACTGTAACTGCCAAATCATCAAAATCGCTCATCTATCACGATTCTAAACACGCCCGAACCGTCGTATCAATGTTATTTCAATCCCATGGACGGGTTTCTCGCGCCAACTGAGCCCTCCACGATCTCTAGAGGGAATCTAAAAATTTATTTTAAGAAAGTTACCGCGATCGCGGTTATGCATCCAGATGTCGAGCACGTGTCGGTTAGAAGAAAACATTTGGCAGAAAATAGACTCGACACGTCGCGAGGATGTAACCGATGTAACGCTATCACGTGGTCGTCGCTTTCGTCGGATTCGTCGGAATCGTCGTTGTTTCTCTCTCCTCCAAGTCGCGTGTCATTTTTACTGTGACAACGCAATGTCACAATATCGTACTTCCAGAGGAGGAAACACAAGCGCAGAGTCATTCTCCGCGAGCCATCTGGTCCACGATCCCATTGATTTGTCATCGTGTCGAGAAGGAATCAGCTGTTCGCAAGGCTGTCCTTGAACACCAGTTCACCTTTCTCCATTCATACGGCGTTCGAGTGGTTCGGTGCTCGGAGCCTGTTAAATTCTCTCTCTCTCTCTCGCATACATATACACATACACGTAGCGACAATACCATTATTCGCTCCGATCTATTATCCCTCGAGTGATTTCGAATTATTCTCGCTCTCGCAAGCTCGTTCTTATTGATTCTAGTTAATCACGTGCTTGACTGTAATTCGCTGTCTGGCCTCGCTCGCCTCAGACTTAACCTGACACATCGATCTCGATGACGATTTCCGCGAATATTTGCTTCGAAGCGAAATTAAGTCTCTATCGTTCAGACAGCGTATACTTGGAACGTAAAGTCCAAGGTGAAGTCCGCAAGATTTCTGAATTTTCGATTGACACGTTGACTGTCGCGCGAACGTACGTTTCATCAGTGATACAAAGTGTTTATATCAAATATCGCAATAAAAACATTTCGTTTCGCCTACACTATTTGACATTCATTCGATAATATTCATCTTATTTCAATCGCTCTGAAATAATGGCGAACATTAATGAGTACTGTGACGATCAATTAATTTAAAACGGCAACATGGAGTATTTCTGACATTTCGTTTTAATGATTGATTTTTATTACTAGACTGTTAGATAGTATATTGTATCAATAGATATTTTACAGAAATCTATCACTCCAATCAGAGGCTCTAAATGATTTTCATAATTGAACGATAATAATACATCTTAGTAATTGTCAAATATAAATCTCTACTTCTCTATCTACGAGATGCGATTCCTACGAAAAGTTTTCTGAGAGATCGTCACAGTTGGAATTGGTATTTTAAAATATTCTTCTATCTTATCTTATTAAGACTAGCTTTTATTTTTTGATATAGAAACTATTCTCGATAAACTGGCTTGATAATCAATAAAAAAAAGAAAAAAAGAAATAGTGACAAGAAAGATACTACCAATATCAATAGTTAACGCAATATGCAAAAAAAAAAAAAAAAGACGAAATTAAATTAATATTAGCGATGGAATATTGGTAAAGCAAAAATATGTATATGTAATGCTCAGAAATAGAAACGGAATATCAAATGGAAGTCGTTTTACATCACAACGTGATAGAATCAAGTTGTATTGTCTGCGTTTAACGCAGGAGATTCCGATAATTCACTCGTCCAATTTGCAATTCATGATCACAATCTAAAGGTCTGGTCGGCGGCTCATTCGCATAAACGCGAGTCCGAACTCGCGGAAGTTTCTAGGCAAGACACGTTGCTGCCTAGTAAATTTCGCGCACGTGATCCACGTGGTTCTGTCCAGCGAGAATCGCGTGTTACTCGTGCGTCAAGGATCGCCGGACATTGTTTCATCCACCGCGTGACGAACCTCTGTTAGGTGTCCAATCGAGCTTCTGCTAATCCCTGGAATCCTTACGTGTAGTGTCTTGACACGACGAGGGACCGGGGTTGAAACTCACCCCTCCGTAGATGAAGAACAGGAACGAGGACTTGGACAGAGAGTGAGTATACTCTGGCAAGCCGGTTAGTATAATAGAGGTTTGCGGCGACTTGGTCGATAACGCGTTCCAATTGGCTGGTGCAATTGGATTCCGTTCGACTTCTATGGTACCCAGCGTGTATTCGAGCGGAGAGTACGTGGGATTTTTCCACGTGTACCGGGCCAATGTCGGGTTTATTGGAATGGTTCGATTGATTTTTTTCCCTAGGGAAATTGTTCGGACTGTTTTTGTTTCTCGTGGAGTCCGAGCGACGAACTTTAACCCATTAAGGCAATCCGTGAAACATTTCGTTTGCCCTTTTCTTTCAATCTGTGATATTTCAACTGGTCGTTTGAGCGTTGAACTTCGACGCACCAAGTGTCAACATTTCATTCTATTTTCTGTTTTTCACTATATGTAATTACTTATAATATGTTATATTATATCATATATTGTAATTACTTATAATATATTATATAATATGTTTCACTGTAATTACTAATAATCACTATATGTAATTTTTTTTTTTTTTTTTTTGGCATTGCGATTATGAAAAGAAACTTGTAGATTCATCTAGAAATCTTATAATCTTATAAGGTTTGAACGAATATGCAGAGTCTCACATCTTGAGAAAAGAAATTAAGCATTATTTCGCTGTTTTGTCTATAATGGGTTAATGTGTCAACTTCTGGCTGATTAATAATTTTAATAAATTGACAACTATCCAGTCCTACACTTCTATATTCAATATATTAAAAAGTTGGCTCAATTCGTAAAATTCACTTATGGAACTTTCCTTAATATATAAGTCGCAAGACTATCACTGTATCACAATTTATCAACATGTTATTAACTTGCAATTTGTAAAAATTTCGCTAAAAATATCAGTTCAGTTGTGCAAGAAAATCTTGGTATAAAGAGTTGCGCTTTGTCTACGAGTGATATCACGATGTTCTCATTAAATCGATATGATGATGATATCCCGTTCTTTAAACTACAATCCAGATTATTTTTCTTTCTTTTTTTTTCTTCTTTTTTTCCTTTTTTACGAGCAAATTTGTTCATAAAGATTAAGGAAATGGAACGACATCCTTGGCTACGCGTTATCTTTCTTACTTTCTACGACCGGTGTGTCTGCCTCGATAAGCTTATCGAGATGCAAAAATTCCGAACACGTCTGACCACTCAGATAGACAAGATCGATCTCGATTGTGTCGCTTCGATATCGAGCCACTCGGTACAAACAACGATGAAAAAACAATGGAACAATGGACGGTTGTTTACAATTGCGTATCTGCAAGTAACCAAACGAATAAATAGTTTTTATCTAAACGGAAAGTTAGAAGTTGCGTCATTGAAACCGTCATTTTCGCGTTCAATTCAAGGCGAAATTTGAATTATTAATTATTTGAATTTGAATGATTAATGGCGAAATTTATCTGCGGATACATTGCTCGAAGATTCGTAGAGTCGTTGATTTCGTCGAAGAAGTCAACGTTTCCGTTTTATTTTTAAATTTTAATTTATCGGAAGAATTTAGTTAATTTTTTTTTTATTGCGCGAGCATTAATTATTTACGTAGATATATAAAATTCGAGGTTGAATTTTGAGATTAACTCGCGAATTTATTGTCTAAAGAATCTGAGGATCGTTCATCTCATTAAGAATATCAATATTTCCATCTCATCTTTAATTTATGATCTTGAAGATCATAAATAATTCGATTAACTTTTTTGCTAGGTCGTATCGTGCAAATTGTTCATCTAAAGATACGCGAGTACAAAATCACAGGTACATCATTGAAAAAAATTTTAAAAGTCGTTGATCACGTCGAAGAAATTGATAAATACTAACGCATAATTCGAGAGAATTTAGTTGACAAAAAAAAAAAAATGTATTGCTAGACGATATTACACAACCAGCTGTTAATTAAAATACACAAAGACAATTTTGAGATTAAAACGTCTCTCTGGTTACTTAAATAAATTATCAATCGTGTATTGATACACAAACACTCGAATAACTTACACAATGAAATTGCGATGTAATTTCTTTTTAATAGAAATAAAAAATAAATTCGATAAGGTTCTTATTGATAAATATGTCATTGATGCACAATCAGTGAATCACTGGTCACGTGCAATTCAGAAATAAGACCATTTTTTAGGCAGACTGGATATCGAATCTATTACATTCTCTGACAACCGAATTCGGATTGCTCAGAATTTATTTTCAGATCAGATAGAAATGTTTAAACGAAATTTAATTACTTTATCAACTTGTCGTAAAATTTATTATCAAACTTTCTGGTTTTATTAAAAACTTGAGACGTTAAAAATTGCAAGCGGTTCTGATTCAATCGGACCAGCGTCTATAGAATAAAATCAATGTCCAAGCAGGCTACACATCGAACTGGCTAAAATAAAATCATTGGATTTAAAATCAGAAACGGCCAGGAATCGTTATTCACCACAAACGGCGACAATATTAATAACCAAGCGAATCAATTCCATTTCTCCGGATGTAATTGAAATTCAAATAAGCACGACGTCTCTGGCCAGTCGTCCCGTGGCCGATAACACGGATTTATGAAAATTTTCCATCGAACAACGTATAATCTTCGGCGCGAAACTGACCGATAAAAGCGTCCGGCGACTATCCGACATGAGGTCGCAGGTGTTGGAGCGATAACGCGGAATAATTAAAATTCGCGGGCCGGGAAACACCGTTAAATCTTGTTATAAAGCACGACGATCGATATATCCCTGTATTATTGCGACGTGTATTTATGAAAATGGTGCAGAGACGAAAATGGCTGGCGAAGAATAGAGACGATTCCGCTGTGAAATTGCTCGAATTCTATCGAGTTTGTCGTTGGTTCCTTCGGATTTCGTTATCTGTCGTGTTAACACGAGTCACTCGTTATCGTGATTAACGCGCTACGTTGTCCATAAAATCACGAACGTGTTGTAAGATAGCGATCTCTGCTGATGATCGTTGGCATCGACGTTTCCTTCGCTGTTCTCTTCCACTGGTGTGAGATCGATAGAATGGTCGGTAAGGTAGTAAACTCGTCTCGTTAGGTAGAGGGCACGACGTACCGGAAGTTGAAGCTCGGTTTCGATATTTCATATGTCCTTTCCCTGTTACTTGTACTTTTATTTCTCCGATAATTTGGAAACTCAGACTTTCGCGTACGTGAGAATCTATTGTAATACTCGTCGTTGTGTTAATACATTTGATTTGCTATTCTTTTCGATCAATGTATATCATAAAAGTTTATTTTTTTTAACACTACGACTACGAAAAGAAATATTCGATCTTTGTTTCGATAGTTAACTTAATTATAACCTAGTGTCTCTCTATTTTTTATCATACTTATCATTATGTATTATCATTATCTATATTTGGTTCCCAAATTCTTCGAATTCTTCAATACTGATTCACTTTCCAAAAATATCGTTTATCTTTACTTTGTTATCGCGTTTCTCAACTTGCAGTGAAAGCGAATTCGTCGTTACATGTGCAAGTATAATATAAAAACGAAGTATCCAAAAGAAATCCAAGAAATCAACAATCCGAGCAACGAGTGAACTCATCTTATCCTGACACTAACAAGTCTCAAAATCACGAAAATCTATCATCTTAGTTCTTCGCTGCTGTAATAATGCAAGTTTTGTTATAAACTGCCAATTTATGGCAATTTGAGTTTTGAATGAAACGGTTGATTAAAGGTTCCATTATCTAAGCTCATCGATTTATCGACGTTACGTTGTTGTTATCATTTAGCCATGAATCGAAATGATCTAACAAACCTTTGTGGAATTCCGTGAGTTTAGGTGTTCCTAGTTAGACAGAGTCGAAATGATTTATCGAACGTTCCCCGGTACATTGTGCGCTCTAAGTATGAATCGAAATGATCTACCTCCTGTGTCCAACAACAGTTAGGCATAGAATCGGCATGATTTATTGAGTATCCCTTATACCTGCGGGCTCGTCGATTATCCATAGGGTCGAAACTACCTGCGAGCTATCCCAAAAGTTTATCATCATACCTGGAACCTGGATCTCGTCCACTCGGGATCGATGGAACATCGAAAATTTTTCTGTCGTGATATTTTTCCTGGCTTGATTTCTCTTGATTGCCTGGAACTTAAATTTTACTCACTCTAAATTGATTCGCAGATTTGTAAAGTTTTCTTCTATAATTTTCCCCGAGTGATTCAAATATCTGAGTGAAATCAATTTTCGAATACTCAAACCTATTCAATATGATCGGAAGTAGCGATCTTCAGGGAAGATTTGCGGTTCGTGTGGAAACGTCGCACGATTTCGAGTGGAGTGCGGTCTATTTTTGCAAATATCGCCGCAGGGAATGTAACTGGTTCTTTCTATTAATAGTTATGGCGTTACCGCCATTTTCGCCGGTGTTTTGCATCAACAACCAAAGAGCCAGAAGAAAGAAACGACCCATAAAATACGTTCCCCCTTCGCTTCTACAAAATTTACGTGGAAATTTAACAAGTTCCATTTGTTTTGTCTTTAATTTTGTCTTGTTTAAAAGAAAAGATTGATATTCGTCAAGGACAAAAATTATAATACATCAATTAATCAGCAGCAGGATCAGAAGGAAGAAATATCTTGTAAAATACTTCAACTGTCATTTTTTCTTTATTAAAATCTTTCGTTTCTACGCAGAATTTATATTCGCATATTTACGTTCATTTTTAATCTTTAAAGGGAATTTTATTTATTAATAATAAGTTTTATTAATTTATCATTTTATGTATTATATATTTTATTATTAATTTATTAATTTTATTATTAATAAATTTTATTTATTAATAATACAAATTTAAACATTTTACTATTGGTTGTTGGTGAAGAGATTTGGACATTGTTTTGAGAGATCCTTGGAGATGGTAACCTCTTTCTAACCCATAAAATACCAAAATTTATATTCGAACATTCACGTGTGTCCTTAATTGCATCACGTTCTAAAAATTAATCATCATTAAGAGCGAAATCGATGATTTTCCTTGAATCTCTTTTCTTGAACGTTTGCCACAAGTTCCGTCGTATGATGAGCGTTTACAGGAACGATTAGCTCATCGGAGAATTGGCAGGAGGCTCGACGAGAAGTGACGTCATTGTTGTACAAAGAATTATTAGTTGTCGTTGGTGGAGAACGTCAGTGGTGACGACGTCAAATTTAGACGCGTTTGATCCTAGTCCAACGCAAACTCGTCTGACAGAGTAGCCTGCATTTTTCACTCGAGGCTCTTCGAAGCGGCGCCAACAAAAATCCACGCCCCCGCGTTCACAAGTGACTCAACTTTCGATATTTTCACGAGTACTGCAAGTTAGATGCGTGCGAACGGTCGATTTTGAGACGACAGTCGAGTTTATTACGAATATATTATAATATATTGATCCTGTTGCTATTTTGGGAGTACGTTCGAAGGTAGCTTTCCAAAATGATGTTAAACTCGTCGAGTGTTTTATTGAATTTTGAAGACGTTGCCTGAAATTAATATCTAGTTTATCTAGTTCATAAGTAGACTGTGGACTTTTGTGCAGATTCGCATCTCCGAGAGTGTCATTGTTACACAAAGTTGGGACATTTATAGAAAATGGATATATTTATAATATAGTTACTGTATCATTGTCAATTTTTTAACTCTTTATGAAAGTTTGAACTTCAAAGCTTGTACATATAAAATTGTAGCCGTTTAATCCTTTGCAAAATTTAAAAATTTCAATTTCTCCACTTTATATATTATACTTGGAGAATTTTATGCTTCGACTCCGAAAGAATGTCCTGACTCTAATTAACAAATTCACTTGTTCATCATCAAACGATAAAATCGTTCTATTTTTCATAAACATTTTTTTTAACAAAGTACGTAACGTTTAAATAAACACGCGCTTTCCTTTATCTCTCTGTCAAAGTACCAATCAGAATCTTTCGTTACAGCACGATTTCGCCTCGAATTCTGCGCGATCGGTTCGTTTAATTATAGCATGAGGGCGTCGCGTGTTGCCGCCGACTTTTTCTCAAACTGATCATTATCCAGCACGTGTTGTTAAATTTGAACTTTGCCACTGTAGTTTCTTGGCCGCGTGTCTTCTTTATCAGAGCCGATTGCTTGCGATCAACGCGCTTCCTAGTTCTGAATCATTGAATTCTACCTCTGTTAATCTGAAGTAACCAGATCATTATTAGGTGATACTATTAAAAAATATTGTAGAATATAATAAATACATTTTATTTTTTTTTTTTTTTAATAATATCGATAAAAATTAGAATGATTTACAATCTACACTTCAAACACTAAATTATATTGAGAGTTTCTGACTGATTTTTTAATTGATTGTTCAAAATTACAATTGACAGTAAGTAGTAGAATGAATATAAAAATTAAATACAACAGAAAAAAACACGTGTACGTGTATAATGAGAAAGAAATAGAAAGAGACTTTTTTTTATTAAATTCTTGTTTTTGTAACCAAAGTCCGAATTCTTCGAAATCATTACAGAGTAACACATTGTATCCTCTACCGAGAATATCTAAACATTTGCAGAAAAGAGTGAGTTGCAGTTGTTCTTCGAGGGCAACGCGCCTCTTCCGAGTAAAGATTAAAGAAGACAGGTTGTCGACTGCTTTGTTTTTAAAGAACTCCATCTCACCTCATCTTCTGACGCGGGAAAGCTGCCAAATCGCTTCTTTAGAATTCGCGAAACCCCGGTCGAACGACATTTGCGCTTTGCGAACACTCGTGTCTCTCCGCCAGAATTATGTTTTTAATATCTACAGCAATATTCATATCAGAAAATAATCAATTCTTAGAAAATTCGAGTTAATTTTAACAACGTTTCACGTATTGACAAAGTTTCGTCAGTAAAACAAGCAACTGTACTAAGCTTTTAAATAAAATTTTCACTGAACTTAGGTGTCTCCAAAATGCAGAATATATTTGATTAAAATAATTTCGTTATTCTGAATTTGTAAGAATCACTAGAATTTAAAAATATTTTTAGATGAAACTGTCACAATTTCGTTTAAAGTAATTTTACAAGTTGAATTCGCAAATTTAACTTCTGCAATTTTGATATAGAACGAATATAGTACTTGTTTGAAGGAGATATATTTGTACCAAGCACTTAGATACGATCCTGCTCAGAAGTTTTCCAAAGCATCATTTTCCTTTCGTGCAATTTTCTGAAAAACATGAAATATTAAACGTAAAGTTACAAG
The DNA here is from genome assembly GCA_036937485.2 of Tetragonisca angustula. Taxonomy (NCBI): domain Eukaryota; kingdom Metazoa; phylum Arthropoda; class Insecta; order Hymenoptera; family Apidae; genus Tetragonisca; species Tetragonisca angustula. Next base: position 356,767 of record JAWNGG020000014.1, read on the forward strand.
CATTAGTTTTAAATACAAAATTGATTATAGTTCTAACGTTAATAAAGCTCGCGAACAACTTGTTCACCAGCACGATTTGCCAGCTGTCGAGTCCTCCTCAGTCGATACACGTGAAACGTTCTCTCAAGAATTACGAACCTGTTTGACGTTAACCGAGCTTATATATCTCACACTTTTGAGACAGTTGCCAAGACTCGGCAGTTCAGAAAGTTGTTCAACGCGCGCATCGTGAAAATTGATCGCCACTTCTCGATACGACCGACCAAAAGTTGCATCGGCGTGTAACATGCGAACCAGGCAAATTTTCCATCCGCGACAACTCCAACGATTCGTCTTGTCACGCGAATTGGCAAGAATTCCGTGCCTCGTTGATTCGCGAAGAAGCGAACTTGCTTCTCCTCCGTTTTCTTAGAACCTTAATCACGGGGAAATCTTCCGTTTCTTTGCTCCGTCTTCGCGACGATTAACCCCCGGAGGTAGGAAACTACAATGCGTGAGAGGTAATCACCTCTGCAGCTCGTTAGTCACCTCTTCGAGGAAAATTCATTTCCATTTGCGAGAAACTGGTATATAGAGTGTTGGTGGACATATTCGTTCTTTTAACAAAACATTCTTGTTAATAAAGTGTCTAACGCGAGTAATTGAACGTTAATGAATTATTTAAGAATCCTATTGTCATTTGTTTCGCTTCACAAGATGTTTTTCTTTTTTTTTTTTTTTATCAGAGAATTACGATTCAATATCGAGGAAATTACCAAATTTCGTACGAATAAAATCACTATAGTACAGTAAAGGAGATACGAATATTTTATTTGTCTGTGTATTTTACGGAAAGTCGTTAAGTTTTTCTATTTCTACGACAACTATTTAATAACAACAAATACAGTCTCTCATCGAGGAACTTAAAAATTTGCAGTCTGATAATAATTTATAATCTCCGATAGTCGTTTCATTAGCGATTCCTTTGTTCAAGCGCGAGAAGTCCACTCCTAGATTACGCAACGATGAAAATTCCACGGAATCCCATAAAGTTACACAACGTCACCTTGCGAAGCACGTTCCAAACGGATCGTCGTTGAAAGAGCGAGGGAAAGTCTTTACGAAAGTCACGTTTCACGGCTCGTCGGTGCATCTTGCGTCAATGGTGGTTTCCGTTTCCGGCCAACGCAACCGAAAACGTCCACAAATTTTAATCTCGAACGCGTTCCACGTTCCGTACGACGTTCCGTCGTTCTTTCTTAGGAATGTAGGAACACGACGATTGCGTAAAACGAGGCCGAGAATGAGTTGCACTTTGACTTTATAATGCACCTCGATGAGGTAAGCTTCTTGACGTCACGGTGAACGTTGTACTCAATCCCGAGGCACGAACGTCGTCACCGTTTCTGTCGTATGGGGAAGTCGCGGGAAAATCGATGTTAATCGTACGCTAGAACTATACAGGGTGTCCATGAAGTCTCTACAATTTCAAAAATTTCTTACAAAGGCAAATGAAAAGACAGATGAGTGGAAATTATTACAAAATGAGACGTATACATTTAAGTTGATTTTTGCCTCGTTTAATACATCTCTATACTAATGTGGGCACCACATTAGTAATTGCACGAAGCACATCAAAGATGTTGATGCAGAGAAATAGGAAAGCTTCGTACTTTGTACGTTTACGGGGAATGGTTGAAATCTCACAAAACGCACTGTCTCGTGTGTACAAAATGTTTAATTTATAAAAATTACAAATCAATTTTTTTATCACTTTGCTTCAGCGTTATGATAGTAGGGATTCTGTTGAATTTGAGAGAGTAAGAAGAGTTCAGCAGTAAAATTTGTATTGGACAATTTCGAAAGGCATTAATTTAATAATGATTTGTGCAAGTTTTATATAATAAATTAAACTATTTTTATTTAATAATAATTAATTTAATTTAAAAATTATAATTATTAATGCAATTTAAAAATTATTTATTATTCTGTATATTATAAATTATTTAGTTTCGGTCGACACTTGATCAGTTTTGTTTTAGATTCTAGCGATAAAATTTCCAGTTTAAAGTTGCTTGATCATTAATTGGATGCTCTTCTTACTTAGAATCATTTCTAATGAAACGCGTGTAGTTTCAAGACACTCGATAATTTGCAAGGACGAAACAGTTCGGCAAAGTTGAACAAAATTTTCGTTAGAAAGAATTTCACGTGGTGAACCGTGAGTGGTCCCGAGAAAGATTGGAAATCGTGGAAGAAGGATCATCAAGGTTCCTGGTTCGAAAGGTATCGACGAATCACGCGCTAGTTTGAGATCCGTGCTCGTTACACGCGTAACGAGCATAAAAATTCCTCTTGTGCCGCGAGATCCCTCGGCGTGCCTCGAGGATACGCGTTTAATAATAGGCTGTTACGAGTAAGAGCTGAGCAAAATTACGGTGTTTTCATATAATCAATAACTCGGGCTCTCTCAGGGTCGTTGGCGAGCCCGGCGTGTGCTGCATGTTCGCCCTTCCTCGTTGATAGATTCACGGTGGCTTCCGTATGATTCACGCGTGACACCAGGCTCTACGTATTTCTACGCGCATCTCGTGCGAAATTCAACCCTCTGTAATTAGAATTTCGTTAGCTGACCGCAGATATTTATGCATTTTTAAAGATACAAAAATACAAAAATTATGCATGTATATTTAAGACATGCCAAGGTAGTTATTGCAGTATGTATTTGGAAGATGAAGGAATGTTTTATTTGAATTCTGTTTCCTTGATCGTGTTCGTGAAAATATGATATCGCGGTCGAATTGTTAGTTAATCGCAGTTATCGTCTTGACGATTCTCATCCGTATTTAACGTTTGTGACATTCGCGCTCGTGTTACGATAACACCATGTTATTCCATGTTAATTGTAGAAATAATTATTTCATTACGTCGTAGTCAGATAACGTTGATTGGTTGTTGAAACGGGTCATTTAGCGAGACGCGCAGGAAAGTCTTATCCAAACAGCTAACAACGTGGCTGGAGAGGCAATCCAAAGCCGCTGGTTTTTGTTCCGTGCAAACCCGCTAATTGCCAGACGAAAATAAAACTATCAAGCTAAGGAACTGTCAAGCATACACCGACTACTTCGCGAATACGAACCCTTACAAGTTCCCTTTTGTCGTTGATTGCGACCAGCTAGCCACTTGCTCGGCCCGATAACAATTTCAGCAGACTCTGCCTCGGATCGTCTTCGATCATCGGTCGTTGGACACGCGTCTTGTGAACCGATAACAAAAATCACATTACAATGATTATCATTTTCGTAGGTACACACCGAATGAAAGACTTTTGACGAGAAGTTTCAATTGATAATGTTCTTTCACGGTAAAAAAAGACGCTGTTTTATTTACTAGGTATAGAAAAATCGAGATAGTGTAATTGCATTCGTATCTTGGAGAAAGAAGCAAATTAATCATGCTGCGCGAGTTATCGCTATATTATATATAATGTCATCGTTTTGCATACTAAATGTTAAATTTCGATATCTCGTCAAGCACGTGTCTATCGAGCCTCAAACAAGAGAAATTTTATTCCATAAAAATTTCTTCGTATTGTCCAGTCCAGATTCAAATGTACTCGACAAATTTTCCACGCCTGAATCTTAGTCGCCAGTTATAAAGACAGATCGTAGTACTCGCGCGATCCACTTCAAAGAAAGAGGATAAAGAAAAAGAGGAGGGAAGAGAGGGACGTTGCAGTTCTTGTCGCAGAGGCGTTGCAGCATCTCGCGACTCAATTTGTATCTTAACTCGAACGTCGATTAATCGCTAGCTGTGCACTGTACCCTTCGAGCCAGGCTGCACGCTTTTCTCTCTAGTTACCGTGAAGAGACCTGGAAGCACGCCAGTTCCGTACCAACCTCCCCGGTTCACGACACCATCCCGAATCTAGATTAGTGTGAACGAACTCTGCCCTAAAATTTCGTTCCGCGTTCAGTGCAGCGTGTCTAGGTCTTTCCTTGTTACTCGAGATCTTCTCCTTGTATTCTGCCATCTAATTACACGTACAATTAACAGACTTTGGAAATTGTATACTGCGCGTTTATGAAAATTTTTGAGGATGAAGAAGACAATGAGAAGTGTAAGAAGCGTATGAAATACTTAAAAAGAAAATATAATATTGTTTGCGGTGACAAGATAATTTTTTTTTTTTTCATTTTTTAAATTTTACAACTTTTTACCTAGATTTCTAACTGTTGTAATCTAAGATAACTTTTTAAAACACGACACTTATTTACGATGTTTAATAGATAAGTTTAGTTCGTACAAAACACTCGAATACAAGCTTCTGGAATTTTAGTTCTTCTCAAAGACCGTTGTAGTTTTCATGGTAGTATTTTGGTCTGCAAAGAGCAATTGTTTACAACGTCCTGATAAGATTGACAAGAAATTTCGATTACTTATCAACTTGGATTAACGTGTACTCGATCGATTCGTAATCGAAATCATATTCGTCGTTTCATAGCCTATATTTGGCCCGAAGTTCAATCCCTTCAAAATGTATTTTTTTCTGTTTTTTTTTTTTTTTTTTTTTTTTTTAAGAACGAATAAAGTAATATACTAACATAAATCGCAACTCACGTTTGAAAGAGTATGGGTTAATCGTATAATTCTTAAAATGATACTCGAAGAAATTATACATCATTGTTCCTAAAAGTCACCTCGTGTCACACCATTAACTACTTGCGCTGGCAACTGATTGCGGACCATAACGAGTGACCAAACTGTATACACAATAATTCGTCGCTTTTTTTTTTTGAACTCGTTACCTTATGATACCACTGGATAAAATTTATTGAGAAGTGATAAATTTATTGTTTGTTTTGCCTGTTTTGCTTTACTTAAATATACTTAAAACCGAGAAAATTTCACAATTTTGGGACAAAAAGTTCTCAACGTGCATGGCACGACACTCCGTGCGTTTTACTAGTTTAAACAGTCGATTTCTTTTCAAACGAGGCATCGCGAGAACGTCAAGTGCCACTGGATGTTTCCACCTTTCATTCTCAAAGTCAACCCTTCATCTGAATCCTCGCGCACGTGCAGAAAATATTTACAATCCCATAAACCGATGTTTAAGGTGCATTGCACGCAGTCAGGTAGCAATTAAATGCGAGTAAATACGAATGAATTGTAATTGCAACCCTGTATTTCGAGTCGCTGTATTTCAAAACGAAAATGGGTAGTTCGTGAAGTTTATAGCTGATGATCTAATGCCGTTTATAATCTTGACGGATTGTACTGTTCCTTTATGCACCGGCAATTATTCAAACGTCTTGTGATTCACGAGTAATCTACCTACGCCTATCTGAGAAATTTCGTTTCACAGTGTCATTACAATTTTTCAAATTTCATGGCATTTCATTTCTTTCGTTTATGATGTTTGTTACTGAATTTGTTAGAATGGTGATCACGTGTAATTGGAATATATTAAATATTTGTTGCAAAATATTTTTCGCAATATGTAAAATAAAGTATAAAATTATAATCCATGAAATACAAAGTGTATTGTATCAAAGAAATGAAAGGAGATGGCAAGATGGTTTCAGTATAATAAAAAACTTTTATTCTGTTGTTTATTCGTTATTTTATGTTATTATATCTGTTATTTTTTCATTGTGAATCTATCGAGTTCACCATTTTCTTGATCCTGTATCATCAAATTTTTGATTACATGAAATCCAGACATAATATACAAATATATATCTACTTACACGCCGTTAAAAGAACAAAATTTAATAATACGTAATTACATAATTACGTAATTAATAATACGTAATATACAAAATTAATAATACGTAAATTAACTGAAAAAAGAAAAGTCCCATAAACACGTTTCTTGTTACATAAAATTATGCGATTTTTGCATCGGACCTTCAGTTATTCATAGACTCGAAAAAGGAATTCCAATATTACACTCGTCCTCAAACAAAATGTAAATAACACATTCACATCGTATATTACCAATTCCATCGTTTACTTATTACGTGATTATTACATGGACGCTATGAATGTATAATACATAGGTTCAATGAATATCGTCGGTAGAATTGAATTATAAGTGCATAGATAGGTTCGACAAGACCTCTATGCTGTTGACGTATATTTGAAACATGAGGAAATACACTTTATCGATTTTACGTGTTCTTTCGTAGCAAAGTGTCAAACAAGTAGTTTGAGCACACGCGTAACAAGACACTGACAATAAATTCATACGATCGTAGTTTATTACATACGTCGTGTCGTCTGTAACAAATGTTTCCTGTTTAAACTTCTCGTTCGGAAGTTCAAACATTCGCGATACTTTGAAAACATTTTTTCCTTGAACAATTATTTAACTCTCGCTTATTTATTTAAAATTTAATAAAATAATTTATTTAAAAATCTGTATTTGTCTAGAATACGTGTTACGTCTGTTTGTTACTTTTATCAAATGTAACTCCACTTTATAAAATTATGAATTACCTCGTTTCCTTTGGTCCATTCGATGCAAAGCTTGCTGGAAATTGATCGAGGCTTTCAAAATTACAATAGAATTGTTAAAACTTGATGTCGTTCGTCTCGGCTCATCTTCGTGAGAAATTCAGCGACCCAAAGTAGACACGTTCGAGTAACAAAATTTTACAGATCGGATACTAACGGTAAATCTGCGATTTGTCGATACATCGAGAAACGTTGAAACGGAGCAATTGCATTCGAGAAGGAGTGGTACACGCATGCAACGCACGGATAAACGTGTGATAGTTAAACGTTCTTGCGTCAGATGATTTTCTGCGTCCTCGGTGGTCGAAGTGTATCAGCACCGAGAACGAGAATAACCGTTCAATGTACGGTCGATCTATTTATATGGTCGATCAGCTGCGTGACCCGCTCATAACTCAATAACTGTGGCCTCGGCGCGTGTTACGCGTGTTCGCTGTTCCTCCCCGCTCGGCACACACCTTCCTCCGCTTTAAAACGACTTACATGCCAACAAGCTGTAGTATTGATGAAACAGGTGTCGATCGTGGGATCGATTAGACTCGTTGTGTCAAAAGATTTGGGACGAGAGATTGTCGATACTTTGAACTGTTACAACTTCGTTGAAAGAAGTCACGCAATCTTCTTGGTTTCGTTTTTAACCTCTTGCGCTTGGAATGACGTGCCACGCACGTCGAGAATTTTTTGTGTCAGAATTGCAACATTTTCTCAGTTTTAAATGTAATATATTTAAATGTAACCCAGGCAAGACAAATGATAAGTTTGTTACTTCTCAAAGTTAGTACTAGAGGTTTATTACTTCTCTAGATAGTACTTTCTATCCAGTGATATCGTACTGATGAGTTCAAAAGAAAAAGAAAGCGAATTATTGTATACGGTTCAGTCACTCGTTATGGTCCGCGCAATCAGTTGCAAGGGGATTAAAGCGCAGAACCTGCACGAGTTCGTCTCTGTCAAAAGTGCAGTGGGTGGAAAAGTGGGGAAAGGATGCTTTTATTTGTAAAAATCGTGAAAATACAAAGATATTTTCTCCCACTGCAACGACTTGAAACTCTTAAAACCTGCTGTACTACTTTTTTCTCCCGCTATTTTATTGAACTTTGAATGTTCAACAAGAATTTAATCTGTCGTTTGACATAACACTCAATAAAATGATGAAAAAAGAAATTAGTTTGTTTTCCCATTACAAGTGGCAAAAAAAAAAATTTCTTTTTCAAAATGTAGAACCTATATTCTCAAATTTTTGTCCGATCTTTTTCTGCCATTCATCATCAATGAATTGTGTGCTACAGTGATTTTACTTTCTATCATTGTCTTATTAAGATGATCAATTTTTAAATCATTCGTCAAGTTCCACGTGTACGATGATTGGGTCAGAAAATTAATTGATTCCCAGATTCGTCGACGATTGAGATGTACAAGCATTAATACTCCATAATAAATATATCATTTCACAGAAATCTATTACAACAGTCACGAAAGATAATCTGTCGTTTCATGGAATTTCGAACTCGAAGAATTGTGGAATAGGAGTAGGAATTTTGCACACGTCTTTAACACGAGAGAAAAAGAAAAAGATAAGCTTACAAGAGGATGTTATGCAACATTTAATTGATCTGTTCACAGTATTTTCTTTTTTTATCCATTTAAGTGTATCGGTCACATGCTGCACGTACACTTAAAAGCACTTTAGAAGATTTCTAATCTAAAGAGAACACATCGGTTGATATTTTTCACGTGACAGTTTTCATATTTTCTTCATCAGCGTCTGACCGCTTCGTTTCTTTCAGCTTTACGGTAAGATTCGGCAATGAAAAAAATATATCTACGTATAATAATTTTGTTTGATGAGAGAAAAGAGAATCTTAATCTCATATCTCGAAGATACTCCAAAACACGTACTTCCTTTGTTAATCCGGCAATTTAAATGTTATGTTCTCGATTGTCTATGATCGTTTGTTCATAATTGTACGAATAGATTCATTCGTTTAATAGAGTATTGACAAACATGTTCAATATACGATTCTGTTCATATACTCACATCTCAATGTTTGTAAAAACGTAATTGTGTTACGCACGTTGCGATACATATGATGAAAAATAAGAACGATACAATCTACGACATACACCTAAACTCAATACTACAACAACCGACTACTTTTGAGAGTAACTTTGTATTAAATTGTAAAGAAAGATTGCAAATGCAAAATCACATGACGTCATCGTTCAGAAATTAAAGTCACGTCATCAGTTTTTACTTTGATGTTATTAACCTTTATACTATCCAATTACAAAAAAAAAGATGGTTAAACAAACATCTCTTACAGATTGTCATATTTTGTTCAAAGACAAGAAATATATTGTTATTAATTTTTTTTTTTTTAATAAAGAGCTTTATCTTAGTGATTGAAACACAGCGCGTTCATAATTACTCAAAGATTATTTTGTACAAAGAAATTTCGTTTTGTATCTTTCGTTGCAGTTATTTTCTCTTGTTGAATAATATACTGTGACATCTCATTTATCGTCAACTTTAATTCGACAGTCAATTCGCTAACGAACGATTGAATAAATCTAGTTTAATCTCAAAGATAAACGTGATCGTTTCAGTTTAGCAGAGAATTCCAAGGAAACGTCTCGATCGTCTATAGTGAAGTATGTTCGAGTCTCACTGTTGTTGAACGTCTTTCCTGAAATTCACGGAATTCGCTAGAATTTAAGTAGTTGTTCCAGAAACACTTCGCCACTGGCTCTAGCTACGATAAGCTGTTAACAATTTTCACAAACAATCTGAAGCATTTTTATTTTGTAATGAGAACTGTCTCGATAAGGAGAACAGATAACGAATTAAATAGCGTAAGTAATTGATAACGAGCATCGAAGATTAATTATCGATCATATTGAAATAATTTCTATCGTTATATGTATATATCATTAAAATTCTGCTTCTTTCTTTCTACCGCGCATGAAAGAGATTAAAAAAATCGATGTTCAAACATCAAAGTGCTGCGGTATTTTTAATTAGTGGCTCTATTCGTTCATTCTGCCGCTTCCTACATACGCAGCCAGACTCATCCTAATTAAGATTCCTCTCTTTGGTTTTTTTTTTTTTTTTTTATTTTGTACGACCATAATGACCATAATGACAAGAATCACGATTAAAACCATGAACAGACTTTTGAAACGAATGGAACGAATTTGCGTCGTTGCCTATCTTTTTATTATTCCACTTAGGAAGAATTTGTGACGATCGATAAATTACTATTTTACACGTGTGTAAATAAAATTTGTGTCAAACTTGTTTTTTGTGTTAAGTACTTGTCTATTCTAAGATGTGCAATTGCATTTTTTGATCTTTTTTTTTTTTTGCCAATTATGGTTTAGTTTTACTTTTTAAATTTATTCGCCCTATACGTGATGTGACGCGAAGATCAGGAAGAGCATGACAAATAATTTTTATTGATTTTCTAATTTTAACGTCATTTCAAGACTACAAAGAGGTATTTCAACCATGCCTCGATGTCCTCGTTGTTTTTCATCGCGTTGGATCTTTTCAGACATCTTTCTTTTTTGTTCGATGCTTTATTTATAAAAAGTGCGGAATGTAGAAGATTGGATACTAATTATTATACTTATTTGAAACATGTAAACTCCAAGTCTTCTGAAAATGGATGATGCACAGTACCGCATAAAATTAAGTGGAGAAAATTCATATTCAGCCACGATATCAAAAGCACAATTTTATTAATGTAGAACTGATGGAAAGCTACTTTTCTCTAGGAAAGAAATCTTCATCACGTCGTCAATGCTAACTGAAAAATTCTTTTCAAGTCTCGTAAATTCAAAGAATTCTAAAAAAAGAAAGCATCTTACATTAGGAAAGCGAACAATCCCCATTTCTTTCGTTTATCGTATGAAGAAACAGGCCAGTCACGTGTCAACGTTAAGCCAGGTCCTTCTTAAACGAAAGCTAAACCACGACGAACCGTGTTTCGAGGAATTGTTTTCAACTACGCCTCGCTTATTTTCGCGCCGAACTCGGTCGATCTGCGATCCACGCGTTGCCCAGGCGTTTGAGAATAATCAGGCAATCCAACTGATACGATTAATGACGTCGATTCATTATTCGTCCGCCGGAGAATACACGGGCGAGCCATGATTACGTTTCGTGGAACGGTTGTTCCGCAATGGCCGCGATCAATAGCCGCGTATCGATAAAAAAAAATAAAAACGCTCGATAACCCAGCCAACTGCCGACAAGTACCACCGGATTATCTGCGGCCTAACGAAATTTCTATCAACCGAATATCGCGTGACGCTTGATACTCGACCTTCTTCGGGTATTCTCTGAAAATTTCGGGGGTAATTAACTCTGAGTGCTCTATCGAACATGGAGTTAATTCAACCCTCTAAAGTTGAGTTTTCAGTCCTCAGTGCTGGAGTATTGCACGGATAATCTGAAACTAATTGGTTCATTCGTTAAAATGTTTTGCAAAAATGAATGCATTCTTAATTCGTAACGTTACGACGATTTTAATAATTTTAAGTATCCAAAGGGATAGTTTCAGTTTAATGTCGAAATTTCGATACGAGACTGATAGTTTTATTATTACTTAACGATACTGTTAAATAATCAATTATCAGGTCCGCGCAATCCAGAAGCAATCTCTGATCCACGATCGTAGTCGAGTGAAATTTATCGATCAGTGATCAGGCAATCTCGTCGTACTTGCGGTTCCGAGGTCGTCCAATTGATTTGATTCGCAATCGGAGAGATTTGGGGCTTGTTCCTTGGCAATTAGATAGCTTCCGATTAGTGGTTATTGTTTCTGGATACGTAGCATGGCAATGCTACTTATTCGTTGGACATCTTCAATTCAGTATAATTGCACTGCGGATAGTATACGTAAAATTGCTTTGTCTATCAAATATCGCAGAGAGCATTATGTCTTGGGCAGATCACGTATTTTTGTTTCATGTTTTACAGAGTATTTTATTTATTTTTGGAAAATTAATTAATTGAATCGAGTAAAAATTAAAATAATCTCGAAATTTATTTAGTCCTCTTTCGATAATTTAAATCGTAATTTAAACGTATGGTCTGATACGGTAATTAGCAATTTTCATTCTCTGCGAATCAGTCAAGTTAGTTATAAATTTGATTGATTTTCTCCTAATATATTCAATCATTAATTTTCGTAATAGACTGCGCAAATTATTATAATTCTTACATCTCGTGTTTCTTCGACTCTTGCGTCGAATTTATTTTTACCATATGGTAATTTTTAGATCTTCAGTTGACTTCAACGTTCCTTCAAATCCGTCCATATTTATCACTCTTTGTTAATCGAATTAATTTCAAACTGATTAATTCATCTATTCTCGCAATTTCCTGCAATATAGAAAATAATTTTTAAATCTTCATCGGCTCCATCTTTAATTTTTGTATTTATCTTTCACAAATCATTTAATCGGGTCGTGGATTAAAGTAATCTTCTCAAATCCTCCAATTCATTTATTCCCATAATTGCTTGTAATTATAAATTATTAATTTTTACATTCGCCTTTCACAGACGAAATCAATTAATCACACCGTACATTAAAAATAATCCCTCCAAAATTCATTGTTTTTTTTTTTTTTCATTTATGCACTTATCTGTCGTGATCGTTTGTATTATAAAAAATAATCTCCAACCTTTTAAAAAGCTGAATCAATTAATCAAGTCACAAGTTGAAATAATATTTTCGACTTTGCCGATTCATTTATTCACATGATCTCTCGCACAGATCGACGGATACATTATTCCTAAATTTTATCCAACTTTCTCGCTCGTTTCTTATTTTTCCATTTGCCTTTATACAAATACTGCAAACTAAAACAATCTTTCTCTCAAATTTATTTATATTCGCAACCCAATTCTTGCATTCACCTTTGTATACATACATAAATACCCCAAATTAAAACAATCTTCCTCTCAAATTCATTTATATTCGCAACTCGATTCATTCGTATTCACGACCGACTTTGGTCAAACAGATGGCTAATGGGCATATAATAACTCTCTGTGCCGCGAACGTTTCCTCGGCTGTTTCGTTCATTTTCACTGGAGGGTAACTTCAATTAATATAACTAACCGGTACGAGCCGCGCGCTCCCGTAATTTTCTTATCCCTTTTATTGCATCTCGAAAACTCGTTGAAGCTTTTAATGACGGCCCCCTCTCCCCCTCCCCTCCCCCCCCTGTAAATGATATAGGCAACCGCGGTTTCTTAACACGATCGTTCCGGCCTCTAATTGTAAGTTACTTATAAATTCCCTTTTTTGTTCGCCCTCGATGTCATCGGCCCCGCTAGGTGCTATAGGCGGGTTGAATTTGCCTCTCGGTTCTTTCAGTCTCAGCGAGGCTATAAATTGTTCAGTTTGCTCGCCTCGAAGCTTGAAACGCCGCTGCTTTCGACACGCTGAGTCGGGAATAAGCCGAGACCATTCTGAGGAACGAGTTTCCTTATCGTTTAAAAGTACGCGCGAGCTTCATTGAAAATTAATCACGAGCCTCTTCGTTGCTTGTTTGTTGCTTCTCCTCTGTACCTTTTTCTTTTTTCTTTCACTTTTTCTGTTTTCTTTTAAACTCTTTTTATTCTTATGTTACTCGTCAAAGGAAATTCCGGAATCGAGACAGATGAAAGGGGGATATGTTTCAAAGAAGCATGAGACAGCTACTTTGAAGGCCGAGGATGAGATATCAGGCAAATAAAAACGACCCGTCGTTTCTTTCGTGACGGCGAAAAAGATATGATTTTTTTTGGTTAACAACTTGAATTTCCACGTTTTTCTTTTTTTTTTTTTTTTTTCCCCTCTAGGAAAATACTTTTCGTAGGAATTTCTCGACCGGCTCACGCAAAATGAACAGCGATAAACATGTAAATTGTTTTTCTTATCTCGTCGAACGGACTGTGATAAGCATGTACATATGTAAATTATGACTGATGTCGTGTAAATTTCTTTGTTTTAGAAAAAGTTATTCGTTGAATATTAATCACGACGCTTTCCGTTGTTTGCTTGTTCGTCACTCTCTTTTTTTCTTTTCTTTTCGTCTTCCATCCAGAGAGAATTCTGAAATTGAGGTAGATGAAAGAGGATGTGCTTCAGAGATGCGTGACAGTCAAAAGATGGCACGAAATGAGATATTAGGCAAACAAGAAAATTGTACAGATTCTTTTACGACAGAAAATATAGAGAGACACAGTATTTATAGTATTTATACTATTTTTATTCCGATGAATGATCTTTTTAAAACAGTAGAAACTATATATATATATATATATATCCATTATAATTTACATGCTTGTCACTGTACTATTTTCCAAGATAATCAAGAATCTATGTCCTATGGGGGAAAAGAAAAATATGTAAAATTATGTCACATTTCTTTTTATTTAGCACATTATTAATATTATTACCTAATATCACATTGTTAATATATTACCTAATATTATTTATCATATTATTATTATTATTACCTAATAATGATAAATTATTATTAATATATTACCTGATATCGAGATTAAATAAAGTAAGAAATACAGAATCGATGGAATCGACGTGCGAAATAATTTTCTGAAATAGTACGTACCTACGCGCTCGTTTCTTTTCAAACTTTGTCGACCTTCGTTTATTGGAGTCGGTTTTATCGATAAACAAATAAATTCTCTCACCGAGGGAGAACTTTCACGAAACGGTTTACCGATATCCCAAGCAGCACACTTAAAGCAACCTCATCGACTGCTCGCGTTATTGCTCACACGAAGTGTGCCTCGAATCATTCTCGGACGACTTGCTGCACACTTTCGATATCGAGAACTCATTGTCAGTCGCGCCATTGGCATCGGAATCGTCGAAACAGGGACACACCCGGCACCTGAGCAATCCACCAGCAAGAGGAAAAACAAATTCAATTCGGGTCGTTTCTTCTAAATCTCGCTTCGCGTTGCTTTTCTTTTTCGGTTGCCAAGAGCGATGCCGCTCTCTGAGAGAGAACACGTCGCGTTATTTTTCATATTTTTGAGGGCAAAACTTGTTTTTCAAAATTGCCACAGCGTTCGCGATGTAGCGCGTAAATCTTTATTTAACCTCTTGCGCTGGAATGACGTGCCACGCACGACCAGAATTTTTCGCAATAATATTCCCTCAGTTTTAAGTATATTTTAAGTATATAACTCGGGCAAAAGGTAATAATAAATTTATTACTTCTCAATAATTTCTATCCAGTGATATCACACCGACGAGTTCAAGAGGAATGCGACGAATTATTTTATACGGTTTTGGTCGCTCGTTATGGTCCGCAGTCAGTTGCCAGCGCAAGTGGTTAACTTCGGTTCTAAGGGACCGAATATTTGATTCGAATTTGTTCTGAAAGTTAACTTGCAAGGAATGTCACTCGAGTTAAATTCAATTTAAGAAAAAAAAAAAACAATGCTGATGATGGTGATTAAAACGTGTGAAGGCGAAATCTAATTGTAAGTTCGATTTGGAGGAACCTGATCTGAAAGATAATGTTTAAAATTATGGTGCAGTCCGAAATTCGATTCAAAGAAAACTACTCAGCTTGCTAATACCAAACTTAAAAGACAGTGTTGAATCTGCACCTAGCCTGAAAGCAAAGAAAATATTCCAGCCTAAATCTAATTTCAGATAATAGCCAATTTAAGCTCAATGTGCAAGACAATATTCAGTTTGGAACTAAATTCAAAGGAATGGTGGATTTTTTATAAACAAAAAGTTAATTCAAGAGGCAATTTAAAAGAACGATATTATTTAGTGTCATCCTTGTTTTCTCGAAGATAGAATTTTGTTTTCTCAGTGTTTCCAATTCGTCGCAGTGTTTGCCACGCAGAGCACAGGTTACACGTGCGATTTCAGTGCGATTTCAGTGCTGTTTCGAGCCTGTTATCTGCTAAATATAGCGGGTACACTAACCAGTGTTCAAACACCAGTGATATATATCAATGTACTCGCGACTTTGCGGCGCTCGGAACAATTTACACCGGTTTTTGGAATGTTTTGAGAATTATTCACGTAGTCTTCGAGAAAGACTCTGACTCGTACTTGAGAATTTTAAGAAAATGGTATTGGTCGCGTTGAAACGCGTGGAATTCGAAACGAGAGTACTCGGGATATCATTCTGTTAGATAATTATAACATTGATCCATCAAAGACCAAGCGTCATTTTTAACTTCAGCCTTTGTAAATTTTAAAAATTATAGAATCTTCTTGGAAACAATATTAGAAACTAAATTGTGAGATTTGAAATTGTAGAAATTATATGTGAAATGTTAAATTAATTTCAATTATCATACTTAACGCAACGTTGATCTTTAACTTTGCTTTGTTTTTTTTCTTTTCTTCACGTGACAGATTTTTCATACATACGTTTCTTTTAAATTTTGAAGTGTTTTATTTTTCGAAAGACGATAAAATTTCAATATATCGAATGCTAAATATCAAATTAAATTAATTTAATTAATCTGTATATACAATACAATTTTCATTTCTGATCCAGAGAGAGACTTATGTTTAAAAATATCTTTCCCGGTGTTATCTCGAGTATCAGAATTAGGAAAACAGATTACGTTCGTTTGTCAGGAGTTTAAAAATTTCTGATCGTTCTGTTAATTAAATCGTATGCTTTTTGCTTTTTGCACTTGTCACTTCTGTTATCTAAATTCTTTTATATCCGAAACAGTTCTGATCAATTATTCAAAGACTCGAGACCTATGTATCGAAATAAATCTGTAACTGAAGTTGACTTAGCTTCAATTACTAATAACTGAGGTTAATTTAACTTCTATTGTCTTATAAACTTGAATTATTGGTGATTGAAGTTAACTGAACATTGTTATGTCCTTTAAGTCATTTTCATTGTTAGAAAATTTCGTGAAACCAAAAACTTGTGGAAGAATTGTTTCGTATTCTTGTTTTTTTTTTTTTTTTTTTTTTTTACAAGTTATTTCAAGGCTAATTTCAAGAGACAGGTTCTTTTCATTTTCAATATTTTCGTATGAAAATCCTAGTTGATCACAAAACGACAAGCAAAGCCAACCGAATATTTGATCTTCAGTTGCATTTAATTAAACGAATAAAAATTCGTAGTACACGAGAACAAAATTCTTTTCCTTTGGTTTTAAATTCCATCCTAAATGAAAATGCATAAAAATCCGCAATCTATCGATAACTACGCCTCTGTCTTCCACAAAAGTTTCAAAAGAGTCAGCAGATTCCTTTCTATTATATTATGAAAACTCGTTTTCGTTAATCACAAAATGATCATTGTTTCTCTCCAAATTCACACGAAGGTTTCCAAAAATTAGTTTCCTCTCGCACTTATGAAAACATACCTGTATAATAAATTCTAAAGCTACTTCGAATCACGCCTCGAATAATACGAATTTTGGACGATATAAAATGTTCTGAACGGTGCACTCGCTGCGGAAATTTGAAGAAAGCGGTGACGCAAAAGAAACGTACACGATAACAGCCACGTTATCGTTATCGTGTACAGAGATTTGTTTCCGTTCCTAGAGATTTGTTCTCGTTCTTAGTAGGGGTACATATGCGCATCGGTGTGCCATAAAGCGGTTATCTTCTCGTTATCTTCTCATCTCGAATCTCCGGATTGAATTCGCAAATTAGTAGATTAGCTGATAGAGCTAAATAGATCCGTCGCGAAACGATGTATTCGTCTCATGAGGCAACTCCATTAACACGTCCGCGTTAACACGACTCCATTAAAATATATCTATAGGTCAGTTTTTCCTGCCGTTTCGATACTAAAGAGCATTTTATTGCTTCTTGTGCCAACATTTTTTCTTTTTTTTTTTTTCTTTTTACGATCTTTTTCATCGTGCCACTTCCTTCGCGTTTTTACAGGTACTACAGTTGCACCCCGACAATCGTAAAAATAATCGCGTGGGGTTCTTAATAAAACGAAGTTTGAATCAACTCTTTAAAGTCGTAAAGTGTACATTTGTTATTTTAAAGTAGACTGCTCCAATCGTTTCACTTTTTGGTTGGATATTTTTAACACTCTGTCGCCAGGATTTGGCTTGCCACGAGAAAAGAAAATTGTTATTTATGGTACTAATTATATGATTATTAACATTTGGAAATCTTTGGTTAGAAATAATTCATCTGCTATTTTTCTGATGATCTTTGTCTTGTGAAATACGATAGTGACATTAACATTCATTTGTCAGTGTTTTTTGCACTTACATCCTAAAAATTATTAACAAATGCTACTGAAATTTTAGAAGTTAGCCGTATCAATTATTGGGTATGATAATAATCAAGTTTTACAAGTCGCAAATCTTTCGACCTGAAATTGCAATATTTTAAGAAAAAAGTTTACAGTTTATAACTTAGATAGTAACCAGTATTTTTAATATTGTTATTTTGGACATTTATATTCATGTATTTTAGACGTGGAGTAAATCACCTGATATCATCTCGATCTACGTCAATATTATTATCTCTAGAGAAAAATAGATCAAAGCAAAGTTTCAAGATCTCAAGGAGGACGTTGGACAGATCAAACGAAATCTTTCTAGGTAAAAATGCTTCAAAGATTTAAATGAGATTGATTTTTCTCATTTTTTCTCTTTTACTCACTTTATTATATACGCCCTCATTTAAAAATGGAGAATCTTTTTAAAAATGTGTGTAACTTTTTCTGAATAGAAGCGCCTTAAATCTCAATGATTAATATCCATTACACGACAGTATAAAATTCTGCAAAGTACCGACACTTTAGTTTCGATCCATTTTTCCTTGTAGACAATAATATTGACACGAACGAAGATAATGATATCAACTGATCCACTTTATATTTCCTCTATAGATACGTGTTTCTGTTTTCTTACTTTTACACGTCGTAAAGGAAAAAAAAGGAGTGTACTCGGTAAAATTATCGTATAAAAATTTAATATTAAAATGACAAATTAAAAATACATCCTAACATGAGCTTCTAAGTAAACCAATCATTTTAACTCTGTGAGAGCTTCCTAATACCTACGTGTACCAGTAATGATCTTTCAGAGACTGGAACTTTATTTTCAACAGCATGGAAACATGTGCTTATTTTACGTCTGACAATGTCTGACAATGAGTGATTCATTTTTAAGATTAGTTTGGGATTTTACAAAAAGATTTTACAAATGACTCAAGTATTGAAAATCCGTCTCCAAAGGGTCAACATCTCAAATTGTCTATATTCTTGTACTGTTGTGACTAAATACTCAAAGGGTTAATTAAATTGTAGAACTTTGAGTGAGAAGTTGTAGCAATTCACGACATACAGTACCGAACAGATGGGCGATCGTGTGGAATCGAGACGAACTGGTAATCAATGAAAGGTCGCGGGGTGCCGTCATTATTTTGGAGCGATCTCGGCTTTATCCGTGGCTTCACCTCGATGGCGACGCTTCAGTTCCTCGATCGTGCTATTAATAGACGTCTCTGTTCCATTTAAATCGGTTCGTATCGCGATCGTCGCGCGAAACGCCGCGTTTCCGTGCCGATATCGCATTCCAGAATGCATCGCGAGCTCGATTAACCACGATTTTCTCTGCTCAACGAATTGTAGAGAGCTCCATCCGATAATAAACGCGGGACAAAGGAAATTTAATTGCCGTTATCGCTTAGCTTGTTAATTGTCGGTAGGCTACGTATTTTTATGCACTTGGGAAAATTTTGAAAAAATGTATAAAATATTCGTGTACCTTTTTATAATATTTAATATTTAATTTAACGTCTTGCGCTGGAATGACTTGCCGCGCACGTCGAGAATTTTTTGTCCCAATATTTTGCAGTATTTTGCAGTATTTTCTCAGTTTTAAGTATATTTAAGTATAACCCAGGCAAAGCAAACAATAAATTTATTACTTCTCAATAATTTCTATCCAGTGATATCATAAGCTAACAAGTTCAAAAAAAATACAGCGACGAGTTATTGTATACAGTTTGGTCACTCGTTATGGTCCGCAATCAGTTGTCAGCGCAAGTGGTTAATGGCTCTGTGCGTGAGTTTCATTTGATATTAACGTATTTAAAAATATATAAAATATTTACGCATCTTGTTGCCATAGTTGATAACTTTCTGTGAACGAGTTACAGAAAGTTTACGCAAACAACTTGGAGTGAAAGTTAAATTTTATTAATTATTACTGCGTTTGTATTCTGTATTTTCACAAAGAACAATCTGGAAGACGAAGATCGTTCTTGAAGCAGCGAAATTTTTTAACGCGTTATCATCTTCCTCGTTATCTATCTAGTCGTTATCATCGATTGTTTCTTTCTTCGTTCGCTCGATTCAAGTCGCATTCTATCGCTCGCTGTTTTTGAGAAACGTACGTTCGAAGAAGCCGTGGTAAAAAGTTGATGAAAGATCTCGAAGGAGTTGTTTGCGTGGAGTATGTTTTTTCTTGCGTACGCCATTTGCAATTTTTATTGATGTGCAATTAACCTTCCGACTAACTCGCGATACGCAATACTCGTTTGACAAATGTTTCTGCCTCTGTTGAGAAATTAGTCGAATTTTAATTTCGTAGTAGATGGTACTAAATTATCTCGCGAATAATCTTCTTACTGTTGGATTGCTTCTGTGCCACCTTGTACTTTCAATAGAATTATCGAACCTGTAAAACGTTGCACGAGAGAAATGAAAATGCAAGGAATTGGAAAAAGCTTACAATACGATAGCGAGCGCAAAGTTTTATCCATGTAGGTTACAAGAGGAATAAAAGTGTAGTTTCACGATCAATTCATTCGTGCATTCAATACACTATAATTTTATATTTTTTGAAAATATCGAAAGGTTCTATTTCAAAAATCAGCACGAAATTCAGAGAGAAATTCTGATACAAGAATAAGAAATAAGAATATCAGATAGGGAGAAGTAGAAGAAACGCGACGAAGCGAGCTTTTATTTTACATTTTAAAGCATCTCTAAAAATAGTTACAAACGAGATACTACAAACTACACGGTTATTACGAATCCATAAAAATATGAAAGACCAGGGATTGGACAAAAACTTGTTATGAAACTTATTTACAGATGCAAATATAATATAACACTTCCAGATGCAACGAATTTCCATTTAGATCTTATTTCTTTAGCTATATTTTCGTATGAGCATCGGCAAATCTTTATGCATTTATGGAAAAATGCATAGAACGCATACACATATGTATAACATATGCAGAAATATTTAATATGCTTCAATCACTGTGACGCGTAATGTTTGTTAGTTTGTCAACTAACAAACATTATTGGACAATGCCTTCACAAATTTACGAAATCAGTTTTAGTTTATCAATTTTTCTATTTCCCTTTTACACGATGTCGCGATTTTAAATCTAGTTTAAAACAGGGCCCGAGCGTTCTGAGACTGAGAGCGGTCTAATCGCAAGACAACAACACAGTTACGCGTAAAAATTGAGCAAATTCTGCTTCGCGAAACTGGCACTGGTTCCATTTAATTCGACGTAACGTCCGTCATTGACGACACGATCCTACTATAAATAGATTTTATCGTGAATAATCCTCTGGTGTCACGCGTAGTCACGTCGAGTTTGTCCGCTGCACGCGAGTGAAATATATTCCTGGCCACTTTGCTCCCCCGATAAATTCGTCTCGAATACCTCTCTCCGCGCGAAGAGGATCGAAACTTTGCTGGTCGTTCGAGAAACGAGAGAGACGGTCATTAATAAGCAACCATCGAATCTTCGTTGATCCGTTTTACGTGGTTGAACGGCTTCGCGACCCTACGTTTCGTTAAAGAGATGTGGGTCGCCCGTCTGTACTCGGTAATTAGGCTACGAAAACGTTCACCGCTCGGCAAGCAATACTCCAATGGATTTGTAGCAACGACATTTACAACGTAACCAAACTGTACGAGTCGCCGATGAATTAACAATCGGAGCATATCCCGTTGAAGATGTGAAATTAAATTGTACATCGAAGCATTTATATTGGGCGTTAATCATTTTGGAGCACTCTCCAAATGCGACAGATATTTAAACGTAGCCAAAGTGTACAAGTGATTAATAAATTAGTAATTAGAAGTGAAAATTATTACTTCATTGTGAAATTCAATTGTACGCTGAGGGATTTATTTTTAAATTATTATTAAATTTATTTTTAGTTATTATAAATAATATTATTAATTTTTAATTGTTACTAACATAGTTATTATTTTAGTTATTTGTCAACCATTTTGCAGCTCTCTACAAATTCTCTGCGACATACATAAGTGTGTAGTTATTGTACGATTACGACTTTATAGATACTAGAAGCTAGGTCAATCTTCAACTTAAACTCAATCTGAAAAACAACGTTTAATCTATATCAATCCAATCGTATCATTCGTCGAAGAAGAGATATGCGACTGAAATTCAATGTAAAATGTAATACCCGGCCTCTGGGTCAATATTTAGCTTACGCTTGACCTGAATCAACTTTAAAAAGTATAAAATATATTATTCATCAGAGAAGGGATGTTTAACCTAAATTCAACCTGAAGCGTATACACTTGAAACGCCATATATCGTATAAGCGATGTAAAAAAAAGTCGATATTCAACATAGATTGAGGCAACTCTAAAAATTCTCGTATCGTTCGTTAAAAAAGGAATATTCGGCCCAATTTTAACACAAGATAGAATGCTCGCTTTAAAATAATTAACATCCAGCTCGATCTAAAACACTCAGCCCCTATCATCAAGAGTCGTGAAAAACTACATGTGACAAACTATAGTAAGAGTGATCGAAATTACAAAAATCTAGGATCTTCCAAAAAAAAATATTCAACCCGAAAAAGTCAACAGAACAACAATGAAACTATATCGTTCTTCAAAAGCGAAATTATTCGACCTAAATTCTACGTGAAAAAATGAGTCAGAAAGAAAATTTTTTAAAGCCCTCGTTTTCGAGAAAATTGAGTTTGGAAAATGATCGAGCGCACTTGAATTTCTAGACGTGATAGAAAAGAATAATTAACAAGAGATTGCTCTACGAAAATAAGTAAAAAATGTAGAATAAAATTGTTTTGTGGTAAATTTGGTAAGATGGTAAAGATTATAGGAAAACGAAAATTTCCTTGTGTCGATTGTTCACATTGCCGTTAAATAATTCAAATATACTCGATCAATATTCAAATTCGACTTTCTAGAAAATGAAGTCTTCAATAGAACAATCGTCCAACTCGTATTTTCACGTAAAGAATCATTTCCACCAGTTACGAGATAGACTCTGCTATCTAAAAAATCACCTTCGATCTAAATTACCCCCGTGTGAGTCACACAGCCTACCACGTACTCCAAAAAAAGAAATATTCAATCTAAATTCGTCCACCCGAACCTAATTCAACGCTCTAGATTCTCCGCTCTAAATAATCCAAATTACTAAAACTTAAATTAAATTAATAATTTAATTAATTGAACAATTAACAAATTAAAATTCTATCTTCTATCTACCAACAATAAATTAAGTCAAACTAAAGAAGGAGTAATAAATTTTTTGCACCGAATCCCTCGTTTTCAAAAATCTCGAGTTTGAAAACGGATCTTCATACTTCAATTGAATTTCTGGACGTGACGGGTGTTGTTCTACGTGCGAAAGTACAGTAAAAAACTTTTTTTGCAACATAGCAAAGATGAAAAACGAACGAGGGAAAATTTTATCTCACGCTGCTCGTTTATTTCTGCGCGGAGAATATCGATTATCATCGTGTCGATTATTCGCTAGGTGGCCAACACTAGCAAAGAAGGCCGAAAAGGCGGCCAGACACCGTTGCTCCGTTCGCTTTCGCGGCTGACATTCACCGAGTGTGTAACACTCGTTGCCCCCTCCGCGGCCTACCTCCCCTCTCTCTTTGGGAAGCTGATTCTTCCGCGGGCAATGGCGATTGGCGACGCGTTCGGCTTAGTCGCGTGCCGAGACGCCGTGGAACGAGACCGTTTCTGGCGAGAGCTGGCTGCGTGGAACGCGGACGACAGACAACGAGAGACGCGGATCGAGCCAGGTCTTTGGATCCGGTCGCGTGATTTCGGCACGTAAGAACCGCCAAGCCCGGAGGTTTCACCAACCTCGAAACGCGGCTGCGGATTAATCACGCGATCCTCACCTCGGTCGCCGCTTCCTTTCCACCTCTCGGCCGAAACTCGAAAGTGTACGTATCAATCGCCGAGCCGCGAGCCTTGTGATCTGTGATCCAATTGTGCGGTATCGAGTTTTGGAACCTTTTCTTTTTCTTTTTTTTTCTTCTTTTTTTTTTTTTTTTTTTTTTGAGTCGAAGAGATATCCACACACGCGTTGTAGTGTCTTGTGGTGCTCGTTCGCTGCTCCTGCCGAGGTCTTCAAATTCGTTTACATATCGTTTGTTTTACGATCGAAGGTTCGCGCGTTATTTTGTCTCGCAACATATGGCGAGTTTGACGAAGAAAGGAACATTCGATTGAAGAGGATTCACGAGAAGAAAGGTCGTTTCGATCAAAGTTCCCTTCGTTCAGAAGATTTTTAAATTAATTTAACAGACGCGTTACAGTGTCTCAGTGTTTGGCGTTTCGTAGGGTTTTCGCTTCTCTGTTTGCAAGTGTCGTTTGACGAGATCAAGCGTTGCGAATCGACCCCGAAGCTAGCGAAATTCTAGACTGATTGCTCGACAAGGAGAGACACCACTGCCTCTTAGCTCGGGAACCTTGAAGCAAGTGAAATCACCAACAGTGTATGACACAAGGAGACTTCTTCTGTCTTCCAGAGCGACTCTACGGACCAAGCTCAAAATACAGATTTCAAAAGACAACGATCGAGTGAAAATTAAATCAATTTTAAATCGGTGAAATTTCTCTCCAAGACAAAATTCGGATTTTCGAATGACCTTCGTTATTTTTGGACAAGGATAATCCTCGAATAATAATCGGGTAGGAATCGAAATAAATTAGACTCCAAAAGACGACATTCAAGTGTGCGAACAGTCGTTACTAGACAAAAGATACACCGTCACGAAATTATCAATTGCCTTTTGTTCCAAAGTTGTAATATTTTCTCAGTTTCAAGTATATTTAAGTAAAACGAAATAGGAGGCAAAACAAATAATAAATTTGTTACTTTTCAATAATTTCTATCCAGCGATATCACACCGACGAGTTGAAGAAGAAAGCGATTCGGTCACTCGTTATGGTCCGCAATCAGTTGCCAGCGCAAGTGATTAAAGAGATTTACAGTAAAATCTCGCAAAATCTAATTATTAATAATCAGAAAATTGGAACAGGCATTGGCGAACGTTTCGCGAGATAAAAATTTGTATCTCCAAACAATCTCCGAGTCGGACCGTTGTTGTTAGACAATAGGCAGCATCTAGAAGCCATCAGGTGTCTGCGTGAGGATACGCGTGACCTGTGACACTACTTTCTTTGCCAGTCGATGGTTTCGCGTCGTCCCTCTGAATCGTTGACAAAACCGTGAAAAATCGATCTCGAACTTGATTTCCCACGGCGAGCTGCAACGAAACAAAAGAACGGAGAACAATGCCGGTGCGATCGCGTGATCACGGCACGTAAGGCTGGCAGATCTCTCGAAAATCATTGGGGATTCGTGGCACGTGGCGATTCGCATTCGTACGAGCAACCGAGTGCTCGCGAGTGTTTCGACGAGGCGTGTGTGGCTTCGTCGTTGTTCCCGCTTGCTGGACAAGCGACGTGATAGTTGGGGAATCGTCGCGAGCCACCTGGTTTTCCTGGAACTGTTGACGTGGAAAGATCGTCAAAATCCCGGGTTCACGCTTCTCCGATGACCCACGCGCTAAACCTTGACACGCTGTTTAATATTAGTTGTTGGTGGCCTTCCAAATAGCTTGAGGCTCTTGGAATATTTGTAAACTACTTCACCGTGGCTACAGGCCTGACATTTACGTATATCTAGCGAGTATTCCTCGCGCTGAAGAGAAAGAGACGCGACTATAATGGTAGTTGTATAAATACAGACTGTGTGGATGTTTGTTCCGAATTAAAGGGTGAAGAGAAACTCACACGGCGAAGCGCGATAACAGACGTTTGGCGGTTTTGGTTTCTCTGTGTCGGTGCGGTGTGTCGATCTTGAAAGTGGATCCGACGTGTTATAATGGCACCGGCTGCTACGTTAGACTGGTCCGAGCCCTGCCAGCACTGGCGTTATCCGAAATTCTGCCCGTCTGGCCAACAGAAGCATGAGAGAGCGAAGAGCGCGATGGAATTGAGCAGCAAAGAAGCGAACACCGCGTACAAAAAGTTCTGCAAGTTCCTCCGTCGGCTGAAGCACAAGAAACGTAAGTTTTTCGTCTGGGAAAATCCGTTCTCGAACGGAGAACGATCGTTGGCCCCGAGGGTTAGGCCTCGGTTCTGTTACGCGAGAAGAGTATCTTTTGATTCTTCACTTTCGAAAAGCTGAATCTTTCTTCTATTCTTCTCCGTCTTTGCTCTTTCAGTCTTTTTTATTTTTGGTTTTTGTCCTTTCGTGGAAATTAAAAGAAGATTCGCTGTTTGACATTTCGAATTTTTAATTACAGCGTATTTGAATCGTGTCGAGATATTGTCAATCCTATATCCTATGATCCTTTGATTATTGCTATGTGAATCTTTGTCTCACAAACCAGTTAAAATATTGGTAGGAAATCGAGGTTCGAAGGTCTTAATTACGGCGTGTTTGAATCGGGACGTTACTAAATCTTTCGTTTCGTAGAAATTATCAGTCGAAATCTCTCTGTTCGAGATTCGGAAATTATAATTAGCACGTTTTCAGAGTCTTGTCGTACGAGAATTGTACAAAGTCTCCTTGTTTAAAGTGTAACATTTTTATATTCCCCGGTCGTTTCGTCGAAAATGTTGCCGAGAATTTCATCGACGTAACATATTTGCGATCTGTGGATTCTAAAATTTTCTTTTATACGAATTGACGAAAATTCCATTACTCGGGACTTGGAATCTGTAATTGGAGCAACTTCGAATATGAAGATCTCGGTTTGACAATTTCTGACAATACTGTTAATTATTCTTGAAGTCATTGATCATTAACTCGGTCGATCGGATCCGTAGGCGTAATATATTCACTGTTTCGACCAAGTTTGACTGCTCTTTAATCTCGTACTTGTACACTAGTAGTCGGAATATTTTAAAGTATAATGAACCTAGGCATTATCGTTAAATTATTCAACGCCGGTGAATTATTCTTGCTTTTCAAACATGTCAATCGCTCGAACGCGAGTCGACGCTATTTTCGACTTTCGATGAAACGGGATGCATCCTAACAATATCTCGCGTAAATTCACAAATTTATCAAGAAGCAGACGTTTTAATAAGTGGAAACAAACATTTAAAAGAGAACACTTCGAAATTGACTTGATACACGCTGTTACTATATTTTTACTTTGAAATATAGTGTAACATTTTTCGTGTTACGCGACCAATTTTCCAAAGAATGAAAGATACGATAGAATTTGAAACTGTTGCATTTTCTGAAAATTCTAATTAGACATTCAACTTATTTTTTGACGATCAAAAAAAAAGAAATTCTAGCCTGCTAAATCTCGTAACTTTCATCCACCGAGGTATTATCGTCAAGAAAATAAGAAAACAGTGACGCACGTTCTCTCCAATAAAAAGACGTTCTATTAAACAAAACCTTTACTCGCGCTTTGAAAAAAAAAAAAAAAAAAAGGCGGTCTGCCATTTGAGCGGGAAAGGTTAGAGAAACGCAAGACGGATGGGCAAAGAAAGAAAAACTGTTCGACAAGAAGTAATACACCGACCCACTGACATTTATCCCTTGTTATTCATATTTATTTTCGTTATACACGCCGACCCTCAGAAATTATTTTCTCATATGTCAAAAGCTTTGCTACGTCAGCCTCGACGCGTTTACGGCGAAGAAAAAGGAAGAGAAAAAAGGAAAGCGGAGGCGAAGTGATTTAAATTTGCTCTCGATGTTATACATACCGATCAATCCTTTATCCCCTTGTCGTTTGCCAAGGGTTTTTCAACCTTTGTGCAATTAACTCTTCTTCTCTCTTCGCTGAATTTTCATCTTTATGCATTTTTTTTTTGGAAAATGTGCACCGTTCACGTGATACGTAAAGATATGTGAAATATCCGAAATATACTGCTCTCTGCAATATTATTGAAATACATACTACTCTCTGTAATATTTACAATTTATCGTTTTGTTTAAAATAAACGCAACAATTACTTATTTATTCTTTATGTATTTGTGGAAAATTTCAAAGTGCGAAAATGCTCCTATTTCGTGCAGCGTGTAATAATATGTTGAAAATGATAATACCTAACGAGTAAAACAATTCTCGAGATACGACGCTTATTTATTACTTTCCGTGCGTTTATGGAAAATTTGAAAGTGCATAAATACACACAGCGTGCAAAAATATGTAGATGAAACGTTCAAAATATAATACTTCTTGCGATACTTAATAAGTAGAGCGATTTTCTACTTAGGTTTCGTTTTTTCTAATTATCTTCGTAGAAATGTAAAGTTGGACAAACATCCGCCAGTCTGTTACATTTGGTGCATATGAAATGTCGTCTTTCCAAATAAATCGTTAACCAATTCTTCTCAGAATGTTACATACTTGATCAATTTCTCACGCGATTTCATAACAGGTGCTCCTATGATAGATTGTTAATTTCAATACTCAGCAGTTGTTCAAATGAAATAGTCACTGTTTCTGTCAAGATAATTTCACGAATTTAACTCCGGTTTCTAAAATAATTTACCCTACGGTAAATTATGATGGAACAGAGGATGAACGAATCTAATCTAGTCCGAACGCACACGTTGTAATTTTCATGGTACAATTTCTAAATTGCAGCTTTCGTACTAATTGTTCGTTATAGCCATTGACAAGGTCTCCATATTTTTATTGTAAATCTTTTCAATATCTTACACGTACAATTTACAGCAAATCTCTTCATTAACGTGATTGATATTCGACAAGAGGGTGAAACTTAATGGACGCTTAATCTTAATTTAATTAATGGATCTAATTATGTAGGTGCTAATTTGACATTAATCGTGAGTTAGTATGTTAATCATATCTTTCTCAATGCTCTGAACCATCGAAGGACAGTACCAGCAGCCAAAGTATTATTTAACTCTGCTACGTTCTTTCAATCATTTCTTACCCAGTATAACAAATATCTATGAATATACACGTGAAATTTTTATCGACACGCACGTGTCCTCCTCCGTTCGATTTTGTGTTTGAATTTGCTCTTTATTTACTAAAACGATATCAAAATTGAAGTAGAAAAATTCATTATCGTTAGGAAATGAAGAAGAAAAAAAGGTGATAAACTGCCTCGATTCCTTATCACCCAAGGACGCGTGAAATCTCAGAAGCAGCGATCGTTTTTGCAAAGTCTTGCAAAAATCGGAGTTTGTTTTCATCGCGACTTTCGAATCACCGTCGTTGCTTTATCCGCGACTTTCGCAGCCGTATAATATTTAAACGACGTTCGACGACGCTTTCGCAACCGTGCATTGTCTCGTTCGATTCGCGTCAAAGGAGCTGCTATGCACGCCGATCTCGGCGCATTCTGTATATCGATTGTGTGAATACTTCAAGAGTTATGGAAAACTTCATCGACGCGATATTCTCCCGCGTTTCGAGAGTTTCGATTTTAGACGAACCTTGTGCGCAACAAGACGCGAATGATTAATAAACAGACTAACCATTTTCTTGAAGCTGATCTTTGACGCAACTTTTTGCAACTTCTCGTGCAACTTGGAGCAAAATAGAATTTAAAAAAAAAAGAAAAAATTAATGAATAATCGTTACAGTTTGTTCGTTGAATCTCTCAGTTGATCTGTTACAATCTTTGGAATTGTACTGTCCACTATACAAAAAAAAAAAAAAAAAAAAAGTCTCCCGAGGTGGCTTTTGATTTCCAGTGAAAATGATCAGAAATACTCCACTCGAGTCTGTAGAGTACGAGGATCGTGGAATCGCAGAAATAATTTTGATCAGAAACTCGTTTAATCGCGCAGCGCGATGTGTCACCGTTTTATTTCAGCGACGATTCGCTGAAGCACTACTTTCGTAAAACTCGCCGCGCGAAATCGCTCGCGTTGGCTGAATCGAGCTGAAATTAATGACGAAGCTAGAGTAGAAATGCACGTTTCAAACTGCGTCGCGGCATTGCTGCAACGTTGCCGATTCTCGAGTAAGAAAATTTACTTTATAGACAAATTTATCCGCTGCACACGAAATTCGACGAGTTAGAAAAATCATACGACCGTTAAACGCGCGATAATTAATATATATATTTATACTATCGCAAAACTAACTATTGTGACCTGTGTAAAATTAAAAGAGCTGCTGGTTTCAAGCCAGAAGTTCTTTTTTTTTTTGACTCGTGGCAGCTGGCTAGGTGGCAGAGGGGCCTGTTTATCAGCGCAGAGCCTGTGTCTCAAAGAAAACGCGATTATTCTACCCCGTGATCGTGCAGTCGCTCGAAACGATGCACCATTGAGCCGCGGTGGCTTGTGCATCGTCGTTGGTTGGCCGCAAAATGTCACATGGTTGTCGCTGCGGCGGTACGCGGCCAGGAAAAAGGTCGTGAATCCTCTGATGCGCGTGTAACGCGGTAAAAGGGTGGCTGACGTGCATCCGGATCCTTGGCTGCACTTTTTTGTCGCACGCCGGATTTAACCGGCTTTTGCCACCGATCGCCATTGCTTGACCCATTTTTTCGCGCTCCGCGTGTCCCTAAGGATCTCTTGACAAAAACTAGGGGATTCTAGTTACCTCGTGCTTCTGGGGAACCCTAGAAGTTAACCTCTTGCGCTGGAACGACATGCCACGCGCGTCGAGAATTGTTCGTCCAAATATTTCGCAATATTTTCTCGATTTTAAGTATATTTAAATGTCACCTAGGCAAAACTGATTTATTACTTCTTAATCATTTCTATCCAGTGATATCTATATACCGACGAATTCAAAAAGAAGGCGACGAATTATTGTATACGGTCGCCCGTTATAGTCCGCAAACCAGTTGCTAGCGCAACGGGTTAAATTCGAAAACAAAGTTAATTCTAGGTACTTGGCTCTAGGAATGAATCGTGTCAAAATTGGAAAATTGTGTACGTAATTTCAATACTTTGATACGTGTGTAATTTGCATGTTTAATACAGCACTACAGTATTTAAGTAACAGTTTGTACAGTGATGGTGTGTAAAAATTGATATACAATATTGATGTTAGCATCGCTATTTTCGAGCGTTGGTAATGCTTCGCACCTCTGCTTGGCCGACTCTTCGGTCAACTTGTTTGCGAGATGGAACTTCACGGTCTAATTAGGAGTTTGGTGCCGCTTTGAAATAACCATTCGCCGTTTCGCGAGTTTCGGAGATGAGCAAGTTGTCAGAAGTTTCGTTAGAACCAAGGTTAGGATACTTGTGTATATATATATATATATATATACACACACACGCATACCTGTATAATATCTGGTCCAAGGTCTGCAAAATTCCTATTGGCGATGGGACTAATCTTGGATCAACCTTCTGGGTACTTTGTCTTTTAAATCACAGCCGAGATATTCCCAGCCACCATACACAAATCTCGAGTTTTCCTATTATTAGCAGATATATCTAGTTATCTCTGTTAAATATAGCAGAGTCGTCTCCTGTAACTGAAATGTTCTACTTACTTTTTGATATTAAATTGCACGTGTCTAAATGGAGAGCAAGGAAATTTATGTGGTTATTGAAGAATGTTATACCTATTTCTTTCAACTGCTGAATTTAATTTAATTTCTTGTACACGTAATACAATATAATCAGATGATAGAGTGACTACTTTCTTTATATTGAATTGCATGTATCTAAATGGAATCTTTGATTAAATATAATTATTACTTTCGTTTAGATGTTTAACAGTGCTATATTCTTCTTAGATGCTAGGTTATTTAACTTTTTGCAGCCAGGAAATTTTTTCAATATCCATATGTACTTGTTAATAATATTCCAAGAATTGCCATATAATGATTGGCGAAATTATTACAGAACATTTATTATTTATTACAGAGCACTTTTACTGATAAAATGTTCGGAGCCAACATGTAAATGCACACAAAAGTTACTTATTGAAAGGAGCTTACTTATTTAATGCTTTTTGCTAGTTTAAAGATATTTATTGCAATCGTACATTTAATAAAACGGCAGTCTGAATCTATGATCTTTGCAAAATGCGCGAGTCATCATTCTTCATAAGGCTGATGAAAGGCAGAAACGATGATGTTGCAAACACTATGTTTTAAATTTATCTCGAAGTAAGTGAACATTAACCTTGTAGTTACGTAACAGAATAGAGAAATTAATAAAAGGTAAAATCGATCAGTCCGGTTTCCGAAAAGATTCACGTACTTGCGCCGAATATCTCGTAATCTCTGCGCGTGTTCTGCAATATGCTTCAAACTGGACCAACATAATCGCGACGATCTCGCAACAATGTTAATGAAGTATCAACCTGTTTTACATAACGCGCTTAATGCACTCGTAAAAAACAATTCGCATAAATATTCAAACACAACTTCAAGAATAACATATTTTTCTACAATCTCGAAACCTTCGTACTTGCTAGAAATCGCCCGATCTGAAGTTTCTTCAGCAACGATCGACCAACGATCGTCCTGCTCGCCGTGAATCTGTTCCCACGTCACGTAAATGTGACGAATTTTCTACGCGTTCGTATTGAAAGAGAGAGAGAAAAAAAATTAAAATTCTGATATACCGCGCGTGAAAAAGAAATAATTAGAAGAGTACGTGCAACGATCCGGGACGAGGCAAAGAAGCAAAACGATACCGAGGAAGAAGGAAAGGTTAACCGAAGATGTTGGCGGAATGTCAGGAAGTAAAACACGGTGCACGTGGCATGTTATCGTTGGCTGCCTCTCGTTTCCGATCCGTACGATCGCGACAGATTCATCGGCGTTTCCGTTACGGTGTCGGGCGAATTTTCGGTCCCGGTTGTGTCGTGTTCAACAACGCGACTGAATTATGGCGGCGCGAGGTTATTTTCAGCCGCGGTTCAATGAGAAAACCGGTCTGTAAACGTCGGGGCCTCGCATTATCCTACGTCGCATCTTATCAAGGTTATCCCTCTCACGCGCCAGCTGCCACATCCAGCAATAGAATAGAAGAATCGTCAATCGTCTAAGAATCCAATGCGTTGCGAACTGTAACTCTTTCCATTTCGTAGCTCTTTTCATCTGGCTGTATTATCACGTACACGTGTGCGGGACGAGGTGGTTTTGTTCACGTAGGTAAAATGGTTTTTCTTTTCTTAACCGCGATTCGTTTCACGCTTTGATCGACGACAGCCTTGTGATTTGAAAGTAAAGCACACGAGTATATCGTCTCGAGTTAGAATAACTTCAAGGTAGTTTGAAATTTCGCACATTTTGGTGTAAATTGGATCCAGAATTGATTGACTCTTTGCGGTTCGAGTATTTTAGTAATAACGATTTATATAATGAGTCATAGTGGATAATAAAACATTGACGAGGGACTAGTTGTAGGTTGTAGACTTTCTCCTGGACTTTTGTGTCGAATAGGAAAGTCGGATTATTTCTGAAAATTGTTTCAAATTCAATAGTGATAATTCGTGACTCGTAAGATTTTATTCAACATTAGCCACAAGAGCCTAATATTATTATTCTCAGGATGAGCATTGAGATTATTTAACGATATAAACAGAATTCTTTAAAGTTCAAAAAGTTCTCGAAGTCTCTGAAACGTGGTTCCCCGCCATCGACAGTCAAACACAGTTCTAAGTACTTCGAGTCTCAGCCTGACCCAAATTGTTTCACTTTGTACTATGTATAGTAATAAAGTTGCTTCGATTTTTATTTGTTGGACGAACGAGGTACGATTAAAACGAGGTTGAAGCATGAAAATGCGCGGGAAGATCGTTTGCTCCTTGACGAGGCGAATGATGATTGTCGATAAGAGGCCGCCGATCGTAACTTTTCCTCGATAAAACCGAATAGACGATCGTGCTATTTCGGATGGTTCGCGCTATTTTCACGACGTGCCACGGCTATTTCAGCTGTACACAACTTGTTCGATCTGACCGTGTTGTGTTTCACATTCTTTCGCGTCTGACTACGTGTGAACGGTCCTCGAAATTGTTTTCAAGTTTGAGGCCAGAGTAGTACTATATATCGAAAATCGATACAAGTGCAGCGAAACAAGAATCTACATTTGTATCTTTAATCCCTTAAGGATTCGTTAAATTTTTTTGCTTGAAAAAGAAACAGCATTTTTCCATTTTATTTTACAATATATAAATTTATATTGTATTATGTTGTATTAAATGTAACATAATAATTGTAATAATTAAATATTACATTACACATTAAATACTATATTTATTAGAAATTCAATGAAAAGATCTATATTCATTTTAAATATAGTTGTATTACATTTACTTTACATTATATGTAATACAAATTAGGCTTATACAAAATTTAGGATTATACAAAAATACAGATATGTTCATAATTTTATATCTCACAGGACACATATCAGATTCACTTTATCGTCAGTCATTTTCTTGCTATAAAAAAAAAAAGATTCAGTCGTTCTCTGTTTGAAAAATTTATACGCCAAGAGTTTTAAAATATCGAAACTTTTCTGAACACAAGTGTTTACTGAATTCAAATCAGTCAATGAATTTCTTGGTACCACCAGTCGCCAGGTTATTAATGAATCCTGTGGCAGTCAACGTGCTAGACAATAACACCCATCTCATAAAGCATTTCATAAAACCTTCAGAAAGTCGAATCAGTGAGCATGATGAATCCCTATCCCTTCGTCGAGTTAACTATCTCACCTTTCTCTCGTCTCTTTCTTTTTCTTTTCTTTTTTCCTCTCTCCTCTACGACTCCGAATCGTAACCTATACCTTTCCCACTTTCTACTCGTACTTTACCATTCTGGTTTTTCGATTGTTTCTATGGGCGGTGTGATGTATAATGCAGATAGAGATGGCAACAAAGTCACGACGGTGGTGGCTACGCCTGGTGCTGGTCCAGATCGTCCACAAGAGATCTCCTACACAGACACTAAAGTAATCGGTAACGGCAGCTTCGGCGTTGTGTACCTAGCGAAACTATGTGACACGGAGGAACTGGTCGCCATCAAGAAAGTTCTCCAAGATAAACGATTCAAGGTAAGAGGAACATGGATTTTCTTGACGTTTAAAATTTACAGATTGAATCCACTGCCATTGTGGGATAGGCACATTTCTGAGTCGAGTTGTGCAATTTGAATAATTTAATTTAAATATTTATAAAATAATTTAAAGTAATTGAATTTTTTACTATAAACTCTAATTTAGAGTAATAATATATATGTATATATTATTTTACTTTTTATTTCGTTATATCAACTTTAAAAATGGTAGAAAGGCAGCAAAGATACGTAATTGATGATATTGAGAGTTATGTAAGCGAATTTTACAAATTTCACGAGTTTGTTTTATTTTTAATCGAAACGTAGAGATAGCTTGTGATCAGGTTATCGAAAGAGAAAAATAAGAAACGACCTATCCATTGTAATACAGTATTTCAAGAGACATCCGCAGATTAGTGAAAAGAAAATATCCTCTGCAAAGGGTTGATCTTTAGTCTAATTTCTTATTTGTTCGCCGCTGTGCTGATGAGAATTAAAAGTTATTAAGTCAATAATTTACTTGATAGATATAATTAAAAGTACGGTAATCGATATTGCGCGTAAAAATAGTTTTAAAGTAGTTCAATAAGAAGTTTCAATTGGAATTAGAAAGTTATAATTGAAGACTTGCGGGGCGAGTTCATCTAGTCTAAAGCGATCTAATTGTAGATCACGAAGTAGACACTTGCAAGAAACGCGAAGTATCGAAGTAATAATATAGATCATTTAATATTCGTAATTTACTACAGAATCCATTGAAATATTTAAAAAATTAAAAATGTAATGGTACTGATAATTGATAAGTGTGCGAATCAGAAAGAAGTTACGCTTGTCTTGCGACTCGACTCGTCACAATCGAAAATATTTTTCGATGAAAAGAATCATTCCGTATTAAAGATATTTCAAACGAAACGCCTCTTAAATTAATTACTTTATAATTCTACCATTGAATAGCGAAAGAATAGAAATAGAAATAAATAATTTTAATTAAACATAGTGAAACGCAGCAAGGGAGATTCATAACGAACGATTTAGAAAGTAACTGTATTTTTTTATCGTGAAGTTTAATTAATCATGAAATTTAAACGTACAATTGCAGATGATAAATTCGCAGATCCTTTATTCCTGACTCACAGCTCAGAGTTGCGAAATAATGTTCAACTTGGGATTACAGTTCGTCCGATAGCGCTAGTCATCGTTCATACCTGGACTTTAACGATCGGATTGACCAATTTGTATTTCACTCCGGCAGAAAATTAGTAGAAATTATAGTGCAGGGAAGAGACGAAGGTCCGGATAGAACAGATGGATCCTTCTTCTCCTAGATGGAAATACACAGGCTTGATCAAAACTAGGCGTCGTTTCCTAACGCGTATTATAGTAATCCCGCGATTCGAGGTAGCTGCGATTCAGAAACAACAGGGTCTGCGAGAGCACAGCCCTATACTTAAAACGACATTCTCGTTTTTTAAATCTTGGAATACATTTGCAAATTCTACGATATCCTTCTATTATCTTTATATTTTTGATTGAAAGTCGTAGAGGTGAAACAAAAAAATACGCAGAATGTTTGAGCAAATTGGAGCCATGGCATTTCGAAATAGAACGAGTTCTTTATTCAATTTACCTTTAATTCGTTTTTTTTCGGTGAACGATGTTTGAGCCACTTATACTTCTTATAAATAAATAAAGATCGCAACCTATCAATCGTTGATCCAAATTTTACTCTCAGAGTCACTTGTATAGTGTTCAGCATATTAAATTCTACGTCCTTTTTGTACATTAAAAAATATTTTGTATTCTTCAAATTTTATGACATTCTGCAGTTTTTAGTGGTGTCTATTTTATCGTCATAAAATTTGAAATGGGTTTCTCTTCGAATGGCGATCAACGAGACACCATCTTCCATATTGTCTGTAACATATCGTGTGATATTATGGTTGTTGGAAAATATCTGAAGGATGAAGTTTGTGTGGTTATTTTAAATTTTTAATCAATAAATAGGTAAATTGAATTATGTTTGAAACAGTCATGCCAGTAATTCAAACTGTCTCCTGCTGTTACGAGATCCACGATTTAGTTTTGTCGTTCGATCCAAAGCGATTGAATGATGGCGCGTGAACTCACTTGTCGATGAAATTAGATTTATACCGCGAGATTCATAAAAAGCGTTTAAAAAACGTTAATCCGCGACCTTGATCTGCGTATTAAATCTGAAACGGCAGCAACAACAATTTTAATTAAAGATAAGAGAAGGCAAAACGCGAATTAATCGGATTTTCCCTTCGTTTTATTTATAGAACAGAGAGTTGCAAATTATGCGGCGTCTCGAGCACTGCAACATCGTGAAACTGAAATACTTCTTCTACTCCAGTGGCGATAAGGTAACTATTTGCCATACGGCTTTCCCTAAACGATAATTCCGTACACTTCGATTGAAATTCTCAAACTTGTAACTGATTGTTGTCGAACAATATTACATTGTACGATCTAGCTCGTAAGAATGTCTGACTTTACACTTTCTCGAGCGTTCTTTGCATTACGCAAGTCTTGTCCCTTGATTCTTTCTCTCTTTTATGTTTTTTTTTCTTTTTCTTCTATTGTACTCACGATACGTGGTTATTTTCAAAAATACTGGAATAGTAACAAAATTTGAATATATAGCGAGGCTTTGTGTGATATATAATAAGTGTGTTACAAAA
Source organism: Tetragonisca angustula (assembly GCA_036937485.2). Taxonomy (NCBI): domain Eukaryota; kingdom Metazoa; phylum Arthropoda; class Insecta; order Hymenoptera; family Apidae; genus Tetragonisca; species Tetragonisca angustula. The sequence goes on from JAWNGG020000014.1 coordinate 394,241, forward strand.
ATAAATTATAGGAAGCTATACTTTTGTATATTTTTCTTTTTTTTTTTTTTTTCATAATTTTCATATTCTATCCTCAAGTAATAAATATAAATGAAAATAAAATTGCTTATATTTTATTATTATGTGGTCGTTATATTTTATAAATAATCCATACAAATCTTTTGAATATTACTATTTGAACTAATGGCGATGCTTTGTTGCTACATTATTAATTTTTTAAAATCGATTTCACCGTGATAAAGTAACGATACAAGATGCAATCGTTGTTAAAAACGCAGAAATAGATGTCCAAATAATTTCGAAGATTCAAGATATAAAATGTTTGTTACTGTTCGAATATCTTCGAAAGTAGCTGCAGCAGTAGAGCGATACTTTTGATTTCATTCGAATGAATACACAATGATACACGAAACGCCAAGTATTCGTTGTTAGTTTTAATGCATGCGACGTTGTTGTGTTATTTTGTAGAACATCTTAAACGCAACTAATCCAGTTTTTCATGTGGACGTAAGTGAACAAGCGAGTACCCAGTAGTTTTGACGGAGAATCCTTTTTTTGAGAGAATCTAGGCAGTCCCGCTTACACATAGACAGATTAGCGACAAAAAAAAAACGATAACATACGTTATCGTTGTCTCAGCCAGTCGCGAAGACATCGTAGAACACTAAATCCGAAGTCTATAGCCTGAGTCAAAGAACTTCGTTGCTCAAGGCCGTCCAACCCCTACCATCGATCAAAGCTGTAATCCCCACTCCTATCGGTCTATCAAACATCGATTACCACGTGTGTTGCAGTTCCAATTGTTTTTGGAATTTTTTACTTTTCTAAATAGAATGGTTTTACGAAGAAATACAGCGCTATGCGAGTGGCTTAGACTTTGCGATTAATTCTATTTTTCTAAGAAATACTCTTCCATGTGATATTAATGAAAACTAATTGTGTTTAACTATTGCTTTTCACGCTGTTACTATTTATAGATCTTAGCTTTTATTGCTTCGTAAATTTTTAGAAATCAATTATATTTTATCGTTGCATTCGTGATATTACTGATATTATTTTTGGAATTTTTTAAGAAAAAAAAAAAGAGTCAAAAATATGAGCAGGTTATTTGAAACAATAGAAGTAAATTAAAATATCAAATATTTAATAGTCATTCGACAAAGCAAGTTCACGGTAAATACAAATTATTTAGAATCGTATCAACATTTTTCAAATAAACATTTCCAACGATTAAAGTTACAAAATCAAATTAATTGTCAGAAAGTATTTTGAAAAGTAGCAACAGATTGAAAAGGATATGGGAATTTCCAGAAAGTGAGTAGTCTAAGATTCTTCCATAGTACTGTACAATCTATAATCCTGCTGTTTTTGGTTTTTAACTTTTGGTAGCGGAGCGTACCCTTGAGTGACCGTGTTTTTGATTCAAGCTGCAGTAGCTAATGCAGCTTGACTAGTTCTAGAAAATAATGAATTACGTGTGCACAGTTCAAAGGTATCACGCACGTGAGTCGCCATGTAAAATTCATGCTGTTTGATCTCTATGACGAAACGTGCTGCGCTAGGCAAAAGAATTTTGCTTTCGAGTTGCGTGTGCCTTTGAGACGGCACACCTTCTTGCATATGTTAATCGTATACTAACAATCGTTTTTGCGGATTTCTTTTAGAAGGACGAGGTTTATCTGAACCTAGTGCTGGAATACATACCTGAAACTGTGTATAAAGTCGCTCGGCATTATAACAAAAGCAAGCAGACCATACCAATCAATTTTATTAAGGTAACTTCATCAAACGATCATCTTTAAATTTCATCCTGGTTTCGTACAAATGAATGATATATTTTTCGAAGAAATTTCGCGAACAATCTTTAGAAGAAAGTTTGATTGTTATTTAAGTAATTTGATTTCAAGTGAACATGAAGAAACGTAGCGAGAAATTTATTTGAGTATTATTCTCTGAATGATAAAGTTTACATACTTCTAAATTCCTTACATAAAGATATTCTTTCAGGTATTCCGTACTTAATAATTTCAAAGTATCTTTATCTCAGTCAGCCGTAATTTTCTTGGTAAGGAAAAGCTCGTTTTCGACGTGTCGGAAATCACAAAATTACTAAACTTTACGTACAATTATCCACAATGATTTGCAAACGTGTTTAAACACTTTGAACTGATAATTCAGTCATTACAGGTGAGATGTTTTTAATTTTTTCAACAGTGTAAATATTCTTTCGTGCTTTCAGTTGTACATGTATCAACTGTTCCGCTCTCTGGCATATATCCACTCGCTGGGGATTTGTCACAGGGACATCAAGCCACAGAATTTACTCTTGGATCCAGAATCCGGCGTGTTGAAGCTCTGTGATTTTGGATCGGCTAAACACTTGGTCAAAGGAGAACCCAACGTGTCTTACATCTGTAGTCGTTACTATCGCGCGCCTGAATTGATCTTTGGTGCTATCGATTATACCACGAAAATCGGTACGGCCATTTATACAACATTTTTATTTTCATCGTTCTGATATTTATCATTAGTAAAATAGTATATGAACAACTTGAGAATAATAATTCAAAAATAGGATATTACATACATTTTAATATTTATTACATCGTAGCTTCATCGTTTGTTTATATACTCTTTTTGTTTCGATTTAATCTCGTAGTATAATATGTAATAATCTGTTATATCTTATTTGTAGTAATATTTCAACTTTTTTTAATTTTGAACGATTATTTTTTCAACTGCTCATATACCATTTTTATGAATCTAAAATACTTAATTGTGAATATTTGCATATTTATAAGAAGATTTAAATTTCTTTAGTCAGTGCTTAAGAAAATACAAATTTGCATAAACATCCGTAGTCCATTTATTACATTAGAGACTGAAAGATTAGCTAGTAAAGCGTCAAGTCGATGTACGGCTGTAAATGTAATAAAATAATAATAAGTGATGTATAACGAAAGAGAAGATAAAAATAATTTATTATATAATTTTAACAAAAAAAAAAAAAAGTTTCTTTCGTTTCTATTTTGTGTAATTAAAAAGTTTTATTACGTTCGTAGATGTATGGAGCGCAGGATGCGTAGTAGCAGAATTGTTGCTTGGTCAACCAATATTCCCCGGCGATAGTGGTGTGGATCAGCTGGTTGAGATCATCAAAGTGCTCGGCACTCCTACGCGAGACCAGATACGTGAGATGAACCCCAACTATACCGAGTTCAAATTCCCACAAATTAAGGCGCACCCGTGGCAAAAGGTACCCCATCATTCGATCTGCATACTCGTCACATTACGCATTGTCAGTGCGCAAAACGCAACACCATCGAGATAGTTTTTCGCGTACTTTTCGTAACTGCGTACGTGTTTTGACAATTTCGTGACTAACAGGGTAAAGTTGGTGAGACGGTATGCACTGGTTTGAATAATTTAAAATTTATATTTGCAATATTTGAAGTATTTATAACTTCCAAAATTTTATTCTCGTTGGAAGTATTACACCTTGGAGAGATGAAGATTCAATTTAACATTTAAATATTTGACATCTGTCCAAATATGAATTTAAAATTAAAACGAAATTATTGTGAAATGGTGTTGTTCGTATATTTAATTTTCAAAATTTTATTTTCATTAGAAATCATATCTTGGAGAAATAAAAATTTAATTTAAAATTGAGATATTTAAAGTTTAAGCAAATGTAAAGTTATCTTTAAAAAAAAACTTGTTAAAAATAGAAAAGAAAAGAAACATAGTATTTAAATCAACGCATACTCTTCACTTTCTCTTCCAAGAGAAGCATTATGATTGGATTAATAAGATTCCTCGTGGCCACGTTGCATGAGAAAAATCGAAAAGAATTAACGAAGGAATTCTCGGAGAGTAAGACCTTGTTCCTCAGTCTTGTTCCTTCTAACTAAATGGTTTTGCTACACGACTCAATCCTAATCACATTCATCAACACATGGTTACTCGTGGTTACAGTTTATGCTTCAACGAATGAGTGGACTAAAGTGTTCCACGGAGCACCAAAAGATTAGAGTAAGTGGTCCCCTGTTAAAAAGGCAATATTTCTTTGTTATTTACTGGCTGGCAAATATTCCTTTCTTTTTCTTTTATCTATGATTATTACTAACCAGTGTAACCAACATTTTCAGCGTTAAAAAAAGAAAGACAATTAAGCGGAATATGATACTCGAATATCACTAAATCGAACGGAGGAGCGACAAGCCCCGATGACTGAAAAAATACCATCTTCATTTCAATTCTTCGCATCACAAATCGCTCAACGTGCATCTTTTCTCGAACTCACATGTAATATCCATTTTTCTATTTCTCATAATTATCTTCATCATCATCATCATCATCATAATCTTCAATCATTCTTTTTTTTTTCACTAACAAAGCAGGATTGAGCAAATTTTATTTGAAAAATCATTTTCTCTTGAATTCAAATCAAATAACTAATAAAATAATAAAGTAAATTCATTAAAGTAATCCCATTAGAGGATGAAATTTATACAATAAAGCCAGAAATTATTTGAAAAATCATTTGTAGAAACAAATACAAAATGCAGAATGAAATGAAAAAGAAATTATTTTATTCGATAGCCAAGTAATCAAATAATTTTAGAGAAAAATCATTGAAAAATATCGTTATTCAAATAAACTAAGATAGGATTATTTCAACATCTAGCCAAGTAAGATGATATGTTATTTCAAACTTCAAATTTTATTCAAATAAAATACAATCCCAAACCTGTAACAATGTCGTTAACATTTTAAATAGAAAAACAGAGTTTAATAATTCTAACATTAGAGAGAATTTCAAAGAAAGCTTGACGCTGACACGATAAATGTAACTTCTAAAATCTCGATGTATCACTTACTCTAATGTTCTGGTGGTGAACGAAAATATTTTCCAGTGTCTTACAAGAACAGTATGCATTGGTTTAGCGTTATTTTTCTTGTTTATTATTTTATTTTGTTTTTGTACATCGCAACGAGTGACGACAAGTTGTTCTTAAAACGGACATATTATGTTTGAGACCCAAATTTATTCTTTCATTTACTGTTTTATGTTTTTGTCTGTATGTCGCACATGTTGTCGATATGCATCCTATTGTTTTTTTGTTGGTCATGTATTTTATTTATCGAACAATCTTTGTACGAATTGTATTCTCTTTGTTTTGTCAAAAAAAAGCGACGAACACCGGATGAATCTGGCTGAGCCTCGGACTTCCGATCGATAAACCTTTACGCTGGAACGAATACCAGAATAGAAGCATCTCATAACTACTAATACCGACAGTAATACACCTAATACACTGATCAATTTCACAAAAGTTTCAACTGAAACTTCCAATGAACATTCTCTTTTTTTTTTTCATTGCTTTCCGATAGAGAACTTCACTCTCTACAGTTTGTGTTGCTGTGCGATTTCCTGTAACTGAGGTGAAAAGTTTTGTCGAAATCTGAATTTCCACACAATTTAAAAATGAGTACAGATCGCGTGTGGACAAAACTTTTTGTCTCAAAGAATAATCTCCCCTCGCAAGGAGATCTACCAAGAGACGATACTCTCTTTCTCTAACGAACCTTCGCTAAGAATTAATGTCAGGAAACAACGTCATCCGTAGTCGTCTCCTCGTTAATCCACCGAGAATAAATTAACCACTGAAAATCGTGATTCAAAACGGAATCAGAAAGTAAAAACGATGATGATTGCAGGTGTTCAGGGCACGCACACCCCCGGAAGCGATGGAACTGGTCGCTGGACTTCTGGAGTACACGCCGTCAGGTCGAATCACGCCGTTGGAAGCGTGTGCTCATCCGTTCTTCGACGAACTTCGGGAACAGGGCACGCGACTGCCAAACGGCCGAGAGCTTCCCCCGTTGTTCAACTTTACCGAGTACGAGCTGCGGATTCAGCCGTCACTAAACTCGATCCTAAAGCCGAAGTACATGCAGACTTCGGAGAATCCTGGAGGCCAGTCGGAGCCGGTCGCGGGGAGTAGCGGTAACTCTAGTGATAATAACGTGAACACCAACACGCTGTCCACCTCGAAGAACACAGACCCCGGCCAGTCGAATATGGCTTAAGCGCTGCTTTCTATTTTTAACGTTTAATTAAACAACAGACGAGAAAACACGAGAGCGAGAGCGAGCGAGTGCGAGAGTGACGGAAGAGAGAAAGTAAGAGAGTGTGTGCGCGCGACAGAGTGAGAAAGAAAGGAAAAACTAAGAATTCACACGTGTTAGAAACTAGCCTTAAAATGAACCGAAAAAAGAAAAAGAAAAAAAATTCAAGTACGGTTGAGAGCAAGAGCGAGAGAAAAGGGGGAGAAGAAAACAAAAGGAATGGAAGAAAAACTCGATGTTCTTCTGAGGAGGATGTCTATAACATAAGTTACACGTGAGACACACAGAGGAATCCCCCAAAACTGTAAATTTGTTTCAACGCGATGCAAATGGCGATACCGGCGTGGTATTTTAAGCTTTGTTCGCTTGAAACACGAACGACGAAATATTATTATAGAGTTAACCCGAGACGATGATCCCCCCTTCGGACAGCCCGAGATTTTTCCCGAGCGGCGTGCGCGAACGCTTGATTGCCACCTTATTGCCAAAAAAAAACCAGCATGAAGAAAAAAGAAAAAAAGAAATTGAATTCAATGTATATATATATTATAGGAACTGGCTCGTAACCTCTTTAAATGATAATCGCTGTAAGCAAAGAAAGAAACAAACAAAACGACAAAAAAATAATATTAATAATGAGCGCGAATTTTTTCTAGTTGAGGAAGAAACAAAACGATGTGTAATCTCTATCGTACACTGTGTCTAGGTAGCGCGTTAACGTCGCTTGCGTCGTCGTCATTTCATTCGAAAATATACACACCACACGCATACACACACGTACAGATACACAATCATGGCGGTTATTAAAGAGATCATCTGCTTCTTCGGGTTTTCAATGAATTTCGGGATTCAAGCAGAAAGAGATCGCCAAGCTTTCAGATTTCGTGAAGAGCATTGGGTGGGGAACGTGCGAAGGGAAGCGACAGTTCGACGTTTCCTTTTGAATGCGTAACAACAAATGAAAGGGAACGAATATCGTTGTGTCGTATTAAAGGAACACGTAGGATTATTTTCATTGCGTTCACGATCCAAAACGTTCTCGCGAACAGGGAAATTTTCACGCGGAGAATCTCACGATTGAACACATACACACACATACACATTAGTAATTTGCGTGCACAATCTGTATTTATCGTAAGACGAATTTCCGCGACGTGAGACATGCTACGTTACACGTTTAGCAGAAGAGAAAGAAGAGAACTGCGTATCTCGAGAGATTTTCGACGAGTAAGACGCGTAACGGAAGTTTCGAATCGTTGGAAATACGATAGCGGTGAGACACCATACATGTTACACACTCGTTCGTGCCTATTGTCAACCATGCTTGGACGATTCGAATCGCTATCTTTTATTTAATGAATGAATGAATTAACTCGAGTATACTCTGTTCGTTTACGAATTCAATCGTCACGCGCCATTATCGTTGTATATTTCTGTCGTTAGACAATTTCGGCTTCACCGAACGATCTACTTTTTCACATTACGCGACGAAACTCTACGCATCGAAGAGCGATTTTTTTCTTTCTTTAAATGCCCGAATAAATGGTTTCTTTTTTTTTTTCTTTTTCTTTTTACCTTTGGGACGCCTTAAATTTCGACAAGTTTCGAACGTCTTTTTCCTTTTTTTTTTTTTTTTTTTTTTTTTCCTTTTTTGTTTCTGTATCAGCGTGCGAACGTAGGGCATCTGAGTTTGTTGATTCTGATCTATAAATCTCAAATTGTTTTTCTTTTTTTTTTATATTTTTAATATTGTAACGACCGATAACGTTTCTGTAACGTCGTATGATTTTCTACAGCTGTGGATTCGTAACAAAATTTCTCGGCTCTCAAACGGATAAAAGTTACTTATAGTCGTTATGACATTTATATCTATCCGGTAGTCGCTTGAAGAATCGTAAGGTGAAGGGAAAAAGTACTGTACAAAAAAAAATTTGTACGTTACTGTACGTAAATTTCAATTCTTTGAAATGGTAACGAAACGAGAGAGAAAAGAAACCCCTATGCAGCTGAACCTTTCAAGGCATGTCGCGCGTGACTTAGCTACCATTTTGCACGTTTCTACATATCATATCGCGTCGCAAGAAACCAGTAAAGGGAGGCTGCCGATGAAAGTTCATACTGAACGACTATTCAGTTCCCCCCCCCCCTCTTTTTTTTTTTTTTAAGAAAGACGAACGATTAAAAGAACGAGGAAAACGGGGAAAAAGAGAGGAGAAAATTAAATAGTAGACAGAAAAGAAGTGAAAGAGAAAGAATGTGGAAGGGAGTGTGAGTGGGAGAGTGAAAGGAATAGCCAACGAATGAAAATGGGAGAGAAAGATATTCGTTTCAGAGTTTCTATGAACATTGATGCGAAATTATGTTTTTAAATGATCGATACGGTTTTCTTCGTTGCTCGAGTGGGATTAGGTTCAGATGAGTTTGTCGATTTTATTTTTCCTCGACAAAGAAACTTTTTGATACGATTACGAAAAGAACGATGACAAGTCCTCGTGTTCTGGTGACTGAAAAACAATTTTTCCTCTATGTCCAAAAACAAAGAAGCAAATCAGGATATTTGTCGAGATTTGTACCCATCGTGGAACTTTTATCAAATGGTGGTATTTTTCCATCGCTTATTCATGCATCATATTTATTAAGTCGGTGCAAAAATAATGGTTCTCTGTTTATAATTATACAATTTATTAATTTATTAATCTCGGAATTTTGATTTACGTGAAATCATCATTAACTCTCAAACAGTATCACGAGGTTACAAATGATTGTAGTAATTTACATTGTATTACAAAAATTTAAGATGTTTAATCATCTTCTCTATTATACAGACTAGTAATAAGAATTCCAAAATTAAACAATATAAAAGCTAAATTTTCCCGGCTCTCAGTGTTTCCAGTTTCTGGGATTCCGAAATTATTTCTAAAAATTTCAAGCGTACAATTGGCAATTTCATAGACACCATTATTTCTGCGTTTGCTTAATACTTTGCAAACCATTATATTTCTTTCTCCGTTGTAAGACAATGGATCTCTTCAAAACAAGACGTTTCAATAAGCTTGAGCAAATTCCACGAGAGTTAATTAATTTTCATTTACATATACAATCGAAAAGAATAAATAATTGCGGATTTTTATGTACTTATGGGAAATTCAAGGATGCACAAAATGCAGGATATGCATTTAATATACAAAAATATATGAAATCACTACTCCCATAGTATTTGGTAGCGAAAACAAATTTCTGCTTAAGCTTTGTCTCTTCAATTACGTTGTAAAATTCATCACATAGAGTTCGATATTTGATAATTACTATAAATTTAAATTATTCACTTAGCCGATGCACGGCTGGTTTGATGTGTCTTCGTTCTCCTTGTCGATCGACATGTTGGAGAAGAAAATGAAAAAAGAAAACACGAGGAAAATAAGAGAAAGGATCGTCAATTGAACAGGTTTCAGCGGAGATTATTAACTTTCGAGCTTCCAGGCCGAATGAAAAATCTAGGAAGAACAGTCACAGATGTAATTGCGAAAATTAGGACGAAATGTGAAACATAATAAGAAGATCACGAACGACACAAGGTATAAATTGTTCAATTAATAAAGAAATTCATTGATTTAGTTCTAATTTAATGTTTCTCGTGTTCTGTGAACATTGACTTCATTACCACGTTAACGAAGGAGAAAGATTGATTTAGAATTTGGAGGAGAGGAAAGAAACGAGTCATCGTGGCGTGATTAAATGAATAAAGTTAATTAGATGAATAATTAATAGCAATTAAAAGTGGCTTGATTCCAACATTATTTTGTTCTGTCTCGTTCTTTTTCTTCTTTTTTTTCATTTGACTCTTCCCATAGACTTGGACATTACTCGAAAATATATATACCAAGACAAATGCTACACACACACATTTTGCAGAGTGTAGGGAAGTAACAAGATGAGGAAAGGAGCCCGTGTAAAATACTGAAAGTCTATATATATATATACATACACACTTACACATAAATATACCAATAGATGTGTACACATAACACGTGCGTGCCACGTGTATGTGTATACATGCAAGTACGCAGATTAATTTTTAACGATATAGCAGTTAACGACATCGCTCCGTTGTTATAAAGAAAGAGAGAGAGAGAGAGAGAGAGAGAGAGAGAGAGAGAGAGAGAGAAAACTGAATAGAAGACGAGCGTAAAAGAGAAAAGAGAAAATGAGAGAGAAATGGAAGGAAGGAAAATGATTTGAACGAAGAGAAAGGGAAGCGGAGAGGAGAGAAAGTGTGTGAGTAATCGAAAGACTCTCCGAGAACGGCTCGTCGTTTGCCTGACATTTTCATCACCGTTACCACTACTGCAGAGACCACGACAGTTTTTCGTTCTTTTCTTTGTCTCCTTATTACTACTATCATCATGTCACACCGTTTCGAATCATCTAGTAAATAAATTGTAATAATTGTGTAAAGAAACAAAAATTAATAAAGTAATTTAATATGTATATATATGCATATATGTGTGCGTGCGTGTGTGTGGTGTGCATATGTATATACGTGCGAAAGAAAGAAAGAAAGAGAGTGAGAGAGAGAAAGAGAAAGAGAGAGAGGGAATGAGAGAGAAAGAGAAAACACAAACAGTAACTCGCAAGAGGGATATACGTATATTTAATCGAGATTCAAGCGATGGCTTTCTCGTCGTTAACCGAAGCCACGAATCGATTATTTTGCGTCCGACTCGATGCTTCGAACGATGCATGAACGTGGATATAAATATATGATATTCCTATCGAGCGTCTTTGTGCAGTAACAGAAACAAAACAAAAAAAAAAAAAAAAGAAAAAAGAACGATTATCCCCTCATCCACGAGGAATCAGAATTCCTCTGATTCACGTGTTGAGAATCACCGATGCTTGGAATTAGAGATTCACATCGTGGACCATCCACGATGCTATCCAGTAGCTACCTTCTATTTGCAAACGAAAGTTACTTCTTTTTTTTCCGCCGGCTCCACGGAAATTCCGAGATGGACCATTGATCGTTCGTACCATCCACGAGAAACGAGAAAAAGAAAAAAAGTGTTTTGAACAACCGTGGCTAAAGTAGTATATAGTTGAGCACTATATATGTTCGATATATTGTACGCTTGATGAACAGCAAACGCTTGAATTTACGATGAATTGTAGTTTATTGTTACGATCAATTCCGATTCTCTGTATCATTTCGTTCTGAGTCTTCGTATCGTGTACGACGAGGGAAAGTAAAAAAAAAAAACTCTGTAATGTGTAAGTTCGTTTCGCTGCGGAGTACACATTATCACGATAGTTTTAAGGACAAGTATGTTTTTTTAAATTATAATGGTGATTAATTTAATACGAAATTCGTCAGTGAATAAACGAATTACACGTTTGCTTCCGTTTTCGATTGGCTGGAGTGAGTCGAAGACAATGAAATAATTGTATTCCTTTTTTTTTTCTTTTTGTTTGTTTTTTTTTCACGTAATCTCCTTTCGTCACGCATGTAAAATTTGAACGAATGACGCAATAAAAATTTCGTATTAAACTTCACGTGTTATACAGGCTCAGTATATCAGTGCTTTTTGTAATCCTGAGAAAACTAATCTCATCTGTTTGTCGTACAACACCATTCTTTCGTCGTGACTAATTGACAGGTCGAATTAAAATAGAAGACAGATGTTAGACGTAATTCACGATTATTAACGATCGTTTCATTCGAATTCATTTAGGAGTAGAATGGAACCTCTCACATTCAAACAAATAGAGATATGATATAAATATTATACATATGTTATAATATCTTAGTTTTTTTTTTTTTCTGCATGAATATAAGAACATTTTTGTTGTGTTCCGAACCATCTTCTTCGTGTGCTAGTTGTAAAAAAATTCGTCCCTCGTAATATATTATAATCTCTTCTATATCGCTTTCTTCTAAAATCTTGCATTTCATATTTTAGCATGTTCTTTTCACAAAATGACATGTGAATACTCGGTGAATGAGGATTCGAATATGAGAGGTTCTACTGTAGGTATTTTTTATTAGCAAAAATTTTCGACAAATGCAATTAACTGAAAGAAAATATATTGGTCAGCCAATTTACTGGATTTCAAAATTTGCGTTCAATTTCTTGTCGCCAGAAACAAACGTCTAAGCTGCATCACGATGTAGCTAGCTGAATAGCCTATCGTAAGTGGCCAGAGTTTATACTTCATTCTGAATGGAGTGATGAATTTTAAACGCTGCACCTTCTCTGGTCCATTTTCGAAAGTAGCGTGACGAGTCACCATCTCGTGCATTCCTGATTCGTTGTAGCAGTACTAGTTAACTAGTTTTCCGATCTCAATCACGAACAGTCGTGCATGTACATAAGGATGATACTGAACAGTCCCCTTTTTACGTCGTTTAACTCTCAATTGGTATCATTGAGGCATCGGCGACCAACAACAGTTTCAATCGAGTTATTTAATTATAAAGAACTTTATTTCTGTTCCATATTTTACGTGACGCTTATTGCGTAATACGTGGAATATAAATTAATTTTGTATAGATTATCGATCGATTTATTTTCACAAGTTCGTATTTTTACATTACAAAATATTTAAATGTTTAATTATAAATATTTTTTTGAGTTAGCTAGCAAATTTGATAATTTAGATAATATTAGGTAATATTATAAACATTTCAATTCTTCAAATTTGTTTGTAATGAAATTACCTTATTCGTTGATGTTATAAAACTATTGAATTAATTTGAGATTATATTGTTATTACAATATTATATATTAAAAACTAGTTGTAAGGGTGAATTAAAATTTAGAATTTAAGAGTTAAAATTTAAATTGTTTGTTACGGAAAGATTAAGTAATTTAATTCAAATTTAATATCAGCGGTCGTCTGTGACTCAAAAATATCAATTGAGAGTTAACATAATGCCTTTCTGACGACGAGTCGAACAGAAAAGGTGTACCGACGAAGCCAAGTCTTCGAAATTTTTTAGAGGAGGATTTTAGAGGCGGATCTTACAACATACGCATACACACACACACACACACACACACACACACACACACACACGATCAAATTTTTATAAGCTTTTTACTTTTGCACCACACTAGTGATTCTGTCCGTACCACTCTTACGCGTTTCATCTTCACGTGAGGTAAGAGGCGACAAAATCGGCAAGGGAGACAAATCCCGTCGAGAAACACCATCGTAGTCGATCGATATTTAAGGGCACTTTTACTATTTTTCGCAGTTAGAGGCAGCGATGTCGGAGATATTTTTCGCGAATAAAGATGAAAAGAAAGAGAACAGTGGCAATACAAGTGATAAAAATGTAACGATAATGTCTCCTGTTTCTACGATGTATATGTATAGTCAAAGAGCATAGTCGAAACACGCGCGAGCTCTCGCGCGACTCTCTCTCCGATCCTTTTGAGATTGCCTTTTGTACAATGATACACCTTTATTTCTCCCATGTATACCAGTAACGCTTGAAGAACTCGCTTATAGGACTATAACTATAGGACATCCTCTTCAGAAGTGTATACACTATAAATATATGTATAAATATCTATATTCCTCACCGACTTGCCACAAGAAAGAATCGACCATTAGTTTCTCACGTTAGACGAAGAAAGAAACGTTCCTCAACGTGGAACGACGCGTCCTCAGCGTGAATCGTCCGCGTTATTCTTGTAAGATTCTTTTCCTTCATTTCCTTCTTTTTAAAAGAGAAAAAAAAATCCATCGTGTCGAACGATGCATCCCGAGAGTACGCTCGGGAGAAGGAGAGTTTATTCGATTTTCCGAATGAGTTCGGGGGGGGGGGTATAACTCTCGCGTGGTATTCACGCTAGAATCGAAGCTCCGTTCGAAAGACACGCAGCCGATCCTCTTCCCCGGCTGTATCGCTCTCTGTCAGAGGCTTCCATCGAACCTGATTCGATCGCCGATTGCTAACGAAAGAATCAGCAACGACGAAAACCGAAAAGTAAAAGATTATGATTTTGGGAACGCGAGGCAAACGAGGAAGAGGAACGAGCGGCGCGGAGAGATTGTAGATCATGTGACACGACGTCGATCAGAGATAATACAGTTGTCTGTGGAGTGTGTGTTTAAACCCCTTCCGGTATGGCTCCGTGCACTATAGTCGTTCACCGGAGCCTGCGAGCCTGTCGCCGTCTATAGTCACGGATGTGCTCTTGACGAATATTGACTATAACGATCAAAGGTCTCGCGAGGCTTCTCTCTCTGACTATAGTTCGCTCTCTTAGGTCTATAATACGATATATCGATCACGATCATCCTATCAACGCTGTCGTCGTTTATAGTCGCCTACGATGGCCACGATGGTTTCGAGTGGCCGCGCGGCTTGTTTATCGTGTGCATCGATGAGAGTACGGAACCGCGTACAGGCTACAGTGGCTCGTGAGCGCGTGTTTCGAGTCCGCGAGTCGATTATAGTCGCTGATCTGTATCAACTGATTCACCATGACTAACTTACATAGTCCGTAACTGAAAAAGTCTTTCACCTAAGTTAACTCGCCGTCTATAGTCGACGACGGTCTCCGGTTACTTGGATACTTGTTGACTGTAAGTCGGATTATAGTCGGCCGCCATTATACGCTTACTTAAGCTACAAAAGTTGGATATAGTCAGCGAGTGATGTGTATATTTAGGACTCTTGTTGGCTATAGTCAGTACAGTACCCGCGCTTCAAATTCTCGAGGACTGTCGGCGCGCGCGTCGCGGCGCGACTATAATCAGCAAGCCGGTACGCTTTTATATTCGCTTGCCGACTATAGTCGGCCAATCATGTATAGTCAGCGTTCGTCGATCCGACGCGCTATACTACGTAATAAACCACGACGACACGGCGAGCTGTAACAACCTCGTTTTTACTATACATGCTCTGTAAAGTAAAGTAAGCAACAAGAAACAAAAGGAAAAGAAACAAAAAAGAAAAAAAACGTCCATTTAACGCACTATTAATCATCGACAGCACCACCGTTCACTACCACCGTAAAACCGCCATACCGAGGGGGTTGCCCCGTTTACTCGCGATTATACTAGGGAAAACAAATTGTGTTAATATACATGCATAAGTATAGGTAATCCGTGAAGAGGAGCAAAAGGAGTATCCGTGAGTGTATCGAATATCCGTGATTGGCGTGAGCGAGATTCGAGAAAACGGATGACGAGAGTAAGACGGAGAAGGCGGAAGAGCGTAGTTATTGAGAAAGCAAAAATTAAAGCAACGCGTCGATCCGAGAAAGGGATCGATCGTTGTTTGGTGAGCGAGGAGAAGAGAAGAAAATGAAAATGGGGAGAAAAAGTAAAAGAAAACGAACGTGTGGCTGTGTGCGAGCGAGAAACGGAGTGCCTGAAGCGTGTGAGCAAAAAGAATACTCGTTCGCTGAAGAAATAGGGAGGGTGGGAGGGAGGGGGGGTTGGGGTAAACGAAACCGAAGCATGTACATACATATACAAGTATGTAATGTGTAAAATAACAGAGCGCATATATATGAATATACATATGTATGTATAGGTAATTAAACAAGAACACGGCGACACTACATGCGATATTAAAAGGGAGTAAAACAAAAAGAGAGAGAGAGAGAGAGAGATGAGAGAAAGAGAAATGGAAAAAAATACACTAGCGAACTCTTATTACGATATTGCTATATTCACGAAGAATTGTCACCGACTTAACTTCGAGTTATTAAAAAAAAAAAAAAAAAGAAAAAAAAGGATGGAGGAGAGAAAAAAAATGGTAAAAAAAAAAGATATAATAACGATGTTCTTCTATGAATCTTAAACGACTCTATACCGACGAATCACCGATGATTAAGTAAAAACGTCGTTCGCTTCGCTACCGTTCACTTGTCGGATGTTTTCAGTTTTACACGGTTCACACACGAAAAATAGATAAATCGGTAATCGTAGAAATAAATCAGTGGATGTGTTTTAAGCGAGGATCGAACGCCTCCGTTCTTACGGAGACTCTATATGATAATATGATTATTATTATTGTAGATTTTGTGGTTTATTTAACAATAAAACGATAACACGTTAACAGACACTGCGGTTTCATTCGCGACGATTCCGCACGATCGACTCGCTGGAGTAAGTATGAAATCAGTTGAACTCGAGTCGCGCATGGCGAAACGTTTATTTTCGAAGATATTCGTTTTTTCATGACAGGTATACATACTTGAAGAGATTCGTACACATATTAAACTTCAATCAAGTCTTTATGTTAAAAAAATATTCTTTTCGTGACAAGTATACATTCTTTATACAGGAGAAGATTCGTACGCATAAATCGACGGTGCAGGGGCAACTCGACTCCGAGAAGCTTTTCATTCCTGGCGGCTTCGCTCAGATTGATTAGAATAGTTCAGCAAATGAAAATTCAACTCTGGTTTTTTTTCTTCAATTTTGCACCGTGCAATTTTCGTTTAAAATTTACAACAAGTCGTACGTAATCTCTCGTGTATCTCTATGCCTCAGCCTTCGACTCCTGGACTTGATAGTGCTGGTCTCCGAGCTGACGAAGCAGACGACCACATTGAAACAATATAGGAGGGAAATTCTTCCGATCCGTCGATGACGTTAGAATAGCAATTGTAAACTACAAATTATTCCATCTCCTTTGGACGAAAAACGTAACGGGTCTCGATGAAACGTAATTCCGATAATCAACCCAGAAGAACTTTTCTTATCATCGCGCCACTAACCACTTCGTCTCCGTCTCGCGATTCTATGCATTTCCTGCTACAGAGGTACTGTAGCAAAGGTAGACGATACTTGCCGCAAAAATCGACGAATTTGACGTGTTCCACTCTGTTGTTGAAGAACACACCTGAAAGGAAATACTTTTA
Source organism: Tetragonisca angustula (assembly GCA_036937485.2). Taxonomy (NCBI): domain Eukaryota; kingdom Metazoa; phylum Arthropoda; class Insecta; order Hymenoptera; family Apidae; genus Tetragonisca; species Tetragonisca angustula. The sequence goes on from JAWNGG020000014.1 coordinate 411,262, forward strand.
TTAACCAAGACGTTCTTTGAGACGAGGTTGAAAAAGAATACCTTTTTGTCTTAGAAAAAATCTTATTTGTAGATGCAAAAGATATTCACAGTGATTGAAGAATTTCTTAGACATTTTTTAGCTCATTTTCCAAATCGATTAACTCCACGAGATATGATAAAAGATGCAATAATTAATGAAATAGTATATGTTCTCTTTTTTTATAATTCTTTTTCAAATTTGAACACTCAAATAAACATACAAAATATATAAAATCGTGTAACCTTGGAACAATCGTAATTGACTTCTGAAACAAATTATTTATTATCTCACGGCCAAGAAAATTATTGTCATTCAGTGGCGTTAGGTCTGATGACTGATTGTAAGAAAATTTTTTAAAATTTCTTAACAAAAAGTATCGATCAAGTGCTTTGCCACTAGAATTTGAAAAAATTCAAAAAATGGCCTGTGAACGACTCAAATGTAACTGACGTTTATCACTGAGGCTCCCTTTGCATCCAACAGTACACTTCTACATTAAATGAAATTAAACGAAAAAAATATATAGACTATTGAATACTGTCTTTTCAAAATTTGTCTCAGGAGAGTAAACATTTCAAACAATGCTCGACCATGTCCCATTGTGCGCTGGAATTCGTTTCGTGGATTTCAAACGTGAAAACAATCTCATAGGAAAGAAGTCGTGCATGCATGCGCGATAGGATAGCGTATTAATGATAATGCAGTCGATTACAATGGAGAAAAAAATCGATGTCACTGGTGGTAGAGCCGATAGAACTTTGAACTTTGAACCGAGCTTAGTCGCTGACCTTTACACTTGGAGTTGACGCAACGGTGGCCGCTGTTTAGATACTCCACCAGGTTTCTCGGTATGTTCTCCTCGTCGTATTGGATGTCGTTGGTCTTGATCACTCTGGCAGCCAACTCCAATAGTGACGGGGGATTGTGTGTCATGTCCGACACGAATCTTACTACCAGCGGATTGTCCCTCAGAGATAACTGAACGAACGAACAAAAAGATAAACGGAGAGATTAAATTAATGGTCGAACAGAGACTTTTCACTAATGTGTGATTAATAGATATTTGAAAGTATTGGATCGACGTTTAATATTTTTCGTAGCGACTTTAATCTCTTGACAGGTTTAATGGAAATCCCTTTCCTGATCCGAAAAATCTTATTGCAGTTATGCTTCTATAGGAACGTATGTCAATTTCACTACTGCGTTTAGTTTTCTACGTAGAATCTTATTTTTTTAACAAATTTCATACGGAAATAGTGAAATTTGTACTAAAAACTTTGTTAATTTAAAAAGATTACTAATATTAACTACTCTTAATATAATTGAAAATAACGTTTATTATTAGGTTATTTAGTATTATCAAGTTGAACTTAATAATTAATCATTGGGTTATAGATGATTATTGAGTTATAGATGGTTGAATTCGTACTATATTGTCTTTTTAAATAATTTTATACCACCTCTGTCAGACACTTCAACGTGATGATCTCAGTAGGCAATGTCCTCAGTCTGTTCTTGTGAAGCAGCAATGACTTCAAATTCGTCAACTTTGCTATGGAACTAGGTAGACTTTCAAGACTATTATCACACAATATCAGTGCCTGGAGAGACATCAGTTCGCCTAAGGTCGACGGTACTTCTACCAATCTGTTTCCTCCCATTGACAGTACTTGTAATCTTGAAACAATTATTGATCTTCGTATTCTAAGTTATGTTCCATGTCGCAGTTTTAATTATATTTACTTTGGAATTAGCTCTTAGGTACTAAATGTCATCTATTAATGTAAAATCAATTTTATAATATGCCTTATACATTATACTAGGTATTGTGATTATATTGATAAAACTTGAAACCAGTCTAAAGATGTATATAATAACTGCACAGCGTGAATTAAAAATAAAATAAATGTTAAAGTTGAGATTCATTATTATAATGTTTCATGATCCTCGCGAAATATATATATATATATACACACACACCTATGTATATATATAGTATATACTTCACAATAGCTATTTTTTTTATATTAGCTTCTACATACATTTTTAGATTTTTAGATTTTTAGATTTATCTCAGAGAACCAATAGAATCACGATAATAATGCTTCGTTAGAGTGCTAATTTTCAAAATATCGCATAACGTATTCATAAAAAATCTCTGTTTCAGAAGCTATTTTTTTACTTTGAACTCGGAATATTCATCGAGATCAAAACATCAGTCCAAAAACAGTCTAGTACCTTTGCAGTTTCCATACGTCTTTACTAATCTCCGTGATTTGATTGCCACCCAAATACAGGTATTTAAGCTCCGTCAGGTCAAGAACCTGCTCTGGAAAATCTGTTAACCTGTTCCCGCTGAGATTCAGCTCCCTGAGCCTCGGCAAATTTTGAAGGTTTTTCGGTAGCGAATCGTTCGTCAAATTATTATGCTTGGCGATTAAACAAGTCAATGGACAATCACCAAGGAAGTCAGGCAATCGATAAAGGCCGCAATTTGATATATCCAGTGAGTTCAAATTTGTGAACCTGACTACACTCTGTGGAATATTGGACAGCCGATTTTGATGAAGCAGTAAAGTGTCCACGTGCTCCGGACTCTTGGCATTGACGAAATGATCGTTCAGCAACTGTGTATCGAGCATCAAATAAGACAGATCCAGTGTCTTGCTGCTGGAATCTGAGTCGCTCGAGTCTGACGTGTAGTTCTCCATAAACGAAATTTCACGATTTTTCCCTTTGGGCTTCCTTGATTTGGAATCTTGTGAAACAGAAGAAAAGAGAACATTATTAACACTCAATTGGTAACGTTGAACTTTTGGAATTTTTAATTGGACTTTATTGAACTTTAACTTTACAAGTAGATTAATTTCTTGTTATCTCAAAAATTGTTTATTTGCTTTATTCAGCGAATTTTGTTACATTCTCTACTCGATATACGCAAGTCACTTTCTATGAAAAATACATTGGACATCTTGTGACACGTAACAACCTAAGCGCGATAAAAGCGGAAAAAATTTATAACTACAATACGCGCAATTTTGTTATGGTCCTTTGACGACGTGCTTCAAATTAATATCTAAATATGTCCAATCGATCAATTTATATTTCTTCTCGACCATAATTGATCAACAAGTCTATAGCGGTAAATTGAACATATTTAAATAAATAGCCCTGTTAATATAAAAGAAATAAGTCAACACAAACAGTGACTTTCATTAACTATCGACAAGTAGTATTTCACAGTTTCAATATTGTATTACGTAAAGAACAAAAACGGGAAAAGCGAATCTATTTATCGATAATTATGCTTGGTCATTTGAAAGAGAAATGTTTTCTTTTTTCGAAACGATAACTTGTTATCTTTTGATGGAAATGTTAGAAATCTTTTAAGAAAACTTTGCATTTTTGTGAAGAATTTTTTAATGGAAAAATATAATTTTATTAATGTATTGTATCAAATATACGTATATATTTCTTTTATTTTTAACATGTTACGAATACAATAAATTAGAAATGATCAGAATTGTAGTAAACTAGGAATTTGAATCGTTTGTTTGAAATTTTCCAAAGATTCTAGTCCTTTTCTTTTATATAAAAAGATATTACATTTGATTAGAAGAAGGATCAAATCGTTTCTCATTCTAAAATAAATTAACAAAGAAAGAATAAAATTTTTAATTTGAAACGTGAGTCATTGACATAATAAGTGCTTATATATATTTGAACAATTTCAAATCCCAATTTATAAACGACCTCAAACAAATAAATTCGACCATATAACCGTATTTTGATAACTTTGTATTATTTTTTTTCATCGATGCATCGTTACAAAAATATCAAATAATAAATTATTAATTCCGAGGTTTTAAATTAGATTAAATATCTAAAATTAATTAATACTTTTCTGCTGTAAGTGAAATTCTGTTCGTAGAAGGTTAAATAAATTTCTTGTTTGTTCTTCGATTTTTATAAAGTCTCGTCTTATCCAATTGTATTACTCATCTAACAGTATGACATGATCAACTTACAGTATCTGCATATAGGAGCGCTTGTACGTAACATTGTGAAACTGATAACGCTTAAAATGAATATTAATTTTACGATTCGTTGATCGAATTCGACCAAAGATGAGGAAAGAATAGAGTTCGAAGGGGGTTATATCGTAAATTGTGTGAATCTATCGTTATCTCTTGGAACATTTAAGATTTCAGAGACCGTGACAATAGGTCGTCAAGTATTGCGATACTTCTCTTCAACGTTACAATGTTCGCTACGATAAAGAACAACCATTCGATGAACTTCTGGCACGTCATCGGATGTTAGAGAATGTAAAACATTACGTAAAACTATCTTTATAATCGTGCTTTTTTTTATTTTCAATCCCAATTTAATAATAATTGTGGAAATTAACAGTTGTCGATAGTTCGACTCATATTTCGTCTGCATTATAATTATTTATTCTTATTTGAGCCTCTCAAGAGCTAAACTAATTAACTTTACTTTTGTGAACTTTTTAATTTCATTAGCTAGAAACGTACTTATTGTTTAATTTCTTAAAAAGCATGTAATTTACTTTGACGACTTTTTCCAAAAAATATTTTAAAGAATAAGATTTGTAATATTTTAAAGAATAAGATTTGTAATGTCGTCACTACTTTTACTTCCTAATTTATGGAGTTAATCAATGTGACTTGCGAGCAGTTCATTTAATACAAATACTTTGTTACAAACTGGTAATGGATACTGGGTTGTTTTACACGAAACGAAGTAAATTATTGTTAAAGTTTTAATTTAAAGGACCAATTAAGAATTGAGGATCAATATCTTCCGTTTCAAAAATTTTCCCTTCGCGTCTTCGTCTACAATATTCTGTGATCCATAACAATTTAACTTTGAATATTTTCTCAATAAGATCACAATATCAGTAATATCTTTCCTCGACACTTCACTTCGCATCTAAAAAATTTTCCAAATCATTCGAATTTCAGTAATTATACTTTTAAAAGAGAACAAAGTCTTGCTATTAATTTTCACATGTACTCTATTCATATCTGGGAGTCTTGAATTCAAGGACCTCACGTGACTTCCGCCATTTTCACGAAGCCATCACCATCACAAAGTTGTTGCATTGAAAATGCATTAACAGAATCGATGATTCCACGAAATCGTGAATCCCTCAAAAATATTTCGATCGTACGAAAAATAACCCCGTGTCGCCGTTGTCCTCTTACCTTGGTGCTTTTTATCCTCGATAAACGTCAGAAAGCTTTGCGTAGCTCTTTCTGTGTAGCTCGATCGTCTCGGTCGTCTCGGTCGTTCACTGTTCCAAGTTCCGTGGCACGCTCGGCCGTGGTTTACGGAGAAACTGGATTTACAATCGACTCAAGATGTGTGAGCGCAAGGCTCGAGACTGAACTATATCTGGTTTTATCAGTTCTCTTTATAAGTTGTTTCAGAAGCGCTTGACATCACCGACCGCGTGTTAAACTGCAGTGCCGTGGTAACATCTGGGCGACGTATTTCAAAGAAATTTGGATTTTAAACCCGTTTAAGAATCAAACGATAGTTTATCATAATCAGACTGTGAATTTTTATACACTAGTGGGAAATGTAAAAGTGCTAAAATGCACACGGTGTTTATAATATGCAATAATAGAAAAAATATTCAAAATACAAATTTTTATTTAGGTTTTCTCAGCTCTTCTTATGCTCATAAAGATGTAAAAATCCGCAGTTTATACAATCATAATATTATAAATATCTTGGAATTCTCTTGGAATAATTTGAGATTTATTGTACAAAGATGAAAATGTTCTCGTTGATGAAATATAACAAGGAGAGCTAAAAGTTGTAGTAGTGTAAGTTGGCCCATTGATATTTTTCTAAAATAGACTCCAGTGTTATAGATAATAAAAAATGTTGTAGTAAAATTATAATAGATACTAAAATAAAATATTTATTATATCTTTTCAAATTACAAGAACATATTACAACTATATTTTTCAAACTAAACGCTATTTTTACTGGCAATTGTTATTAAACACCATTAGAACTTATATAGGAAATTATAATATCAAATTTATAAATAACTGAGAGTTTGGTATAAATAACGAATAAATGTAATTTTAAGTTAAATTGTTATTAGATCTGAGTAATTATTTTGCAAATAATGACAAACATTGTAAAGTAAAACAAGTAAAATTAAAATAAATTGGCGCCTTGTAAAAGACCAAATGGTGGCGCTTCAGTCGTTGTTACGAGGAAATAGATTTGATGGAATTACTAAAGGCGGCAATACAAAAGCATGTTACCTTTACAAAACAATTGTTAATAATTCTATTTTTTTTAAAAATTAAACTTTAATTTAGATTTCTCTAATTTACTTTCCTATTTTAAAACATAGTTACCATACGAAAATATTGACTTATATACATATGTACAATACTGACATCATTTTCTGTATTGTTTATGGTACAAAATTAATATAAGAACGTTTAGGAATATCTTATTTATTCATGAACGTTATGTACGAACAATTTCTAAAAAAATGATCTCTTAAGATTAGCAGCAGTTTATTTGTAACAACCATACGATATAAAAAATATCAGAAGTTATGATATCTAAAAGAGAAATTAAGAAATATTCTATAAAATAACAATTAAAATTATTTAATAAAAATAACAATTAAAATTAAAATATACATTTACTTTATTGAGATATAACTTGCATGCAACATTTCATGCTAACATTTCACATAGCTGTAGTATTTATCAACAAGTAATCTAGAATTATGTTCTGAAACTGAATTTTATCTATCAAAAATATACAATGGAAATAATTATAATACAAATTTAATGTATTATTAAGTATGATGTATCAAAGCACATTGCGTTTTATTTAAATGTAATTGTCTTTTGAGGTTAGAAAAAGACTAAAGGTTAAAGTGAGAAATTTTGTGTGATTTTTTTTTGTAAAATTTGTGAAATTTAAATTAATTTAAGTAACATTTATAAAAAAATGTTTCCACACATTCGTCGAACATTATCGTTATTCTCAGTGACTAGAAGTATATTTATATCTAATGTAAAGAACAAGAAGCAAAACACATCTGAAATATGTTGGAACTATTTCATAAATAATTATGAAAATACATTAGTTCAATCCAATACTATATCAAAAGAAGTATGGGAAAATGTAAGAAAACATATGATGAAATTAGAAAATGATCCATTATCTGCCGATTTTGTTATTCTAAATATGTTTCAACAAAGGAATTATCCAGATGTTGGAATGTCTTATTACAGATTTTTAGAGAATAATAATTATAATATTACAGTGCCTTTAATTACTAAATATTTGCAGTGTTTGAATCAAAAAAGTAATCTTTCAGAAACAGATAAAGAACATATCTTAAGTTTATATAATGATGTTGCAAGTAAATATGCTTTATTTAATGTAGGACTCAGTAATGTTTTTATTTCATGCTTATGTAAAATAGATAATTGGAAAGAAGCTGCTAATATTATAAAAAAGCATGAAGAAATTGATAAAAGTTTTCTTTGCTGTGGATATAGTTCATTAATTTCATACTTTTTTAATCATGGAAAAGAAGAATTAGGATATGAATATCTAGGTCGTAGCTTAAAGTATAAGCAAAGTCTTTTAGACATTGCATACAGTTCATATCTGAAATATTGTTTAAAAGAAAAAAATACATTCAATAATAAAGTTGAAAAGTTATTTTCATTATGGAATGAATATGCTATTAAACCTACTGAAAATATTGTACATGAATATATGAATGCATGTATTGAACAAGGTTGGTCCGTCAATACAACAAAGATATTCAGGTATAAAGTAAATCTAAATATTAAAGTAGTAATTGCAATAGTTATTAGTTTTTTTGTTTTACACTCTACTTTTTATTTTCTTTCACACAGCTTAATATGCCAGAATTGTAAACAAAAGTTATCACAGCTAAGTTTATCTGACGACGAATATGAATATTTACTTAAAGCTACAAAGGAACATTTAATTTTCACTAAAATGTATTATGTAACTGTACCAGAGGAAATCCAATCATACATAAAATTTATTGATAAAAATAAACCATATGACATTATTTTAGATGGTCTAAATTTTATGTATTTTTCTAAATATAATAGTCACTTAGAAACTAAAGTTAGTAGTTCTTTTAATAGTATAAATAACTATTTAACATTTTAATAGTTATCTTTTCCTTATCAATAAGATATATGTATATGATCAATATATAATTAATATTTCACAGTTTATAGACATGTTCAAATCTTTTAAAAGTCAAAATAAAAAGATACTGATCATTGGAAGAAAACACATAAAGAAATATATAAAACGAGTAGGTCTGGATATTGCAGATTGTTACTATGTTGAAAATAGGTATGTATTATACGTATATGAGATATTAATTTTATTTTTTAAGACATACGTAGACAGATACATTTTTTAAATTTTTTATTTCAATATTTTAGTTCGAAAGATGATTTATTCATGTTATATGCGGCATTTGCTAGCGGAGAAAATGCTAAAGTTATTACCAAAGACTTCATGCGTCAACATATGTTTGCTTTGGAAGACACCAAGTTGAGTGGCCTCTTCAAGAAATGGCAATTATCGCACCAACTAGTTCTTGATAAACAAGGCTACTCGCAATTAAGCGAGCGTAAAATTTTCGACGCAATTGTTCAAAAGCAAAATAATTACTGGCATGTACCATATCTTAAACGTGATATAGCATCTCAAATGAGGCATACAAGTATTAATGATTGGATGTGTTTTAAAATGAATGAATAAAATGATATATATTTGTAAGCTATTTTCCAACTTGTTAATATATTTATGAAACTTTATGAATTTGTATGACAAGTTGTATCTATTTCAGTTTCTTTTAAATATCAATTAACATAAAAATCCTAAAATTAAGAAAAATGCATTTGTACTATTTTTTATGCATTTTCTAATATTTAAAGAACTGTAATGGATATACTATAAGAATAGTTGATTTGTTATTTTCTTTTTAGTTTAGTTAAATATAAAGATGAACTTCGTTGTTGTCAGTTTTAAATTTTCTACCACGTTAATCAAACGTCATATCAATATTTCTTAATAATGTTAATAAACAATTAATCGAAGAAATATTTGATGGTATAAGAATGTTAAATAAATTTTCAAATTTTTTAATTTTTCTACTAAAACAATCGTACAATTATTTACAACTATATATTAACACGCATTTTTTGATCATACATTGATACAAGCCTTAAATGACTGACGTCGTTTCCGGCTTTTTAGTTTCGACGACAGTTAATTTTGTCAGTACGAATATGACACGCGTGGGAAACGAAGGTTTTCTTCGTATCCATATTGTAAACATTGTGATAAAAATATTATCTGTCCATGTATTATCGTGCAAAATGGCAAGAGTATTTGAGAGAAAACATAAACAACAATCGTCAAAGTACATCATTATTTTAATTGCAATTTGAACCTCGCGTACGAATAGGCCAATCACTGCTTGGTCATAATTTGATCGTCAAATCTTTCAGTACTTGATTTATATAATTGTACTCGTCATTGTTGGTACATTTTTATTAATAATTGAAGTAGTCTTCAAATATTTGAGAAACTGTAACGACTAATGTAAAATTGAGACTATACTTGGTAATATAATAAAATTGGTAATAAAATTTCTCATGTCTCAGTTTGAAGTATTGACAATTTTGTATCAAATGTGTGAATATTCTCATTCTTTTTCAAGAATCTCTCATAAATTTTGTGTATTTGATTTAGACCAGAATTTTTTATTTTTTATTTCAAGTTATCATTTCGTGCGAAACGCACGATTACAGCGCCACTACACAGTGAAACACGCAATGCACTTCCTACGATTCTCGAAATAATCGATATTTCCCACGATCGATTTTTAGCGGGAAACATGGCGGAAAGGAGCACATCTCGTGTGTAAAGAAGAAAGTATTGTATCTAGAAGAACCATCCAGAAAGAAGTATCATCAAAAAGTTGTCAGGTAAAAATATAGATTAGTAACTGTTACATTTGTGTTTGTATTGTGAATTTTAAAATAAAACGTGCATTTTTAGTTTCAATTCAAGGTAAGATATAACCAAACTTTTACATATAATTTTCAACAATTAAAGAAATAATCGCGTATAACATGTTATGCTAAAAGTTATATATAACTTTATACCAAAATTTAATTTCGATTCTAACCAGTAAAAATATTGTAACCTTGTAATTGACTAACCCATTATATTTTATCATATGCTTTTACACACATACTTTTGTTACAACATTTTCTACTCATTTATTGATTCTTTAATTTCATACTGCGTAATTTTTAATAATTCCAATACTATATTCAATAATAATCTATTAAGAATGTACGTCTTTAATAGTTAAAATAACAATTTTACTGCGTAATACAACAAAATTTTCCATCTCTCAAATAAATAAGGCGTAGAAAGCCTTGAGGTTCGAAATTCGTAGTTTAAAATAACATAAACATACGTTTACGTGTTTCTCTTCGATAGCGTCGCTTCTTCGATACTCTTTTACTTTCATTTGTACCTCATTAATATTATTTAATTAATACTCATGTGTTTAACGATTAATTGAGCATTACGGTAATGAATAATAGTGTATAATACTTTGAAACTTCTCGCGTCGATTTTTCTTCAATCATCGATTTTACTTCTACGATTACCGGTAGCTTATCTCGTACATTTCTTTAATAGAATTTGAGGTAATTATCGTTTCATTTTTACACGTTTGCTTTCATTTGACATATTTGTTCTAACTTTTGGTTTCTTTTTGTGCAGGTTGTTCCTTGATTCCAAAGATAGAATAAAACACATTGACGATTATTTAATGGACAATCTGACATCCTTTGACGGAAATTTGGTAACATTTCATTTATTTTAGGTATACACAAATGATTGATGCGTAATTAAATAATTCAAAGCAAAATTTCTCACGCGTTTTTCGTAATATTATTTCTTATTACATTTGACTACTTGTGAATCATTTTTGAATATTTATAGCACTTTTGAATATTTATGACGTGATATATTATTGATGTACATACTTCCTACTTTAATAATGAACATTTAGAATACAATATTCTTCTTTCATTTACAGTATTCAATATTGAGATATACTTTATAATTTATTAATATCTTTAATACATATTTCTTTATCATGTTCACAATCATGTTCTAGAAAAATAGCAGTATTTTCTAAATAAACTTATCCTTCGCCCTCCTCCAACTGATCCAACTTTATTTTCAGAAAATTTTAATGACCGCGCGCAATGCGGTCGGTAGAGCCAGTGTTTGTTGCGAAATATTTTTATATTTTTCTGAGCAAAATGGCTCTCATTAAATTAAATACTCAATTCATTCAAATTATAATTCGCGAAATTAGAGCCAGTAAGTTCGTCGATTGTTACTTAAACACGCACGTTGATAGTCTTTTATTTTTCTTTTTTCATATTTTTTCTTGTCAACATTTGTTTTCGGTATTAGAGTCAGTGCTCAAGAGGACGAGGCCTCTTCAGGAAATGAAGATCGTAAGTAGTTTTATATGTTGTCCCTCAATTTATTCAATTTTTCAAATTTAACAACAAAGAATAATGTTTGATGTTTTGTTACAGATGTTCTACAGTCTCCATTTCCCCTAATCCTTCAAGAATCATGATTCAAAAGCTAAAAATGTAAATACTTTAGCACGTTGTAATTTTATTTTCTATAGTTTTCTTTCTACTGAAATCGAATGTAAAATTATAATTATAAAATAAAAGCACTTCAAATTATTAGTCCCAATTTTTATCATTATTAAAATTTAAATTTTCACAAATAACATTGTATTTTTAAAAACAAAATATTTTATGTTTTTTAAGAAATTTTTCACGGCGTTCACCATGGAATTCTCAGTAGTATTTACTTGATGAGAGTCTTCACGATAACTTTCCCTGCTCCAGCGCAGCATCGATGACAATGTTCTTCGCATCTATCGCGTGAGTCGCATGCATTTATGTTCCTCCGGTCACTCAGTCATGTCGTAGGACGAAGGTCCGAATCGGCACGGGTGACTGGTTGTATACGTAGAATTTTTGATGAGCATAGTGACCGCGGATATTTTTCATATCCACGAGTAGTAACCTTTTTTTGCAAGTTTTCCATGTATTAGATCAGGATAGGGCTTCTTGCACATCGCGATTCTAACAATTAGTTTGAATATATACAGTTATAGTAATTACCTGTAAAATCGAAATATATTCAGTATAAATGTTTGCAAAAGCAAAATATCCGTATGAATAGAAAAATGATGAATGATTCTTATTAAAATGCTTAATTTCGTTTATGCATTTCGTAGCAGAGAAGACGGATACCATCCGACTTCGTTGCTATGAAAGATGCAGTTATTACTTGTTGATATATTACTGATGATATATTTTGTTATAGTAATTAAAAATTAAGAATTGATGTAATAATTAATAATTTCCAACTTCATCTTCTTTTATAATATATAACTTTTTATATTAAATGATTTAATTAATTTAATTTTATAGTTATGAACTTGAATGCAATTTGAAATATATAATAGACTAGAATTCTTTCCGTCGAAAAATATATGAAATTTTATGTGCAAGGAGGTACTTCGCGACAGGTAGATTTTCGAGTCAAGGCAACAAGTTTGAACACTGTTTTCGCATTTTCGAAAATGTGCTTTGATGAAGAAGTCGCCTGAGATTGTTTCTATTTTATCTATTTTAATTTAGAATCAATCGTTTGATTTTGGTTGTTCCATTCAATTGTTAGATCTCTCTTAATAAATTCAATTCTTTGTTTTTATTCTCTTTATTCTCTTGCAATTTCAATAATTTCTGGGAGAGTAGAGTCATTACAGTTTGAAATAAACTAATGCAATGATCCGTTAGATACAAATTACATAAACTAATTATCTTGTTAGTTCAGGATTTTCAGGTTTAACCCCTTCCGTGTTCATTGTCAGGATCTCACTCACGTGCCCAGGTGCTATTTGGGTGGGTGAAAGACATTGGGCACGATGACCATAGTTTGTAATTTTATAAAAAATTTTTCAGCGACTGACAGTGTGTTAGCGTATCGTGCACGACGTATTTTCCGCATACGTATGTGTGGTTAGGATGTGGAATTGCGTCGTTTTCGCGTCGCTGTTTCATTCATTATAAGTTGAAATATCAAAAACATTTATGCACCGATTTAAAGTATGAACTTATTTTATAATAATACTCATTAAATACACAATAATTTTCTTAATTATACGATCAGTTATAGCAATGATACCAACTGATACTTGCACGTGTAGATTCTATAGAAATTATATATATATATGAGTTATTAATATTAGCTGTAAATAGAAAGGTGTTTTAATCACGCTATACGCAATGGTCGCTAGCTACTGTCAGTCGATTTCAGGAAAATGGTACGTAAATTAGAGTGTGAAAGTCGTGTGTTAAGCTCGGGTGTCGGAGGCGTCCCGGGACGTCCTCTCTAGTTTAGGTCTGCGCTCGAGTGGTATGTGTGAGAGCCGTGGAATGAATGTGTTGGTGTGCCTGTTTTGCCATTTTTTAAATATAGGGCCCCTGTTCAGGATAGGTAGCTTACTTTCTGGTATGTCTGTGTTTAATTATAAGTAGGTAGGGCCGGGCAGGTTGGCACAGTCTCTGGTCGCGTGTCCCCTTTTCGCGTGTCCAACCTGTTTCAGGAAATCTAATTTGAAAAATCGACAGTGAAATTGGTACAAGTGAAGCATGCCGCTTGCTTCTGGTTTTACTCTTCGATTTTTCGAATTTAGTATCGCGGTCGCGGTCGCGGTTAGGTCGCGAGTAGGTTCCGAAACGAACGTTTATGTAGGTATTGCTCGAGCACGCACGTGCGAACGGACAACGATCGCTATGATCGATGGTCGTCTATGTGTATTGAGGTCAGCTTTCGCGATTTATATTGTTGTTTCACCTTTATATGTTATGTTTTAGTTTGCGATTAGAAAGACTCGAGCTAGACCTAAGTTTCAGCGGGCATTGCGCTCGAGGAAAAGAAGAGGCTAGAAGCCGAAGAGGCCCGGCAAACTGCCACGAAGAGGGTCACAACAAATGGCTTCTCATCCTCTGGATCATTTAAATGATTCCAGAGTATGGGAGGTCATTCTCGTTACTACTTTGTCACTATGCTCTTTTAGTATTTGTAGTTGTATTTTTTTTTTCTTCTCCATCATCGTTCATGATCGTCTTGGGCAAATCGCGGTTTTTCTTGTTAGTGTTGCGAAAGATTGATTACGGTTTAAATTAGAGTTGCGAAGAAATGATAATCGTGTTTGCTTTAGAGTTGCGAATTACGATATCGCGATTGCTTTTTGCAATTTTGATCTTTAATTTTCGTAGCTGGCTTAGTGTTATGTCAGTTTATTTTGCTTTCTATTGTTTTAAATTATATTATAGAATCGTTGCTTTCAATTAATTTTAAAATGTTCAAACATTCAAAGTAGTTTATTTTCGTACTGTAGCTTTTGTATTGTTGATATTAGTAATTTTCGTTAAATTTGAATTGGTGTTACGACCTTATTCATCGTGAGTTTCAATTACTGTTACTCTTAGTGTTGCGATGTTGTTCCTTCGCGATTTCCAATTAGTTTTCCTCTAATTATTAGTGTTGCGATAAAGAATAGTCGCGTTTTTTGAAGTAGCGTTGCGTTCACGAAATGCCCAAATTCTTCCACTGGATTCGTGGAAAACCGTTTCTGCTCCTGGATCACCTGGTGCAGTTGCAACAGCTGTAGAACGGTGGTTATTCAGCAACCTCCAGCATGTTTGCACTGAACGCGTCGCAGTTAGTGTTGCGTATTTCTAAATATGAGTGCATAGATTAGTAGCATTGCGTACCTACTTTCGGGAGTTTTAAACATGCATTCTTCGCGTTTGTTTTTGAAAATTTTCTATTCTTTCCCATTTTTTTTCTTTTTTTGTGTATTTTCTTATTCAGTGTTCGTTTTCGATATTAGAATCAGTGCTCAAGAGGACAAGGCCTCTCCAGGAGATCAAGATCGTGAGTGATTTTATATATTTCACTTCAGTTTACTCAGTTTTCCAAATTTGAGAATAATATATAATATTTGACGTTTCGTTGCAGACGCTTCACAGCAACAACTTTTTGGTATACTTTGGGGGAAATCCGGCGATGGCTCCAAAGCCAAGAACGTAAGAATCTTTCATTATTTCGAACTTAAGACTTTGCTTTGCTTTTAAATACAAATTCTAGTGTTTTATGTTTTGTTACAGATCCTCTATAGTCTTTAATTTTCCTTGTTCTCTGAGAATCCTATGGTGCTTTGAAAATTAAGAATGTAAGTGCTTTAGCATATTTAGCATTATACAGCATAATTTATTATTAATTTATAGTAATATATAATTTTTAGCGCAACTAATATAATTATTAATTATGTGGCAAGTAGTATGGGCTGATTGACCGCAATCTCGGTTAGGTGTTTATACAGATGTACGTATCCATTAAATTAAGAAAAAAAATAAATAATATGTAGTTGAGTACCTAATTTGTAAGCGAAAATATTTCATCTGAATTTGTATATTTTTGGTACAAAAATATTTTAGGTAGTCTAAGATTAATTATTTTTTCTAGAATGATTATATCTGTAAGTGAGAGGATTTTTCCTTCTTCTCTTTAATTTCTATTATATTATATCGAAGGTTTGATAAAATTTATTTGAGTTGATAGGGTCTCTAATATTTTGTTAATAGCTTTAGAATTTTAATTTACTATATGAAAAAACCATTTTAATACTGTAAAACATGGATAGAGTTCTTTTTGATTACATATGTAGTAGAAGAATTTCGATTAGTTACTAGCTTCTCATTTCGGTGTTGAAAACTTGACAACACTGCAACGGATTTCAAAAATCATGTCTGACGCATGTACAGCTTGATCAGCTTTGATCGTTTTACTTGATATAGTTCCCATACTCACCGCTCTTTTCGCTAGAGTGCGCTGAAAAACCAGTGATTTTTTTTGTCGGTATTTCAGAGCATGGGACACGAAATTCTATTTCATGTCTGATCTGTCCTATCTTTAATCGCATCAGGTATTCATATAGCTCGTCTGTGGCAATGTCTATTCATGTACCTCGTTTGTGCTTTAGTCGATGCTTTAGTTAATTCTAATTTACTCATAAAGTATTATGTCGATAACCAAACGTTTCTGTTGTGAAAACGCACTACCAGATGGTGCGTACTGCATCACCGAGTGTACTCCAATAAAATTCGTGTCATACATTCCAGTTTGTGCTTTTCAATGCAACAGGTGTTACGGTTCGTCGAGTTTTCGTGTGAATGTTTTATAATACGTTGCCGTACAACCGTGTACGTCTCTTTTGACAACCTTTCGTCAAAGTGACGTGCACTATTGTTATTTCCGTTATTGTATTCCTTAATTCGGGAGCGTATCCCTGAAAATATGATCTTTGGTGCTTAAAGTAGATGGCATTTAGAAAAACGGTGTGAGGCAAGTATTTGTTTGTTAATCGTACAAAGGAACAAAGAGCGATAGTTTCTTCTATTTAATAGCAGCGAAATGGGGTTTAATATTTAAGTTATTCGTGATTTTATTGCGATCGTTGACACGTGCGCGAAACGAACATGGTATTTGTAGTTGTGTTATTCGTAAACGAGAACGTCATACGTCATGCAAAATGCGTCTTCCATGCTCCAGGCGCACGAGCGCACTCGATATTATTACTCCCACCTATTGTCACGCATTGTTATTTCCTTTTAATTTTTGCTTTACATCATGTAAAAGTCTTTTGTCAATTGTGCTCGGTTTGTTATCACACGCATTACTCTCCGTTTGGTTTCTTTATATTTTTTCTTTATTGATTATATGTATCTTTATATATATTTTTATATTATACTTATATTTTTTTATATTTATCACCGATGATTTGTGCGTATGATAAAAATCTCCATATATCTCTACAATATCATTGTTATTGAATGGTAGTTAGATGAGCTGATTGTACCTGAAAGAAGTATGAGTAAATAGTTTTCGCGAAAATTTTTGCGGAACAGTGATAGTGATAGTCAACAATGATATCTCCGATCGTATCGTAAGAGACATTAGTGTCCGTTGTTTTTCGTTTCACTGCAACACAGAGTATGAACAATCAAACAAGTTTTAAAAGCTTGTTTATTAATGCGCATTATATTACATATTAATTGAAAATATTTATACTGTTGTTTATCGTACCGTATTATTTCTCCTTATATTGCTTATATCGAGCCCATGATATTCTTGATAATTTCGAATGACGATGGGAAATATTCAAAACATCACGGTACCGCGCTAGTCACCCATTTTGAAAACGGAGTTCGATAGTAAATGGTTTGAAAACGTGTTGCGTGCGACCTAAATTAGTGGATCGTTTAAACGAGTTAATTAACGCAGTCCATCTCGAAAAGGAGGCGATCCAGCGGGAAGTCAGTCAAGTTTGTTCCATTAACATGTTTCCTTCGTATTTCCGTCTTCATCCTGAAACAACAATTTACTAGCGACTTTTAAAGGCGTGCGTATCGTGCATCTGTCACTTGAAATGTAATGTCTTTCATTAGGAATAACTCATTTGGAAACATTTATTTAGACACACGTATTAGGAAATGTTTTCTGTAATGTTTTTTGTAATGGTAAATGATGCTTTGACGTGAAATGATATTTTAACGTACATACGTATATTGTATATGCGATGTGTAATAAAATAGAAAAATACGTAATTATCATTTCGATTGAGACATTTATCATATGATACTTAATGAAATATATATATGTATATATATAATCGAATGTATCATATATTTTGTGTCGTTTTTTTATAATATGCATGTAACGCGATGTACATAATTCTATTTAGAAAGAGAGGAAACAGTGGAGTATGACCTTGAAAGCCGGACAGCGGTTCCACCTAGCAGAAAATTGCGAAATAGACATCAATATAATTAACAATGTCGATAATCTCCAGTTCTAACATCGTAAAAGTGAATGGCCTGGTGTTCGTACACCGCGGGAACTCGTTTCTGCGCGTGGGTGGCGCAAAAATGTTAGAAAACCTACGCGAGTTTCACGCATTTGGCGCGTTTCAACGATCGAACGTCCCTTGGCTTTTGCGTTCTGTGCAGGAGAACGTAGGTAGGCCGGCACAGCTACCAGGTTTATTCCAATAGTTCGATAGCTCGTCATTCCTCTAACATTACGAGTAAATTTAGAATGTTGTTAAATAATGTACGATATGTATAAATTAAAATTTGAAAATGTGAAAACGCACACAATGCAAGTGGTATAGGAAAATACATGAAACATTAGTAGTAGAAGTAGAATACTCCGTATAAATAAAATAATTTTATCTAGGTTCCGTTTTTTTGATTATTTTCATAAAATATATAATTATATGATGTGTTATATATAATACATTAGTTGTATATATAATTATATATGTGATTAATTTATATGTAGTTTATAATATTAATTTTATACCAAATTGTTTTTAGTTTCAGAAACAAGCTTTTATCCTCATCCGTTTCCTGCATCAATTTAAAAAAAAAAATGTTTTAATATTCTGAAAGTACTCTGTTAGTGATACAACGAATACTTTGAGAATAGGATTTGCAAATTTGATTATTCATACATTGCGTTATACGTATTAATTTTTCACCATTGTATCAATTCGACATAAAAGGAAAAATTAAATTAGAGAAATGATGGACGAATGAGGATTAAATGAAATTTGTTTGAACGAGCTGTGTATTTAGGTTTCGTTAATTAAATTGTCCTTTTAGAAATACTCGTTTTACTAGCCGTTCTAATTAATTTAGCACTAGTCAATATTCTGATTAACTTTCCATTGATGATTCGAGTTTTTCTAAACGTATGATATCCATACGTTTAAACATACGAATTTCAAAAATTCGAATATTCACCCCTAGAAAATCGACGCGTAAGATATTCAAAAATTCGGTCGTAAGAAATTCAGGAAAAATTCAAGTACCGTCATGGAAAGTGTTAGTAGCGAGCTGGGTACTCTAGGGTGCTATAGGCTGCCTGTTTAGGGTGCTTGTAGCGCAACTATCGCATTTTCGCGAAAAACGGCTCGATCCTTCGAAACCTCCGGCTATACGACCACTTACTTTTATTACTGTACGTCATTCTTTCACGATACGCAGCCATTAAGTGTTTCAACCTCCACTCGCGTATGCTGTTCTTCGTTAGCGCAAGTCTCAGAACCATACTCGTGAAAATATACGCTATCATTCAGATATTCTCGGTTGATGTATTTACCTATCTACATTTTTCATCCGACGATGTGTAGCTATCATTTCATAAAATCAATATAAACTTTCATACTGTATATCTACTGTATATCTAAAAAGATATATTTTAATCGTTCTAAAATCCTAACGCTTAGCAGACACATTAAAATTTTTTGAACTCATGTATGTCTATGGAGTTAACTTTTATTTTTCATTGATGTGTACCAGCATTAAACGGCGGAGAATGAAAATAAATATGAACTGCGTCGAGGAACGGGGTGAATGGAAAAAATTGGTAATAATTTTAATGTACGAGCGTGGAGGAATAAGGGATTGTTTCCCCGTATTTTCTCGAGCTTCTCGATCGCGAAAAAAATGTATGATTGTTCCTTTTCTTTTTACATATAGATTGTATCGAGTAATATATCGAGTAATTATTGAGGAGATGTATTTATATGGATCAAGTATTTTTACGGGTAAATTTAAATTCGAATTTAAATCTAATTTTCCAACTATGAATTTAAGTTCAAGTATCTTGTTCTACTATAAATTACATTTTTCGCAATTTAAAGTCTGGAATATTTTAGCATCTTGTTCTCAAAGTACAGTTAACTCGTTGGTGCTTGGTAACGCATATAAAGTATTACTTAACTTGACGCATATAACTTACATGAGAAATCTACAGAGGATTCAAATAGTCGAATGGAGGAGATCAACACCAGTAGGCATACATCTGGATAAGATAAATCTTATCCCACCTACCTGGTTCGTTGACATCCACCACCAACTATCTCTCTTATCAGTCGCGTAACGTGTGTAGCTGTTGATAACATATTCGTCGGCACAATTACGCTATTGTTGTCGGAAAGTTCACTTTTTACCCACTGGTTGTCGATACACTGGCACGAATATGCTTTCTGATACTTACATCTGTGAAATCTAATAGTAGATTACAAATACCAAATAGATCGAATCAGATTCCTTTTTATTTCATATTCAGATTCGAATTTACCATACATTTACCATACTATCACGGTTCTCTCCTGTACTCTTCATTCTACAATCATTCCTCTCTTTATATTTTCATACATTTTCATCTTTCATACCCAATTTTCTCGGTCAATTTACGCATGAAATGTCGTTCTACTTTTCTCTCTCTCCTTTTTCCAATTTCCAACTATCTAACTTGTCAGTTTCGCTCGAGTTGCTGGTTTCTCGAGGCAACGATCGAGTAGTTGCCCGTGAGATCGCGCATTTTTCCGCTCGATTCGTCGGCCCATTATCGAGATGCAGGTGAATCGAGGCTGGTCGTGCGTCGTTTCGAAAGAATTTACACGGTTCGCGGCTGAGTGCAGACGGCGTGTCTCTCGCCTCCTGTCGCTTTGTGCATGGGGTGTATACGCCTATGGTGGTCCACGCGCCTAAAATCGATTCAGAGAGACACAGACAGGGCATAGACCTCCGTGCGTAGGGTTGATTCGTCGTAACTTCCCGAAACTGTGCGTGTTCCCGTGCTTGAACAGACGAGAGATCGGAAACTGTAGAGATCGTCAGCGGCGAATGCGTGACAATCAATAAATTTTCATTGATTTTCTGACTTTAATGTCACTCTGTGGCCAGGAGAATTTTAATAAGACATAAGTGAAAGTAACCTGTTAGTTTCAAAGATGTAGATAAGTTCTTTTTAGAAATAAGCAATTGCTTAGAAGTAAAAAGATTACGAGGTAAAAATATGATTATCAAAATTAAATAAAAAAGTAATTTTGGTAATGCGGAGTTGATCGAGTTGTGTAAATTATTGCGTCAAACAAACTGTAAACATTCTTCTTTTTGTAAATTATTACAAGTTTGTCAGCTGCTATTAGAAGACTCATATTAAAATATTTTTCCTTACCAATTGAGATGATGACAAAAGTTAGAAAATCAACAATGATTGCATTTTTTCATTTTCATATGAGAATTCTCTGAACATTTGGCCCTTAATTATACGTAGAATAGAAAAATATAAATGTAAAGTGTTATAAAATATATCTAAGATATCTCAGGCGAGATTATAAAATGCATCACCACTCAAAAATTTGAATCCACGTTCGATCGTTTATTCCATCTAGCATCGTCAAAGAATTGAAAATAAAAATTAAATCATGTGTACGTAAGAATGAGCAAAATGTAACTTTGTCAATATTGCTGAAATTTAATTGTTAAAATTTCGAAAGATCAAAATGTATATATTATATATTCTGAAATATTAGAAAAGATCGAGTGCCTTTTAAAAATATTTAAACAAAAGTCGGGATCTCTTTTATTCTTAAATTTCACACTGAATAACATTGAATTCTTCGGGAGCAGTTTGAAATTAAATAAAACATTCAGCGGTCGTTTTAATTGAATTTACAAAGTTGTGTAAAGGAAGAATATGTATTTAATAACTTTCGGTCGATTACAGACGCGGTAGCAAACTATTAAAGTGTTATTCGCAATTCAACTGCAAGTAAAACGAAGTTTAAAGGGGATTCACAATCTGACAGGCCATTACGAACTTTATGATTCGACGTTTAACGTTTTGCGGACTTCTTTTAAGATCGGCTCAACCACTGGGAGTGATATACGCAAAAAGCATGTGTTTTAATTCTTGTTTCTGTTCGTTTCGTTTGAACTGTCCATTCTCTGCCCAATTGCAGACAATTCTCAAGTTTGTTTTACACCCAACAATAGTTCCATTCTTTTTTTTTTTTTTTAATTGATTTAATTTATCGGAGAGAATTTAAGAAAAAAATTTGTAGAGTTAGCATTTTATTGAATTAAATGTAGTTACATATAGTTTCTTTCGACGATTTCTTTTATTTTTTGATAACAAAGTTTCTTTGACTAGTTTAGTCTTTAAAAATCTTCAAGTCTCGCAACTATGAAACTTCTCCCTGTTGAAATGCGAATAAATGACATCGTTTCAGTGGAAAAGGAAAATGAAATTGAACGTTCCAGATAGTGTGCAATGTCGCCTTGTTAACCTGTTAACTGTGCAGCTAAAATTAAAAGATGACGGGTATACGTTTATATGAGTTGAAGTACGAAACTTTATTAATTAATCAATTCCGGTTTCTTTTTCGGTTCAGGAGCAAGTTTTTGTACCAAATTTAATATTATATATTTGGCTGAATTTCATCACTATTTTTAAAATATGATATCATATATTTTTATATATAATAATATTTTTTCAATTTAACCAAACACTTTGTGAATAAGAACAGGAATGTATAGAATGTGGAAAAAGTATATAAAATATCGAAAGCATATCAGAGCCTTTGTGAATTCCTCTTTAAATTCCATTTCTTTGGTTAAAGTTTTGTTTTTGTAAAAAAAATGAAAATGAAAAGAATATAAAGATTCATTGCATTTGTTTTCTAGTCACGTTGCGAATTATTAAATTAGGAAGAAATGAAAAACTTCCTAATAAATACCTATTAAATCTTGGATCTAATACTTTTACTAGAATGTTATATAAACTGGAACATGCTACTTTCCTTCGTGAAAAGTGAATTAAAAAGGCTCTGCATATCTAATCATTTCCGTTGGGACAAAATTTACGAGTGTGAATTCCTGTTACTGTGTTGTGTAACTATTCATGAACTGTAAAAATGTGAAGGAAAAGCAATGTAGAACGCAACGCGTTGCCAACAGAAACAGTTACAGCTGACAAGATTTATTTGAAAAAAAATTAAAAATTTCTTTGAGAATTTTAGATAATGAACAGAGTGTAGATATTCGTGGATATTCGTAAAATGTATATTTTTGTGAATACAATTTGTCTTTATGTCTCCTTTATCATTCATGTTCGTTATATTTGTCATATTGCAATTTCCATTTGTTAACAGTCTGTAATAACATCGTGTTACTATATTTACTGCTTCACTGTTATGTTTCATCAGTATATTATTACAAAAATACCAAATGAATTATTTATTATAATGATTACATGACCATAATTGATCAATCTGTTTCTCTTTAAATAGTAAATAAATGAAATTTTAGTTTTAGACGATTAAATATCATAGCAAGTGACGTAGTTTGAATATTTTATATATTTCAGTGCATTCTGGCCATTATACGTATATCTTTCAACTTTTAAATTTTCCACAAAAGTTAAAAATTTTGAAAATTAAAAATTTCACCGTAGCATTTGTAAAATCAGACTTGATCATTCATCGAGCATTTATGATATTAAATTCTGCGTAACATTTATATCTAATATTCGATTTATAAAATTAGAATATTACAACTAATTTCTCGTTCGAAAACATCAGAAAAAAAAAAATTCCTCCATAGCTTTCTCTTGCTTTCATGTAGTTGCTCGTGTCAGAGTTGGCTGCGAGTTTCCACTCTCCCTTTCTCTCTCTCTCGATGTCGGAAAATTGTCCACGATGGCCGGGGTCGAGTCCAAAAAGTCGACGCGCCGACGAAATTTTACGACCGCCCGTAATCGTCGCGCGGCCAAATTATTATGGCGAAAATTTCACGGCGCCGCGCACCCGGCCGAGTTTTCACAACGAACCCACGGCTACGTTGGATACTGCGCCGCCTTTATGGCGGTTAGGTTTATTAGCCGGTGTTTTCACTCCGGGAATTCACTCCATCCTCACGGTCGTCTCCGCGTCCCTCTGTTTTTCGTTTCAGCCGCGTTTCGTTTGTGCACGTGCCGAGCGAACAGTTTATGGCGATCTATTGTTTCCTGACGACTTTGCACATCCTCTTCCTTGTTCACTCAGCGTAATTTCCACTCCCGAAGAAATGAAAATTACGCTGCTTAAGAAAGACTGGATTCTGGGCGTTGGATTAAAACTGTAATCCGTAAGTCGCGATTAGTATCGCGAGGTAGGAAATTTGCAAGCGAAAGTATCCCTTTTATATACTAAAGAAAAATATTTATAGCTTCCTCGTGTGCGTAGACTGCTTCGTGAAGTAATTTAAATTGCTTGGAAGCGAAATTCATCGACTTCATAAATTGAAAAGGGAAAAGCTCGATTTCAATGAAAATAATCGCGAGATATTTTGTTCTGTTGCGAATTTTTGTGAAATGTTCTATTGTAAAATGTCTGACATCTAGATAGGAAAAAGTTTTATTGGAGTAAATGAAATAGAATGTTGAGCACTATTATGCATGTGACGACCAATCGGAGTAATTACCAATTGGTAGTTTTTCATAGAAATTTAATATATCATATACATTTGTAGTAATGCATTTTTCAATGCATGATTTCAATGATTTTTCGTGAAACATACGAGTGAAATTTAGCGTTCTCATGTTATACAGTTCTCTCTTTTGTTGTATCGCACACTTTTCTCTGTTCACCTTGTATACATTACCGGTAGGTCTAGTATATATTAATGAAAGACATAACGAAACTAATGAACGCGTTTTAATGAAATAGTTTCGCATCACTGCATCTTGAAATATCTCGTTCGCCGATACGAAAAGGTTCAGCTTCTGTTCCAGCAAACAAAATGACAATCTTAAACGCTATTTATGCGTCTAGCAGTAAAATTGAAAAATTGACAGAAGGTGGAATTGGCCAATTTAGTTTCACAGCGAGGCTACTAATGAAAGTCGCGATCAAATTAATGGATGCATTTTAATAAAACGAAATAGCTTCACATAAATGCCATTACACCACGAGCTATCTCGTTCATTGCTACAGAAGGATTAAGCTTCTATTTGTGCAAATAAAATAAAATCTCAACCCATTAACGCCTAGCGTCGCGGTAATGCAATATTTCATTTTTAATTTCTTTTAATCGACCTGCTTCGTCGAATCCTCTTCTTTTTAATAATGTTGTGATTGCGAAAGAGAACTTTAGAGATTCGCCCCATATTTTTCTCATCATTATTTCTGTCACTTTTCGATTTTGTTATTTCAATATACTAGACCAATTTATTCAATGTGTCATTGCTTGATTCTTGACGAGTAGTAATAATTCTTGATTGATTCCCTGTTGGGATGCGGTATCTCTATCTCTAGCTTCTTAGCTGAATAACTGATTAACAAGTTCAGTCTTTCTCTAAAATTAATTAGATATTCTCTATAAATAAATTAAACGTTCTATAAAATGGAAGAGAAGCAAAAACTGGTATAAATTGCATTCGTGTATCGTAGCAATAGCCAAGTAACAATAACAATAATGCTAGTTCATACGATACTATATCAATAATTGTGTTTGAAAAATAGCTGTTATTTATTTCTGATATCAAATTTCAATTTTATGCGCGAGGCAATGGGGCGAAAAGTGAGATCAATAAGTCGCAGGGAATTTCATTCAAATTAATGATAGCCTCGCATAAACGCCGTTGCACCGCGTCTTAAGTATCCCGGTCCATAAATAAATACGAAAGCGCGAAACGTTTTATCAGAGCAAAACGAACGATTACACAGATAATCACGATCGGTTCTTACTTTCCAGTTCATTACCGCGCGCCAACGCCTCCGTCGTAGTTCACTCTCGCGGTAAATAATGCAGAGCGACACCTGGTACACCCTGTACATCATGCCCGCGTATGCATGGCAGCGTCGTGTACACACGTACCGTCGGTAATATATGCATAACGTATAGGGTGTGCGCCCCGGTGAAATACCACGACGGTGCATCTCGTTCTATATATCACGGTGAACGTGCGCTCGCGAGTGCATTTTACCAGCCGTGTACCCATTGCATAGAGCCACGAACGAACTTGTACATACGTACGTTATAATACATACGTGGAACATCGGTGGTGCTCGAGCGGCACGCGTGTTAGCGCATCAGGATCTTCGAACGCGCCCACAGCTAACGGAAAGGACGGTTCCGAGATATTTCGCCGTGGGCAGCTACGAAACCCTCGCGATTAGAGTTGGCAATCTATCGGATCGTTTATTGTGGTTTATCGCGATCGTTCGATACTCGTTTCTTTTTTGCTTTGATTGGGAAGTTTTGGAGAAACGTACGAGTGAATCGGTCGGTGGTATATAAGTACGGCAAGAGATTTCTATGCAAGAATCTTCATTTCTCTAACATTTTAATATCATCGAGTGTTGTGATTTTGTCCTATTAAATTTTCCTCGTAATCTGAGAATGTCTGGAAATAATACTTTCGTTCGATTCGTTTGACCAAGCTCCTACGAAATCATGTTTCATCGATTGATTTCGTTAATAAATTCACGATAAGAAAATAAGGATAAAAATCGATCAACCTGGCCTGTGCGTAACTCATACATAATTCATATACAACTACAGTAGTCTACATTGTCGAATATATATTGCGATATTAAAAACGACGAAACAAAGGCTTCGACGTACCGATAATAGAGATAAAACGGCGTGGCCTGGTCAGATAATTCGAGGATAATTCGCAGCCGGCGCCTTGATGGAAATAGGCCTTGCCCGGTTCTTCGATCCCATAACTTCCGCGGGCCTAGGAATTCCAGCGATGCTAATTTCATCGTAGGATGCTGGAATTCCAGGGTCCCTCTGGCCGGACGCGGTTATCATCTGGCGCTATTTCGACCGGGGACATGCACCGTCCAGTTATATTAACCGCATTTCCGGAAACGTTCGATTGGCCGCGTGGTATCGGAGCAATTCGTGCAATAACGACGAGAGTCGTCGCGTCGGCCAGAGATAATATCGCGAGCGATAACGTTCCCCCCCTTCGTTGCAGTTTCGTTCTGTTATTGGACTACCCTTTCACTATGTTGTAATACCGTAATACTGTGTTTTCATAGGGATTATATTTTGGCTTGGTCTCGAGATGTTTTGAATTGATTTCATGATGTTTGTAGATGATAAGAAAGGTATGTTACGAGACTACTATGAAACAAACTGGAAATGTATTTAACGAAAGGATGCTTTCGGGATACTTGGATTTGTTTCATTACTTAATTTTCGGTCTTTCTTAAATAAATAATAGTATAGAGTACACTGAAAGAGAAACACTTGTGTTACTGATAATTAACTGTTTTCTGATCAATTTTTTGGAAAATATAAATCTTTTTAAATCTTCTACAAGTTTTAGCAGTGTCAGAAAATTATTGAAAATTATATCGGAACATATTGTTCCATTGCACCATGCTTGCTCGTAACGTATTACACGTATCGTTTAGATTATTTTCAATTTAGCTGATTATTTCAGCCATACTCTATACTAAATTTATTACAAAAGGAATTCAGTTGCTTTTAAAGATTATTTGAAGATCGCCAGGATGTCGTTGATACGTTAGATTATTTTGAGATTGTAGAGGATTGTCGAGGTTGTGTAACTAATTGTCAAGGTCATTGAAAGGTTACGGAGGACTATCAAGATCGTGTCGTTGACATTCTCAATCAATTCGAGGATCATCAAGAGTTATCTCGGGCTCGTGTTTCCAACAGTTAAAACACTTAAGGATCACTTAGCTCATTGTGGTATCGTTATACGTACGATATGTGATCCGTTCAAAAGCCATATTGATTAACTTTATGAATTGGAAAAACAATTTACCTTTCAAATACGTACTATTTCTTAAAACTCGCATCATTCTCTTGTTACAAATACATCCGTGGCAAGAATGAATTGAAATGACAGTAAATTTATTTTGAGCAATCAATAATTTTATCACTAAAATTCGGTGATATTATTATACGACGAAACTTAAACATTAAGAGAAAAAGAGAAAAAATTAGATATTTCTAGACTTGTTCTTGAATTCGTATTACACGATTACTGAGCAAATATTTAATAATTACTAAATAAATATTCCATTTGAGAAGACTTGCAACTATAGCGCACACTGCAATATTAACAATTTATCGTGTGTATAGTTTCTTCAAATGAATTTTCATATTTTCGTTCTTCTACCTCGTCGCGTGATTTCGAAACAAACTTAAATTCAAACTTCGACTCACGAATATTTTTTTAGTTTCGACAACTGTACTCTTCGAACACGAGTCAATATCGACTCTAAACCTTTTCGTCGAAGCAAACAGCTCGCAGGATCTAGTTATTCTCAGAATGATTAAATAATTTGTACGCTGTCTCGCGAGCCAATTGAAAACTGCGTCGTTCACCGACGAACGATCACGTCGAAGCGCAAATGTAAACGATCGCGATCGAGCGGAACAAAAGCACAATGGCGAACGACGTTCGCCACGAAGTCATCGTGCGGTCGTGTACGTCGTCGTCGTCGTCGTCGTCGTCGAGTGTAAACCCGATTATGAGGCAAGCTATTGCATTTCCAGTCGTATTCTTCTCCAACACACATTCCCTGCGCTTTGGCACGCCTGTCTGTATCTCGCGATACCTGTATTCTCGCGCCGTGATATCTTTCCGCTTCAGTCTTCAGTCTAGTGTATCGGGCGCACGTGTGTCCATGGCTGGAAACCTTTATAGAGCCAGACAAGTCGATTGAATTACAGTAACAGAGTTATCCGTCACTTCGTGCGACGCGGGCTAAGGGCTAAATACTATGTCTCAACGGGATATAAACTGATTTTGCAGCTTATTTTGGCGAAAGGGATCGCGTTTTAAGCAAGATTGATCGAAGTGGAAGAAACGCCCTTCTACATGTCCTGTGAATATCTCACGAATATCTATTCAGTCGATTAGTATGTGTATCTTTCGATTTATTTGCTAGAATGTCAAACTCTGTTTATATAGATTTTATTCGAATCAAATTTCAGTCAGTGACCAGTTAAATGAATTTTTGCTAGTTGGATATTTGAATTGAAACTCCCATTATATTATGACAAGTTTATATAAATTCTACTGTACTTCTTTTATGAGTATTTGACGTAGATTGTTCAATTCATTGCATGTACCTTTTCCTCCGATTTTCTTGATTTTAATGGGGCAGAATACGTGACTGTTTAACGAAATATTACTCCACGAATATCTGTGAATATCTACGAGTATCTCGGATGGATTATTCAGTTCACTTCTTCCTCCGATTTTCTTCATTTCAACGGGACACAACATCAGATAACTTTTTACGCAGACTCACCATTTATTTGAACCAGACGATGCCCAATTAAATAAATTCTTGCTGGTCGAGTCCACTTAGTTGAATTTGAACTCCCGTAATAAATTATTCACCAATTATTTATCCTACAATACGTTTATGTAAATGGAGTTCTACGTTCATTCTTCTTCTATGAATATTTTACGTTACGTCAAAGAAAAATGAAAATTCACCTCGAAAGAATTAAATTCCAATTTTCTTCTTCCATAATAATTCGAACTATTATTATTTCGGAGGGTGATGCGAAGGTATGATTATTCGGCGGTAAATGGGGATATTATTCAACGTGTGTTCACATTGTAAACTATAGCGACGAATAACTGGCTGTAGGGCTAAAAAGGGGTTGGGCGATTCGAATGATCGAGTGTCATTGCTGGTTGCAGTTAATTCGAGGCGTGTTAAACAAAAGGTTTAGCCGTTTTGACGACGGTCGTTTGCATTAAGTGGCTTTATCCTGGCGCACGCGCGCCTGCACCCTCAATCTGCATTTGACTTTGTAATTTCATTTATGTCGAATCGCGTATTCCGGCTGGCTACGGACGATGCGCGCAAACATTTGCAGCCGGCGTTGCGTTTCGCATCTCCGAGGACCTTCTTTGATTAGCCCAACTTCCAATTGAAATTACTGTTACCCTCTGATAAGGATAATATCCGGTTCAGCTCAGTGAGCAACAGTGATTTTTGTCGGACGTTGCGATTTGTTGAATTTTGCGAAATTGTTGCACGATCAAGGACCAACAAAGTAGTAGATCAAAGTTCAGTGTTCGAATTTTATACGTACGATTTCATATCGCGTGTACAAAAATTGGTATTTCGTAGAATGAGATAAATAAATAAAGTAGTACTTCAAAAATAAGAAAAAATGATTCAAGAGGAAAAAGGAGGCGTTTGTGTATCTGATCGCAAATGATTACGTGATCGCTTATCCGTGCGCGAAATAACACGAGACTAGTGGAAATAATTGAGCTGATTAAACGTGAAACGATTGAAAGATCGGTAACTTGACATTTGTTTGTGTCGATATAATAATTTTCAGCTTTCAAGA
Source organism: Tetragonisca angustula (assembly GCA_036937485.2). Classification (NCBI taxonomy): domain Eukaryota; kingdom Metazoa; phylum Arthropoda; class Insecta; order Hymenoptera; family Apidae; genus Tetragonisca; species Tetragonisca angustula. Next base: position 441,753 of record JAWNGG020000014.1, read on the forward strand.
AACTCAGTGTAAGGCGAAAAATTTGCAAGAAAGAAACGAATAAAATTAAGAAAAAGAAAAAGTAAAATTAATTTGTCTAAATAAATTTCCCGGTTATGGTTTAATCTTCACTTCACTTCACAGTAAATTTTCTTGTGATTTAATTTATTAACTTGTAGAGAATAAAAAAAATTATTTTGTTGTTTTACTGTATGGATTATTATTATTAGAATTGTATGAAAATATTTTGATTAGTTTCTGCATTTTATCATATTATAAATATTTTATTATGTGTAGGTCATGATTATACATTGATTAATATTGTTTTGCTAATGACAATATTCACACTTTTTCCCTAAATTTTTGCTCAAATGAAAAATTTTACCATCTGTATGACTTTTAATTAACTACTGCATCTACTATTCTTTTGCAAATAAGACGATTTTTCGATAAAAATTCTTTCGTTTCATTCGCGAGAATTTTGATCAAGTTATTAATAATTTCAACGAAAATAAAAGCAGATGATCGTTTTTACTTTATGCTTTATTAACGTAATTTTTTATGTTTTATTAACGATTTGTATAACACTGAATTAGTTAATTTCACGTACCTCGAAGTTTCCAACATTTGTTGTATTTGATAGAGAATCTTGACCATTTATATAAGTTTTACATTTCTTTTATGAGTTGTTGAATAGTAAGTACCAATTGCCGTAGACCACACTCGACAAAGTTTTCGGCAACCATGCATTTATCGTCGTTCGCATCTAAAGAAAAAAGAATACAAGAGAAACGATCTTAAATAAAATAAATAATGGATAATAATAAAGGAGAATAGAAAGGTGTGACCGATGATATTATTCTGACATCCTATTATGATCTGTACCATTTTCGACACATTGATGCATATTTTGACGCATGATGTCCTTCTTATCAACGCCAAGGAACATCTTGATGTACTCGCCGATGTACTCGTCGATTTTCTCCATGTTAATAACATTGTCGTTCATCTAAAATATATGCAACATTTTGAACATTGTTAATAAATAAAATGTATCAGATAGATCGAACGATATCAAAGTGGAACATCCTAGAGGAAATCAAAAATTCATTTTAATTCTCTGGAGCGTAGTTCTTCGAAACTCAAATTTCATATTGTCTTTTGCGAAATTATTTTACACAATTTTTAAAATACAATTGTTCGTTCTGTTTTATTTCCGCACGATCGCGATAAAACAGAACAATAAATGTTTGATAAAAGTAGTAAAGTAATAAAGTAGTAGTAAAGATCGATATTATATAAATTAATATTATGCATCAGTTATTGTTCCAATCGCACATTAATTTTCTGTTTATTGTTATTTGAGTATGTGTTAGATTTCACTCGCTTCACAAATTCTCCAAGCTTGACTTTATTAAGTGGAATAAGACTGTACATACCAGACCCATCTTCTGCATCATGCAAGCTTCTAGACATCCGCGTTTCATGTTGTCGTTAATAAAACTTGGGAAATCGGCTAATAAAGTAACGTTTTAATTATTATTTATTTCGTAATAGTTTCATAGTCGTTCGATTTAATAATCGTCTTTATTAATTTTTTCTTTATAAAATTTATATTTAGATATTTGTACCTTTATAGCAAGCAAAATATAAAAGATAGTCAGTTCGTTGATTTCTACTTATTGATAAAATCATGAGCCTTTATAAATGACGATTATTAAATATATTAAATACGTCGTCACGCATTTATCAAACTTCAAAAATTCAAAACGGGGAAATAAGTATTTGCATTCACTATTAATGAATATTTATACTTACTAGGACTAAGATCCAATTCTTGTAAGCAGGAGGATAACATCTGCGCACTAACCTAACAATATATAAATTGAAAATGCTAATTTCTTTAATGTAGTTAAGAAAAATGATGAATTTTATAGAATTTAGTTTCTCTATAAATCTTAATGAACAACTATTTTATAGTGTTCCATAAATCTTCGATCAATACTTTATATTATTTTCATATTATTATCTATCGTTTGATGAATACTCAATCTACGCGGTTTTTACAATAACTGTCTAAAAACTAATTTTCTTCATCCTTAAGATCTTTTCCGATTTTACATCACATCTAGTTTGCTTTATTATACTTTTTATATCTTTGATCTTGATTTATCGAAGAGAAAAAAGGTATTTAGTCAAGAAAATTTGTAATCGATTAAAAAACATACTTCGTAACAAACAAAGTGTAACACGCAGAAAAGAGCGAAAACGGTCTTCGTGCTTGCGCTTTTTGGCATACTGGTGTCCACAGTGTTCGCAGAAATACGAATAGATACAAAAGAAACCTCGAAAAGCGAGTAACTTCTCCAACTGGTTACTCATCATTTCAAGCTGCTATTTATACTGAATCAGTGGACAAGGAGATTAGATCCGTTGATAATGGACTTATGTAATTTTGTTTTTCGAAAATATCGTGATTTACACTTGGAATATGCATCCTGGAATAATTTTTCAGAACCAAGTGATGAAAGTAATTAATCATAGTAATTTTTCATAGAGATCTCATTGAGATTTGATAGTGATGCATTTTTTGTGATTTTTAATAATTTCTTTTGTAATGTACAAACGAAAGCTCGTACTTGTTTATTGTATTATAAATTTTTTCCTATTTTTATTCGTTTTTCTGGGATAATTGATTATATATATTTTAGATATTTCTTATATTATACATTTTATTTTTTATCATTTCCAATTTATATTTTAATAGGATATTAAAGCATCATTAGTGTGCTTCAGATTGCAATGATTCACGCTGTTCGAAGGATCAATAAGTTCTGGTCGATCATGTTTGCCATAGAGTTGCAATTACTCGAATTTTTTCGAATTTGTTTTATAAAAATGTTTATCTGAAATAATTATTTCGACAACTTCATTTAATCCATAAAAGTAAATCATATTTCCTCAGTATTCCTCAATTAATTGTCTGTCGCTATTTTGAATAGGAACGATTATTGCACCAGAATCTTTTTGTTTAGTCGTAAGAATTTTAGATAAGAAGTTTTATAAAATCGATTTTGTTAAGAGTGATTCTTTTCAAGTCAGGAAACCATTCGAATGCTTCTTACTTTATTGACAAACTTGTACAATTAATTCAACTTGTTGACAAAATCGAGAACGTTTCCAACGTTTGTAGACGAAGGAGCGTTAAGCTATAGTCACTACTTTTTCTAATACTTTTCTAAGATCCATGTGATCCAGATGCTCCCTACTGCATTCAATGAACTGACGGGCAGCTACGCATTCGTCATCGTTTTCAGCTAAAAAAAAAAAAAGAAAGAAAAAATACAGAAGAGAAAATAATTAGGAATGTATTATAGTTTGTATAATATAATTCTCACTTTGAGGGATACAGTGGTTTATATGTTGAAGCACAGTTTCTTTCTCATCATCATTATCGAAAAGTTTAGCGATATAATCTTCGATCACTGATATTTTGAACGTGTTACCAACCATCTAAAGTAAATACAACACGTATTATTCATTTTACCTTTAGTACTGTGTAATAATCATTCTAAATCCTCTGAAGGAGGATTAATAATTTAATTCTTCCGATTAATAATTTTAACTATTCCTTCAACCAATAATTATTTCAAATTTTAATTAAATACTATCCTGTATTTTATCTTCTGAATTTTTGATTAATAACTAAATTCCAAATTTTAACCATTCGTTCTTTTGAAATTTCGACCAATCATTTTCTACTGTTTTCAAAAGACAAAGTAGAAGAAGTTTATCTGGTCAGAAGCTTTTGCGTCGAAATGTATCAACTGATTATTAATAATTTATTGGTTGAAGTAAGATTGTTTGAGAACATCGAAAACAGATACTGTGAGTAACGTACCGCATTCTTTTTCTGTAGGATACATGCTAGAAGGCATCCATATTGCTGCTTTCCTTCGGCAGTCTCGTCATTCATCAAAGATAAGACTTTCTCTAACGATGCAATTATTATTTATCAGTTTCTACCGTTATTTCTCTGGTGATACTCTCATGCATCTAAAATTAATTTAGACATCTAGACGAGTTTTCACTTACCAAGATTCAGGCCCATTCCTTGGATACACGTGATTATATCTCCAAACTTATCGGCACGACTCAGCTGTGCACCACATTATAAACGAAGAAAAATGAATTCTTCGAAGTTAGAAAATCCAGTTTATTCTAATTGTTACTAAAGTTTACGAATTTTACAGATTCTCGTATAGAGTTAGAAACGTTGCTCCTATTTTTTTTTTTTTTTTTTAAGATTTACTCTATTCTACAGAGTCATATATCGCAGTCAATCATATAAAACGCAATTGAGTCAATGTTTCAACAAAAGAAGACAAAAGAAGAAAAAGTGATATCATGGAAATCGAAATAGGAAAGACAGTGGAGATGATATTCAGTCACGGAAACTTCAGATAAAGTCAGACAAAGACATACCGTGCAAGCGAAGTATAACGTGCAGAGAAATATGACGGCGATCCTCATGCTTTCGGTGTTCTCTTCGACGAGACGGAGAAAGATTAAACTCGACGTTTGAAACGCAGCTTCCTTCCTCGACTAACTGGACAGCGTTTCGTACTTCTATTTATGTCTAACGTGTCCACTGGAAATTAAAATCTAATCGTTGGAGATGATGCATTTATGTAATAAAAATTATATGATTGCAACCGAGTAAATTATTCATGATTGGATTCTTAAAATCGATATTATTAGATGAGTTGCTAAGACGTTGAGGACCTGACGAGTTTCATGTTTCTTTGAAAAGTTGACGTGTAATTGTTTGAAAAATTGATGAGTTTTTTTTATCGATGATAATTATTACATACATGTACATAGTATAATAATATAATATAATATAATATATATAGTAAAATGTGATTAGGACGTTTAGATCAGGTTATCAACGTTTGATATATAGTTTCCTGGCCAGACAGAGTAATGATAATTCGATCATCTTTGCGTCCTTTCTTTTCATTTTCTGTCTTTTCGTAGAAATATTACAGCCTAGGTTTCTTTAAATAATTGCTTCGATGAAATTGTCAAGTATGATATTTTTGGAGTTTTTGTTATTAATTTTGCTTATATTGATTCAACGGTGAAGATTGATGGCAGAAAAATCTGTATCACAGAAAAAGCAAACGTAAAGTTTGATTCGTGACTTTAGAACTAGACTTTGTTGCGCGAAATTATTCGTCACGTTCCTTCTCGTGAACGAATCGTTGCCTATTCTTGTCGAAGTAACTTGTCGAAGCTAACGCAATTAATAACTCGATCCGATCAATCCAATCAATTTCGTCGAATTTGCGAATGAGTCCCATGATACTCGTGTGACGTTGTCAATTGTCTCGCACGATCGTTACATCAACGAGCTTACATAAGGAACGGCGTGTTTCGCTGTAACTGCAGCGATTTCGTCCGTACACGATGCACGTTTAGATAAAAATCCGTCATTGTGGAAGTAAGAGCATTTTACCTTGGATAAAATGAAGGAAAACAAAACATTATTTCGATTCCAGGAAAAACTCATTGTATTGCAATGTGTCAAGCGATATGAGCACGATTCGCGCGTTTGTATTTGAGGCGGATTGGCGGTGAAGTCAGGGTGTCCATAAAGTCTCTTTACAATTTCAAAAATTTATTACAAAGGCAAATGAAAAGACAGATAAGTGGAAATTATTATAAAATAAGACGTATATATTTAAGTCTTTTCTTTTTGCCTCATTTAATACACCTCTATATGGGAACTATTAATTGCACGAATCACATCAAGACGGTACTTGATTTCTTACACGATCGATGTGTTCCTCTTGGTCGTCCACTCTTCCCTTTATCAAACACTGTCCCTGTCTCCATAAATTTTTTGTGCCATGCACGAATTGAAGGACGTGACGGTGGATTTCTTCCATACTTAATTCTGAAGTTTTGCTGAGCCTGCAGATCCGATTTGGTTTCAATAAATCATTATGCACACTGTGCTTTCTCTTGAGGAGTAACCATTTTGTAAGGGGTTCATTTAACAGTATCTTACTCATCAACAACGTACCTGAAATGCAATGTGATAGAAACCTTGATAACTACTGAGTACATAGAACAAATTTGGTGAAGATATCTCAACAATTGCCTTTGTAATAAATTTTTTAAGTTGTAAAGAGACTTTATGGACACCCTGTATTAGATACATGATCGGAGATCGCGAGGAGTGGACTGTATATTGTACGAATGTTAGATTCACGTAGATCGGTCGTCGCATGGAATTATAATTGACTAACTGACTAATTCTTGGTGATTATTTCACCATTAATAGTAGTAATAGCGGACTAGCAGTGATAGCAGATATGGCGATATAGCGGAAAGAACGACTATAGCCCGAATTGATGTATGACAACGCATTGACGTGATACGCATTCAGTGATTTGTGCACTGTTACCCTACTGTCTTGAATTCAATGTCGCGCTCTTGAATGTATTATCGCAATAACTGTCTTGAATTTAATGTTGCACTGTGTCCTCCCTGCTGACGACAGGCCTCTCTTATAGAAAAGTGGCGAGTGTGGGCCAATCACCGTTTAAATCGTCAGCCCGGACGTAATTCCTCTAAAATTATTAAACATCGATAGGAAAATTGATGCCGAAAATCATTTTTAGAGGACATCAAACGTAACGGCCGGGGAAGATAATAATAAACCATCGCGTCCCAACAACCGCGATAGACGTTAGAATTTCTTTCCAGTAAAAAAGACAGGCGAACTATTGTCCTTATCTAAAAATAGAATATTAAATTATTTTATGTGGAGGAAGAAGCCTAACGTCTTTCATACACATAATTTTAATGGGAAATCGCCCTAACACATCGTTTCGAAGCTTCGTTTTATTTCAAATTCGTTACATCGACGTATCAAACTCTAACACGATACAAGAAATTTTTAAGTAGTTTCGCTCAGTGTGCGAAGTCGTGGGTGACTAAGTAGATTAGACACTTGTAGAACTCGAGTGCCACGAAACATTCGTCTTTTGTTATATCCTCCACTGGAACAATAGAGAATTTATTTGAAAACAGAGGGATATTAAAAGAAATGAAGGAATATCTGACGAACGAGAAAATATTTGGAAAGAAAGTAAAGAAACATTTGAAATAAGAGAACTTTGAATACTTGACAGACAAACATATTTAAAAAGTCAAGTTCTTTTACTACATAGAAGAGGGAAAGGGTGTTAGAAAATATAGTAACTCGTATACCTATATTTATACATTCCCTCGTAATTTTTTTGTAGTAATTCTTCTCCTCTAGTGGCATATTCTTTTCTTCCATTATATCTTTTATCTTGTCTATCTGGATTTTTGAACCAGATACCTGAAAAACAGGAGAAGGAAATATTAGGAACAACAAGAGAAAGAAATATTAGGTAATAGTGATTAGGTTTACTCGTGTATTTAAAGAAGAATATTAAAAGTAGTTTATTACTAAAACATTACTAAAAATATATAGTTATGTAGTAAAACTACATTACTAAAAATGCATAATTTGTTATTTCTTTGATCGAGAACTTATAAACTCTTTGATGAAATTATTCTAATCAATTAACTCGTTTACAAATCTACAACCTTCTCTTAAAATTCATTTTTTAAATATTAATTTAATTTTGTTATATATGCTAATTATTAATTTAACAAATATGTTTAATTCTATTTGATTTTAATAAAATAATTTCACTCACCACTCCTCGTTTCTTCGCACAATAAGTGAAAGCGCAAGCGCCTTTTCTAATGTTGTCCATGTCTTTATTATTAACAAACGTACTGTATGGTTGCTTTAACACTTCAGATATTTTTACAAGATCATCTAAAAGCAGATAGAAAATCTCTGTATTAAACCTTTGAACTCGATTTGTTTTCTATGTTGTTGCGCGTCTACTAGTATTTATTTTAAGGAAAATCAGGTAAATCATCAATTATGTCTTTTTTTATTTATTATTGCCACATAATTTATTTTTTGTAATTTTTTGAAGCGTGATAACGTTCGTAATAATTTCCAAACTTTTGTAGCAAATTTGTATTGTGTGACGTAGGAGTTCAAAGAGTAAAATCTCATTGGTTTTTCTTAGTTATTTAGTAAATAACGTTTCTTACCAACTGTTACATTCGCATCGCGCAAGCACATTTCGGCTGTTTCATAATCGGTCGCCAAAAGCTCGGCTGTATCTATTATTGCTTTCTCCATGTCGCTTAATTCAGCAGATGCCTGGAATTAAACGAGAGAACAGTTCGTTTAAATATTTGAACATTTCGACATACACTTGTAATTGTTAGTTCTTGAAATTTTAATTATATAGAATGCATCGAATTGAAAATTTTATTAGATTACAACATAATTGATCTACTGTCACTGTGGATTTTTACGCGTTTTTTTTTTTTTTTTGAGAATATTTCTGAAAATATAATTGCGAAGAAACTAGAACGTTACTTAAAAATTAGTCAATACGTTAAATATTATAGAAAGTACTATGGATATTTTTGAATATTTTCGCTTTACATGCGTTCTCCGCAATTTTTCAATTTAAAGTTTCCTATAAATACATAAAAATTGACAATTTATTTATCGCTACAGCAGTCGGTCCAGTTTTCGTTAGTGATTAATAAAATATAGGTTTTGTTATAATTGTAGAAAAATTATATTGAAATTACGCAGAATACGTATGTTTGTTTCATATGTTAGATTGCGAGAAGATTTTTTTAGATGTGTAGTAGAATTAATAAAATTTAACATAATACAATTATCACATAATATTTAATATTATATAATTGTATTATTAATATTATATACTAAGTAACGTTCGTCAGCAATTGTAAAATGCGTAGCAGTTATAAAAGATTATCAATGTTTGATATTTCCTGTAATTTTGTGATCAGAGTGACTTTTATGATCATTAGCTTTTAAATGATTGGAATAACAACGGAATTGGATCAAAATTTTTATTGGATATACGAGAGAATCTAATAAAATTTGGCAACAAATTACTTATATGGTAATAAGTGTTGTCAAAGAGTAAATAACAAAATATTAATATAACACCAAACGTAAAGGATAAAATTAAATAATAAAATTAAATTCTTCCTTCATGGATTTCTTCCTTATTCAATTATTTTACAAATTTTGCAATTTAGTTCAATTACAACAATAAAAAATGTTGCTTCTTTATGAACACACAAAATTGACATCGAGCTATCATTCTTTACAATTTCGTTCTTTACAATATCATTTGATTCGATGGATTTGAACGACTTCAGTGAGCCGTGCGCGTAATTTCATTCCAGATTATGATATTCTTGATTTTCTTATCTTTTTCTTCTCTACTTTTACTCACCAACGCCACAAAGACGGACAATATCAGCAGCAAATGTTTCATGGCTTCGAGTCTCGCAGATCTGTCAATGAAACTTAAAATATGTAGATTGAATCTATCTTTTCGAGAGAACGTACGAATTTACTGGTATCAGTCGTTGGTTCCCCTTCATTTATATCGATTCGATTCGCTATTAGAGATTAAAGGTCTGGTTATATGCTGACGTTTATGTGAAACGTTTACATAAGATAGCTGTGTAACAATAAATAATTATTGAGGATAATTATTGGAAATCCATTGACGTTTGTTTTGCCTGAAACTTCATTTACACTGGTCTATCTATCATCGTTGTTTATTATTACATTGTGATTTCAGTTTCCCTCGAATCGTCTACATTTTTACGCATTTTGAGTAACGCGTTGATTCTAAACACGTTTGAATGATGCTGAGGAATGGAGATGAGCGAAAGCAGATGTCAATTTTTCTAATATTCACTCTGCGTGAATTTTATTCTGAAATGATCGTTCTCTAATAACGCGGCAATTTGTATCTGCAATTATCTTAGAAAGCAACTGCTTTTCTACTTTTCAATCATTAACGAGTAATAACGACTGTTCGATCACGTTTGCAAAATAATAATTGCTTTGTTGCGTTTACTTTATTTTCTTGACGTTTGAACTAAAAGGAACATGCTGAAACAACGTTTCGTCAATTTTTCTTCACTGTTAGGTAATCGTTAGATAATGTAGCATTGCGATAAAGTTTGTAACTTTTTATCGTTCATTTAATATCAAGCGATAATAAAACGTTGAATTAATGTTTATTTAACTTTATTGATATCTAAAACGTAAATTTTGTTTTATAATTGTTGTATTCATAAATGATAGCACAAGCGATTTCCTTTCAAAGATTAAAGTATTATCAATTCTAAAAAGAAGTGAAACGTAAATATATTTACGTTCACTGAAAGTAATTTCTTTTCAAGGATCATTTAGTCATTTGTGCGATTCCCTATTTTGTCCTTATTATACTTTGTGTTGCATCACTGTATTTGTTTTATGAAGCAAAATGCAAAGACGTATCCACGCTTACATTGATCGTCCTGTTCTGTCGCTGGAACAATTAAAAAAAATGAAAATATCTTATTTATAAATATCTGAAAAATGAATTAATGTTCTAATAACCAATGATGTTAATATGAATTTTATACTTTCCAAACAACCCAGTATAACTTACTTATCAGATTTATCTCAAATTTTATAATCGTGTCTCATTCCAGTCTTAATGAAATTTCAAAAATTTTGTATACGTGTTATTTTTCTAGTACAAATATATGCTATCATTATACTCACCCAACTCGAAGCACTCGTTCAATTTTTGTTTCGTAGCATCATCTACGTGGAAATCGTTGCGCTCCGCTGTTTCTATTAAAGTGTCCAGCAGAATGTCACTATTTTCCATCTACAAAGAATAAAATTCTTTTTCTCTTTTTTTCGAAAATCGACGAATAAAAAATTGAAGAATGAAAAGACAATGAGTGCTTACAAGGTGAGCTTTGTCCAGAATACACACAATGAAGCAACCGAGGTTCAACTGAAACTCGTCGAGGCTTTCTACCGATACGTTCCCATTACGAAAAGCAGTGTCCAACTTCATCATGTCCTCTGTAATCGTTTTAGAGTAGAAATGAATGAAAAGAAGTCGAAACTACGAGGGAAGAAAAGAATTTGCGTTGTCTAAATTATCTAGGTAATTACTATTATTTTAGATTTACGTACTGTCGGTTAAGTTGCTCTGGTACACGCATTGTCGTACATCCTTTATATTAATGTCTATCATTCTTGCGAATTCTATTACAGTGCTTGCGCGAACAACCTGTAATAAATTATTTCATTCTTAGCAATCGATTATTTTTTTTAACAGTCGGTCGACTATGGAAAAGTATCGAGTATTGTAATGATTACAAATTATTTTTTTTCACTTTAAAGTTGCATGGTAGAACATTTATGATATTGTTACTCGATGTTTGTGTAATATTTTATTTTATCGTTTTCTTCCTCTGTTTTTTTACATAATTTAAAAAAATCTTTTCTTTTGCCTCTTTGAAAGAATGTCACTCTCAGTACAAAAAGCTGTGATATTTCTGAAAATTTCGAATTTTCAAAAATTCGCAATTGTAAAAATTTTAAATTGCAGTCGTATGATTCATTCAGAAGAACGTGTATGTACAAGAAAGAAAGTAATACATTTAATTTACTTACGCTAGCAGAAAGCATGCAAATAAAGATCATGAGATACCACTTCATTCTTCAAAGTCACTGTTGCAGAAAGTCAACGAGAAATTCGGTGGCAGTCTCTCTGAAAGAACGAGCAAACTGTGCGTTAAGCGATTGCGAGGTACTTATGCTTATACTTACCGTCGACCATGAAAACGGCACCTCGGTTGACAAACATATCACATTTTAATCAAAATTGTTTGATGCGTACATATTAAAAGTGAATCAGTCAGCGAAAATGAAACAACAACGTGACGTACGACAATCGCCGGGCACGACGGTTTAGTAGAACAACATGATTCTGTTTAAATGACTTCAACAGGATGTAGATAAGAGAACATTTTCTTTATTAGACGACAAAGAGAAAAATAAGGGAAATAAAAAAGAACAGACACGTGGGAAAAGATAATTTTCGATAATTCTGCTTTGAATAATATCTTGAATAATAATCTTCAAGGTAAATATTTTAATTTCGAAGAGAAGAGTGTTGTTAAATTACCCTGCAGTTTGTAAAAATTTGTCGTCACTTATCTATTGTTTAAATAATAACGATACATCGCGATAAAATCAGAGTCAAACTCTGAATTTGTTCTTTGATGACTCTTTTAATTGTTTTAAAGTTCTACCCCTTTTCTACATTAAAAATTGCAATGATCATTAGTCTTAAATTGAAAAATGATGCGACATTAAAAATCGAGACGACTGATATATAAATTCCATAATCGGTAATTAACAAAACTATCATTTACGATGGTTATTCAAAAGATATTGAGACGCTAATATTCGCATTACATAACTTTCCAAAATTTTTTTCATAATCGTCGTAATTTTTAGTTTCGATGAAAGTGAATAGATTCGAACATTCAATGAGCTTCGATATTTTCTGGAATCGTGATAGTTGGACCTGCCGTGAGAGCGGTCCATGCAGTCTCATTAATAAGAATGAGATTAAGCGGAGCCAGCGATTCGCCACTCACGCAGAGACCGCGACAATCCGTTTATGAATAAACAATGTAGCGTTAACGCGTTATGAATAATTAACCTGCACTCGAGGCACGAACGCTTTGTGCATTTCAAACGTGGAGCAAGCCGATGCTTTACGGCCACCCGGTAGACGCACGCGAGCCTGTATACATGATTCACGTTGAGAACTGATGCAAAGTGATCGTGCATGGAAATTCTCCATCTCGAAAGCGACAGGAGACGAATATATTTGCTTCTCATCTTCTTCCTTTCTTCCTTTTTCCTTTTCTCTCTGGTTTTTTTAGGTACTGTATCAAAAAAAATTAAAAGAGTGCAGATATATGTGTTTGCGATTTACGTGGAAATGATGCCAATTTTGTTCTTTTCTTTCCTTTTCTCTTCTTTTTTTTTTCTTTGTCAGGCAATGTTACAGTTTCACGTAAAGTTTATTTCAACTGAATAAATATGTACAATATTTGCATAAATAATGAATGGTATATAAAAGTTTTTGTTTGTGGTTAGATAGATTTTCGTTTCATTGGTTGACAATCGAACTTTATAGTAAAATAATCAATATTTATGTAGATAATAATACGTAGAATGACGTGTAACATTTTTCGGCTGGATAGGTTCTTTTTTATTTTATATTTTAAAGAATTTTAAAATTGGCTCACGCAAAATATTTGCAACGAAAATAATGCATACAAATGCCCATTAATAATGCGATTTATTTCTCCAATTGCGCTTCTTCTCTTTTAAATGTTGCATTTCAAGAAAATAAGAATATGAACAACGAAAGTTCGAAAAGGAAGAAATTAAATTAGGCAAAATGTTCAAATTATTTTTCTCTATCACCTCACAAAGCGCAAGTCGTCAATTTCGGAGTATCATTTTGTCGAACTTAACGATTTTATCGTTAATATCGAAACTTTGTTTCACACCTTTTTCTCATCGCCGCTCTTCATAATCCACAAAAATTATCTATTCTTCGATAACAGCAGGTTGCGTAGTCAAAGACGTGCGAGGACCGCGTTAGCGTAAGCGGCTCACGTTGTGAGGCGGTATAATGTAGCCCGTAATGGTCCGAAGTTGTCTGGCATACAGGATGGAATAAAGTTACGGCGACCTTACGCGACAGCGAAGACACGGCGCGGCGACACTTTTGCAAATGGTCGGCTTTGCGAACGATTACGCGCGCCGGATACCTTCCCGAAGTTGGATCGCGGAACTTTAGATCGGATATGTATGTATTTCTCTATCTTCACGATAGAATCGCGATTTTTCTCGTTCTCTGTGATCGTCGATCTATCGTCGATCTAGATCACCGACAGTCGATGAAACGAACCGATCATTGATCATTCAGATAGAAAAGAGCAAACTCAGAAGATTGGATCATGAACGATTCAATTTTTTGAATGTTCTAATATTTAATGGTTCACTTGGATAGTTTACTAGAATGTATTGAGAAAATGTGTCAAAAGATGAATGCGTTCGGCATTAAACTTTTAGACTTAACTTTAGACCTTTGGTAATTTTAACGAACTTGCAATTTCTTCATGTTCTGTACGACAAAAAATGTAGAAAACCATGCATAACAAGAAATGCAGAGAAACATGTTTTGCAGAGTTTTTTTTTTTAATAATTGCATGTGTGTAATAAATTTTCAAATTTAGGATACGACGAGCCAACGTTGAAATCTGGATTATAATCCTGTCCCTTGTTTAAATTTTTCTCATCAACTCCCCTTAAACAGCATACTGTACATTGTTTAATCATTTTCTTTACTATTGAGAAACTGTATGCCATTTTGAAAGTAAATAAATCTGTCTCATTCGGAATAAAATTGCATGCAATGACTTGTTGTTAAACTGTTAAAAATATCAGTTGAGAGAATATTCCAACTTGTGATATTCTAACAAGTCGTAGGTTAAAAACTATATTTGTTATTAAGAAACGAAATAATCTTATTCTCTGCAAGGACTAACATTACTAATATATACTAGAATAAGTTAAAAAGATAAAATCATGGAAGAGAAGTCTGATATAAAAATTTGTTTTCAGGTACGTAGAAAAAGAAGCATAACAAATCAAATCTAATCCAGTTACCGCGCACGTGAGTATAAAACTCCTACTGAAGAATTAATCAATATATCAACAAATTGAGTGTCATACAAAAAATTTATTTAATATTCTGCCTGTGCGACAAAATGTTTAATTCTTAAAAAATTTAGTTAAGAATAAAATCTATTTATTTAGCCTTATTTCAATTATCAACATCTGAAACAAAGAATATGAACGTCGGTAATTAGTGGCAGTCAACGTGTTAAATCTTGTATCGTATACTTTTCGTTTGAAATAATTTTTTGGGGAAAATGGACAGCAACAATTTGGTTCCGTGGGAATCTTACGAAAATAAAATGCAGAGCCTGAAATAATACTGCATATAAAAATTGTAAGACGTTTGTTAGGATGGTGTTTCGATCATCGAGACAGTTTCTGTCATGGAACGATTGTTTATTATTCAACTGCATCACTAGTAATAAAAAGAATTAACACGCGTGCATCGATGGCTCGGTGAATACTTATGAAGTTAACAACGAAAGTGTGCACGAGCCGTATCTGTTACATCATTTCATCGATCAAAGTGTAATATCACGGGATTATAATGATTACAACTCAGCGGTCTTCGACGAACGGTTTTTGGTCATCTGCCTTGTTAGGTGAACATCTTCTGTACGTAACAGTCTGTATATTTGTTACCGATGTTGCACTCGTCCGTTTCTCCTTTGACTGTAACAAAGAAAATAGCTTGTCAATGCAAGTATTGATGAGATTTCTTCCAGAGTATTTCTTTTTTTCCTTTCTTTTTGTATTTTAGAATGGTTTTTCAATTGCAAACACGAAACTGAATCTAAAATTGAAGCTATTCTAGTTACGACAGGCATTAATTTGCTTATTCATCTTGTTTACGAGTCTCGAGAAACAGAATATTAATTTTGACAACGTTGTTATTGTTATTACAGAGCTTCGTTTCTAAATAATCAAAATATTAATTTGAAAAGTGGAAGTTACATTAAAAAGAAACGGGTATTCGAATCTTTTTCTATTTTTCAATTATTATATAATTTTGAGAAAATGGTTATCCACTGCAAAGCACAGTGAATAATGTGAACAGTTCTATAAAATATGAAGGAACGATAGACGTATCCCACTAATGAGAAAATTAATCTTCTCTAAGTAATAAAATTTTTATACGTATCTCTTTTTTTAAAGAAGCAAGCAAGAATAAAAATAATTTTCTTTTGTTCCCATTAATGAAGAAATAGTTTAAAGAGGCTGCCACTATTAGTTTCTCAATTTCTAACAGATAATTAGAAGAATTGCGATGTTATTAATTATAAAACAAATAAAATTGAAAGTCAATGCTTACGGTTTTCACCGCATTCGACCGCGATTGCTTTCACTAATTTAATATCCTCATCGCTGCCAGCGTGAACCACTTCGATCATCTTGTATATCGGTTCCACATTGAAGGTGGTGCCTTGCAACTAGAATTTTAGAGAAAATAAAAATTGTAAGTTAAATTCTTCGAACGATTAAGAAAATGTTTGATTGATTGTTCGATTAGGAATACACGTACCACGTTCATTCGTTTCATCACGCATGCTTTCAGGCAACCCATTTGTCTCAAGTCAGCTGCTGCTGCGGCTTGTTGTATGTTCGTAGCAGTTTCTGCAATGTTTAACAATTATTAATTGTTCGTTGCATAACTTTTTAAAATTGTTAAATTTAAATTTCATCGATTTTTTTACAGTAAGAAACTCTTTTTATGTTAAGAAAGAAACTTTTTTGAATTTGTCGAGTATTTTTAGAACGTATTTTATTGAATTTTATGTTAGAATCGTAACCACAAGAAAATAATAAAATATTACAATCGTATCAGTATATCATGTTTTAAAATTTTTGAAAATTATTTAGGACGTGTTAATATTAGAACTTCCCACGACTATGACGTAGAAATGAAAATGCAAAATTTTAAGAAAAGTTTCTGGTAGAATGAAGAAAACATAATAGAATAACATGATAAGAGAATGGAAAAAAGTTTCTAATATGATATAATAAAGACGAAAAATTACAGATTGGTCATTTTGACTATTTTGAAAGTTCTATTTGGTGTTAATATAGAAATAGTTTTCACCTTCTGCGATGTTAAATTGATCGGCGCATGGTTTGATATCCGGCATTAAATATTCCATGTATTTTCCTATTACAGCGTCTTGGTCCATACCACGTACAACAGTCTGCAAATAAATTCGTCATTTTGTGAACTAGATTCTTTGAAAAGAAGAAAATTTAAGATGATAGTTTCAATGTTTAAGCTATATTTATTTGAAGGGAAAAGTGCTGGATTTCCCTGATTTCCGAGAAATTTAATTTCAAAAAGTTTTTTTCAAATTTCTAAAAAAAGTCGCAGTATTTTGAAATACGAACGAATTCAATTGGTGTTTCTGATATTGCTTGGCTTTTAATTTTTAGCCCCTTGCGCTTGCAACTGGTTCGCGGACCATAACGAGTGACCGAACTGTATACAATAATTCGTCGCTTCCTTTTTCTTTTGAACTCGTCGATACGATATCACTGGATGGAAATTATTAAGAACATAATAAACTTATCATTTGTTTTGCCTGGGTTACATTTAAATATACTTAAAACTGAGAAAATGTTGCAATTTGGGACAAAAGATTCGTGCATGACACGTCATTCCAGCGCAAAAGTTAAACGATCAATTCAGTTCCCCAAAAAATTAGATTCTGGGTTTAATGACCAAAAGTTGTAAAAAAACTGCGAAATGTCTCAAAATATATGTCCAATATTTACCGCGGCGGCCAAAAGGCAGGTAACGGCGAAAATTGTCTTCATCTTTGAACGATGCGCGATCAGGAAAGTCAATCAATTTTCACAAACAGGATCGATCGGTTTCGTGTGATTCCCTGGCGATATCACTGTGTGCGACACTGTGCCCGACGGGACGATATTTATATGAAAAAGACGGACAGGGACAATAGCTGGTGTTAAAGTATGACAGCCAGCCGTGCCGGCAGGAAACGAGATAATTGGCCCGGTTTCTACGTCGATTTACGTAAGGTTGGTTCAAGTACGGCCGAAATACGCCTAATCACCGTTCGGATGCGTCAAATTTGTCGCGGGCAAATGACTGTTTGCTGTGTGTTCGTCGATCATGGAAGAAGGACTCGTTTAACATAAATTACCAGGCCGAACCATCCTGTAATAAACGCGTCGCCCGTGTACTGTAATCTTCGCAAGGAGATTAGAAATGACAATGCAATCGAGCATTCGCTGATTTATTTGTTTCTTCTTCCTCTAGTACGCAACGCTTTTCCGAGAATCGAGCATAGCGATTTCTCTGATTGTAGGATGTCGAAGAAAAAAGGGAGAAGAGACGGGGAGAATTGGGTGATTTCGTGGAATGGGAGCTCGTTGATTGGAGACTCGTTTTTGGAATGATTTCTGGGGGATTGGGGGAGACTGTGGTGAAGTCTTCTGGAATCTGGAGGTGAAACTCGACTAGAGTTATGTAACTTGGAAATTGGAAGATGAAAAGAGAGAGAGAGAGAGAGAGAGAGAGAGAGACTTGATGAAATAGAGAATGATAGGAACATGATTTTTAGACGAACGAGAGAGACCAAGTTAAAATCGAATGTTTAGAGCTGGAAATTGAAAGTAAGATTCGATTAATAAAGGGCGTTTTTAAAAGAGGAGATGTAAACTTAAACTAAATGATTGTAATTCGAAATTGGAAATTGGTGAAAAAGAGACTGATCGGAAAGGGCACAATTTTTGAAAAGGTAGAAGACACGATGAGTTTGACGTGAAATTAAATAATTGTAACAAATATTGGAGAGAAAAATTTGATCGGGTGCGGAAAAGACATCGAAATTTCTGAGAAATTTTTGAGATTACAAAACGACTGATCAGTAACGTCACGTTTATTGGTTATCGAACAATGATTTCACGATACACAGATCTCTATTGCCCTAGTCTAATAATATAACTACAAATAATTCAATTGCATGAAAACGCAGAGCAGACATTTTCTACGCAGACATTAACGCAGAACCCTTGTCCAAGTAACAGCCAATAAGACCGTATGCCATTTTGCAATCGTCCGTCATATCTTTGACTAAAACGAATAAAACAGCGTGTTAACTTGGAGTCACATTTTAAATAAATAGATGTACGCGATTTACCTTTCTCGTAGCAGTGGTCTACATGTTCCAACCCGACCTTCATCATTTCAGGATCTTCCTTGTGCACAATTCTGATGAAATCCTTTATCATCTTCATATTTATCTTCGAGTTCCTCAACTTGAACGAAAAAATCGGAATTATACCATAATCAATTTCTCACCGACTTTTTAAAATTTTTGTCCATTAATTTTTGGCCTGATTATTATATTCTTGTTGCTCGATTCGAGGGTAACGAAATATAACGAATTACGTTCTACATATTTCTTATCGATGATGAGTTATTTTTAGCCATTGACTCGACTTGAAATGAATTTATATTTAATTAATAATATTCTAAATCGAATTATCCTAAATTTGAGGGGAAAAGATACAATTTCAAATAAAAAAATCGAAATTAAAGGAAACAGTTGAGGGATGAGCATGTACTGTGTATTTCATTACAGTTTCAATACTTGAATACTATTACTGTCATAAATAAAATATTTATATTTCTTGAAAGAAGTCGTTATTTTTTGAAATTTTAATAGAGTCAAAATTTTTATAAGGAGACATCGAAATTGTAGAAATTTTTCGAATTTTTCTTCAATTCACTCACCATTCCCAGTTGCTTTAATATGCATGCTCTTAGACACGAAGCATTCTCCAATCCGGTTTCCACATCCTTGTCAAATATCGCTCTTGCATCGTCTAAAATCGCATTTTTTTAGCTATTCATTGAAAAGATATAAAAGTAATTACAATATTCACCTTCGGTGAAGCCATTTTCTTTCCCACAGTCCAATGTAGCATCCTTTGAGAATTCCAAATACATGTCGATGAAATCTGCTCGACTAGCTGTCTGAATAATTAATGAATATTGATAATAGTAGGCTAATAATTTAGGAAATTTGCCTTATTTAAATCATAAATTAGGAAATTCCGGTAATTTAGGAAATTATCCATTTAAAAAATAGATAAAACTCTGAAATTATTCTAAATTGAAAAAGAGAAGAGAAACAAAATTGTAAATCGAGATATTCGAAATTTAAAAAAGGAGAAAAAATAAAATTTCAAGCAGAATTATTCTGGGAAAATAGTTACGGAAAGAAGAGGAAAGAAATTAAATTCCAAATCGAAAGATAATTTGAATTAAAAAAATACTCTGAAAGAAAGAAATTAAATAAGGTTTCACAGTGAAAAATTCTGAATTTCATACGTGGAAGGAACAATTGCTAATATTTTACTTACGATAGTTAGCAAGAGGCAGAAGGCAACCAGAATAATCTTCATTTTGAAATTTAATTCTTCGACGAACGATGAACACGTTTCGAAAGTTTACTTCCAGAACTGAGCGTTCTTTAGCGAACGGCGATGATTTTTATATTGCAAATAGGATTGTAAAAAAAGGTCCATTACATATCATTAAAAGATAATAAAAAAAGTCTATTAAAATCTATCGTGCTAATTGATCGTTTCGAATCATCCACATCTCGCATGATCATGAAACGTTGTATGTAGTAATTATATACTTCGAAGGACTGTGGTAATAATTACTACCTTCGGTTACTTATTTTTCCGATCAACATTTTTTAGCCACGACTCAACTCGTATATACAATGTCGGCCAAAAGTTTGAACTATTATATTCATACAACGTTATAGAAACTTTTATTCATTTATTTCATTTTCGTTTGCTCTCGCGTTTTAATTAAGAATTAATTATTAAATTTAAGTTTCACTATTAAATTTTGCTATACTTATTGTTAATATACTATTAAATTTTACTATAGTTCACTATATTATTACCGTTGTGCTTGCGTAGAATATTTTCGCATATTGTGAATAGGAAATGGACATGTTTGCCAGAAATATCCAACGAAATATTAAATTAACAATAAGCATGAAGTACAAATGCAGTAAGTGTACCTAAACTTTTAGTTGGTTGTGTACTTCGATAAGAATAAAAAATTATCGAGATACTCGAGTAGTAAAATTAAATAATATTATATATTTCTTGTTAATTAATTATAGCATACCGTATAATTTCAATATATTTCCTGTTGAATCGAAGATAATACTATCTTACGATAATCGTGGTTATATATTAAAGATATGAGAAAAAATGAAAAAAAATGAAATAGATAAAGATATGTAATATGGTTAGATACGACCATCTAATAATCATTTTTATATCAAATTATAAACATAACTATTGTTGTTAAACATAAATATGTAATATTACATAAATATAAAGTTCAAAAAATCACGAGTATGTGCAAACAATATTGCAATGTCTCGTTTCGTTCTTACCTAATTTTTAATTAATAAATTTCTTGAATGTTCGGGATGAATGTGTTTAAAGAAACAAAAAACTAAGATAATAAAAAAGAAAAAAGAATGAAGTACAATTAATTCTGTTCTGCTATTTCAAGATGAAATATTTATTCAGTTACTTTTGTACTTCATCTTATAACTAACAATAAGCCAAATTTTGCTATTCTTTATCTAGTAATTTCTGTGTGTTTCTATTGAAAAAATCGAAAGCAAGTCGAAATCTCATTTAATTAGACAGTTTCCTGAAGCAACTTGAAAACTCGTACACCATTTCACATTCGTCGGGTATCTCCGCAACTGCAATTATCAAGCGAGTTAATAAAAATTCATATAATGAACGTCTCCCGAGTTCTTTCACATTTACTTAAATTTTTGCTTACCTTCGTCGACACACTTCTTTAATCCTTCTATTGTCGCTGTAATTTCGTCTGTATGTTTAGGGTTCTTCTCCAAATGTTCTCTAAAATTTTCTGGTTGGATATGACCATCTACGAACTAAATAATCATTCTTATATCAGTGAATATAGTTCAAGGTTGTTAAACGTAAATAGTAAAAGTACAAATATAATAATTGTATGCACTGTCGTGCAATTTTTGACACTTCTAAATTACTGCAATAATAATTTGTTTAATTCAATTTTAATATATACGGTTATTAGATGTTGATAAAAAAAATAAATAAATATAACAATTAAGTAGTTCTTTATGTATATCTGTTTGTTGCTGAAGTTTCAGAATGATTGAAAAAGTTTATGTAGATTTTATAAAGTTTTTATTAGTTACTTATTAAAAATATGAATTGCTACGAAACTTGAAAATGCAGAAAATTAATAGTAGAGAAACGTTGTTCGTATTGTACTAACAATAAATGTTCAATTATTATAACATAGTACTGTATTGTACTGTATATAGTATATTAGAAAGGGATCTTATTAGAATAGAAAAATAATTATTTTTTAAATCTTCCATTGCGGATATTTGTGTGATTTTGTATTTCTGCGAATATGACTAAATTTTATTTGATAAAATATGCAATGTAATAAGAGCTCTGCTTTTCAGTCATTTATATCTCCCTAACTCAAAAAATGCCTCGAATATAAACAAAATACGGAAAAGGTTCTTATCAATGTTTTTAACAATTTGTAATTTTATTCGGTTGAGTTTTACATCGGTTTTAAACATGTTCTCGGCATGTTATAAATCCTCTTTGAGTTAAACTGATCGCAAGTAAGATTGACATACAAAAAAAAAAAAAGATCCCAGAGTTAATGTATTTTTGCATATAATGTGCATTCTTAAAATTATATTACGTAGATCATTGAAATCTTAAATTTCCCAAAAATTGCATCAGTCGTTCTAATGAAACGACACTAAAAATGAAGAAAAATGACTCACGGTATTCAAACGTTTCATAACGCACAGTTGAATGCATCCCCATGTCTGTTTTTCATCGCCTTTCAAGTTTACGTCGAAGAACTTATGTAACTGATCTAAAACACAGATGACTCGCTTTTAATATCAGAGTGTCGGAGAATTATTTCCAAAAAGATTGAATAATTATTGTATCTTGTTACCTTCCGAAATTCCTTGCTCCGCGGAGCACGCTTTGATGTCATCTTTCAAAATTTCGAACACTTCGTCATCCTCGTCAGCGCGTACCGCCGCCTGAAATAAATTTTATGAAATGTTTTATTTTAAAATCCTTAAAACTTTTCTCTTTGTCTTGTTCTTTTTTAGATCGATCTTTTTTCTTTTTTAGTCTCTCGTTTCGTGCTTTCCGCTCTTTACGTTTAATTTTCTATACGTTGCTCATATATTGAAATGAATATGAAACTCAAGGAATTTTAATAAAGAGGACACACACTTGTAAAACATAATGCATAAAATATATTCGTAACACGTATCGATAAATGTTAACAATGCTACGTTATTGTTAAAAAAACAAACGCACGAATTCTTTAGCCGTAGTAATTTCTTCATCGAGACAAATATTAAAATTCAATGAAATACACGGGTTGTACTCACCGCAAGAAGAAAGAGGCAGCCGATGGCGAAAATCGCTTTCATGTTGCTAGTTGGCGTGAAAAATATTCCAAAAGAATCAGAATACTTGACTGATGCCTGTCGACGTGTGAACGTCATATTTATAGACAAGAATGGATGGATATACGTCCAACATCTCTGGAGGTGTTAAAACAAAGTTGTGAAATAACAGGAAGAGAAATAATTGCTCGATCTGTGTTGTCGTTTATATAACGCGCCTCGATTGAGATCTACGGGAAAATGATCAATTTCTGGGGTATCCGCGCGAAAAATCATGATCCTTGATTGCTTCGAACGAAGAAATAAAAAACAACGACGTTCACCAAATGAAGGAAAAGTGATTATCGCTCGTACAATTATAATAAAAATGTTCTTCCCGTCACGTGTCTAATGTTCCGTGGCCAATTTTTCTGTCATTTTTTTGAAATTACAAGAATACAATTCGTGTATCTGCGTTTGAAAATTTGGAGCGCGAAATTAAAATTTTGAAAAAACAACGAAATAAATTTTAACTACATAAATATTGACATATATTATTACATAACATCATTATAATATAATATCATATATCAATTTATAGGATAATATATTATATGGCTAGTACAGTCATATAATAATATATTGTTATATCATTATTATATTATTATTATTACTGTGGGTATAAAAATTAATCAACGACCTCTTAAATTAGGAGATAATTACTTGTTGCATATTAAATCACTTGTCATCACTTGTTATCTATTATATTATATTAAAAACGTATATTATAATAAACTTCTTTTTCTTTTAATTTAACTTTTGCTTTTAAAATTAATCTTCGTAAGGATAAAGTAAAAAATCGGTCAAATGATCGATAAAAAGGAATTTATTTCGCGGAATATTCGTTAGTCACTCTGCTGCCATTAGCATACAATGTTTCACCGTGGTAATCATTGCATGCTTTCGCCTTTAGATAGATTTTTGAATCAGTTAGTCGACTAATTATTCGTGTGAAGTCCGAAAAAAATTATAGTACTCTTTTTAAATGGAATCATTGTAACCGGTAGATAGTTATTAATCCTATCTGGTATCCTAGCTGTAATGAATCAATTGTTAATTTGAAGTCAATTGTAGAAATATCAAACGTGACTATTTATGCAATTTCATATTTCTTGACGTACGAACACAGGCCAGAAAGAAGTTGTTTTATCTGTTGGATATTTAAATAATACGAAATATTTTAATTTAGTACTTTATATTTCGTTAGTAAATTGTGTACATTATCTTAAATTTTTGACTTGAAACCTTCAAATTTCCCATGAATCTATAAAAACTCGCGGTCTAATAGTGTGTTTCAAAATGGCAAAATTCTAAGTGACCAATCGTATTCTCTACATTCCTTAGCTTGATTAACATTAACGTTTAAATACCTATATTGTTATTTTAATTTTTGCCCTAACGTTGACAAATATTTGATATTTATATGAGTCATATTAATTTCTAGAAATAATATTTAATACAGTCCAGCAACACACCAATTTCTCATCTTCTTTTCTAACAAATGCACTAAAATCAATGTGTAAAAGTAATGATCATTTTTCTACATCCAATTATTTCACTTTTCAAGAGTAATGATATTCACTCGAATCGGATTAAGAGCCTTAATTTGACGCATCGGCAGATCCTTAATCCAGTTCGACAGACCATTAGAACCGGACTGGAGGTATTTCCTTTAGTTTAACCCGAATGACGAACGGCCTCGAATTAATCCGATCGTTATTGAAGCCGTGATAATCCGTGGAAACCGGTCTGATCTTACGTACGATCAAAATATTTAATCGATTCGAACGACGAATTACAAATTTGTCTGCTCGAACGAGACCGTGCAACGTGTGCAAGATAAATCTCGCCGATATCATAAAGCTGTGAAATCGATGCGATGTTTCATCCCTTCCCTTCGAACTAAACCCTCGTGCGGAAATGTAGTTCGATAATTTTCCTTCGTGTCATTCAGTTACTTATCATTCCTCAGTGTTGATTATCGTCAACTATTGCGCGTTGTTTTTCTTTTTTGTGTAACAATGTTTGAAAAATTAAGGCGGTTCGTTAATTATCAATGATTATCTTAATTATCGTGATTATTTGTGGGCAGTCGTTGTTGAAGTGGTTACATAAAGTCCACTGGAGAGGATACGTGGAGAATTGCGAAACTAGGAATCAAAAGGGTGTTTATTGAATAATTTAAAGAACATTGGACAACAGTGGATTTATCTCGCAGAATATTCGTCATTTTATTGGTTTCATTTTTATCTAATTATTATTGTCCTATTGAACAATAATCATGTTCTTTAACTAATTCATTCGACAGATGTTGTTTGAAAGAAGTTATTCATCATTTTATTAATGAATCTATTTCATCTAATTTTTATTATCTAATCTAAAAATATTTATATCTGTCAAATTTGTTCCTTCAAGGAATTGATTTTTCAACGAATATTCGTCAATTTGATAATAAATTCATTATTCATCGTTCTGACAATAAATTTATTATTCGTTTAATTTCCATAATTTTATCTTTATCTTGTGGAGAATATTCGTTCGAGGAATAGCTCTTCCAAGAACATCCTCACTATTTCTTTCCCAAGAATTTATTATCATTTGGCATTAAATTTATCGTTCGATCGCTATTATATAATTTTACATTTATTGTATAAATAATTTTTTTTATTATGTATCAGAATAAATTATAACATGCTATAATGTACCATAATTTATCACACTTATTATATAATTTACATTATTATAATTTTTATCACTTTATCGAACGAAATTTACGAGTCATCGAAAAATACTATTCAGTTGAAGTTCCAGAAAAATTCAAAAAGTCCATATTTATCTAACATGCTACGAAGTCCAGCGTCGTTATGGAAATTCAGAGAATATAAAACAATAATAAATTTAAGCTGTTGTTGATGATCTTTAATTATCATTGTCGTAATCCCGGTTCATAAATTTTGAAATTTGGTGAATATGATAGTCTACAGAAAAATATTATCGATATTTTTCATTAAAATTGTCCCCAGAATTAAACGTGAAAAATATATATATAAAAAAAAAAAAATTACTAAAATATAAAAATGATGCAACGAAATAAATTCTTAATAATTTTGCATAAACAAAGGTCCTTACGTTAGAAATAAAATGTGTAATACACGGTGTGATATTAAAAACGAAAAGTGCGTTTATAAAATTGTGCCTTTATAATACAAGAATTATATAACATATTATCTTACAAGTAACAACACTTTTTCAACTTGGCGAATCGTTTAGGAACATAGGTAACTTCCCTTTCAATTGCTAGCCTTTCAATTTGAAAGAAAGCTGACGTGTCATCAGTACCTTTTAACAATCAGATCCATTATTAGGTCGTTTGTACTCAAGTTGAAGTGTTCTGGTTCTCATTGATCGATGATCGTGAATAAATGAGACATCGATTCAAACTCTTCTGCATTGTGGTTTGTTCCGATTATTTCTACACACTGCCATAGCTTTTGCTCGACTACTACGACGACGATAGCGAAGATGATGACGCCTAAGTGATATGGATTGAAGATCTCTTTCGCTTCTTCGATGAGCTAGTGAGTCCGTTGTTAGCGAGTTGTTCACGGAGCTAGGTATAACTGTAACAGATTTTTCACGAGTGTTAAAATTTACTCGGTTGTAATTTGCAAAGTTTCTTTTATTCCTTTTTAGTAGTTAACGCGATGAACAACGAGTAATTTGCGAATTTTGTAATTGCAACAAATTTGAAATTACTTAGTTTGCAAAATTTTCAATGATTTGTTGAGTTAATAACAATAAAAAAGGAAATAATAATAGTTGTTTGATTAACATAGCTACAATATTTACGAATATTTGAAATTTTTAACGATCGAACGCGATTATTAATTTGTGAAATTGGTTTGAAAGTACTACTGCAAGCAGAGGAACATTTGTTATTCGCATCTGTTTTTTAGTAGAAAATTATTCCACGTCATTTCGGTATTTTTCGTTATGAAATGACGAAATTTTGAAAAACAGAGGCATCGTATTTCACGCTATTTTCACAGAAATAGGGATCTTTCGAAGAGATTGTATTTTCATCTGAAGACGTTTCTCTTTCCTATTCCGAGAAGTGCATAGATGTTTTATATAAAGTTTCGATCGGAAGATTCGAAGAGATATTATTTTCTATACGATAGTGATATATTCTGGATTCTTCTACTGTTTTATGAAACAACGAAATTTAAAAATAAAAAAACAAAAGTGCTGACAAGGAGAGATTTCTGTTTTTGCTAAAAATTCGCACAGAAGGTTTCTGCAAAATTTGTGAGAAAAATACAATTTCAGTTGCATGAAGAAGTTTTGTTTTCAATGGATGGATTTAAGTTAAGTTACTGCACCCAAGGTATTATTTTCGGTGTAATCGTAATGAAAAATCACCTCCGCGTCAGTTTCGTAGATGCATTTGCCAAATTGCCACGCAACTTCGCATCCGTCCGTTGCCGTAACTGCGAAAATCCAAATTACAAATTAGCGGGACAGAATATTCGGACACCGTGTGGTGTTCAAGAGATTATCGCTCCGGTATACTGTATATTTGTTTGTAACAGTCTCGTTGAATTGATCAGTTTTCATTGTGTCGCAAATGCTGGTTAGTAGAAACAGAAATTTTATTTGTGTTAATGCACACATCTTTGCTTTGAAACCATACAAATAAACTAAATAATGTAAACTTATAATTCAATGTCGTAAGAATAGAATATTCTGTATACATTTTATTGTAATTCAAATATGAAAGATTACCAGTTCGATGATACTATTAGGAACAAATATACTATTGAGCAGCAGAATTTCTCGAGCACATGAACAGTAATTAAATACAACTAGGTATTCGTGCATTTAATATTCCAAAAACTCATAAAATCTATATGATACGAAAAGATATATGAAATATCTTACTATAATACGAAACAAATTACTTGTAGTTATATAATAAATTATAAAATTATAAATTGGTGATATATTATACACATATAAAATTGCATAAACGGTACTCTATTAATAATAATACAATAATAATAAGGGTCAGTATTTCTTTTCGTATTTATTATAATATATCAACAATGATACTTGCCTTGGGTTCGGCACTTTTCAACCACTTTTTCAATACGTTCGACATATTCATCGACTATCATTGCACGGGCGTTCTTCACGAAGAAGTCAAACATGATTTCGTCATTCTTCATCTAACGAAGAAAATAATAGTTTATTTGTTTCTTTTCGTTAATCTCTCGGAAAGTAATATATTTTTCGATATTAATAATATATTAAGAAATTTTATTTACCGCTTTAGTTTGTATCAAGATGCATTTCATATAGCACATCAACCTCTCGTCCTTTGGGAATTCGCCTTTATGCTGGCCATCTAGGAGCTCTATACGAAAATTACCGAATAATTTGTTCTTAATTCGTAAAATTCGCTTATTCGTTAATTCGCTCTATCGTCAAGAGAAATCACGAGAAACAAAATTTTCTTTCTTTTCCTCATTTTTGAAATCAATCTTTTGTGAAACGAATGGATTTGCTAAATAAAACAAACGTTTTTATTTCTATAAAGTATTTTAATAGTATTGCATTTGAAATGAAATAAGATTCCTCAGTATTAAAATTGGAAACGAGATATTCACTAAAGTTTTAATTAAATTTAATTAAATTTCGCAAAGAATTTTTATTAAACCTCGCAACCGCGTTAATGTTTTTAAAACGAAGCACATTGTTTGAAAAATTATAGATCTCGTACTGTGATTTCAAATAACACGAGTCACTGCAGTAATAACCTGTTATAGATCGGTGCAACATTGTAAACAATTAATTATAAAGAAGAGCATGATTTAGAATCACGGTCATTCTTGTGTCCCAAATGTTACGTAACGTTTTCCTCTATAAAGAATGAACGAAATAAGTTTCACGAAAATGATGTGAAAAGTAACGAACCAAATTTTGAAAATAATAATAAATAAAATAATCCTCTGATCAGTCAATCAATATAATTAAAAGCAAAATTCGCATTAAAAATGAATCTCCATTCCTGTTCGAAGAACGAAAAGAAAAAACGAAAGAAATTAATATAAATTAAAAAGTAAAAATTAATTAAAAGTTAAAAATCAAGAAGAAAAATTTCGATTCGATCGTGTCACCATAGAATATCCAAAATCTATATAATCGACCAAATTCAACCAAAACCAAATCTATCAATTCATCATTGTCACATCCATCCAAAGGCTATGCCTTTCTTCCACGTTCGCGTGATTCGAAACAACAAAATGAAAAAAAATTTCGACTGGAAAGTACCTTTGGGCGTGTCGTTCTTCTTGCTGCAGGATTTCCTCAGGTTCTTGACCATCTTCTTCGCCTCGTCCATGGTCATCTTTTTCTGCGTGCGTAAAAGAAAGTTGAGAGCCCATGTGCACGCGCGTTCGAACGGATCGTACCTTTGAATACAGACAATCGATCGATCAAACTCACGCTCTCTGTGTCCTCGATCGCCAGCAGAACGAGCACCAACGTGACCACCAGAAAGGCGCCGAGTCCCTTCATTCTCTCTCGTTTTTCCTACTTGTTTCCTTCCGGTTGTTGCTCGTTGAGGCACTCCAGCTTCCAGATCGCTCGAACCAGGATGAAATCGGGGGATGTGTCGACTCCTCTCGTTATTATTCTCGACGGATCAAACGCGAGGCCATCGTGCATCCCCTTTTATAGTCGGCGTCCGATGGCCAGCAGTAGGGGGAAGGAAGAAACTTTTGCGTTTCGTGGGTGTTGCGCGAGGCTTGACCCGTGATTACCGCCTTGGTTAATAATTAACTAGTAACCTTCAGATTTCCGAAGCCGGAAAGGGAGGAGTGGCGCCGCCACGTAATGGATTACGTCGTAAATGTGCAATTGTTATTTACTGTGTCGCACTTGGTTCATTTTGCTTCTCTTCTTTGCTTTGGTTCGTCTCTGTCTCGTGTCCTTTAAACTATAACATTTATTTTCTCTTGCCGTGTAAAAATTTATTACCGCATCAACAGTACTAATTAACTGATAACGTTAGTTTAATCGTGCAACCTGCAACTCAGAACTCGCAATGTCAATAATATCAAGTTCAGTCGTGCAAGAGGACCCAGACACGAAATTGAAAACCAAGGAATCGAAAATTGAAATTAAAAGCGGAACATAGGAAACTAGAATTAGTTTGAAAGCTTCTAATTTTTGTTTTGTAATTTGCTTTATCATAATTTTCGCTTAGGACGGGAAAAGAAACGAAAGAACTAGCGAATGAATCTAATTACAAGCTAATCCTGCTGTTCTTCTGTGCGAGAGATATATTAGAAAATGATATTATTAAAACACAAAGTTTCTAAATATTTGGTTTTAGCATTCGGTATTTTACACTCTACACTATCATTTTACTGCACCTATATAAGTGGAGATGTCTAGAGGTACAATGTAACAAAAAAACAAAGAGAGTTAATAAGCAATTGTGATCCTTGGAATCCTTTGAATAAGGGTATATTTTCGAAAATTGTTTCCTCCGAGCGACATAGTACACAATTTGGATACGGTATTATCGCAATGCGCCTCGTCGCTAATTGATAGCCGTATTTTATGTAATTTTCATCCTGACGCGACGTTGACAACAGCTGTGTTTAAAGAATTCAAACTACGATCAAAGGAAAATTCGAGCATTGAAGAATCATTCGTTTTCTCGAAAGAAAGTTTCTCGATTGAAATTAAGTAGACAGAATGGAAGAAAACTGACAATGAGAAAAAGAGGATCTCTCCGTATCAATCAATTCGATCTTTTGTCGATTATAGACAGTTGATTAAAACCTAGTTCTA
Organism: Tetragonisca angustula; assembly: GCA_036937485.2. Classification (NCBI taxonomy): domain Eukaryota; kingdom Metazoa; phylum Arthropoda; class Insecta; order Hymenoptera; family Apidae; genus Tetragonisca; species Tetragonisca angustula. Next base: position 472,887 of record JAWNGG020000014.1, read on the forward strand.
ACTCAAAATCTGGGGATTAATAATTACTATATTAATAATTATTTCTATGTTAGTTTATTATCAATAATTCTAATAATACAATGTTAGAATGTAACAGTTTCATCATTGACGAAGCTTCTAAATATTTTCTTTCTTCGAAAATATGTTCACATAATGTGCTTTATATCTTTCAACATTTTATTTGTCAGAAATTGGACTTATAGCTTAATACTATAAGAGAACAAAATAAAATGATTTACAAATGAAATTAAGTGTAAAATATGCAACTGACAGATCATATGGCATTATTGTGATATAAATTGTTAACGTTATCCTGTAATTATTTCTTAAAAATACTCTCCTATACTTATTATTCATTCCCTTGCTCGTTTCCTGTCGTGTGACATTATCGAGCTTGGAGTTTCATAAATTTGCATGGGTGTGTCTCTTCGAAAGATCATGTTTATTAAGGGAAGAAAAATATTTCTGGATTCGTGAAGTAGTAGCATTTTATCAGTTCGTACGTTTTGTTGCAGTCATCGCCGGTGAATTCTGCGTACAACGATAGAGATAGTTTAAAAAGAAACTCTCCAACTTCTTTCGGTGAAAAATGTATGACGATTATATGCTTGTGTCTTTTGTAAGATACGAATATTGTAAATTGTATCTCGTAATATATACATGTGATATATTAAATTAATAGTATAATGTATGTATCATAAATACTATTTATAATATTATTACAATGTACCGACTATTGTTTATCTTATTAATATATATCTGTACAATTATTATACTAATATACTTGCATGTACAGATACAGTGTCTGAAATTGTCGATATGCAAATTTTATTTCTTACAAACTGAAATTTATGAAACTTTGCCCTTTCAATAATTTTAGACACAATCACATCTTTTCTACAGTAATTATATTAATTTATTCAAATATTTAACGATTGTCCTTACCTAATTTCTGGCACGCACTCACAACTTCCTTCACTACACTTGCTTTTTCTGGTGGCATCGTTATGTCGAGTTGCTTCATCACCATTCCAAAATCGATCTCCCCATTTTTAAACTAGACGAACATATATCGAGAGCAGATGTCGATCAGTTAGTTTCCAATAAATAATTTCGGGATTGAAAATTAGTTAGTTCATTTTGTATTTACGGTTCGTAATGCTTTCATGATGCAGGTCGTGTAGCATTTGAGGTTCTCGTCATCGCTAGGAAACTGACCCTTGCTCATTCCGTTAATTTTGTCTATGGAATGAATTTTATTAAGAATGTAATCTTCTTCTGGTGCCATTAAATTCTCCATTTCGTTCGAGCTTTTTCCCACTCACCTTCCGATATATCGATCTTCTGCAAGCAAGACTTCCGCAAACCCTTTGCCATTTTGTCCATTTGCTCTTGAGTCATGCTCTGAAGATATTTTAAAATTTCAACGTTTCAAATTGATTCGCGTATCTCGATCCTAAAGCGTCTGAGCTTTCCAATTTTTCAAGTCAATTTCAACGTCACAAATGTTAAATATCTTTTCAAATACGTATATTCAAATATTTGAATTTCCATCTAAAACTATCTTACATTCTAACACCTTAAATTTCAACGCTTTGAACATCAGATATCTTAATTTTCAAATATCTAATTTTTTTCGTTTTGTGATATTCAGAAACTTAAATATCTTAGAATGATAAAATACTTCAGCGAATATTCTTTGGAAGGATATTTACGATAAATGTATCTGATTCCCATTATGTTATTATAACCGCAAAATCCACGGATCACCAGAGGGATGAATATCTTTACCAATATTCAAACAAATGAATTCCTTTGTAAAAAATCAAAGAAACGTACACTTTCGGCTGGTTCCCATGCCACCAATGCGAACAACGTTGCAACAAATAAAAGTTTCACGTGCATATTTGAATTTTTAATTAAAAAAAAAGGATCAAAGAAAAATAAAGATACGAGAATGTACAGTAAGAAAACGAGACGAATATCAAAATCTAGTCTCTTTCGTTGTTTAAGCAACTGAAGGCTTGACCATTCGGGTTTTTTCTTATAAATCTTGGTGATTTGTTATTTTCCGCGGCAAGATAATTCGATAATTTGACATTTGTCGGCGAATTACCGGGTGGATCTGTCTTTTCGACTTGATGACAAGCTCGCTGACATTATGTAACACGAGTTAAGAAGTACGTTCGACTACTAAATGATCGTCTCAACAAGTTTGATTCCCTTGTAATTCCAGCTTGCCTTATTTTTTTCCGTAGTAATTCGATGCAATTTCTTCTTTGAGTGTAATTTCGTAGTTTAAATTGCGAGAAGGAGGCTAGATTAATCATTATAATTTTGGAAAACGACTAGACGAGGTCAATCAGTATGTAGCACGAAGATATATTTTACAAATTCGTGATAATTAAATGAAAATTGTAAATGAAAATTAAACTGTACACACGTCACAGAGTTGAATACTTGCATTACAAAGTACTGACAGATTATACCACTATAGTTTGCACTATAGGTGTCCCAGGTTCTCCACCCTTTGTCGCGTGGTTTGCACGGTCCAACTTCTACGAAGGAAGTTTTGGCCGGTCGTTCGCTTTGTCCTCCCCCTTCATCGACAGAAGGCTCAGGCGTTAATGTCGAACCCTTGTATCTCGAGAGACACCCTTAAAACAGGAGCATCTGGCCAGAAAGCACCGCCACCCCCGCGGCCATTAGTTCGTGGAGGCCACTCTTCGCTAGTTCGATAATTACATTTTTCTTTTTTTTTTCACCCTCTCGATCTCTCTCGATCTCTCGGCGATTCGTTTCCACATGATGGTCGTATGTTTCGATCAATCCTGAGACGAATTCCTCTCCACGTTCCACTCGTTCTTTGCTTCTTTCCCGTGACAGTAAATACGACGAGGGAGAGTTGGATTTTGACGGGACTGTGCTTTTTGAGTATTTGTGAATTATTAGAAACACTGAACTTGAAAGAATTGGAGTATTTAAAAATGGGAGAGTTTTGAAAAAGCAGTCATACAATTTTTTAACGTTTCACGCTTCGAACGAAGAAAATGTAATTGTGTGATTAAAAGAAAGGAAAGTTTTTTTTTTTTCGTTTCTAAGAATTTTAATAGAAACATGTTGTATAATGTAAAGTACAGAAATTTGTATGTCGAGAAATGAAGTATATCTACTATTATTATAAACGCGCTATGCTTTTTCTTTGCAATTAAGAAGAACAAACGTCAGATTTATATTTTTAACTCTCTCAGTGTCCTAATGAAAGTTTCAGTAGCATATTGCTACCTTTATCAACTATAAAGTCAAAAACTGTTTTAATTACAATTATACGCTCTTTGGAAAAGATTTTTTAAAATAATACGGAACAGAGAAAATTAAATAGTTTTCACGAACCTAACTTTTTTATTATATGTATATGTAACTAAGCATACGAGTATTATTTTGATTTTTATTTTTCTAAAATTCGCATTTTCTCGAATCATTCCGAAATTTTTTAAAATGATGGGAGCTTTAAATCAGGTTATTTGACATTCAAAAGTCAGAAAGTGTAATTGTAAGTGTAGATTCAATGGAAAACACGAAAAAAAAAGAAAGGTTCTTTAGGTTGGATCTAATCCCACGATTCTGACTGGTCGACTAAAAATACTTGCACGTGTAACAATAAAATTTCGTCAGATGGTGACATCGTGTCGAACCGATGGAATCCGATCGTGCAATACCGGCCTTCCTTCACCCACATCTGGGCATCGCGTGCTCGTTTTCGATCAGCGGTATCATAACGCGGACTTTCTCCGCTATTCACGGACACTTTTAGAGTCCGAAGAACATCGATACGTGCTCGTAGGAAAATGAAATGATTTTATATAGCATAAATATATATATTTATAAAATATAGTATAAATATATATATATATAATAAAATAATAAAATTTAAGTTTGTTTTTTACAATTTTTGTAAATTAATTAAACAAATAAAATATGAAGATAGAATTATCATTCCTCTAATTATAATGATTAAAATTATACACGAGAGATTCGCGAAATTACTTCCTATGGAATAGCAATCAGCCGGCCGAGGGAGAGACAGGGTTGAACAACAAAGGGAAACGATCTCCTAGTTCTTCGTCGGGCGTTAAAGAACCGACGATCGCGTGCGACGGAACTAGCTTCTTCCTGGAGAATGAATGCGGAAGCGAAGGGTTAAAAAGCGAAGAGAGAGAGAGAGAGAGAGAGAAAAATGAAATGGTGTGCAACAGTATTACGAATTACGGAAAGGAAACGGCCTGTTAGTGAATCACGTTGAAGAGAGAGAGAGAGAGAGAGAAACGAAGCATGAGAATAACGTGACCTCCACGACGCCGCCCTAATTAAACGCCTTTAATTAACGGTAATAACCGCGTGTTTCGCAGCGGGTTGTGTAATGAACGTCTTGTCGATAAGCCGCCAGCTCTTCATCCAAAATTACAATAACACGCTCTGCCTGCGGGAATCACTCGAGGGTGCGTAGTATTTGATCAAAATTGTTCGACACCGTTTCTGGTTTCTTAGATTTTGTTTATTTAATATCTTCTTCTTAAGTAAAAGATTTCGTTTCGTTTGTTTGCAAGAGAAAAATAATTATTCGTTCGATCCTTTCATTGAGGAGGAAGGCAGAAAGACTTCTCTTATTTATATACGTTCATTCCTCTGGTGTAAGTTTTCTATTTCAATCGTTTAAATGTAATACATACCAAAAAACGTAGAGCATGTTAGGATTTCCGAATGAATGATGATACTTCATCGAATAAATAAACATTTTAGTCCCAGTATAAACTGTGACTTTAATTAATTCTATTCTAAAAGTCAATGTTATAATTGTAATACTATCATTTCTCAGGAAAGTGTACAAGGGATTTCATTTTTCAAATGTTTCATTCGAAAAGTAAATGCTGCCCCAACCTCTTGATTCGACTATCAAAAAAATCACAAACAACTCTTTGAAGAATTTGTGAGAGATGAAAAGTTCTCTCTTTCATATTCGCACAAAATCCGCGGATATTTCTGGCGACTGTTGCATGAACGTCGTCACCAAATTAAGAAGCAAATAAACGTCTCTGGCCGTTAAAAAATATAAATATATATATATATATATATATATATATATATAATTAAAAATAAAAATAAACGATTTGTGTCGACGCGTTTTCGAAACAAGATAGAAAGAAAGAGAGTCTCGCGACTGCGTAATAAATTAATCGCGTGCCCCGTCGCGATTAAAGGCCGCCCTTTGTCATGCTAATTACCTTTCAATTAAACTCACAGCCCTGGAGTCCCCAAGCTTGCCTGAATTAGCCTTTCAGTCGATTCTGATTCGGCCAACTTACTTTCCGCCGCGGAATTTCAAGCAAATTGTGGCTCGTGCTTTTAGCCCGACGTCCCTCCGTTCGATGTACCAAGACCCTTCATCGAGAGAAGGGAACGACGAGAAAGAGAAAAAAGAAAGAAACATATATACACTTACCCTTCGTTCTTCGTGATCGAAGTGGCCTCTCGAAACTTGCTTCTCGCGTCTTTTAGCTGGTTGTTCGCAATCACGAGCTTTGACGATCTTACGCAGGAAATGAGGAATGAGGAAGATGTTCTTTATTGGGGCTGGAGTGTTAGGTTAAGTGATTCGTCTTCTTGTCGAAAAATATGTATTGATTTTTTATTACGGTGTGATTGGTGGCGATAGAGGCGGATGTAGATAGAAAATATATTATATAATAAAATAAAATATAATTATATAATAATATAATACGTAATTATATTATATAATAAAATGTAATATGTACGTACCATATGTCATTGACATGAAAATTGAAATCAGGAATAAACGAAAGAGTTATCAAGAATAATTTGTGATAATAGAAATGTATTGAATTTCTTAAATTTATTAACTATTTGATTAATAATATTTTAAAGAATCTTATAAATTGGAAGTTTTATTACATACAACGAGACATCTTTTACCTTTTTTAATTTCTTCGTTTTCGTGCCAGATTTTTGTAGTTGTATAAAACGTACTTGTATAAAACGTTTATTAGTATTTTGTTGTCAGATGTCGCACGATACAACAATAAACTAAGACAGTCTTTAATATTTTTATACAACACTCAGTATCAGTTTTTAAACATTTTACGAACGAAACATCATTTGGAGGATACGAATCGCAACCCAATCTTACGTTTAATTACACTTTGCATAATTTTATTTTTTGGAATGTAGATACAGGAAATCTTGAAATCTCTTTCTTATTAGTTTAATACTCTCTTTTATCAGTGATTTTCAAACCAATTTACTCTTTTCATCCCCTTCTCTTTCACCGGCACAATTTATTCAGACAGAAGAATATTTTTCACCCGAACCAGGATCGTTCGATCTCGAGACGCATGTTCTTATCGATCGACTCATAATCGAGATCGTGGTTCGCGAAGACGTTTTCGAGGACGTGAACGGCCCAGAAGAGGGGCGGGCGACAAAAGGTCGGGCCCCCGAGATATCGCCTCTGCTCTTCCGGCACACGATGTGACTCACAAACTCGTTTTCCCTCTATCGCGGCCCGGACGTTTAATCTGCCGATTCCTGTTGCGATGTTAGGCCGATGAAAAGAATGTAAGCCATGTTACCGGTCGTTGTGTGATCGTTCGATTTCGAAGTTTCGCTTTCATCCTGGACACAAGGTTTCTTGAATTCTTTGAGTTCGCAAAGATTCTGAGCCGGGAATTGGATTCTGCGAGGAAAGTGGACAATTTCTGTTTATTTAACAGTGATTTATCTATACTGGTGAATATTTTATATATTCTTGTAGCACTTTGTGCATTTCTGTAATTTAAATTTTCTTTATACTTATAATTATCTTATATCTTCTGTGATGTTGAAAGGTTTTCACTGTTTAGAATTTACTATTGTTTCGTTGATATTTGTATATTATTTCGTTATTTTATTATCACTATGATGGAAATAAGCTGCCTATTTCTGAGAAATAGAAATTGAGAAATATATGAAAGATATTGTCTTCCGTTCATTTAATAGAAAACAATGATGTGAATAATCAAAGAATGATTTTATTCTAAAGAAAAAAGAAATTCTTTAAACGAATGAAATCGATAGGACAAACAAATAATGACTATCCAAAGATCCTACATAGATTGAAGTAATTGAAATGTTGAATAAATTTGGGTATGATAATGGGTCGATTTTTCAAACACGTAACTAATATCGTTGAAAATTCTAGCAGGGATCTCCAGAAAGGTTGTAAAGTTCAGCAATTTTGTAGACCACTAACAGAGATTTACGACTGCTGAAGCGATTTTCGAGAAATTTTCTTGATCAGCGTTTCCTCGGGACACTAACAGAGATTTAGGACTCTTTAAACGATCTCGAGCATCGGCAGTTTCTCTAAATCACCGTATTATATCCTCAACATAATCCAAGCAAGATACTCTAACAATAAGTATATCAGGATCGTATCATTAATTTAAAAATGTCTTTTACTACTTCTCTGGCTTTGTTTATTTGTATTGCATTATATCACAGTATATTTATCATAAACTTTACAAACGCCTGTTTCTGACATTACTTTGATCCTAAAATTTATAAATCTATAAAGTGACGAATCGTTATTAAACCGTGCGCTTTTTTCAGAAATTACGGAAATACGTGCACATACACGAAAATATATAAAATATTCACAATCCAGTAACTCGGCATTTGTGTGAAATTTACAAGTAGAACCACAAATTTAGAAGGCATCTAATATGCAAAAATACCTAAACTAGAGAATTTGTCATAATCTTTAGCGAGTGAAAGAAATTTCTACTTAAACACTATTTCGTTACTTGTATTTATGAAAATATAAAATTGCCCAAAAGTCCACATTCTAATTAATATGAAGTATAAACGTTTTTCAATAACGTGTAAATGTGAATATCAAAAATATTAATAAAAATTCGCAGTATAATCATTGTTTCGTCTCAAGTTTCACTATCTGAATGACAGAACATTCGAAAGAGAAGAAATTGTTTCGTCGTTTTCATCTCTTCGCCGTGGAAAATCGTCTTGAATGTTACATTTACGTCACGCACCTCCACTGTGTATTTTCCAACGAATTTTCAACGAGTTTGGATTGCTTTCGTCGCGTGAGTAACGCGTTGCGCAATTTGTTAACGCGGTGTGTAATTTACAGGCGTGAAACTTTCCGAGTCACGGAGGGGATGGATTCGTCCGGGTTCGCCCAGTTCCAAGTGCAGTTTATTTAATGGGAAAATATACGATTGTCGATGGAAAAAAAAAAAAGAAAAATCGTTCGAGCGAAAGGGAGACCGTGGTTTCGCCGCGGAGATTATTTCGAGAGCAACGATTTCTGTTTGTTTATCGTCAAATGGACGTGGCACGCTCGAAACTCACAGGAAACGGATACGATTAGGTCTGGCTCGCGTGTGTGTCAGCGAGAAAATAGACAGCGATACCGCGAGTTGAATACATATTTCATTTTCTAACTAGTTTCCTCCTCTATTGGCGAAAGTTTCTCCTTTTTCTTCTTCTTTTTTTTTTTTTTTTTTCGTTGAAAATTGATCTTCGATAGATTGCGAATTTATAGAAAATTCAAAAATTATTTCAGTAAAACATAAAATTAATTGTATACTATGATTTATCAGGTTAACGTACCATTATAAAAGCCATCATTTATTCCTCGAATGTTGAAACCAATACATCACGAGTCCTAAGATCGAGCATCGTTGAGATTTTGAGATTCTACGTTATTTTAATTACGTTCCTGTTCGTTATTACATCGATCGATCTTCGCGCCAGATTCAACGAATATGAACTCTTCCTTCGTCGTCACCCACGTTTTAATTCTGCGCCGAGAGGATTTTTTGATCAAGATACCAGGTCCAGCTAACAGACTCAGCAATCTATCCTACCAATAAATCCTTTCTCCCCGAATCTAACGTCCCCAGAAGACAATGGTCTAAGCTCTGCGATAAATTAGGTCCAGCCAGTCGGCTCGACTCGATTCAGAAGAGTTGAAAAAAATCCGGCTGGTGAACGAGTAACGCGGTTATCATGGCTGTGCATTCGGCAGCAATTAAATCAAAAAATGATCCGCCGTCGGCTAATTGCCGAGTGTCAGGCTTCATTACGGGCCACCTTTGTTCTTCCTGTCTCCCCCTGCCAATCCCCTTTATTTGAATTAAGCGTAATCGATTGGCCGTAATATCGTCGAGGATTTCGCGAGCCAAGCTAACGCAATCAAAAGTCACTCCCTCTATAACGTACATAAATCGACAGGACTGTTGACGTAATTGAGTATCAGGAAGGAATTGTCGAATCTAAAGCGAATCTTTCGTTTCGTAATAATTTTGTATATCGTTGGCACATAAATAATAAATACTTGCATTTCAAAGTGTAAAGTAAGAGGAGATTTTTATTCCCAGCTTTCAATTTAAAAGGGAAATTTAGATTTTTCGGGCAGTTTCGAAACTTGTCGTAAATTTAGCGTATTTAAATTTTTTAGATTAAAGTAGAAGCTTGGAGGCTTAAAGTTTTTACCTGTAGGCTGAAAACTTTGAGACTTGAATTTCTCCCGGCGAACCAGGAGCTTCGTAACTTACACTTTTTCGTCTGCGAGATAAAAGCTTTGAGATACAAATTTCTTAAATTTTATAAACTGCAGTGTTGAGAAACGTCTTAACAGATTCAGACTAATTAAAGAAAGGAAGACATTTTTTTAAATGTAAATTGGAAACTCTGAGGCTCTGATCCTAGGAAATTACTGTTTCTTTTAAAATGAAACGTAACGAAATTGATGCAAATAATAGATGAAAAATGCAAGGGAAAAATACGAGAAATCAGAGTTTTGTAGTGAATTAGTTTCAATATTCGATCAGTTCTATGTTACCAAAATCATCGTTTTATTTATATTCGAATTGCCAAAAATTTTCATCATCGCTCGACGATGCAAAATACTTTGTATACTTTTCAAGTTTTGGATATTTGAATATTTATTTTAGAGAGGAATATCTTTGATTTTGCACCGACGTAATGACAGTGGTAAGCAGTATTCAAAATTTTAGGACAAAACAAAAATTACGTTCTATTACACAATACCGCGATTGGTCGTCGACAATTCGAAAATGTTACTTCATCAACGGATTACGTAACAGTAGTACGTTGTTTGGCAACGCGTAATAAGCATTTGGACTAACGTGCAGTTACTCCTAGAGTTAACGATAATAGTATTGCTTCATTTTATTAATTGACAAGCAATTTCGACGGAAACGGAATCCTTTCTGTGTGATGTAACCCATTGAACAATAATGACAGTAATACAATATCTATCTCATAATTGAATCAAAAGGTCAATGGATGAATAATTTGTAAGGCATACTTTTCTGTTTTATTTCGTTTTAATAATAACAATGATAATAATAATTTCTAATAATTTAATAACAATAATAATTTTATTTTTTTAATAATGTTACATGTAGAATAGTGCACAAAAAATATCTGTACTATACAAGTGTTGTATAAAAAAATTTTTTTAAACTAGAAGAGTTAAATAATATTTTATAATATAAAACAAATTTTATATTATATATAAATAAAATTTAAATATTATTGTAATATAAATTATAATATATCAGAAATTAATGTAAATAGTATAAAAATATCAGTAGATTGATAATGTATTAATAATTACAATATAAAAATTTTATTACCCACGATAAATAGTAAGAACATTAAAAATAAGAAGTGTTTATTATTAATTCAAAGAATCTTTTAAACGTAGATATTTTGAGAAATTGCAAAGGTAACGTGTTGGGTTACATGTCACGACGATGCCGTAATTTCCTTAATTATAAATAGTCTTGCAAAGAACGAAGAAACAATTGCTGCCTCTGATGGAAACCGCGATTGCAATTACTCAAGTCTTTTTTTTTTCCTTCGCACTTAATTGGAGATATATTTGAAACTCGGCGCAATAGTTGTTTTCACAGTGTTCCCACAAATCTTCTGTTTCTTCAGATCAAACAATCATCGTTACATTTTCACACAAACGTTTTTTTCTCTCTCCAGTTCTTCTTGCATCGTGTGGCATTCGAATTGCTGAGGAAAATACTCATCTCGATTCCATTTGCAATTTTTTCGACATGATAGGAAAATTCATGAAAAGAATAATTATCTGCTTTTTGTTATCGTGTAACGTTACTGTTGAGGAATTTTTTTTTTCGTCCCTTTTTTTAATTTTACAAGACTTCAGTACTGAAAGAATGTTTCTGCCACGAAAATAAAAACCGATTACTCACACTGACGAATTGCAAATGCACCTGGCGACATAAAAAATACGAGATGTGAAATTTTATTTGATTTGAAATATTGTATTTCGTATTTTCCATCATTCATTTTGTTTGGAATGTCCGCAACTCGTGCGTCGTGTGCAATCGATTTTTATTTTTCTGGCTCAACTTCCCGACATTTTGCACGACCTATGCATGGTGTACGAATATTACAACATGATGAACTTAGATATACATACGTGTAAACATTTAACTAGGAAAATAAGAACGGAAGAAACAAATACGTACTGTCGCTCAAAAATCTGCAGCATGTTTGAACTTCAAGAGGACCTCTTCAAATGAATATAAATATTTTATTTATGATATTAATATGTTCAAGTATCAGAATTGTAACTAATTATATTTAAAAATTCATACAAGATTGTGCGAAAAAATTAATTTCATTTGAAAAAGAATCTCTTGAGTGTATATGCATCTATAATTAACACGGTTCAGTAATCAGTCACTGAAAACTCTAGCCCATTGGAAAATTCGACAAAAATTTTATTACATTATAAAGACACAATATCATGAATGCAATAACTATTATATAAAAATAATAAAAAGCATCAAAGTGTCCTAATATTAATTGCTAATAGTATGATACAAATATATCAATTCTTCCAATAAGATTGATATTCATAAAAATAATTACCTGTCGTTTTACAAATTTCAGAAATATTCCACGTTTTATTTTTTTTTTTTTTTCCATCATTTAATCACTAGCCGCAACTAATCCCGCAAGTTATCGATTTCAATTCGAGCATAAAGTTATCCATCGTCGTCGTGGAACGCGATCAATCACGTTTGCAACGTTGGTCCCTCGTTCGCGACGAGAATTTCTCTCTACATCCGATTTTATTCGCTTGTTGCACGGCCGATCTTCTTCTTGAACCGCTCCAACCCGCAAGCCTCGTTTATTAATAAACAGCTGGAACTCGGCTCATTCCTTTTTTCAATGAACCGTCGTACCCGTGCCGGAGAGCGTGTACGAAACGTACACTCGGTATATTTTCGCTGGATGATTCAGCGTCCCAGCGAAACGCGAGTCCCTCTTCCCTGTCTCTCTTTCGAAGCATCTTTCCTCTGTATTTTTGATGTTCCACGCGAGCTGTCCGCGTCGAATCTCGCGGCAAGGTGACGCGACAGAAGTTGCCTTGCTGCGCGAAATTTTGTTCCGACATTTCTCTCCCCCCCCCTCTCTCTTTGGTCAACGTGTGAGACTCGAGAGAGACTTGATTGAATTTTTTTTACGTGACGTTTCTTACGGTATATTTCTCGGATTTGTAGAGATTCAATTTTCGAGAAATTATATACAGGCTTCTTGGAGATTTAATTCTTGAGAAATTATGTTTGGGATTTGATTTTTGAGAAGTTATATTTAGAGCTGTTGCAGATTAAACTTCTGAGAAGTTATATTATAATTATAGGATTCTTAGGGGATTTGATTTTCCAGAAAATACAGTTAAGATTCTTTTGGAGATTTGATTATTATTCTTTTCAAAAATATCTAAGAGACTTGTCTATCTGTAACATTCCCTGTTTCTTCCTCTTACCTTTCAATTAAACAGAAATTTATTTCCGCTATCGGATATTATACTATTCTACTTTAAAAATCTTTTCATTTTTTGCCCTGTGAATACATGAAAATTTACGATCCACTCATTTCTATTCTCGCGTGTTACGTACTCCGCACTCTCGTTTACGCCTTACGAGAAAGAGTTAACAACCACGAAACAACAAATTATTACTGTTTACGCTCGAGTAGGTGGCACGTACGGGCTCCGTGAAAGTAGACAGGCTTTAAGGGCACCGTTGTCAGCGCCGCTGCCAGTATTGCTGGCAAATGCCTGGTGGTGGTGGCGACGAGGAGGAGGTTGATGGCGATGATGATGTTAATGCCACGACCAGTGGTGCTGGAGTCTCTCTCTGGCCGTCTTCTTCCGTGGCGTTTCTCGAAAATTTCGTCCGACGATCGACGATCTCTCGCGTTTCTTTGTCTCTCATTCGTCTCGGAACAGTCGTCACGTTTAGTAGAGTATGGTGATTTGTGACTGAATGGATTGCGCAAGAAGAAAATGAATGTACGTACGTTGCCCAGTGACCTCTTGGTGCTTTGGATTTTTTAAACAAGCAGATGTTAATTACGTCTTTTAATTGCATTTTTCAGTGAATATTGTAGGATAGAGAGAAGAATATTTGACTTGGATGGAATATTTAATATGGAGTGATGTAATTGCAATAATTGCAATAGGAAATATTTCACGACTTTCAGTGATAGATGTTTGTCAAACTATTTCGTTGATAAAATAGAATATTTATATACGATAAATTAAGTCTCGGATAGAATATTTGATCGACGCATTGATTAATATTACGACAATCGTGTATTCGATGGAATTTCAGTGATAGATATTTGTTAGAATTTCCTTTACTTTCCAATCACGTTATAATGAATATTATGGGACAGAGCAATTGTTTGCGTAGAATACTTAATTGACGTATTAATTGGTGGAATTATAATTGATAATAATTGGTGACTCATTCAGTCAGTTCGTAATAGCGGCGAAGCGGATTCGCGGATATTGTTTCCTACAAACTTTCACTTGATAATGTCTTCTGAATCACTACTCTCGAACGTTGTACTTTATATCGTCCGCTGTAAAATAACGCCGGGACGTTCGTCGTGGTGAACTCTTTGTGAATTACCACTTGGCACGTCGTTAGAGAGATTATCAGTTTTCACCACCTATGCTTCCTATTAACTTTACGCGCAATTCTACGCTCACGCACGAGTTCTATTAACACTGCGCCGAGGAACAGTACACTATAACGTGTGAAAGCAAATAAAAATATTTTTTTCAACGATCGAATTTTCTTAATGAATCAAAGCTGTTCATATGAAATGCAATAAGTGATCTTTTTTCGATTTTTATGCGTTTACAAAAACTAATTGTTATTGGTCAGTAAATTACAAGATAAATATACAGAATATTTAAATTAATTTCTAAATAAAATATATAATATAATATATTGTATGAAATGTAATGACAAGATTGTTGCATAATAATACTTGCGTGGGAAATATGTACGTGAAACAATATTTTCCTACAATACTTTAGAATTAATATTCATCGTCGAAATGTACTCTCATTGGACTACTATTATATCGTGACTTACGCTTATTTATTATACACGTGCCAAAAGAATAGTGGCTCGTGGAAATTCAAACCTCTTTCACACTTGACCAGTCCGAAATGTTTCACACAACACGCCCAATATTGTTCAGAAAAAATTACAATCTAAATTCCAATACTACCGCGAGCAATTCTATGTGTCAAAAACATAAAGCATACACTTGCATACTTGCATTGAGTATCCTGCAATTTCAATATATATTTTTAAACCTCTTTCACACTTGGCCAGTTCGAAACGTTTCACACAACACGCCTGATATTGTTCAGAAAGTAGTTCCAGCGCTTCTTTACAATTCTACATATGTATATGTGTGCTCTCGTGTGAAGAGAGAGTACAAAGAGCGAAGTTTCCTTGAAAAGAGGGATGAAAAGAGAGACCAAGGTTCACGGGAATGCATATACGTACGTACATACCACGCTCTCTGCGAAAAGTCTAAAGAGCGATGGATCTTTTTTGAAAGGGGAGAGGGGATATTAGTGGAATGAAAAGGAAAAACGGAGAACGACGTGTACCGCAAGCAAGCCTGGCTGTTTACGTTGCAGAGACGGGCCACCTGAGCGTTTTCGAGGGCAAGGACTGTGGTTCAGTGTCTCGGTGGCCGTGCTCGAGCTAAGTCGACAACGTTCCGAGTCCCTTGAACGGTATAACACGGCGTGCGCGCACCCGCGTCTCCGGTGCCACGTGAACAAACGAGGAAAAACGCGTTCTCCACCACCCCGTTCTCCACCCTCTTCTCATTTCGAATCTCCTTTCCACTCTTTTCTTTCTATCATCCACGCCGACGCGACGCGTGTTCCGATCGAATTGGAGCTTCCTTTCCGGAGACTGGAGGCTTAATTTCTTCGACCTAAAGAAGTGTGGCTGTTAAGTATGTAAGTAGAGGAGACGATTTAGTAATCTTTTTCTTTTCAAATAAATTGCTTTCCAACGACCGAGAATTCTGAATTATTGTTAGAATCGTTGACAGTTTATCGTTAGAATCTCTTAAAGACACAGTTGGAATTGTAGTTTAACGACAGTGAACAATAGTTATTTTATGAGCACGTGTGTTCAGAATATAATGACGTCTTCGTTGCGAATACGGTAAGAAAGAATGATATTTTCGCGTACGCTGTTATTAAATGTAATGGATTAACACGTTGGTTCATAATACTTTATTGCATGTATAACAATGATGCATGATAATAATTATATTAACATACAACGTACACGTTACATTAGCAAGTTTCGGCCGGATTTTAGCCAAAGTTATCTACGCAGTATTATCCATGTACGCGAAACACCGATCGACCTCGCGGAATCGTACATTGATACATAAACATGTTAAGCGGCTGCGACCCTTCAAAACAAAACGTTCTTCAAACTAAAGTCTTCCGGATTATTTGCTTTCGCACGGAGATATTCGAGCACTTGTAAAAACTACGAACATACAACGTTTATAAAATATTAGGACACCTGGAAGCCAAGTCTGAGCCAATTCTAAGAAACGAAAGTCAATTGTTTGAAGCATATCTAGAAATGTATACATGTTAAATGTTAACTATACACAAGCTATATACAGCGTTTTTAAGAAGAAAAGTGTCTTCATTTCTCACTTAGAACAAACGTTCTGTAACGAACCCAGATTTATTATACGAAATTGTAACAGTTTCAACGATTATACCGCGCGTTGCACCAACAAACAGAGAATGCTGACAGCGAGTGAAACAGTAAGAGAAATTATCGCATGACAATGATATCTGGTGAGCTCCACTCGTATTTCGTTAATGAACGAAGAGAAAAAGGGGGGGGGGAAGGACGTGGTCGATGATTCGCAGGGACTTTCAAAACTCGCAGTCGTACGACGGTGATTTATCGCGCGACGATCAGGCCATAATTCGAGGTGTTGCGTGTCTACGTTTCTTTCTCTTGTATTTCTTTTCGCCTGCCATCGGCGAGGGAACGATTCATTCAACGGGGGCAGGAACTACGGCCGATGAGTACGGGGAATGTCTTGGTTCGCCTTCCTCCTCGACCGGGAGGAAGACGCGAAACGCGTGTCCACTCGGGGTTTTTTTTCGGTACCGAGAGGATACTCGGAAGAATTCGTCGACACCCGGTGATTCGTATCGTCGATTATTTATCGCGTGCACGATGTACGGTTAGCTCGTTGTTGCTCGCCGGTTCAGGTTCCCAGCGCCAATTACGCTGATTGCTCGCGTCCCGCGAATGATGAATCGCTCGCAGCCTCCGAGACGCGAAACGCAGATCGATTTGGTGATAGGTGTCGACCTGTGTGTTTCGCGTGCGACGCGAATTGTATGATTTTGCAGCTTGAGAAGTACACTTGAGAAGATTCTCGGAATGTTTCATTTAATCGACTTTACTAGATTACTAAAATTTTACATTCTGTTATGGAACGTTGACCCTACAAAAGATTCTGAAATTTTAATATTGTGTTGAGATTACATTGGTAAAGTTTGAAGCTAATTTGAGTAGTCAGACGTGAAAGTAGTAGTCTATATGTGTACAAGATTTCCTTTAAATTTCACATAAATGTGTGAAACTTCACGGTCTAGTTGCAATTGAAAGCCAAATTCGTAAATTGGAACTGGGTTAAACTGGGAGTAGTTGAAAATTCTAAATTAAGAATACTCGATGATTTTGTTCAAGATGATCTGATTAATCAAGAAAACGAACGTTCTAGAGTGTACTATTTCACACAATTTACTTAGTCACAATCGAAACATAAATTCGTAAATTGGAGCAGAATTAAATTACGAATATTTGATTTGTTCAAGATCGTCTAATTAACATTTTAGTCTTTAAATTCCAAATGCTTGAAAGTTCGCAGTCGAGTCACCGTTGAAACATAAATTCGTAAATTGGAGCAGAATTGAAATTACGAACACTTGATAAATTAGGAACACTTGATTTATCACGAGCGAGCCAAAAGAACGAATCATTTTAAAAGTATACTCAAGTTTGTCAGATATTTAAATTTCACGCGAATTCTTAAAGGTTCCAGTTTAACTCGCAAACTGTTGAAACAATTAAGATTGCTCGATCGCTTTCTTTGGTATCACCCAGTGTATGCACGAGTCACCCAAGCGAACGCATGTTTTAAAAGCGTTTGTTCGGGCTTGTTGCTCGCTAACTTATCGTATCGCACACCAACACTCTGTCTGCCTACTTAGCTTCATCTGTCTCTGAGGCTCTCCTGCCTGTTCTCCTTCCCCTCCCTTCTCCGCTCGACCACGATAAAGAAACCGTATTGCTTCAATTTAGATGCTGCACCGTTACGTCTCGTTTCATTAATAGTAATTTACATCAACACTCGCCGCGCTTACCAGACACTGGTGATCGTCGCGTTCTTCGGCATTCAGGCTGACCGTACGATTCGTTTCACGTTATTCAGTCAGCCGATCGCTGTTTCGAAACGAGATTCTTGCAAGCAGTGAGAGGTCGATTTTCTTGAGGATTTAAATAATATCTCTCACCTGTAATAAACGAACGAATATATTTTGGGAATTTTTCTGATAGAACATGCTCTCTTTGAATTTGTAATTCTTCTTTTTTCGTTGATGCGAAATTTAAAAGTTTTTTGGGAAATGTACACCGAGTGTAGCGATTCAAAAATTTGTAATGGAATTTCAAAAAAGTAGTAATCTATTTCCGATACCATTCTTTTATATATATTTTTAATTGTAATATATCTGTGATATAATTAATTACACTTGAAGATAAAGGTTGTAATTAAAATGTTTTTTATTGGGAAAATTGTCAGAAAAATGTAATTTGAGGTACTACGGATGTTAGCACAAGTTTGCAATACGACACAATTTATCGCAATACATATAGAAGCGTGATACACTATTTGACGTTGATATTTTAAGGACGATTGAGATTTTAATTTGTTTCAATGAAATTATACGAGATGTTCTGCCTAATATATAATTTTAGAGCGATCAATTATTATCTCTCATTGGACAAATTTGTTGTTCTAAAATTTGTCAGGAAAACACAATTTTTTTGCACTTACGTACGCTGAGAAGAAGTTCAATTTGGTCGTAGAAAATTTGAATGCGTTCGATGGTCGATCACTGTCTAGAATTTCTTAAAGTTCTTTGACGTGAAAGAAGGCGAGGAGACGCGTGTCAAGGCTCGTTTCCATCGGGCATATACGGGTGTATGCGGGTTGAACCCGTTCAGCCAATTTAAGCTAATATCATAACGCGATCGTCCGCCGTGTTTCAGTCCATTCTTTTTCTCGCAGCGCCCAGTGTGAAGGAATTCTTCTGACAAACCGGAATGAAAACCTGTCAAAGTTCGTAAAAATTTCAAACAAGAAACTCTGGAAACGTAGATCCCTAAGAAGTTTCAAACTTTATTATTAAATTTCGAGAGAAAGGGGAGAGCGAATTGAGAAAATTTCGTTTTTTCTTTTTCCATTCTCTTGTCCAAAATTGTTTGACGCAACAATTCAATTTCTCTGAGAAACTTGATATCTTCGAACATGTACGCACAAAATTATACTTTGCATTTTCTCTGTTCAAATTCTTTAAATTCGCTTTAGAATATTTTTAGTCTGAAGAAAATATAAGGGAAATATAAGTTTTTTTCTTTTTATTGCGAAAAAATGAACAAACAGTGATTAAGTTAATTTCTTCTCGTTCAAGATTTACCTGTGATATTTATTTTCGAGATACTTACTCCATCTAATGGGATTAATGTAATATTCAATATAACAATATAATATATAACATTAACTGTCGCAACATCCCTACTTTTTGATTGACGAAATATGTACTTCATTTTTGTTTTAATATTCTATTTGACGTGTGAAGTTCACTCACCTAATTTTAAATTTCATCTCTAATATTCTTGGTATTCATTTTCATTCAGATTTCAATTTCTTTCACTTATCTAAGTTATATTAGTCCATTTTTAATGTTTAATATCGTGTAATAATGAACACTATCTTCTACTTATCGAAATACCTCACCTGATTCGAAATTTCACTCCCAGTATTACTATATCAAATATTTGATACCTATTTTTTATTTTCTACTTAAACGTTTTTCTAAAATCACGTTTCGAGAAACATTTCCAAATTCTACTTTTAATATTGTGTCAATAAAAATTCTCTATTTATTACCTTGCAAAACAAATCTCACACCTAATTCTCGACTCTCCACTAAAATGAATTTTCAAATACCATTTCTAGTACTATTATCAATTATTATATCACTATTACTATCTACTAATCATTCGAAATTCTCTTCGAAACAAAAAATAAAAAAATACCTCATTTAATTCCACGTTTCAATTTTAATATTTTATTAATCAAAGATCTCCTTCAATTCTCAATTCGAAATACGTAGTAATCGAAATTCATCAGTCCTCGTTTTCTAAAACTAAATCTCTCACCTAGATCCAGATACCTAGTTTCCAATATTACCAATATCACCAATAATCGAAAAACCATCCCCGAAAATAACTCTCCCCCTTCCCCTCCCCCACCGGCCTTGATTTAAACCTGAATACCCATCTCTAAAATCCTCGTGCACGCCACCTGAGCCGAGGAGCCAGCGAAACGACCATTTACAGGCACAATGACGCGTGTCTGAGTTTCTTTCACGGCCGCACCCTCCCGTGCAAGGGATCGCATCGAATTCTCGTTGAAACCCTCGGCGCGGCCTCCCAGTAACTTCTAACGAGGCAAAAATGTCGAGATTACGTCCTACGACGCAGGATTGATCGACAGTTCTATCGTCTGCAGCTTTGTTCGTTCGAAACGAAACCGAACGCTTGAGAGTGGGAGGGAGGAAGGGGGTTGGTTGGTTGGTATACGTTGGGGTTTCCAGAGAGAAACGTTCATCGGCCTGCTAGCAGTTTTGACGTTTTTTGCCTTCTCGCCAATGACACCTGCTCCAGACTTTATTAAATCCCCCGACCAGACGAAAATAAAGGATCTCCACCCCCCCCCCCTCACACTCCTTCGCGAACCAGACTATTCTCGTTCGTTTCCCTTTTCCTTTCGATTTCGAAGAAGATGGCCGAGGAACTCTCGCGGTGTTTGGTAAATGAGTTTCAACGGTGAATATATTATTAACAAGGGAGGGGGGTGGGGGGAAGAAACGGAGGGTGTAGAATTGATTTCTAGAAAATACCTCGGACCTGATCGTTTCTTCGATCGATAATTGCTGTTGATTGGTTGATTGGTCTGGATGAATTTTTGCGTTTAAGGAATGATTGTTGTAGGTATCGGCGTCAAGTGTCAACACTAGTTTATCTATCTTTATTTAGCTTCTTTTTCATCCTTTATCAATTTGATACATTTTTCTTATGTATCATTTTATTAGTTGTATTATTTCACAACATTTATTTGAGGTCACATCAGTTTCTCGAATATTAGCGCACTATACATTTCCAATGTTTTTGATGACAAAAAATTCTCCGCTAGAACAGATAATATTTTTCACAGAAAGAACCGCTCTGTGTAATTTGATATACTATGTACTTCTCAAAAGAAATCCAATAACAAAATGATACTTAATATTTTAATCAATCTGCAACTTTAGGAAACTAAACATCGTAGAAAGAGGCGTTG
The DNA here is from genome assembly GCA_036937485.2 of Tetragonisca angustula. Classification (NCBI taxonomy): domain Eukaryota; kingdom Metazoa; phylum Arthropoda; class Insecta; order Hymenoptera; family Apidae; genus Tetragonisca; species Tetragonisca angustula. Next base: position 494,037 of record JAWNGG020000014.1, read on the forward strand.
GTAAGATTTTTGATGATCGGACTTAACTCTGTAACATTGTAACTTAAATAATTCGGAATATGTCTAATTAAAGTATATTAATTTCTGATATATGTACAATAAATGCAATGTATGAATATATCTCTCTGTGATGTTTCAAACTATCCTATAATGATATAATTCGAGTTTCGTAATTGTTTTTACATCTCAAATTTTAAATTTAAATTTCTCCTTTCGAGTATCAAAGTAATTGCAAAATAATAACTATTGCAGAATAGTTATTTATGTGATGATGAATATCAATTAGTAAGTCAAGAATATCAATAAATTGAGTAATTATCAATGATTTCCACTAGATCAGTGAATAATCTAATTAGACCGTTCCCGTTTCCTCCTTCTACTATAAAGTGTTTTTATGAATTACGTATTCAGTCTTTCCTTGCGCAAAACACATTGGTGTTACATCCAACACATCCATCGTTGTCGATTTTCTTACAACTGTCTGATGTCATCGTGGACGATTTCGCAAGTCGATTTTAATCGAGACCAATCAGAGCAATGTCTGCAATGAACGATTATATGAAGTTCAGCTGTTTCATGGGAACGCGTCTGAACTATTCCAAAAGTTCATCAATCTTCGTTGTGAGATCATTTATCGACAATATCAGAAAAACTCACAGTTGCGTATTTGTTTCTTTTTTTTGATTTTGAAAGTTTAAATGATTAAAAGAAGCAAATATTATATATAAATATATAATATTTGAAACAAGTGAAATTAAGGAAAGCGAATACATCAAGAATATTAAATGTTCAATACAGAAATTTCATTAGGCAAAAATTTCTCTTTTTCTTCCATTTATTTTAGATTTATACGAATCAACAATTTTGTATTGAAATTAAAACGAGAAATTTAAAAGTCACAAACGTTTCATCTTTTCACATTTTGTACATTATTATGAATAGTTCGTGCCTATTTTTTTCAATCAAATTTTTTTTTATCTCGATGAGCGTGGAACATACCTATTGTCTCTAACAAAGTATCATTCACATCGGTACAAAAATTACAGAAAAAAAATAACAACAAAAAAATTTCACGACTAAGACGTAACAGAACCACTCTAATCATCAAGAGATTAAGGTGAGCTATCACCTAAGCTGAGCTATGAACGTCGATGGCTTCATCAAACCCGTGAAATTTAAAGTTTCAGCCATTATAAATTTTCAGTGTGACGCTGCTCTTAAATTAGCGTCTATTGCGTACATCTATGATTCGAGTCTCTTGAGTATATGTAGAACGAGTAGAATCAAGTCAAAAAAAAAAGAAGAGGAAGAAAAAATATGGTAGATTGATATTACAGGACAGAAGAGCACTCTAGGGATACATTCGAATCCCTGGGTACATGCTCGATTGAAAAGATTAATGGTAAATGCGATGCGTGTTATCGACAGCTGAATTTCGATCGTTGTTTCTCGTATCTGCACTCGAATTTTGTATATGTGAAGACACAGACGAGGTATAAAATGGGCATGACACTTTGTGACATTTTTCGTATCGTGATCCAATTATTTGTTCCGTAACATCAAAGGTGTTCCACCATAACTTCTAAAAGGATTATACATTATCGCGAAAGAATCTGATCTAGAATTTTAGAAATCAATGATCTTCCTGATCATTTTAAGATCTTATGCAATCTTTTAATTAAGCATAAGAAGTAAAATCGCGATCATAGCGAGATTATCTATTCGTTAAAAATAAAATGTGTGAAAATACTTCAAAAGTTAAGAATTTTACAAATATCTGAAAGATATTGTCCTTGTATGACTAAAGAAATAAAAAATATATATATATATATTAGTTAATACTGATATGTCAGTAAAATATTATCTAGTTGAAACATCTGAGAATATTTCTTTCCTATATAACTAAACAATTCCGAAAGTGACTAATATTAAAATTTCCTTAAGAGTCTCCCCGTCTTGAACTGCCGCCCGACATAATTGAAATATTCGCGATATCGCGGATAGTTAAGATTCCTCTCCATGGAGGATCGAGTTAAGTGGTTGTTCTGAATTTCGAATTTCCTTAATCGCATTTCGATCCCGTAACCCTCGATATCCGACGGATGCGCAATGTAATTTACCGCATTGTTGGCAAGGTTTTTCGCGAAAGAATGTTGTCAGCCTAGACGTCTCCCCTTCATACTCGAATCCACCATGGAGTATGGTGAATTGAATTTAGAGGCCGAAAAGCTCAGTCAAGGAGCATCGAGTGGCTATGGATAAAGGTAAACCACGTTAAACGCGAATTTACAATAAATCTGGTCCATGCCGGGGGAGAGCTCGCGAGCATGGAAAATTCAATTTCACGGGAGTTTTAGTTGAAAGCGATTCGTTGAAACCGGACGAATCGTTTTGTTTGAAGGATCGATTTGTTCTTTCTGGAAAATGTTTCGCGTTTCTTAATCAACAATATAACCATTTTATTGTTCTAATTCTTCACTGGTTCAATATACAATCTCTACAGACGGTAAAATGAAAATAAAATTAATAAACAAAAATAGAATTAAACAATTTCGGTCACCTAATTCTTCAATTTTCTCGTGTCTTATGATCTTTTTATTTTTCTATTCTTTGCATCTACTCTTTTAGTTTTCTGATTCTAACTTTCCAACTCTTTAATCTTGTAATTCTTCAGTTTTTAAAATTTATTTACAATCGTTCTGCTGATTCATGTCACATTTCGCATTTATACCGTTCTTGTGCGCAACATCGTAGTCGTTTGTTCAAAAAACAAACTGTCGTTAAATGACAATTGATAGAGCAGTTCGCCTAATCATTAACTGTTAATGTACGTATAATATATTAATATATGTGAGTATGTAAATGTTATAACATACGTTATAACTAGATCGATTTAAACACACGTGTGTTACTATTCCAAGCTACCAGCCTTCGAGTTCTTTCGGAAAGCTCTCCTTGTTCTTTAGTTCTTCAATCCCCTAATCCTGCAATCTCTCACATTTCCAATCCTCCAGCTCTTCCAATTTTTCAATCCTTCAGTTTCCCAGTTTTCCAATACTTCAGCACTTTAGTCTTCCAATTCTTCAATCTTCTAAATTTGCGATCCTCTGGCTCTTCAGTTCTAGAATCATTCAATTCTTCCGACTTTGCGATATTTTGATCTTCGAACCTTCTAGTTTTTTAATTCCTCAACCATTCTGTCGTCCAATTTTTGTTCAATCGTCTAATTTTCGAATTTTTCAAGCCTTCGATGTTCCAATTCTTTTCAACTTTTTATTTCCTCGATCTTTCAATTTTTAATCTTCAGCTTTCGAATTTTATCTTAATTATACCTGATAAAATCAAAGAGAAGTCTATTTCTTTTTCACCTTACGTCGACGAAAACGAAAGACTATTTGCATTAAAATTCTATAATTTCGTGAAATTCCACGATTGAAATAAATGATTGAGAGTCACAATTATATATACCGCAAGAAATTAACACTTTTTTTAAAAGTGTAATAACTAGATTTTTATGCAAATTTATATTTTTATAGACACGATTAAAATCTATATCTATTTAATCTAATCTAATTGTAACGAGTATTTGGATATTTTGTGCAATTTTATATATTATATGCATTCTGCGAATTTATGCATTTTGCAATTTGCAGATCAATAATCGTTTACGGAAGAAAATTATTGTGCAAAATTTGAAACTGCGAAAAAAAATTCCGAAGCAAGTTCGATAATGCTTCAAAGATTAATTACTCGTCAAGTTTTTTGACATTCACCGTTCTCTCGCGATTTCTTTTCGTTTCTGTTTCGTCCGGACACGACTCGAACAAACGTTTAATCCGGCCTCGTAAATCCAAAGCTCGCGAAACAAGCGTCGTCCAGCGTTGAACGACGACATTATAAGCCGCCGTTTTAGTCCAACTTACGATTTAAATCCCTGGGGCCGGGCTGAAACCGATGAAATATCGCTGCAAATTACCGACAAATTTGACGCCAGAGAATTTCGACCCTCACGGCGATGCGAATAATTCCGGCGAAATTTGACCGTGATTGAGACGTACATTGCGAAACTTTTGAAAATAAACGGTCAGATTTCGTCTGTATCTTTTTCTTTTTTTTCTGTTTTTTTTGGTAATAAATTTATACCAGACTTGGGTACATTTTGTCTGAAATAGATAATAGATTACTTGAATTAATTGTTACTTTGGGAGCTACTTTATTTAACGCGAGATTCAAATAAGTCAATTTCGAAATAATTTCTTATTTGAGTTAATTCGATTAGTTAAGTAGAATAAAAAAATAATCAGGTTATTTGAAATCTGTACGAAACGTCAAATTGTCGAAATTATTTGAATAAAAATTTAGAGAAATTACCCAAATGCAAAATAAAAAATAAAGTCGAAAGTTATTTCGTTTAATCAATTTATAATTTTTGTTGAATATTTTATAGATGTATAAAACAGTCTATTTTTAAGTATTCAAATGATTTCTCGTAAAATATCGCGAAGCTTTTCTAATAATCTCTGATGGAAATTTTATACTTTAATGGTTGATAGGATTAGCGATAAATAAACTAATGCATAGTTATTCTAAATAACATCTAGCTAAATTCAATTTGTTTTGAAATATATTGGATACATATTTTTGGAACAGTGTCTAAAATTTATGCTGATTACACAGAAAAATAATTGGATGTGCGTCTTTTTTTGTTACAGATACGTGATCTCGTGGTGCGTGACGATTTCGTGTCGGGTTCGTTCGTACGTTCAGTGAGAAAGAAATTAAAGTGCGATTAAAGTTTCACGGTTTGCATCGGTTAATTATCGCGTTCGTGGTTAAACAGCGTTAAACCTTGGTGAGTAATATGACAAGAAGATGATGTCATTGGTACCGAAGGATGGGGCGTCAACACGGAAGAGGGAATCCACCAGCAGCAATGCCTCCAGTTATATGATGGTGAGCGAGAATAATTTTATGTTATCGACATATTTACCTTAGATAAATTGTGCCAAACTTAAAAAAAAAAATTTGTTTCGTACAATTAAAGTATATAGAGTATCTGGAATATGAGTATTTGCATCTTGAAATTTTGCATAAATGTGTTTTGCAAATATATAAAACATACAGAACAATATACACGTACAACAATACATAAAAAACATTAAATATTCAAATCAGAAGAGGCTTCGTTATCGTTCAAGCTTTATCCAATCTCTCGAGACCGTCCAAACATCTTACCACTTACTCCGAATCGCCCCCTAAAACGTGTCTCTATCAACTCTAGTCCCATAGAAACGCTCTGACCATAGATTCTCCCCCACCTCGTGGTGCTCGTGTAATCTTGAGGAAAAAATTCTCACCGCTTTCGCAGCACTATCGTTGTCCAAATAACTTCTGATATCAGCGATCTTTATCCTTATCGCGCCTAATACGTTCGAGGCTAGCCCTAGATCTAGTCGCGTCAGGAGGATCGTGCCGTCGCGACAATAACGAGGCGACAATCCCGGGAAATGGAACGAACTATGGCGCCTCGCTGTACATTCGAATACGTCGACGTTTGACCGTGTGAAACGTCGCGACGTCGTGGGGGTTGCGCGTTATCGTTCGTCAAGGGTGGTGGAGAAAGTTTCGCGAAACATCCTTGGATCTCCTCGTCGTCGCTTTCCCTTTGATTATTCACGCGTGTGTACGTATATATGTACACTATTTTCCTTTCCTTTTCTTTCGGTGCGATTTTTCGATAAAAGTGGAATTTTTTATAAAAGTTGAGCAAGATTAGTTTGGGGATTGTTTCATCTTATGTACACGTTTACCACGTGTTCCTTTTCTTTCGATAAAAGTGGCATTTTTTTCATAAAAGTGGAACAGGATTAGTTTTTATCTTACCACGTAGGATTTTAAATCGAAATATCGAATCTTTGTTTATTTACTCTGACACGGCGAGGCAGAATATTTTGGGACTGTTTTAATTTCCGCAAAAAATCGCGAGAGTGGAGATCGATGGGGGAACGATGGGTGTTGAATTTTTCATTTGTTGGATATTTTTTCGTTTTCCGATACGCTTTCTATCTGTCAGATATTTTTTTAGAACGTATGTTTCATCGCGATACTTTTCATTCTTCATGTAGTGTCTCAACTTTTTATCCTGTAGTGTTTCTTATAAACGTTTCCCTTTCATACTTACGAATTGTGCCTAGATTTATGATACTTACGTTTATTCTTCTATTTCTTTTTACTGTTTATTTTGTGGTTTATAGTATATCTTCAGTTTATCCCTTTTACGACCCGTAGCAGACGAGACGAAAAATGAAAGAATGTATGTAATAGCAAAGTTTTCTCACCTTCATTCTTTTCTTTTCTCTTCTTTCTACTTATTGTACGCTTTGATTCGTTATTACAAGATACAATAAAGAATGATATAATAGTATAATATAAAGTACAATTCTCAGAAACTACAATTTTACTGAAAGTGTACCGCTTCCAATCTTTTACAAACACTCGAGCGTATAATAATCAAACATGATCAAACACTACCAAAAAAGCTCTATGTTATCTCTTTCGTAAATAACTCCAGAAAATACCGACTCCAGAATTTACAAACACGCGACAGGCCACCGTCGCATTTCGTCCGCTGTTCCGCAAAAATTTCGTTGCACATGTTCACTTCAAATCACCTTAAAGTTCACTTTACTACCACCGGTTCCCCCCGCAACGCCATTCTCACCATCCCCATTACTTACATTCCGACTAAATTACTCCGTTCTACGTCACCTCTGTTCTTCTCCATCTCTCCACAAAAACTCGCTCTAGCCACGCCATTTTCACCGCGTAGCCACCCTCTCGCGCGCGTTTCCCATTAACGAAACGCGTCTTTTTCTTTCGAATCAAAAAACGGCCCTCGTCTCGCGCCCTCGAGCTCGACTTCCGGCGAGTATTTTTTCGGTATTGAACCGAACCGTTGCGTTTCGCACGAACGACGGAGAAATATATCCGAGAGGACGAGCAAAAGGCTCACGAAAGGGGGGCGGTTGAATGGTGTAGGTAAGGTATGCAAAGGGGCAAAAAGCGAGCAACGTCGTCGGAGAAGACGCGGCAAGGAGGAACGCAAAGTCGGCGAAATCCCGTTTAATGCAAATTTCGTCATGCACCGGGGCGATATCTCGCCGTTCCAGAATTAATGTCGCCGATGTTTCCTTTTCATTTCCGGCGCTGTCGCGGCCGCCGCGATCCACGAAACGTGATGGATAGTCGAGGAATACTCGTCCCAAGACAAGGTTTCAAGGCTCGCTTTGTTTCGAGCTTTGCTAATAGCCTTCGAGTCGTTTAGAATAGGTTCGATCGTTGCCAGGGAAATGATCGATGAATTGTGAATTTTTATGTATTCGCGATTTTTTTTTTTTTTTTTTAATGTATTTACGTAGTAACAGTGGAATTATTTATGTCAGATTCGATAGATGTAAGAAGTTTAGAAGATTTATAGATTTTTTTCGCTTTGATTTGTGACAGTGGCTTTTGAATTGTTTATATTAGGTTGTTCGATCATTTCAAATATTATTGATAAATTGCGAATTTTTATACTTTTTCTCTTGCGTGTAATAGGAATTAAATTTTAATATTAGATGGCTTTCCTTATTGTTAATTCATCGTGAGAGAAATTGTCAACGAATTGCAGATTTTTATGCATTTACGAGAAAGGTATATACATATTATATAAAAATATATAGAATATTAAAATTGTGGTATTGTAGATGAAACTACATGGATTTTATATTTTAAATTATCTTTATGAATTAATGAGTGAAGTCACTTACCACTTGTCTCGATACTTTATTCAAAATTAATTCTCTTCATCCTTGTCATTTAAAACCGTTCGATAAAACATCAATCACGAATAAATGATTCATAATTCAGTGAATCGTTTCGTTTCAAAGAGAATCTGCCTTCTAGAAATAATCTTTTCACGAAACATTCTTCATGAGATTCCTTCGTATTATGCAACTTTTGTTCTGGTCTGTGAATAATATAATATTACAAAATGTAACCAATATCACAAAATGTGTAATGTGATGAATTTTTTTTTTTTTTATTAATCAGTCAAAAGACGCAATTAGACTCTATCTCTCTCGGTGGAAGATACCGTGACAATCACGTCTGAAGGGAGAGGCAATTAGGTGAAATTTGAATGGGCCTAGGCTGCCGCTAGACGATTATGCGCGAGCACGAAGTCCATCCCCGCGTCTTTCACCCTTATAGGGACTGTTACGTCCCTTGGCAGCTTAAAAACGTTTTAACTTGCCGCACGGATAAGAACAGATGGTTCTTCTGTCCCCACGGAAAACACATAAGCCATGCGAGTTAATGCTCACTGGAATATTCAAAAGTAGTCACGGAACCACTATTTTTCACGGAGTTTCGCCTTCTAGCACGCATTAAGGAAACGCGTCACTTTTCTTCTTTCCTTTTTCTTTCTTCCAACGACGTTGTTTAAAATTTAATACGTTTGATATCAATAACACATTGAACGTCCCTTTGCGCATATGTCGTTGTTTAAAAATACTGAGACCCATAAGAGAAAACAAAATAAAATATTCGATCGTATTGGTTAAATTTTAAATCATTCCAAAAACGCGCATAAAAGTTACAAAATATTTATTGAAAATGAGAGAGGAAGTAAAATAAAATAAATATTGGGGAATTTATTATATTACTTGAATTTTTATTATCATTTTCATTGTTGATTAAATTTGAAACCATTCTAAAGATGTGCATAAAAGTTACTAGGTAATGAAGAGTTATCTTAAATAATAAATTTTAAATACGATCGTATTTAGGCTTATCGATATAATGGATAATTGCATGATTGTTTAAATACTTGCGTGATCGTATACTTCAAATACTTCTAATACGTTGTAATTTTTATATGTATATTTAGATCTATTTCAACTTTGAATAATGTATTCATGATATTCGCTTTCATTACAAAATGTTTTATGTAACACATGCAATGTATTCAAGAAAATGTTGGAATACGTTCTACATGCATTAAATATCTTGTAATTTCCATACATATTTTTAGATCTGCTTCAAACTTGATCGATACAATCATAATAATTCTCTTTCACTTTAGTGTTAAGAAAGTTTCAAAATTACTTCGCGTAATACACTCACGCACAAGGAAAAGAAGAGATACATTCATCAAAATTTTCCACAATTTCGAGAACTGCGTAAGTCTGTGCCAGTGAGTCGTCCTAAACAAACGTTTACGACTAAATTTACCTTTATAATACTTCAACGCTGACAAATGATCGTCGCTTCAATCCTTCCACAAACACAGAACCCTAAAACCTAAGTGTACACTAGCTCATTAACCTCAGATCACAGTCCTTCCTACTTGTCACCACAAAGTGTTATTTAAAGAAAGGAACAAAAAAAAAAAAAGAATGTTGCCTCTTTTGCATATTGCTTCTGAAGATTCTATTAATCTGGGAACAAGTTCGTAGTCACGTAATCTTGTTCGTCTTGTGAAGCTCGATCGATAAATTCCAACGTCGACGTACACGCGTCCAGTCGCTATATTTAATTTTCGCGATCGTGAAGTTGGATCGACGAGCGACGAAGAGGGTCTGAAACGATTTCCAAAGGTCAGAAGAAGGCTTTAATCCGATGATTAATTCAATTAACGACGGCTGCACGATCGATCTGGTGCTGGACGGATTTCAGAGATCGGCAGACAAGACTTTAAGCTTCATTTGCATACTGGTTGATTCTCGAGCCCTGGCGGAAGCCTGTTTCGTCCTTGAGACCGTGGTTTTCCATTAAGAGCACCCTACACGGTGTCTCGAAACGATCTAATGCTGCCAACCATCGAAAAAAAAAGAAAAAGAGTAACAAGTAAAGATATAAAATCGTAAGATTTTTCTGTTTTTTTTTCTTTTTATCGGGAGTTTTTTGCATGAGTTTCATAAATACCTAAAATTATTTTTTGCGTTGAAGATTCTTTCTTTCACACGATAATTTGTATCATTAACGAAGCCAATTTGGATTTTTCACGAACGCAAAGAAAGTAAATTCTAAGCAGAGATTTAGATGACATTCTAGATGTTATACTTCGGATATTTTGTGCAGTTATATGGAAATTTAAATTTCCTACAATTCCAATCATATCTTTGATCGAGGTTCTTGGCAGTAAAATTCAATCAAATTAAAAGTTCTGAAATCAAGTAACGTAAAGTTATCCAGTGAGTTCGGTGATATCTGTTGAAGAAATTTTTATTTACAGTTAGATCAATATTTCTAATTAAATTTTCTCGATTGTTAACTAAGATTTTCTAAAAGAAAGTTTGCATTAAATTTCAAATTTCATTCAAATCGATCGATACTCTCGACTATCAAAAGTATCATGTAACTGTACTAATATCAATCCAACTTTATAAAAGAATCAAATTTTAAATATTATAAAAGAAAACAAAAATATACTTTATAATTACACAATTGAGAAAACAGCACACAGACAGAGATTCGTTTTATTCGTTAAAAATTATAAAAAGTACTGTAGTGTCGACTGTTGCGTTAAATCAAAGGGAACACGTGGAATTTATGGTATCAGAGGTGACAAATTTTATTTCTTTCGAATCGATTATAGGAGAAGGGGCAAGACAGAGTTAGAGTTCTCTCGATTGAAAAAGTTGAAAGAAAGTCGGGGAACGATTCTTTGACACCCGGTGCACTTCAATTGTGCACCAGATCGAAGGCCATCGTCGCAGACATCGGTTTCACTGTCTAGAAAGTTTCCTGTCCAACCGATACACTTTCGATCCTCCCGGCTTCACTTTTGTTCGCGTGTTGGATCTTCCGCTGCAATTAGCTGAATCCTCTTCGGCCGACGCAAGGTTGTTCCTCAACGTTGATCGAAGAAATCGGTTTCTCGATTGTTCCTCTCGTGAGCTGCATGAGATACACTAGATCGTGAAGTTTAAACATTTCGTGGTATTATTACAGGGGTGTTGAAACGAGGGGGGAATAGTCGATCGTAAATTATATATTATGTGCCAATTTAAATTAGACGGTGTATAAAATTATGAATTATATCTGATAAATTATGTTTATCGTGACCGATAGTTGTTTAATTTCATCTTAAGACGGTAAATCATTGTCAAACCTGTGACTTTTTTGCAAAAGAAGCTTTACGGTATTGACGATTCATGAACTACGGATATTTCTAGAGATTCTTTTACGAAAAAAATGAAATCTAGATAGAAGATTTATTCATTAACTTGTATATCTTATATATCTCATCACGTGGATTTATTACATTCTTTCGTATTCTAAATCTCATATAGGTATATTTATAATGTTTAATTCACTCTTTCTAGATTCAATTCAAATCATTCTAAATTCTCCGAAAGCGCAATGAAAAATTCGGGTCAACGACAAATGTAATCTAGAAGAATTATAACGCGAGAATCGCCGTGAAATTCTGAATAAAACGAATTCGTCCACCCTTTCATCCCTTCATTCAATATTTCAATGAACCGGAATGAATATCACCGGAAACTCGCGACTCGAGCAGCGAGTCAGTCTCCTCTCGTTATGTTGCGGGGGAAAAGCGCGATAGTAAAGGAATACGATACGGTAGAGAGCGGAAGGGATGGGGAGAGGGAAGGGGGAGGGAAAACAGGGGAAAAAGAAGAAAAAGGGAAGAAAGAAAAAAAAAGAGGAGGCGAGCGTTAAACTTTCAGACGAGTGAACCGCCTATCGCGTCGCTTCGGTCCATCGACGTGGAAGAAAGTCGGACGCACCACGGCTGGGGGTGGAAGAGGAACGCGCCAGGAGCCGATAAATCCTTCGTTCAATCAACTTAAAACGATGCTAAATTATTTGGAAGAGTATAACGGTGCTAAGAGTCGAACCTTTCGAAAATGGTGCACGATCGTTTCGTGGGATTATATTTTTCCGCGTTTGCGGGTGGCAAGCCAGGGTGAGAGCGCCCCTTTAACCACTTGCGCTGAGTAACTGATTGCGGATCGTAACGAGTAACCAAACCGTATACAACAATTGGTCGCTTTCATTTTGAACTCGTCGGTATGATATCACTGGATAGAAATTATTGAGAAGTAATAAATTTATTATTTGTTTTGCCTGGGTTATACTTAAATATACTTTAAATTGAGAAAATATTGTAATTTTGGGATAAAAAATTACTCGACATGCATGGCACGTCATTCCAGCGCAAGAGGTTAAGACGATTACTTAGGTCGCACGAGTATTTAAGGGTCAGAACGTCTCTGAATGTTGTTTCGAGAGCGTGAAGGTAAATTTGACGAAGGAATAAGATCGAGGGATAATTTAACTTTTAAAGAAACAGATATCATAGTAATTACTCAAGTATAAACGTTCTACGTATTTATGTTTTATATATATATATATATATATGCGTTTGTGTATGTATTCTGTAGATTTATGACACGTCCTGAAATTTCTCAAGTCTCTTTAGGATTACTAGGAGAATCAAAATGTTCGATTCACAGATTTTCATAGATTCGAAATGATATAATTTGAGGATTTCATGAACTTCTTGTCAAATATATGAATGAAATTGTTCGCGCATGTTTCTTATTTTAGTCATCGATACTCCTAGATGAATGTAATGTCTGCGATAAATCGAAGAACACGGAAGAGAGATGAGTAATATATCTTTGTTTATCGATATTGGTGACTCTTATTATCTATAAAAATAAATTATGAATGTAAAAATAAATTTAGATCATAATGGTAAATCACAGTTGAAGAACAGAGGAAAAACGTATAATAAATCATAGGAAAAGATGTAAAAAATTATACGTTTAATTAAAGAGTGCATTACTTGTTACGGACGATAAAACCAGCGCTCGTGTGACTGCAGCCTTAAAGGCGAAGCCTTTAACTGCGGGGGTGGTCAACCCTCGAACGACTCGAGTACCGCGAATTTTCGCTGAAAGGACTCGGAGAAATTGCGTTCTAGCTCGCAATTTAGTTGGTTCCCATTTTTTTCCTTTTTCTTCTGGAGTAGTCTGATACCATAGCTGAGGGGATATAATTCTAGAGGTTGTGCCAGGTGGATGATACAGAGAAAAATTTTTCTCTTTGCTTGCGAGAATCATTATGATTCTGCTCTCTGTTCTCTGACTCGTAGATCCTTAACTACTGACATGATCTATCTGACGAGTTCTTCTTCTTCTCTTTCCTCTCCTATTCAATCTTAATGAAGAATCTTTTCTATTAAATCTTTCGTGAGGAATTTAAAATGCGTGAAACGTGTAGAAATGAAAAAATATCAATATAATGATATAAAATAATTTGTAACTTGTCATAAAACAAAGTATTTTATACATTATACATATACATTTATTTGATAAAAAGAAATATTAATATTTTATCATAGGAGATGTATATATATATATATACATATAAATAAAGTATCAAAAGAGAAATAGATACTTAAAGGATAAGACATACATACTTTTATTCAGTTTTCACTTCTTTGCAAGAGTCTTCGAGGTTATAAATTTACACAAAATAACCGTACACAGTGTCAATTAATGATCCAGCAGTAAATGCAATCTAAAGTTTCTCTGCTATATTATGATCAATAAATTTCAACTAATCAAACGTTTTTATGTCGTACGAAAAAAATCATATGAAATAATCATATAAAATCGTATAAAATCGTCAGTCACGTCACATACAAGTAAAAAGTAAGCAAAATTTCTTAGAAAATTCTCTCATTGGTCAGTTATGACGTCCGTCGGACAAAAGTAGCACGAAATCATTTTTGTTTGGACTCAGATGTTGCTATGGAAATTGAACGATGGGTCGGTGGCACATTCGTATCGATTCTCAGGCACGAGTATACGGAACGTGTACTCGTGGCTGCACATTCGTGTTAAAGTTCAGTTCACTCACCTGCTACGATCGTAAGAAGGTCTGTTGGCGATCATATCGTGTGACAAGATCGTGTTCTTCGAACCAGTTGCTAAAATTAATTTTACATCGTCGGTTGTTAAAAATTGTCCTCGCTTGCGAAAAGGTGAAAACGAAGATGAATGAAAATTCTGAAACGCTGCGATTCGAGTTGTTTGTGAAATATTTTTGAAACTAACGGCGCTGTTTTTTAATAATAATAATAATAATAATAATAAATGGGAGACATTCACTAAGAAATATCAAATGGGTACGTTCGGTGAAAAGTTGCTGGAATTTCTTTGAATTTTATAACGTCATTAATCAAACTCTAAAAGTATCTGCTATTTTCTTAAATTTAGAAAGGAAAATTTATTAAGCAAATATCGTAAATATTAAAACTTTGACTTGAAGACGAGGTAGAGAAAGTTATTTTTGAATTTTTAATATTTCGTGGAAGACAGATTTTTTGAAAAATCGCGATAATACCATTTTTTTAATACTTGAAGTTGTGTCGAGCGCATCGTGCAAAGTGCAATTCAGAGTCGCGTGTGGCTCATTCGCGTGGAATTAACGTTGTCGTGCGAGTCGTCGGAACGTTGAAAGTTGCTGTCCGGCAGTGTTTACGATTCTGGAAAGGAAATCGAGCGGTATCGCGGCGTTATCGTTCGTCAGAAACCGGAAGTCCTCCTGTTATCTTCGCGCGAAGACGAGAGGAAATAACGTTCTCTGGTGAGTGACCGGATACCAGTAATTTTTATTAGATCGATTGCACTTCTTACGCGCGACTTGTAGGAGGGATATCGAATCGTCGATTTTTCTCAAATATAACGTTGATCGTCACAGAAATATTCGTATTGCTCCTAATTATCGACTTTCAACGATTCATGTTGTTTCATAATATCAAAACTTTCTTCGTTGATGATGTGTATCGTAATAATTAAGCTTAGTTAATCGTTGATAGAAATCTTGAAACTTGTACTGTAGATAAAGATATGAATCGTTCACGATTGACAGTTCCAGAAGGATTGTATAATTGAATAGGTTCTTCGATTTATTGTACACAGACTTTTCTCAAGACTTCACCTTGATTTGATTGATAATATTCAATTTTTGTGGTCATAATGTGTAAATTTAATTACATAATAAATTGAAGAATTTATTATAATATTTAGCAGATAAACTGTCTGAATAATGATGTTGATAAGAATATTAAAAAATTCATAAAAATCCTTATGAATTTTTGTAACCACTGTATTCAATTGAAATATTTGCATATTCGAGTATATTCACAAGAGATGAATGTTTGTATCTTGTCGTATTTATTGCTGCTAATTTATTCAATATATATTGTTCGGGAAATTTGCAACGTTTTCAATGGTTGATACATTCTGCTGTGCAATTTCTATCATTATTTATCGCTGACGCGGAATTTGGGTTAATTACTCATCAGAATTATTAATTGTTCAATATTAAAAATATAACACCCGAGCAAGAATTAATTAGCCAGTAAATGGTACAATTAAAGAGAGATATCCGGAATCGATTAACGAAAATGTTCGCGTTATCGGTTAGTAATTACCAAATTTAAATTCGGTAAATGAAGCACATACCAAGTATATAGAATATCCAAATTTCTCTACAACATGAAAAATTAAGTTACTCCTAACTTTCTCTTCAATTCTTTTTCATCAAAAATCGAAACAAAACTGTACTCTTTTCTACGAGGAAGACAAAAAAAAGAAAATGGAATGAATGGCGAATCGGTGTAACAGCTGTTGAAGGCAAAGCGTCTCTCGGTGAAAATCACGAATCGACGAACCGAACAGGACAGAACGAGACGCGGAATTAAATCGGAGACGGTGAGAAATCAACGGCGAGGAGCTGAAACGCCGACACCCGCTTCGCGCGTGCATCGTTCCGAGCGAATATCGGCAAATCGGACACCGCGTCAACAATTTTTCCATCCCCTCGTATTTCAAGCAGTAGCCGGACGATTAATTCTTTCTCCCTGGACGCGAATAGCCCCCGGCCGCGATTAATTAATTCCGTCGGTTGCGAACGCGTGCCGCGCCGGTGTTGGAAAACACCGGCAATTTCGTCAGCTCGAGGATCGTCTGCTCGAAAACGGTGTGCGTGCTACCGATTCCACGATAACGAGAACAACGTTCAACCAGACAGATAGGAGGATAGTTTCCAGTTACATCGTTGAGAATCCACCGAGTGTTATTATTGGACTGGTCGATGGTTGACTTGTTCAATGACTCGTTCTTTTTTCTTTTCTTCTGTTTGTTTTAGGAAAGATATGATTGACAGTGGGGGTTGAAGATTGCATTTGTCGAATTGTTGTTTCTTCACCTTTGATTCTGTCGTTACTCTTTTTTGACACTCTTTAGACAAGAGGTTTAATGACTGGATCCTGGAATTTTATATTTTCATGAAAATTAAAATATTGATGTTTTGAATTTGAAAATCGATTTATTTGTTAAATATTATAAAGAGCATTGTATTTTAAGTATTTTGTATATTTTTATATTTTATATATACATTTTTTCGTATACAGTGACTAGACCACAGATGTTTTGTGCATTTTTAGGAAATTTATAATTCCATAATACATATAATACATAAAACTATATAAAATCTATAAAATATTTCACATTTAGTATAATATTTAATATTTCTATATTTTACAGTCAATTTTTTTTAGTCGTTGCATAAACATCTGTAGTGTAGTTAAATATTCATAATTACTAATTACTTAAATATTGACTTTTCATTGACTGAAACATCGAGAAATTGAGAACATGTTATGTTAAAAATAGAAAATACTTATTTTAGTTCGCGGTTGTATGTATTTTTTTATATTTGATATGCTATCGATGAGTCATCCTGCGTTATCTCGCTTCACGTTTACTATTTTTTACGATATCCACTTTCGAGAAGAGACCAATCGACAATTAATCGATTGTCGAGGTTAAACGATTTTATACTGGAATTGGAAATTACACTGTGGAAAATACAGATTTAAAGCGCGCTTTTTTTTTTTTATACCTGTCGTGCGTAAATGAACGTAGCGTGAGTTCGTGCAGTTGCAAAGTCACCGGACGGTTGGAAAATAATGGAAAATGAGACAGGATGAAATAAAATCGCGTGGAAAACGTGGAACTGCCGTTTAATCTAACTCTGTAAAAAAAAGAGAGGAAAAATTACGATGGTTTGCAGAAAATTCAACGCGAGTGATTGCAGCGAATTTGATTGCGTGGAAACGCGACGAAGTATCTACCAGCAATTATTTATAGAAGACTCTTTAGTATTAAATTTTCGCTACTAAAATTATACTGACTGAAATCTCAACTCGTTAAATAACATAGCAAATTGTTTGGGAATTTTGGAATCTTAATAGTCTTTTGATATATTCTGCTACGTAATTTGTAATATCGAAAGAGGATTGCTCATTTTGAATCCCTGTTAACGAAATGCTGAATTTGGGTCAATTGATTATTGGGATTATTTACTGCAAACATATTAAATAAATTGACTTTGAGCCAATATTAATTGGCCAGTAAATGCTGTAATTAAAGAGATTAATAAAAGTGATCGCGATTTAGAAGTCAGGAAATACACCTAAAACGTAGTAGAACAATCTTTTTATTAAACAACATGAAAGATTAAAATATTCCTAATGCTCTTTTATCCAAATCGAAACATCAAAGAATTCCTTTACTACTGACAAAAAAGTCACAAACCAACATAAATCATTAAAGTACTTCTATAACAAATTAAAATCATCGTGAACTCAGTCGTTCTCTGTTTCTAAAGTTTCCGAAAACTTCTTGAACGATAAATATTAATAATGAAACCGCACCTTGAGCCGCTGAACTCTGAATAATTTTACACGCTTGTGAAATCGCGCTGCATCTCATATGGAAGCCTGTCTAATTAAACTCACCTCCCTCGCGAGGAATTAAACGTTCGCATCGATCAGGACCAACTCCTCGGAATAATCGACATTCACGTCACGCGCACTCGAGGCTCCTCTCGTGCAGCTCATAGATTCACCTCCTCCTCGTCGAGACCATTTTCTTTCCCCTACGTCTGCGTCCTGGTTGCTCCGGTTGCACCGTTGCACCGAGAGACACGCGTGCAGCATGTACACGCGGTAACACCGCTCTCCTCTCCTCTCCTTTCTTCTTTTTTTCTGACTCTTTCGTTGTCTTATCATCCACGGTCTCGTGTGTTCGTCGGGTACACAGAGGCTGGCAAATAAATGGTGGCCACGGGAAACACGTAACATTCCCGATCGAGTGCAGCTGTCGTTGCACACCGTGTGTGCCGATAGTTTCGTATTGCTGACAGAGAAATTATATTCTCAGTGTCTTGGGATTGGTTCAGATTCTGATATAAAAAAGAAATAAAGAGAAAAGAAGTATCAGTAGAATAAAGTAGCGCGTAGGTTTTTGTTCCGAGGATTCATTGTGGTTGGGTCCTTAAGGTTTGATATTTACTTCCGAGTGAAATCGATTCGTGATTTGTTGTGTCGTTTGGATAGTATAGCTTGGTCTTGGGTTTCAATTGGTATCGTTGGATTATTGATATTATATTATAGATATTGACAATTGTTATATTATTAGAATTTATGGTATTTCATTCTATTTTGTACTTGATATTCTAGCGTCGAATCTTTATATTACAATTCTATCCTGAAGTTTCCTGAAATTACAAAAAAAATTTGATATCCACGCAAATTTCATTCATCTGAATACACTTCACTCAAGTTTCAAGGATTATAATCTGAAAATTCTTCGTTGCTACTTCCAACGTTTCGAAAGTTGAAAACGAAAGTATCAAAGCAGAGAGAAGCCAGCTGGAACCCTTTCATTCGAGACACCCTGTAAACGATCCGCTTCCGGTTCACGGTGTCCCTACTAAACGAATTCTTCCAGCGACGCGCCGAACGTTCGACTTTTGCCGGGACCGGGGAGCCGTCGCCAACCGGACACGCGTGTTCTGCGTTTATTTGCACTATGGCTTGGGCTACGTGCGTGCATCGTCTATCGCGATAACGAGCGGCCAGCACCGGAGCGACCGCTTAATTGTCGTTTGTGCTACCTAATCGTTGTCGCGCCCTCCGCTCTGCTCGTTGCTAGCTGAAGCAGATAAACCTCGCGAGGCGAGAACAAGCTAACTGTAAACGTGTTACGTACGAGTGTAATTATACCGTGTGTTGAACGCAAAGGGAGAAATCACTGGATGATAGAAATCAGTCTCGAAAATGGTGTCTCTCTGAACATACTTGAAAGTGAAATGTATAATTCCTTGTGCGTACGCAGCGAATATACTAAGAAGTTCTTTCTAGAAAATATTTCTCCAAAGTGGTCCAGAAATACTCGAAATTTGTCACGAAGCATGTAATATAAAGTTTGTAGTCAATAATTTGATCTCCAATTCGATCTGGAGTTTTAACCCTCGTTCATTCCTTCTGCGTCAGTTTGACACACTTTTATTAAAATGATATAAAATCCACATCTAAGAGTAGGTTATACGCGATTGTAATAAAATAAAAGAATTCGCAAGAATTACTCATCTCTCCTTAAATTAATTTCACAGCAAACAACAAATTAAATCGAAGAAACAAGAAACAAGAGTTTCTGAATTCAAAGTTTCTTGCGAAAAATTCCCCGAGAGCCTCGAGCTCAATCTTGTTCTCTGGGATTTCATATTAACACAAGTATAATAGATTAACAAATAAAACGAATTATGATTAGAAATAGTCCTCGTCGCATAAGATTTTGGAATTTCCTACAAATACGCAAAAATCTATTCCAAATTTACGGCAAGGTAGCTAGGAACACACAGTAACGATGGGGTTAATCCCCATCGCGTGACAACCCTCAGAAGCCAGGACGTTGATCCTACAGCTGATGGATCACTGATTAATCGACTACATAACAGTATAGCGCTGTTACAGTACTCTCTGTCGTTCCCTGCACGAAGTTCGGTAATTCCTGCGGGACAACGATCATCTATGGGGTCCCCGAATTCTTTGTTCGACGTGTATTCGCGTCGGTGGCAGGCAACGTATGGCTAGGTAGAGTAAAATATGAAGTGATCTACGTGTATGGGTGCGTTATGCAAGCTAACAGACCATTGGACAGGACGTAAGGCATATATTGTCGGCTATCTCGGGCGGTGATCTGAATGACTCTGTTCTGCTTTGCTCGCTTCCACCGCGTAGACACCGCGGAGTTCACCGCCTCGACCCATTAAACGTGAATCATTCGAATTTATAGAATTTATCTGGAATCATTATCTGGACCGGAGAGATAAGTATTTTTACATATGTACTTGCGGTTAAATAGGAAATTCGGGTTGGCTGAAGCTTATTCTTGGAATAAAGGGACAAAGCAATTACGATATTCGAGCTTCGAGTAATTTTAACTATATTCGGACGTTAAGCAATAAATTACAATTTGAATAATTCGTAATTTAAATATAATGGAATTTCATTTGTACGAAGTACATTTGTTTGAGGAAAATTTTAGATGAACCGGTTGAATTCACTCGTTTCAATCTGTTGCGTGAACGCAGACATTGTCCAATTTTTCGATTGAATAATTTAAATTGGTAGTTCCAAATTTGAAAGTTCAGATTGTGAAATGCAAAAATTCAATCAAGGTTAGGACTCTTAAATGTAACCAATGGAAACTTCTAAATTAACAATAAAATTTATCGCAAATTTTGCGCAATGATTATTCCATGGCTCCTTTCTTATTCACCTATTTTATTCCCTTTTCTTCACCTCGCTTCTCGTTTTCCACACCTTGTTATCACACCTGAGACACTGTCGCAGTACCGGTATTTTCGAGCCGTTCTTGCACATCGACAATCTTGCTCCATCGTCCAATAAATTGAAACTTTTAAGTGCTTTGTTCGAACCATTACGTGCACGTGCAAACGAGTCCTTTAAGAATTTAAAGAAACTCTCAGAAAGAAAGTCTCATGTATTTTAAACAATTTAAAACTGAAAAAAAACCTTAACTTCAACTTGATTAAAAATTAAATTGTCACACCATTGTGTGTGATGTTTTTATGTATTTAATTTAAAGATGTAAATATATAAAATGTAATGCTTGTTACAATATTCAGTGAAAATAATCTTTGCGTAGCTTTGTGTTGTGTTTCACTTACAAACACGTACAAACGTTCTAAATCTCCAAGAGTTTACAAAATCAACTCGATCCACGTCTGCTGTTAAAACATTATACAATATGCAGACTGTGGATTTTCATGCATTTGCTGGTTTAAAGATTCAAAACGCAGTACTCGGAATGTTTAATCCCCGGGGAATTCTAAATTGAAATTTGTTTCATTTACTGACTTTCGTGGCAAACACTCTACATTGGTTTTATATATTTTCACACGTTCTATTTTTACTTACTTTCTCACGAATGCATAAAAGTCCGCAGTCCGTTAATCAGAAAACGTTGAACAGAAAAATTGAAATTGCCTCCTGACAGCCTCTAAAAATCCATCCACATACCGCTGCCAACTTCCTCAAACTATCGTCAGACGTGATTTCGAAACGAAGCCCATTCACTCACGGCAAATTTGTATTACAAACGCACACCTCCCCGCTTACTTACGAAACTCGCGAGCTATCGCGCGAAGTTTGCGCGTTGTTCAAACGATGGATTTAATTAAACAAAGGCCCGGGGATCGAATGAAACGCCGTGACAAGGGTACAACGTGTTGCTGCACGCCGTCGTCGACGGCGATGCGCAGTGCTGATTGGATTTAATCCGTTTAATTCGGGGAATGAGTTTCAGCGGACCATTTTAATTCGAGTGGCCGTCGTGTCGTCGCGTTTGCTCTTCTTCTGGCAGGTTTCTGGGGAGGTTGGCAGGACTGCTTGCGCTCCGCGAGGCCGCGGCCTCGTTCGTCGTGTTCGCAGTTTAACGATCGCGCCGGGAGTCCCCGTGAAGTTTCGACGCGTTACGGTTATTAGGGACCCCCGTGTGGATCGCATTGGAGACAACGGGTGCGAGTGAGAATTCCGCTGGAGGATCGAGCTCTCTCTCTCTGTCTCTCTCTCTTTCTCTGTCGATGATCGCAAGTTGCTACAAGTTGGGAGGGGATAGTGAGGAAAGGAGATCGTCGAAAGCGAACGTCGAAGTCTGGGAAAGCGAACGTACGAATTAGTAATTACTAATTTATTATCAGCATTATCTTATATTGGTCAAATAACTGTTGAATGAATTCGATGAAGTCGATAATTAAAGGAGTACATATTTAAATTTCTGAAAGGGACATTATGTATGATGTATATCTAATCTATATATATATATTTTTTTTTAACATGTAAATGAAGCTGGTATTAAAATTAATGCTTGCCTTCATGCTTGATCGATGATCCATTTCACGAGAGTGATTCGATGTTACATAAACGGTCGTTCAATATTATAATTCTTAATATGTATCATTGGATCGTTGAAAATAACAATTTGGAGTTAAATTTACAATTACTCGTAGAATTTATTTGATTAAATCTTGAAAATGAACATATAAATCACTATAATCATCTAAGAACAAACAAGCAAAACTATTTGAAAGTTAATTATAATACATATTTGTACCAAATTTTTGTAGGATCATCATCAGTTCACATTGGTATTTTCGTATCTTTTAAAAAGTTTCTCTATTTGGACAAGTTCTATTTCAAGTAGTTCTAAATCAGACCAGAGTTCGATTCAGTGTATGGTGCCTCATACTCCTGTCTACTGTAATTCGTCTTGAACCGCTTTGAATAATTACAGTTTCTCAGAAGTTGCTTCAAGATGATCTAACTTGCCCTGACTCGCGTCATATATTTTCAGATCGTGTAGACCTGATATAGCTAGCTTTCTTTTAGAACTAACCAACGAAGGATCGATAAATGTATAAACCAAGACCAACTTAACTCAATTTGAGACGATTAATTAAACGTTACAGACGATTAATGAAACGTTGAAAAGTGAAAACTATGATGAAATTATAGTATTATAGTATTAATTGTAATACGAAATTGTAGAGGCGATAGAGTTTATCTGGTAAATCAAATTTAATCCAAATTTGATCTAATTGGATCAACTAGAAAATCGAGATTATTGGAGAAATTTGAAGTCAACGCCATTTTAATTTAAATTTAACTCAAATCTAATTTCAAAATGCCAACAAAATGCAAAAAAAAAAAGAGAAAAAATAAAGAAAACATGAAACTTTATTTTATTGTTATGAGATTGTCGTTGAATTTGTTTCGCATTTAACATAAAATAAATTATTCTAAAATTAACTGATACAAGCAAACGCGACTTATCCAAGCCCGAGGAGCTTGCTCACCTAACCGTAACTGACGTAAACTTAATCCAAACGGAGCGAAAAAGCGAAACGGTCAGAGAAAACAGCAGTTAACAAGTACGAAAGCACCGTGAGTTTACTTGCCCCAGAACCAAAGAATTCAAATCCAAAATGAACCATCTGAAGATCCTTCGAGGGTGGCTTCCACGACCGTGACACATTTAAAATTTTTAATAAACCCTGTTGCAGGTATAAAAAAGCATCCAGCGAAACGGTGTCAGTCTATTTTCATCTATCTTCGAGGCGTTCCTTCTTTTCTTTTTTTTACTTCCCCCCCCCCTCTTTTTTTCCCCTCCTGGCACGACCGTGGCCGAGTTTATACGCTGTTCTCTTATTCGCGGCTCTTTTTTCCCCGCTCTCGCCGATGGTCCCCCATGAAAAATGCAAGAACTATTTTCGGGGTCCCCACGTCCCTGACCAAGATCGCGATTCAAGTGTCAGGTCCACTTTTTTTTTTTTTTTTTTTTTTTTTGCATTCTAAGCCGCGCGATCTTCATTTAAGATAGGCCACGCTGACGTGCGCCCTTCTGAATGACAATGAACCGGAAGGGTGTCGCTGTTATTTATGCATTCATCCGCGCGTTTTTTCCCTGATCCTTTGTCATCTCACGGTGTTCTTTGGTTTGTTATTTAAATGTGTATCGACATTTCTTTCTTTTTTTTCTATTTTTTAGAACGATGAGAAGGTGGATGTAAAGTCTGGGATAAGTAGGTTAATGAGACGTATCGGTCTGTTCGATTCGAGGGTGGTCTTTTGTCGTCTTAATTGGTCATTTGTGTTGATTGGTTTGTTGTATCGATTGGACTGAGAACAAAGTTTGGAGTTATTTAAATAAATTTTGATTTTGAATAATTGTGTAGATACCAAGTTCTTTCGTGTATTTTCCTTCTGGATAGATAGTTGTACATCATCTTTGGTACGAGAATGCCATTTGTATCGGTCCACTAATATCTTATTCGTGTATTACTATACGTAATTTTAAATATCAATTGGATTTTCTGATTCATGTAATTTAAATAAGTGATTCAAGAAGAGAAAATATACTTTCATTATCATTCAAGGCTAACTGCATTTTAATATCATTTCTGAAGTATGAAATAATGAAGTTCAGACTAGTTTAATCTTCATTTCCTTATACATACGTTAATGAAAGATACATTTTACCTGGAATTAAATTTTTATCTAACCATATTATTAACAACTTAAAAAACCGAACATTCGCGAAGAAAAACCTTTCTGCTTCGTCATATCAATGTTGTGTCACGTTAAATAAAAGAATTTTCAAAGAACGACCAAATGAAATAAATAAAATAAAGAAACGAAAGAAATGAGCAACTAAAATAAATAAATGAATTGGTAAACAGAACGAATTAACGAAATAAATGAAATAGTGAATTAATTAAACATTTAATAAAAACAATAAATAATTAAACAATTAATAAAAACATTTGAAGAGAGAATTTTCGAAGGAATCGCGCGGTATAGGAGAGAGGCTCTATAGAAGGTTCGTTGAACGAGGCGTTGATCATTTCTACGGGTTCCATCGGATATCCAGCGAGAAAGATCGACGAAGGGTTTCCGTTGCTTTGGCGAATCCATCGATTTCCATCGGCTTTGTGAGCAAAGCTCCGACAGCCGGAATATCTAACCGGCCTCCTATGGGGTTCCATGCTTCGTTGCTCACATGACTCACGCCGAATACACACGAGGATCCGCGTGCAAAGCCAAATATTCGCGAATCGAAGGTACACGGGTTAGGCGTCTCTTGCTCCCGTCACGCTAAAAGCAAAAAATCTCGTTTTTCCTGTTAATATTGGTTATTTGCTATCTCTAGCCGAGAATTGGTCGATTTGAGGTGAAATTAAAATTTTTTTTTTTGAAGGCGAGTCGAATTTTAATTTTAAATATTATTCGTACAAATGTTTCATTGTGATTTAATTTTAAATTTATAACTTTGTCCGATATTGAATTATTTGAAATTAAATACCACGATTTTGAATTATCATTTAAATTTAATAAAAGATATCCTTGATAAATCATAAAATATTATGAAATATCACTAAATCCAAATATAATGAAGCAAAAATATACATTACTAAACATTTAATATATTATAACTAACTAAATAACTATATAACTAACATTATAAACATATAATATAGAATTATCATTTAAATTTAATAAAAGATATTTTTGATAAATCATAAAATATTATGAAATATTACTAAATCCAAAAATAATAAAATATTACTAAATCCAACAATATCCAAAAATAACCAAGCCTCCCGCAATTTAGAAAGTAAATTTCACAACAATAAGAAATATCCACTCGTCATCGTCAACTATCTTGGTTATCAAAAAACACCGAATGCCGCAATTAAAGAAAAAAAAAAAAATCAACCTAAAAGGAGATAGAAAATATTCACAAGCTATCTCCGTAAACGCAATTACGCATCGTGATCTTGACATTGAACTGATGGGTCGACAAAATGATGAGATCGGACAGGGATGGCTCAAGAGAGGCCACGAATTTTCAAAAGACAACGACGCATCCTGTTATCTGTCAATCGAGCCTCGTTCACGCGGACGTGTATGAAAATTTCAGAAACATTCTGAGATTTCTGGCACCAGGGATGATGTACCCGTGTCACGAGGGAGCTCGATACTCGTATCGACAGGTCGCGTGGGTGGTCAGGGGTGAATTGCAATTACTTTAAGGCCGTGTGTTCAGCGAGGGTCTCGATGATATTTAAATTCCACTCGGAACGAGATGCGTCGCGCTCGACTCTCCAACTCGTTACTCCCATGGAGTTCGGTACGTTGGGCACGAAATATTCTGTAATTATGCTTATTTGCTGTTCGCTCGATTCTTGCAGATTTCGAGACAATTGTTAATTATTGTTACAGTCGCGTAAATTAATTTGCGTGGCATTGTCTTGTAATGTACGTGTGTGAAAATAAAACTGTACGTATTCTATAATTATTGTATAAAATTGTGATGGAGTTTAAATTATAATTATTCAAATTGAAAATTGATAAATATAATTTTTTCAATATTTTGCATCTGACACGATAGAATGATTTACAGCAATTAATGTTTATTTAGGAAGATTGAAAGGAAAATCATAAGTCAAGAAGTTAATATTATACTACTGTTTAAAAAGTCTCGGGACTTTTGTTTCAAAATTGCGAAAATTTACTAAGATGCTAATGTATTAAAAATATATCATGCACGTATGATTCAGACATCTTATTATCCGCAATAAATACTAAAAATTAAAAAGTATCCTAAGATTTTTGAGCAAAAGCGCATACGTATAATAAATAATGAATACACTACGAATTTTATTTCGCTGGTTCATGTCGTCGGCAATATAAATTATAATTTAAAAAAAATAGAATTTCGACTGAAGATTTTAGATTTCAATTTTTCAAAATTTCAAAATTTCGATTCTCATGAAAACTCGCGGTGTGATACTCGCTACTATTCGGATTTACGTAAATCTGTTAGCAAGTTGTTCCCTAAGTTATTCAAACTCGCTCTAATATGCTTGAAAGCTCCTTAGGCTGTTTCAACCTGCTCTGAGCGAGCTTAAGTCGCATTGACTCTGGTTCTACTTTGCTCTAACAACCCTTGTGGCTACGCGACCTCGGCTTTGTTCTATTCATGTCAGTTCCTTCAAACTGTCAAAATGTCAAACTCTGATGATTCCTTATTGTATTATATGTTTTACTTGACAGTATATGTTTCTATTAATATCCGGACATCATGATGTTCGCGAGATTGTTACCCTAGTGTATTATACTTGTTCATAACAGTTTCATTGAATCAATTGTCTTTTTAATATGTTAAAAAAATATGCTGGTTAATAGAATGATATATTATATAAAAGTTTTGGCATGGAAAAATGTAAAATTCTGATTGGAAGAGACTCTGGATAGGAAAATGAAAGCAAACAAAAGGAAATAAAAATAACGTCTTAGAAATTCGAGATTTCTTTGTCCTGTCAAGTATAAAGTGTTCAAGATAAAATTGTTACCCTAAACTGTACGAAACTGTATCTTTCAACTTGTACAAATATAATAAAATTGTATGTATATACGATATACGTACAATTGATTATAAAAATTTGTTACCACTTAAAACTGCACAATCGAATATAGTTGCGCAAAAGATTGATACAAATCAATCATCGTTCTCAACGTCAATTACGGAAACACTGACATCAATAGAACGACAGAGAACGTTCCACCTCCAAGCACTCTCCAAACGAGAGTATCACTGCAATTTGATTCTCGATCTCTTCAATCGACTGCAGTCACTCGAAGCGAAGGAAAATGAAAGAAATTTGTCGGTTCATTATGCATATATTGCAACGCATGCGTTGGTGAAATAAAAGGGTAACTCGTGACTGCCACTTGGCTAGCTGGCCACCCCTTTCGCCACTCGGAACTTCCATTCACCACACGACAGGGCTTTAATTGCGCTCGGTTATTGTGCAATATCGTATCAACGTCGACAGAGTGGTTCGAGCCGAGTTACATAAATAATGAACTGAGCTGAGCTACCTTTTATTCGCGGATCAGCCGGTGGATTAACTTCGAATATTAAAAACGTAATAAATAATTTCAGTTGTGAATCGGCTACTGAATTTGGTCGGAGGACGAGAAGTTTTAACGTTCCATGTCTTTTCAGTAATATCACAATATCCGAACAAAATTTAATAGTAAATTTTGTTAGCTATTTTATTGAAACGTTATTCAGATAAGTACTCATTAATAATTTGCAGAATCAATATAACAAAAATATTTATTATGGTATTTGTTGACAAATTATGGTCTGAATATTTTGTATAATTAGTAATTAACATGTTAATACTATTTATTCCAATATTTAAATTTTTAATCTGTTATAATTAATATTTAAATTTTAGTATTTTCCACAGTTGTAGAAAACATTAATTATATAATCATCAGTTAAAAGTGTAACAAAAATTATTAAAAGATGCAATTATAAATCAGCCATAATCGTGTATACATAGTCTGTATAATATTTTTTGCATTTAAAGTGAAATCGATAAAGTGTAGATATTATTTTCTATTATGTATTATTACGATAAACATTTCATAGATAGATATTCCATGTAAATTATAATTTTTTTTCTTTTTTTATTATCTAACTCAAATCCAATCTAAATTTCGAGGTTGAGGTAAAGTTAGAAATCATTTCCAGCGAGGATAAAAGAGGATAGAAAATTCCTCTTCCTTTTATTTTTTTTAGAAAGTGTTTCTGGTGGAAAAGCATGTTTTTTAGAGATTTTTTTTTCTGGTTTAAGAGAAGCTTAACCTTTTGTGGTTTTAACCTTTTTCTTTTTTGGTAGTTGAAGCTCAAGGTGTATTTTTCTGGAAATTTATCGCGAACGGTAGAACGTAAAAAGAAATTAAATCCTTGGATCTTCGTTGCGTGAGAAACAGGAAGTGAAAATGAAAAATATCAAGTACTGAAGATTTATTTAAAAAATTAGCTAGGCCTTGTATTAAATAAATTACATTACTATTTGGGAAACAATATTCATTGTGGACTAAAGTTTAAAGATTTTTATTTTATATTATATTAACATCTTGTTGTCCATTGCTCTTGCCATTCATAATTCTGCATAGTAAAATTATAGCCTTTATACATGTAGATTCATTATCTTTTGATATTTCGATATTTTGCATATTTTTGCATTGGACGTGTTTTATGTCTTAAATTTTCTATAAATGCATAAAAATCCATAGTTCATCGAAACTCCAAATCTATTTAACAATAGAGTCATGTTCGATGAAGTTAGAGATTCACAATTTTGACACACACATAAAGATATTTAATAAAATGAGTGTTTACGATAGATATCTGCTAAGCTGTGCTCTTGAAACGAGAAAGGGGAAGTTTATTAAAAAAATCCCCTGTCCACCTGGTATCATCATCTAAAGTAACAACCCCTTCAGAAAGGGTGTGCTTTTCCATAAACGAAAATTGCGTCATAAATTGCAATGGTGGATGGAACATAGCGTCGAAAAAAAGACTACCTGTTTGTGAAATAGAGATTCAAAGAAAATTACGTTCCTCCGTTTACGTATTTAATTAATCTTCCCTTTGATGGGACATAGTATCTTCCATATCATTAGTCTTGATGTATGAATTATTTTCGTCTTTTAATAACAGAGTAAACAGTAGTATTTTAAATTATTTTACTCTGTAATTATGTCGTTTCATAACTTTATAGCTAGTATTATTCAAACGTACTCCCCCCGCTTAAAAATAAACGAGGACAAAATATCAGATTTAATAATTGCTTTCAAGAATTCGTGTTTAAATAAATGAAACAAAATAATTAATGCTGCTACTTCCCACTTTTTAATAAACATTCAAATATTAATTAAACGTGTTTCATTCCCCACTAGAAATAAATAAATAAACAAATAACAAATTCGATGTTTACTTCAAAAAATTCTGCTTTTAAAACTCCTGTTGCTATTGAATAAAATTCCTAAAATTATGTGTCATTTCTCAGATATAATATCTGCAAACCGTAAACCACCCCTGTCGAAGGTGAACGAGAAAGCAATAACAGGCTTCATAATTGCTTTCGGAAAAAATCCGAGAACGAAACTGGAAACCAATCGCTCGTACGTAACAAATTCCCTTCCCCCCGATGTGAATATCGGGGGCAAGAAATTTCGCTTTTTACGTTCCTCCCCCAGCGCGTGTTCGGGCCCGCGTTCGCCGTGTTGCGCGGCGAAACTTTATCGGACGTCTTCTCCACGTTCAATATTGACTTTGCGAAAGTGCCTCCGGATGGAAACCTTCTAATTTTCCGGGCTCCGATTCCATGATGCAATGCAAATACACCAGGCACTCGCTGTACAGGCACAAACGGCTGGTGCCCTGCGCGTTCGCGTAAACTTCATTTCCTCCGCGATGCTCTCTCGAGAGGACTTTTCCTCTTTCTTTCTTCGTTCTTCTTCTTCTACTTCTTTTTTTTTATTCCTTTTTTTAATAAACCTATCGCTCCTTTGGCAAAGAATTTGCTAATACCCTTCTGCGTAGCTTGGATTCAATTCGATGATTCTTCGACGGATTATTTGACTTTCACGAATTCTTAGTCCGTTGAACTCGAAAGTCTTACGTGTTTTTGGAATTTATCTATTTAGCTTACAAATATATTCGAGCGCTGTAGAAGAACTTTTATTGTAATCTTTTGAATTTTCAAAACACTGCACTGAGAGAGACTGTCATGGTTGTATCAGCAAAAATTTGAAACCAATCTGAAATGTACATGGAAATTACAAGATACTGCAAGCATACAATACAATACAATTAAATACAATAAATATATAACATGAATAACTATCTTAAGCATTCTGAGTTCATGTTGAATTTTATTAATATGATTTATTGTATCTTTTTACATATTTTTATAATCTTTGTAATTTACATATTTTTTTCAGATTGATTTCTACTCTAATAATTTCTAATTACAATATTAGTTAAATTACAAAATATTTTATATAATGTACATATATCTATCACATACATACATACACACATACATACGTATATTTATACATATATCTACAACTCATTCAAACCTTTCCAGTCTAATTAAAACACATCATTTCATTTCCAATTCTCTCTAAATCACTATCAATTAATCCAACTGATCCCAACGCGAGTCGATCAATCGCAACAGCCTTTTCAATCCTCTTCAACCCTCTTTGATTCTCTTATTTCCGTTTCACCCTTTCGTAACTCTCGCCAAACATCTTCAGCTCGTTCGAACGAGTTTGCGCTCGAGTTCGAATTTTCATTAAAAATATAGTGAGCGTCGTTTCTCGCGGCGTATTCATTAAAGAGTAAAAGACGATTGACGTACCGCTGCGAAACGAGGTGTGCCTCGACGAGCCTAACCCCTTTTGCTTCTCTTTCAGCTGCTTAATTCCCTGGCGACCGATTTGGACTCCATGCTGAGCGAACTCTGCACGACCTCGAATTCCTATGAGCGGTGAGTATTTCTTCTTCTTCTACTTCTTCGTCTCTCGTTGAATCTTCCTGTTCTCTTCTTTCGTTCTCGTCTTCTTCGAGGTCAAGAGCAGGGTTAGATCGTATATGCATACATCACTTTGTATACAGCTTTAGGTAAATTCTCGTTTGTAAATCTCTTAACGAGTTGGATCTCTTGGATTTTTCCGAAAGAAACGCTGATTTTAATGTTATTAAAATCTTTAAGTCGAAGGTGAAAGTTATTAAGAGGAGCGAAGTTTTTCGAGTAGAAAAGAAAATATGAAACGTATTGGTTCGAATGGAAATACGCGCGAAGAATACATTATTTCTCTCATTTCGAAAATTATTTATCGTCGCTTGCCCCCTTAATGTACAGGAACTTAGTATTTCGTAATACAATTTTATGCTATAAAATTAGATTAACTTTCGAATGACTAGGAGAGGGGAGACTTTCGAATAAAAATTTGATTACTTCTTCCATTTCGAAATATTTCAGAAGATTGTTTATTATCGTCGCTCTCGAATATTACGGATTAAAAACTATCCTCCAATTGAAAATATAACAAACTTGAATTTAGTCTTCACATTGTGAAATGTTATGGGGATTTATTCAGATGAACGACAAGTTTCAAGCGCACGGAATGATATAATAAACAGCCACATTAAGGATGTAACGCTATCTTAATAGTTATAGAACTAATCTACTTTATAAATAATGTAAACGTGCCATTGTCTTTATGAAGTTGTATTCCCAAAGCAGTCGACTCTAATGATACATATTTATCATCTACGAAATTTCTGTCCGCGAAGGAATCTGCTATAGCAACGTTAATTTATCATTGTCTCTGCGAAATTTCTATTTCCAAATTAAACTACAGTACGTTTAATCAAATCGGTTAACATATACATATTAATATTAATTAAATTGCTGTACTTAAAATAATTTAATACATTTAATTGATATATTAATTACTCAAAACATTTAATCAATATATTTAATCGTCAATACATTACAGTATGATACACTTGATCGATTCAATCGATTTGTTTAATTATTGATATTGATAAATTTCACTCGATTAAATTATATAATTTCATTTAATTACATAGAACATTTTAACTTTTCTCTCTCATTTAATTGTATTACATTCAGTATCATAATTCATATATATTTGTATATATATTTTTTATTAATTTTTTTATTTCGAATATATATATATATTTTTTTTTACTAGTGTGTATATATATTTTATTAATCACATTGTTAATATCTTTATTTTATTCTTTTAGTTTTTATTGATTTAACATCACATTTCATTCACGTGTTCAATCAGTCATTTGTAGAAAAAGAAAGTATTCTAATTAATCAACCTGGGAATTCAGAATGTCATAATTGAATTACTTTAGAAGTTTCGAAGGATCGGGTCTAACTCGTCGAATATTAAATCTCACGAGAAATTAATCACCTGTAACTGCACTTTAAGTATCCGTGGAACGCTGATTATCAACGTACTGTAGATACTCGGGAAAGGGGTGACGACAACCCTTTCGCGTGGCCACGGTTAAATCGCGAGTTCCCGTGAAATTTACGATGGAAATCTTGACGACGCCTCGGTAGTGGCCGCGTGCACGCAGAATAATTTCCATATCGTAAGGGCTCCGCGGTGATCTATGGTCGATTTCGCCTACAATATCCACGATGCTATATGGGACACTGGGTATTACGACCGCCTCCGTTGGATTAAACACGCGCTCCTAACTTTCGACATTATTGCGTGGCCTCGATTTATTATCGCCTTGTTGAATTATCGTTAGAACGTTCGTCATACGTAACGCTGGAATTGCTCGGATATTTCTTTCGAGTTTTAATCGCCTTAGTCCACGAATTATTTCGATTCTTCGCGCCAGTTTTCTTCTGGTGTTTCGGTGTTTCATTAGAATTTAACTAATTTAATCAACATATCCGACAGTTTAGGAAAGAATAAGTTAATAGGAGATTTGTTCAAGTAAACTACTCCTCAAAATTATTAAGAAATCGTGCGATACACTGCGAATAATTTTATGTCGAAGTTTGAAATGAAACGAACGGGATTTATTCCAAGTTGAAATTATCTTCACAAATAATTTTATAGGAAACGTGACCAAATTTGAAGTAAAACAGATGAATTTCGGAGATTTACTGGTTACCAGTTCAGAAAATACAGATTTCGATAAAAGTGGGTTCCAAATTACTTAACAAGGTCAAGTTAACCCTCTGTTAATCTGAATTTCCTCCCTGAATTTCGAGAGACTTGTCAGTCAACTGTAATTATTTCTTCTGATTTAAAGTCTGGCAACTACTAGTTCACGTAAATGATTAATTTAATATTTTCATAAGGACGAAAATGCAAGAACGAAGTAACAAGCCGTATCACGTCGCAGAGGGTTAAGACTCATCCAAAATAAACTACAACATTCTCAGTTGTTCTTTCGAAACGTTTAACGCGCTTGTTCTCTGAAAAAGAGAAGCGATTTTTTTCAAACAAGAAAAGCAAATTCTTTCTCTCGATTTTTGGAAACTTTTGGCGATGTACATGAAAAATCACCGTAATAAGAAGAAGAAGGCTGATCATTCCACAGGACATTAAAAAATATGTTTCGGGAAGGAAACGACAGTCAGGTGGTAGGCAAAAACGATTACGCATAATATTACGACGTTGATCCCGGGACACGTGGCGCGAATTGGGTCGTTTGCTCGCGGGAAATTCTAATTTCGCACGTATTTATTGTTTCATTTGTTGTTCCATCGATTTTTCCACTTTTTTTTCTCGTTCCTCGATCTTTTTTTTCCATTCTTCGCCTTTCTACTTCGAGAAAGACGAGATGCAGAAACGAGGTTCAGATGAAGATTGATGCGACGGGTTTCCTTCCTGGAAATTCAACTCGCGAAATTGTTTGAAATTGGAGGAAACGGATTGCTTGTTAAAAACTGGACAGCAAGGACAGCCCGTTTATTAATTTATACGTTGGTTCGCGGACGAAGTTTCGCTCAAATGTTAACGCTAGTACCAATAGAATGATTAATTCCAATCGGTCTCGCACAACTTTTCGTAGATATATTTCGTAATATTTGGAATTGTTTTTTTAAACTGTGTCGCGATTCTTGAAACTATCTAGATTTGCAACGGTATCATTTTTATTTTGTACGATTAAAATGTTTTATTATTGTTGAAATATAAAGAAAAAAAACAGAGAATTTAGAATAAAATATCAAAGTAATGAAATATATAATTTCATAAAAATGTGAAACAAGAGAAATATAAACTAGAAGATAAAAGTTTCTTTATTGAGCTTCTTTTTTAAAATTTCTCTTATGAAAATTTTATACTTTAGTCGTCGTTATCACTTTAATTCTAGTATTAAATAAAGTCAAACGTGTCCAGCTTTCAACAGTTCCTAAAAATATATGAAATTCGACGAAAATGCATTTCATATTTTAAATATTATAACGAATATTTTTTTTTTTTTTTTGCCTCGTATGAATCATCGTCATTCGAAATTGATATTTAAATATCAAAGTATAGTTAGCATTAATTTGCTCGATTTCTTTACGGAGGTCTACGCTAATTAATCCCACAAAGGATGTTAATCACAGAAACATTCCGAGCGTTATCTTTACGGAATCTGAAAGAGCCCCTTGTTCCCAATTTCGTCGCAACTTCAAAAGTCGCCGACCATTCATAAGCAACTTGTATAATCTATCAAGATACCCATCTGGTCGTTTGCCGGAAAGTTCACGAGCTTCCCCATGCAAAGCGAGTACCACGATAAATTCTACAGTAGCGAGGTTCACTCGCGTTATTTGAGAATAATCGATACGAAAGGCTTATTATATATATACTAGTTTAGCGAGACAAATTTGTCTATTAATTATTGAACAAATATTTAATTCAGAGATCTAGGATATTTAGAAAGAAGAAAAATGCATGTTAGGAAGTGGAAAGTATTTCGAAATTATTTAGAGGGGGGAAAGGACATATGGAAATGTGGAGAAATATTTGGAAAAATATTTATTTTAATAATATTCGATTTCGACCAAAGAGAAGTAAAGGGAATGTAGAAACTATTTATTATTTTATTTTAAGAGAGAAAATTGTCAGAAAATATGTAAAAAGAGAAAAAAGACATCTAGGAAATAGAAAAACGTTCATCTTAAAAATATTTAAGGCAAAGAAAAATGTTGCAATATAATTGGAATATTCTTTAAAAGAAATGACAGCTCATTGATATTCACAACCGTCTGCTTTCTATTTTTATTCTTATTCCCCAATTTCTCTCATGACGGATCTACAATTTTTCATTAATCAATAATCCACTAATCGATCGTCCCGTTAATCGAAGTCTGAATAATCTGCCAATAACTATTTTATGGCATAATATTATAATACAATAATAATCCTGTTAAAACTAATAATTAATATTTTGGTACATTATGAAGCTTTCATCGAAATCATTCCAAACTTTGAATTATTTCCATTTGCGTTGATTCGTATTACACGCTCGAATAAAATCATCTCCATTTTGTTGAAACGAGGTAATTGTAATTCGTACAAAATCAGTCGAATTTGTTGAAATATCGGTCTGCCTGCAGTCGCGTCAATTCCTTAAAATTTACATCAATTCGAACGAGCTCGTTTACATAAATTTTCAGTTTGTATATATGTACGTCGCGCACATATATCGACGTATGTATTTCAATTAACTGGAAATCACATATAATTCTACTGGAATTTACATAATTTCACGAGAATTAAATTAGTTCGAAGCAGAGTAGCGATACAGTCGTTCGTTCGTGTATATTCCACGCTGAAAAAATACATCAAAGTATCGTTGAATTTTCGTAGAAATTACCGAAATTACGAGAACGCGACGATTGCAAGAAAATTTCAAACTTCACCCGTCGTTAATCCGCGATATCACCGACACTTCAGCTGATCGCAAAAATCGAGTTACGAGTGCAGAACAGAGACGTTCCATCCCGGAGCGTAGAGCAACGGCGAAAGGGGATGAAAGGGGATGAGGCGAGCAGACATGGTGGACATTTCCGGGGTAGCTGAAAACTCGTTGCAACAGAGCAGAAAGAGAGAAAAAAGGGAGAGAAAGGGTGAAAGAGATAAAAGTGGGAAGAGATAAAAAAGATGAGTGAGAGAGAGAGAGCTTTTTACTAAATTCTATCCTCGTTTATTTGCGTCGTCTGTTACAAGTAACAATAAATAAGTTAATTCAAAAAGATTGAAGGAGAGGAAAAAGTGAGAGTAAGGAATGGAAGAAAAATAGATGAGCAAAACGAAAAAGAACGAGAAAAATTGGAAATATAGGTTGAGGGAGGAAAAAGCGGGAAGTGAAAGTGCACGTTAAAAAAGAACGACGAAGAGGAAAACGAAAAAAGAAATGAGAGATAACAAAAATGATAGACAGAGATATCGTAGAAAAAGAAACGAGAGAAAGAAGTGAAAATAAAGGCACTGAACGACAGAAAAAAAGACAGGAAAGCAGCAAAGGAAGAATTTCAAGATAGAAATGATAGATAATAGAATAATACAAAAGAAAAAAGAAAGAGAAATAAAAATAGAAAGCTTGAAACACACGAAAATGTATTTAAAAGAGGCAGAATTTGGTAGAGTCTAAAACAGTGCAAAATGAAAACCAGACAGAAAGAATGAAATACACCAAGAAAAGAAAAAGTACACTCAGAGATAGTTAGATACATATTATGCATTAACAGATATTACAACAAGAGACGAGAAAAGAATTGGAAGTAATGTAGGAGAGACGGGAGAAGAAAAATGGACACAGCAATGGAAAACAAGGAAAGATACAAAAAGGAAGATGTAGAAACGTAAATACAAAGGGAGGCAGAGAAAATGAACAGATGACGGAGGGAAAGAGAGAGAAAGAGAGAGAGAGAGAAGTCAAGCTCGATACGAACGACGACGCGACGAGAAAAAAATGGAAATTTCATTCGCGTCAACAGCGAACGATACGTCGGTGAAAGAGTAACTCGACTCGTTATCGGACCGCGAGCTCTTCCGTATCGGGTCGATTCTCTTTTTTTCGTCGTTTTTCACGCCGCCGTCGGTCGACCAGCGTGCCGGAATTTCCTCTCCGGGCACGGATAAAAAATAATTCGAACGCGTTTGGGAATTCGTCGCGACGAGCGGCTCTCGCAAGCTTAACCGTGTTTCTACCTTCGTTCTTCTCTCTCTCTCTCTCTCTCTCTTTTCTCTTTTTTCATTATTTTTCGTTCTATGCAAATGCCGCGAGTTGAAGCTTTAACGGGGATTCGCAGGAAATAAGAAGAGGCGGAATAACGCTGTTGTTTCGGGGAAATTAGTTTCTACGCGCACTGACGTTCCACTGGTGTGGCTGGCGTTTACGCAAATATTTGCGTATGTCTTACTCACGTGTTGTAATTAGAAATTTATATCTGCGTTCTCACGAATGCTATATGATATATGTACTTTATGAAACTCGAGTATTTGTGTCTTTGCGAGTTTCATATTTTTATTCGAGCCAGGAGTGGATCAGCATTTTGCAAATCGAAACACAAAGAAATCGTAAACATCGTTTTTGAAAATTTACCTAAAATAATATTCGTTTTCAATAATAATTGTCTAACTGGTGAAATTGAGAAGTTCGTACAAATTGGAGTATTCGTTTGTTGTACGAAGAATTTTTTCCAGATATTCAACTAAAATAATTCACACAATACTCTGCAACATTGAGTATTAAATTATATAACGTATGGATCTCGAACTCTTTTCATTGATAACTCCTCTTGCGTGTTTCGTTACAGTAACGAAATTTCGAAATGTTCCATACATAAAGATGCCTATACGAGTTCAAAGACACTTCGTGTGTTACACGTTTGAAAGCTGAAACCAGTCATTCGGTCTCGATAATCGATTTGCTCGAAGAAATTCTCCAATTGCTCCTTGACGTAAATTCCCCGAATCGACGTGAACGTGAACGCGAACGCGAACGTTCAAAAGCAACGTCCTGGCGTATGATTTTCGACATGTACCGATCAGATTTTCAGCGCCACGCCACTGTCACTTGCAGCCCCTGGAACAGAAACGACCGAAATCGCGTCCCACCCCCTGAACTAGGGCGGGCCGGTGAAATTGAAATGAAATTCCGTCCCTAGGCCGCAGCCCCGCTGCCGTTTGAATTATTATCGGCCGGTAATCTCGCTAAAAAGTTCGCCTCCTCTCCCCCGTTGAAATATCACCATTCTTTTCGTTCCCCCCACAACCCTCGCCGTTTCCTGGTTTTCACTTCTGCTGTCTTTCCTCTGTTTACTACGTCACTCTGTCGATGGAACGTCTCTCCACCTTCTTAGCTCAAACGATTAATCGAGACTAATGCGTGAGTTATCAATTATTTATGTAATTAGTGAGACAATTCTGTGCAAATTGTTTGAATCGAGTGAACTATTGCGTAGACTAGCATCGTGTGAACTAAAGTCAGTTTCTATAATCGAAAATTTTGCGCAAAATTTTGTACTCGGTGAAACATGCAAATTCTGTCTCAATTTTATTTTATTATTTATTAGTATATTATAATTTATATTATATATTACATATAATAATGTTATATTAAATTATATTTATTGTAGTATATTATATTTATGTCATAATTTAATTTTATAGTATTTATTTCTCTGATCGAGTAGCACACGTTATTATTTTGTAAAATCAATTTCTAAAACGAGACAGAAGGTTCTCCTAACACAATTAAAAAACATAAATAGAAATTTATTTCAACTAGTAGTTATTTTATTTAATTTAATAGCTTATTACGCGCACTCTGTATGTTTTTGTACTCATGTATTGTTACAATACTATTGGACATTATGTCACTTTCTTTGTTTAAGAAGTTCCTTCCTTTCGCAAAAGAAGATTTTGAAGAACTTTCGTAATTGATAGAACGGTTTGCGTAAAGTTACTTGTATAGCAAGATTTGGAAGTGACAGTCAAGTGTTTTGCGCTTCGCTGTGAGGCTTTCTTCAAGGCCTCTTCACCCATTACAATAGTGTTCTCTGAAGGTTCCAACTAGTCGACCACGAGGGTTGTTCCCATCAAAGTGTTTCTTACTTGTTACGAGTGCCCTGCCGTAGATTCCGCTGTTTATTAACTTGTAGATTACGACAAAGTATTTCTCAAATTTAAAAAATTTAGAGCGACACTTTTAAATTTGAAAAATAGAGATTATTTAGATTACAAATGTCTACGTGTTCGAGATTTGGAATCATTTGTTGTTAACCCTTTCGTGATTGCTTCTGGCAGAAAAATTTTTCTGATATAGCTGTAATAAAAAGTTTTTACAAAAAAAATTTACAAAAGTTTTCTGATGTGATATTACAATTACACATATTTTTCTTCTCGTCAAAGAAACATAATGCACTAAAATTAAGATCAATTTTAAACATTTCTTCGATTGGTTAATAACAATTTATTTCCTTCGTCTTGAACATTGTTACATGTATTAAGAATTTAGAATTCATACAAAAAAAAAAAAAAAAAAATTTTGCGCGTAAAATGATCTAATACTTTTCTTTTCTGGTTCAAGAAACCCATTTCGATGACCAGTTGTATTAACAGCGGATCTGCACGGGACTTTGTGATCAATCGTGAGCCGAGGGCCGTTTAATGAGTGAAAAGCTCGTGAAATATTCGCGGATCACGTACGTCGGAGAAATAATACGGCGGCTAATAATATACGGGAGAGAGAGATTTCGTAAGTGGGACGGGATGGGAAATCGATGGTTCGATTTCTCATCCGTCTGACAGATTTGTTCGTTTATTTTTCGTTGCTTCTGCTCCACTCGAAATTTGATACGTGATGTCTGCGATTGCAGGGCGATGTTGGGGCAGTGGGATGATTAATTGAAAGTGGAAATTAGGTACGGGATGTAAAGACGTCGAATAAATGTATCGTAATAAACCAAAAAAAAAAATAAATAAATAAAATAAGTATGTATATTGAATTGTACAATAGATCAAATGAGTCAATGAAAGAGTCTAGTTTTTTTATTACTATATATTTTTATATATTCAAGTGTCAAATATTAAATGAATTATATGAAAATATATGTCAGAATTTTAATCTAATGTCCATCGAGTGCTCAAAATTATTGAAGTAATATTAATAAATATTTGACACATTAACTTTTGTCACTGATGATGTCAATGAGATCTTTCTCCAACAATGCAATGAAATCCAAATATCAATCTCCATACGTCGAAGCACCACCACTGAAACTCAAATTTCTCCGGAACACGTTTCACTTTCCCTTTGGTCCTCGACGCACTATCACCGCCGACGCATCGCAACAAATCACCAGCAACCTCTTAATCCAGGTACCGTGATCCGCAGTACCTACGTCAGACGCGCAACGCAGCTCGTTCTCCGCAGCTCCGATTCCAATTTGTTATCGCTGGAACCCCTTTCTTTCCCCCCGTGGATCTCGTTAATTCGAGCCGGTCGCCGGCGCGTTGTCTACATAATCATTAAGATAATCATCCGTGTCGGGCGGCGCGGCGCACAGGCTATCGTAATCGATGTAGAGCATAAATTGGATACACGCCGGTTCCCTCGGGCAACGTCGATTCCCCCCCTCTGTCGGCCACCTCCCGCCCTGGTTGTCCTTCGATCTCTCGCCTCGCGATCGATAACGATCACGTTCGATCCTGATAATTGGCCAGCTCGTCGTTAATCATCCTGCTATTCTGGCGTCGGATGGACGCCAAGGTAGCTTGAAACTATGTATCGATGATTTATTCGCGGGGGATTCTTGGCTACTGTGCGACGCAACAGCGAAATTTCCACTTTCTTCCCTTTCGATTTCGCATATATGTGAGTCTCTAAATCCAAGAGCTGATTTTTATCGCGATTTTTTGCCTTACTTTAGTATTTTCGAATTTTCGGAGCAATTGAATACTTTGCTACTTGCTTGAACGTTTTTCTTTTAGTTCGAATTAATCTTCAAATCAAAAATTATTCTTCAGCTTAGACAAATAAAAAAGTCCGTGAAGGTCCGTCTTTCGGAATTTCTTTTTATCGAATCTATGGCTGGAACCTCTCATCTGAGATCACTATCCAGTCCTTGAGCATTTTATAAGTTGCAACAGATAAACATGTTTTCTAAATTACACGTCGGTTTTACTTCGCAATGTTTCTCAAATAAAGTTCATTCGATACTGATTGGGCAACAAGAATGATTGAAATGTGTCGTGTAATGGAGAACACTCATGCGTCGCGTATGAGGTTAAAATAATTCTCCAACTCAAGTAAACTTAATAAAAATTCTAGGAACCTTCTCAAAATATTCTGCAGTACGCTCGTCGTAACAATGACGAGTTCGAAGGAAAAATCTCGCGACGAGCAGGGTGAAATCTATTATCGACAGAATTAGCGGCGCCTGGGGGGCACGTATTTCGACGACACGCCCTTTGTCTATGGCTAACGATACGGGGTGGCCGGGTAAGGGTTGCTCACCCTCGCAAACATCAGACTCGCGTTAGTCGTCAGAAATCAGGGGGATATCCGGTGGCAGCCGGAGAAACCAACCCAGGGGAATCCCTGTGTTCCTCCGTCTCGCTCCTTCGGTTCCCTTTCTTTTTCCCTTTCTGCGGCGCTCTCCTCTTGTATCGAGTTTCCCAATAATTCGATCGGTGCTTTTGCTCTGTCTTCTCCTCCGCTCGTTTCGATCGCTAGGATTTCGTTTCTTCCCGCGGGACAGAAAATTCTTTTTCTGTCTCTGTCTCTGTCTCTGTCTGTCTCTCTCTCTCTCTCTCTTTCTCTCTTGTGAGAGAGTAAATTCTCAGAGCTACGACGACGCTTTTCCTTCGATACAGCCTGAATGTCTGAGTGGATTTTGAAATAATCGAACACGGCGACATGTCGTTCCCCCCTTTTTTTTTTGTTCCCCTCTTTTTTCATTGTTGTAACTTTTTGTTGATTTTATTCATTTCTAAAGTTACTTCTTCAGTGATCACTTCTTTTTCTTATCACTGCAGTTTCTTTTATTACTTTAATTATTAACATTTTTGTCCGGGTAGTGAGAATTCTTTTTTTTTATATACTATCTGTTACTTTTTTTTTGTCGTTATGTGCTTTTTCTTGTTTCT
Source organism: Tetragonisca angustula (assembly GCA_036937485.2). Taxonomy (NCBI): domain Eukaryota; kingdom Metazoa; phylum Arthropoda; class Insecta; order Hymenoptera; family Apidae; genus Tetragonisca; species Tetragonisca angustula. The sequence goes on from JAWNGG020000014.1 coordinate 536,587, forward strand.
TCTCTTATTAAAACTTCTTTTTCTAGCTACATATTTTCGAGTAGGTTACTTACATCTCTTACCATTTTATTTTTTCACATTGCTTCCTATATTGAGGAAAAATTCTTTACATTTTCGTTTTCCATCACTGGATAATCCTTTCCAGATTGCATCTTTGCAATGCTTCTTTTTATTGTTGTAACTGTTTTGACTTTTTTTATTTCGTCTGTATACCATCAGATTTCTAATTCATGTTTGTTTTATCGCCACCTAAAAATACAACTGCGAAACTTTGCGATTGAAACGAAGACGAGGATCCGGAAAGTTTAATTCTAAGAATCATACGTATTAACCCTTTGAATTATATAACACGTGGGAAATTGTTTTAAAAATTGTCATATTTTAAAAATTGTAACAATAATAATAAGTAAATGAAAATTTTACCGTTGCTTTATGCGTTAATTTACCTTAAAATAAGTACACGTGAACGCGCATGAAAAATAAATCGGGTTAATTGAAATGAATAAATAACCTTCTCCTCGGAGAGTCATCGATCAGTACGTACATATGTACAGACTTGCTTTAACCTACGTGTGTATCGAAATGTCGAACATGTCAAATTTCAATGTCCATCAAGCTGTCGAGCAATTTCTCTGAATGAAATTCAAAACGATATTGGTGGACGCGCGTCGTACACGCTATGGTTTCGTTATTATCTTGGACGAGACAGACATCGTGCAACGCGATGTCTGGCCCCGGTATCACCAAGTTTCTGACAATCGGTTAATTTCCGGGCGGTGTCAACGCCAGGTGTTGTATCATTTCACGCACGAATCGCACAAAGATGTCAGATGTTGCGAATACGCGGTGGCGGCGGCCAGTGAATAAGCATCGGGATGTCGCTTATGTCATGGGAACGGAGACGACTGTCGACGCGACAAATTCAATGAATCATAAATTCTACATTCGCTGCAGAGTCTCTCGATTTTTATGCTAATAGGACGTTCCTTTATCTTGAACGGCGAGGCTTCCGCTTCGTTTAATATAATTATGCGTCACTACTCTTCATCGTAAGAATTTGTCGGTACAATTTTTCGTGTAATTTTTACGCTTTTATCTTTTGTAATTTCATTTGCAGTGAATTTTTCATCGAGTTGTAAAAGTAGAATAATTCTTTATCTAATCTCTGATTTAATTTCCTTTTCACTTTTCGTGACGTTGTTGGCCTGACTTGCGATTTGATTTTTCTTTAAATTGCTTTAAATTGTGTCGTCAAATTCTAATTTACTTTCTAGTGAATTGTTCGCCAAATTATGAAAATGGAATAATTACGGTAGTAATTCCGTAATTTAACTTAATTTTCTTTTACTCCTTCAGTGTGAATAATTGTGTAATAATTTTGTACTTTGATTTGATTTTTCATTACAAAAATGGAATGTTTGTACCTTTTTTTGTATTTTTAATTGATTTTTTTGTAAAGAGTTCGGAATATCGATCACGAATTAGGTTCTTCACTCGTTTCTTTCAACTAAAAACCTGTTGACTAATTGACTGTTTTTCAAGTAATATTCTCGAGAATGCGAATTTGCACGAAAATCCACAAGCTATTCATCGTCGGCCATCGAAAATTTATTATAATCTAAAAAAGTCAAGAAACGTTTTGACTTCAACTAGAAGGTAGAAGAAATCTATCCCAAAATTCAGACGCTTCATCTACTCTCACTTAAAATACCATTAGTCGCTGTGACTTGTTAATGGACGTCAACCCCGATCTACGTATAAATCAGCAGCTAAATTAACTACATATAGTAATGCATCAAGCACAAACGTTAATACTGAATCCGATCGAGCAGCGTACATTACCCCAAAATACCGTAAATCAATGATGTCATAGACGTCTGCCCGGCGTCTAAGGTGTTCCTTAACAGGCTTCTAAAACTGTCAACCGCAGACCCTAGTGGTATCCACATAAATTCCATGGGGAGAACCCCGGGAGCAAGGATCCTCTAGGCGTGGTTGGATACGTGAACAACATCGAACGACATGGAAGAGTCTACTTTGCCCTCTTTCCCTTGTATGCACTTGAGGAGATGGAAAAACGAAGAAGGGAATAGAAAAAGAATAGAAGACATAAGAGAGAAAAGTAACTAATATGGGATAAGAAGATGAAGGAACGAGAAAGATGGAAGGAAGGATGGATGAAAAATATTAACCTTTTGCGCTGGAATGACGTTCTACGCATGTCGAGAATTTTTTGTCCCAAAATTATAACCCAGGCAAAACAAATAATAAATTTATTACTTCTCAATAATTTCTATCCAGTGATATCATATCACACAGACGAGTTCAAAAACAAAGGGACGAATTATTGTATACGGTTCGGTCACTCGTTATGGTCCACAATCAGTTGCCAGAGGAAGTATGTAAAGAGAAGATCTTAAACTACATGCTACATTTCACGTTACTATGTGTTTGTTTCAAAACTGAAAAAATTAAGCAATTAAACGAGTCAGTGAAAATTAACAGTCGTATTACAAAATTAAAAGGTTGTATTATCTACAAGTAGATAGTATTATATTATTTAGTTTATTATATTATTATACGGTATTAAATATCTATCGAGAGTAAAAAATATCTTGAGACTTCTGAACGAAAGTGCGTCAAATATTGTACTTCAAACTTCCCAAATACCGAGTATCTCTCTCTTTTAATTGCAACAAAATAATGGGTGACTGCAAATAATAAAACTGAGAGAAATCCAACAGATAATAAAAATTAGCAACGGCAAATTTTCGTTAAAATATTTCTTCATCGAAAGTCGACAGTATGTCCCTGAAATCGTCTGGTTGCAAATGGAGAGCTCCCAACAAAAATACAGAATTAAACATCTCCAAGTCCTCGAGTCCAGTCCGCTGAACTCACCGTGTACAATCAAATTACACTATTCATCTAACAATCATCAGCGAGCGGATCGAGCCTCCTGTAAATAACAAGCGGATGCTAATGTCGAGTGGAAGTTAAACCGTGATACAAGGGGAAAGTCCGAGTGAGTCTACCTGTTCATCGATCATCCGTCAGAGTCAGTGTAGTGTCAACCGTTAGTCTAAACGATTCTCATTGCGCGACGGTAGGTAACGAAGCGCGAAGATTAACGAACCAGTCGTTGGCCAGATAAACGAGGAAAGCGGAGGTCGCTCCAGTCGCGAATATTAGCGCGATCCTAAGCGACGCCGCAAATTATCGTCCTCATATCGCGCTGCAATTCTGCAACGAGATTCACTTTCGAGAGTGGGCCGCATTAATGGCCGCGGAATGGCTCCTACGACCGCCATAAATTCCTCTTCCCCCTTTGGCACCGTGTGTCTGACCCTGCCTCGGCTCGGCTCGGCTCGGTTGCCGAGGGGACCCCGGGATTTCAGTCCACCGGATTCCACGTTCTCCTCCCGCCATATAAATTCGACTTGCACAGTATAAATTTCTGCCGACTGATTCCCTTCGAACATTTCCGGTATGCGAGCGAGTGTCAAGTTGGCAGAAAGAGTTTTCTTTGTCTGAGGATGAAAGGTGAATTTTGACTTGAGAAGCTGTGAGTCGAGAACAAATATATCGACCATTATATTCGATTACATTTTGCCATCTTTTTTGGGTATGGTAGAAGTGACTCCACGTTCGAAGGAGTTTTTATTTTTTTTATGTTTGAAAAATTTAAGAACAATTTGATAACTCCTCGTTAGTTGTGTGAAATTTATATTTCATATACACGTATACCCGAGCCTCGTTTATATCTCGTATACACGTATACCCGTGGCTCGTCTATATCTCGTATATAGGAATACCCGAGCTTCGTTAGTATTTTCATCACATCCTGGACGTACTCACCATACTACCCGTTCTTCCTCATTTCGTTCATCTTCTGTTTTCCGTAGCTATCAATGCACAACATTGTCACAACATAGTTACCAACCTTGTTTCCTACGCTAATCGACTTTCGTAATGTATCAGCCTAGCAGAATAGAACGTAGGAAGTAACAGTTGCGAAATATGTTAGTTTTAACATTTGTATGTTTTGTTTGCAATTCACTGTTTTCAATATTTGGATCTGAATGAAAGTAGTGAATCGTATTTTTTCTTGATTTAAACTTTTAATTAAATAGTATTTCATTTAGGCTTTAAATGCAATAGTAGTTCCAAATTGTATTTTCTTATGCAAATATTTCTCTGTTTACTATTGGATGTGAAATTATTACAAATTTTCTGCTGCGCTGGTATTATAGACATGAATATTCATGTTTTCCTTTCTGTATAATATCTATTCAGTCGTCGATCATTCGTCGTATGATAATTTTATGATGTTCGATACTATATACATTATTAATATTTGTAAATATCATACGTAGTTTAATATTTTAAAGAAACTCTAATAATAAAACCATAAGTTTTGTCAGAATACGATCTTGTCTTAGTTCAAAATACTCGTTCATCATTTTCTCGAACCATTCACGTACACTTTCAACCTAGGATATACCACGATTTATAACGTGTCTTGTACTGTTCCTTTTCTGACTCAGCATCCTCCACCAATGTCTATCAAATGCTCAGTTCACACCACATCTCGAAACGACGTCCAACACCTGGACTATTGTTCGAAGGCGATTCCTTCTTCAGAAAACGAGAATCCAAGAACCTTTGCCTGACAGAAGGGGGAACGTAATTGGGATGATTGCAATGCGTGCGATCGGTGGCCAGTGGTCGTGGAAGTTCGTACGCGATTAGCAGAATGTCTGGCCGAGCTAATTCGAAAGGCTGGTCTCGTCCTTCGGTTCTTTTACTTGACCACGTTGGCCCTCACTGCCAATTTTCTTTCGCGGTCGTACGCCTTTTCAGTCCAACACCTTTACGCGCTCGCGTGCTCCATGATTCCAAGCTCGTCGACCTTTCTTTGTTCCTAACGGTTCTGAAGAATGGAAACTGGCGAAACGCACGAGGGAGAGCACGCAGAATGACGTGTCATCTCGCTCCGGTAGAATTCACGATGGCGATTATGCGTAATTAGGTCGATTCTTTGGGGCAGCTATCGTGGGCATATTTTTTGTGGTTCAGTTCTTGGGAAATGATAGGTTTGAATTAGGTTCTGTTCAGGTGTTGAAGTCTGTATACTTCAGTTGTTGAATTTTCAGTTTATTTTAATAATATTATTATTTAATTCGCTAGATTTAAATGTCCCACTACCAAAATGATCAAAATGACCAATTTATAATTTTCTCTCGAAATTTTATATAGTTTTAGATACTGGAGTAGTTTTTTAATAAAATATATTACTAGAAGCTTGTGTTCTTTTTCTCTTACCTTGCGGCTTTAATTTCTCTGGCACAGATATTACATCTTAATCGTCGGTAGTTCTATTTTACAATTTCGTTCTACCTATACACTCGATTCTACATTTGTTTCTACATTTGCTTCTCGTTCTAATCAACCATATTCTAATTGATCCTCATCAAATCAACCAGATTCGTCCCGATCAAAATGAAATTCTGCTGTTTCGATTAAAACTTTCCACACTTCCAGTCTCAGAGAGACGCTCGCCCAGGAAAAAATCAATTAAACGCCCCGGGATATTGAAATGGAACGCCCGATTCGTAAGAAGAGACGTTGAGTTATTTGAAATATGCAAAAATATCAGAAGAAACGAGCGGAGGCAATGCGAGGATTCTCGAAAAAGAAGCTTCGCTCTGTTTTGCCCGGTGTTTCTCTAATTTCCCTGCTCCTTCCACCGGCGCGCTCTGCAAACTTCGTTGCAACAGGACACTCGTGAATCTTTCATGTGTCGTCCCCTTTCGTCCTCCTTTCCACCAATTTCCCTCCACGGTTGTCCCGTGGAGAGTTAGCGAAAGGAAACGGAACGGAGCAGGCGACTCAATCGATACTGGACCAGCCTTGAATTATGCACGCCGACTTGGCCAACGGGAAACGAACCATTTTTTGCCTTAAGGTGTCCTTCACACGGCGTCGTTGCAAAAAGGGCGAGAGTAGACGAGTTATCGGGAAGAGAAAGGAATTTTACCAGTTCAAGCAAGATTGATTTTACGAATTTTATTCTCTGTTTTAAGATCCCTGAAAAGCATAAGATATGAAGAGGATATTGTTGAAACACAGTTGGTTTATTCGATTTAGGTACGTTTCGTGGGGAATGCACATAGAGCTCTTCTTTGAGTTGGATTTGAAAGTTGGGAAATGGGGATATGTTTTTGACAAAAAGGATTTTGGTAAATTTAATAATTTCACGAGAGATAGATATTGACCGAGAGGTTTGTAAAATTTTATAACCAAGTTCATTGAAGTTCATAAATTTTATAAACCAAGGTTTATGAAAGCAGTTTTAGTGCAAAGTTTATACAGGACTCAATTCTCTTTATGAAATTATATCAAACTTAAACTTTATTTGAATCATCAAAAAATATAATTTAATATATATCACAAATAAATTGTGACCCATATTTAAACAATATTTGTCCTTTTGTAAGAAATATTTGAAAAATGGAACCTAGGCAAAATTGCACTAAAATAATTACATACAGAATACATTATTGCTCTTTCTAGTTTCCCATAAATTCATCGAAATCCGCAATCCAATCATTTACAATCCTTAAACGACCAATTTCAACCTGTTACAAAGTGAAGAATTTGCCAAATCGGTGAAAAAGCTCTCAAATGTTAATTCTACCAATTCAACAACAAATGTGCACGTTACGCGGACAATAACCGAAAGCTTTGAATTTATTAAACTTTAATTAAATTTCGAACATTCCCGTCGTGCCTGAAACTCGTGTCCAAACGAGTTCCAAAACTTAAATCAGCCGGTTTCAATTTTAATTAAAACTTGAAACATCCGTCGTGCCACGAAATAGCGCCGCGGAAACTCCGGATGAAACATACAGATCGACGACACGAAACGCTGGTGCCGGTTTCCAAGGCGGATGACTTTCCCAGCGATTATTCGCGCCGTGTCACGGCCAACCATTATTTCAAATAGCTCGTCTCTGTCGCAACAGGTGTACAAGTGCGGACGACAGTGCATTGGTGGAAACGCGATCGGATTCAGGCCACAAAGCTTGAAGTTCTTCGTTTTACAGATGTCAAAGTTGACGTGGAGTATCGGTCATTATTCGATCGTCCACGCCGTCAGACGCGAAATGTTCCGTACTTTGCCGAAAAATTTGTATTTTATAGTTTCTGCCCTCCACTTTGAAAGATTAGAATCTGTAGTTTCGAAGAATTCGTATTTTAGTTCCTGTTCTACACTTTGAAAAAGTAGAATTTGTATTTTAGTTCCGTATTTTGAAGAAATGGAATTTTTATCTGCCGAAAAATTTGTATTTTACAGTTTCTATCCTCCGCTTTGAAAAACTAGCATCTGTAGTTTCGAAGAATTCGTATTTTAGTATTTAATTTGTACTTTGAAGAAAAAATTTGTATTTTAGTTCCTGTTTTCTAGTGAAATCGTGAAAAATTGTTTTATCTGCGAATTCTGCCATTGCATCTTCATCTTTCCTCCCAATTGCTTCGTACAGCGAACACCAACTAAAGACTAACTAACTGTGTCCAGTCAGTCTAAAATATTTTTCCACGCATTATTACAATTTAATAAGGAAGATAGCAAATAAATGATATTTACATTACAGGTGTCTAACAGTAAGATTTATATTCATTCAGGAATTATATTCAACAGGAAACTTTATATTCATTCGTTTTAACAGTTCTGTTCAAATTGCGCAACGTTAAATAAATTTCAATATTCTGCAATATTTTAAATTAACTCGGTGTTATATGAAATTTTATTAGTAAGTAGATCACGAATTCTCGTATACTTTATATGCAAAAATATGTAAAGTGTAGAAAGTCAGATGCACTTGACGCAACGTTTAAAGTGATATAAAGCAAATATTAAAAAGCGGAGGAATCTTTTTTTGGAAGCTTTTGAATTTCACGTAATTTTCATTTAAACACGCGGTCCACGACGAGAGACGGAACGAGCGAACCAGTGTAGCATTTTCATTCGAATCGCGTGTGTTTATTAATGCAGTCATTTATATTCCCTCGGTTGCACTGAGCGACACACCCAACTGCAGCCGTTCGTTTCGCCAAAAAGACGAGCTCTCGTTTTCTCGGCGATGTCACACCGTTATTATTAACTTGCTGTATTTTTGTCTCTAACACGTTCTTCGTCGTTTGAGGATTTGCATTCACGCGATCCTTCGAACAACCACGCCTATCAATTAGCCTTAGTTTCAAGTAAATCATATCAAGCAACGCTATTGACCTTATTTACGTACGTGATCGTAGAAAATCATTGTTCAATCTACAGACCAGCAATTTAATCTAATTTAATCTGGATATTTAATACGATAACTTATTATAAATTTATTTAAACATGCTCATTTACAAATGTCGATATATCTTACAGTATGTACTTTAGTTTCTTTAATTATTAGAATTGGAAGGAAATTGGCAAGCAAACAGAAGATTAAATTCCAAAAAAAAAAAAAACAATATGAACACTCGAGTAAAGAAGACATGTCGAGAAAGAAATTTAATGTAATTTAGTTAAGAATATCAATTTTTGATATAATCAAAATTGACAATAGTATCTTCAATTTTGTTAATAATATAAAGTCCAATATCCAGATTTATTGAAAGTAAATTATAAATTCAAACTCTCCGCAATTGTTTCGACAATTTACGATTCAATTAAAACTATTTTCTCTCTGAGAGAGAGAGAGAGAGAGAGAGAGACATTTAAATCGTCGCAGATAATTTACAATCGTAGATTATCAAATTTTTGTACTTGATTCATAATTTTTCACGTATCGAAATTTTGGTCTGAAAATCTACAATCGCACAGCCGAGTTAAAGACGTTTCGCGCCTTTCGAATAATCGCGATTAGAGTTCGCAAACGTGTAAGTGAGGCTCGGATGAGAGTCCGTAACCGGAAGGAGAGGACCTGCACCAGGCGAGAAATGAAATTCACCGAAAGTAAATCGAGTTTGCCGGCAGTCCGGGACCAAAGGGTCTAACGAACCAAAAAATCACGTTGCTACGAAGAAGAAGACGAATAAAGAGGGGTTCGAGTAGGCTAAGAATGCCTGACGGTGGCTTGCCACGTGGTCGATTAAATGGAAATCCTAATTTGAATGGCTAACAAAAGAGGAACGCTGATTTCGATAGACCGAGCCTCCTTATTCGCGTCACGGCGTCCGCCGTTTCCACTTTTAACCCCTTCGAATTCAGATTCCTCCCTCTTGTCACGGAATTTTAATATTGATGAGAATTTCACTAATTGTTGGAGTCATTTATGATTTTTAATTCTCGTTTGAACTTTTCCTTGGCTCGTTTCCGTGCTTTTGTAGTAAAGATTGTACCTTGTTGAATAAATAAATAAATAATCAGTTGAAGTCGAAAAGAAATAGCTATAAAAGAGACAGCGAGAAGTCTCATATTTAGGAATAAACGAATAAGTCTTTATATTTAGGAATGAATAAATGAACCAAAAGAATTCAGAAATTTTGACTTTCATGATTTTTCTGTCACTTCTTTTCTCATGTAGGGATAAAATAGAAGAGGCAGATTTGATTCTTAATATGAAGAAGTTTAAGAATTTGAGTTCCTATTTGAATGAAAAATATATAATAGCGGAAATTCTTCAACTTCTATCGTAGTAAATGCCAATTATACAGATATTTATTGTAATTTTGTCCGACTGTTTACATATATTTTTATAATTATGATTCCACGATATTTAAAAACATTATGGAATTATTAATTTAAGAGATTGAAATATTCTTTAACAACGTCAAAGAGTATTTACATAACTGGAGTATGAATATTTTATACAAGTTCGTCAATTGATATTTCAAATCTTTCTCTATCCGTTATGATATGAAAGAGAGAGATGAATTGAAAAGAAAACAAAATTCACCTTCTTAAATGACATCATTTAAGCACGATTTAAAGTTTCGTAAAAGTAACTAAATCTACTAGAATGAATTCAGCAGTTATCCACGAGCGTGGAGAACGTTCTCTTCGTACTTCTATCCCGTGATATATCCACGTTGGTTCGGGTGGATCGGTTCGTTATCCGGCAGAGAACGATCAACGTCGACTCGATTCTAATTTGTAAATCCGTAATTTGCACGGAAATCGCCTCCATTCCACCAGGAACACCTGATGCCATCCCCGAAAATTTTCTCTGTCCCTTTGTACCAAAACCAAAGGGTCGGAACAGGAAGGGAAGAGAAAAAAAGAAGAGATCGTCCCTTCCGAAAGCATCGAGAGGGAGCAAGCAGATTTTTTCGACGAGTCAGGCGTTGAAATTTCTGCGATTTCGTGCGAGACTGCGAACAAATTGGTCGAATTTGTCACCGTTCGCAGCGAGCAGCGTCGATATATCGTCCCGAAATTGGCTCGAAACCGAAGGTAAAATTGAAAACGTGATTCGATCCCCGGCAATTGTCCACCGGTGAATTTAAATTGCACGAATTTACGAAATGATCCCGACATTATGAAGAAATCCCTATTCAAAAGTCTTGAAACACTTTCGATTTTTAATGTTCACTGTCAATCGCAAATGATAGACTCCTTAGCCTCGTTTGCTCATTGAGTTTTCTTTTATAAAAATTTCTTTGTTTCTTTCTTGTAATGATTCTGTATTTTTTTTTTTTTTTTTTTTTTTACTCCAGTATATTTTACATATTTTCATTTCATTTCATTAAGATAAAATCAGAGACCAAAATTAGATCACACGGTCTTGTTAGAAGCATGTTTTATACGTTTGGACATGTTCAAATATTTGTGATAACGTGTGTAATTTATCGTTTTGGTTTTATTCGTCGGTGAATTGCTCTCAACCGTGTTACGTGTGGCTGCGTTCGTAAATGAAGTGTGTATTATATATGGAGAACAGCTGCAATGATGAACGTCAATTAAACGTTAATCGCGGCGTTAATATTAATTTGGTAAACCCGCGAGGTTCGACGCGTTTGCGTTCGAATTCGTGAATACGCTGCGGACTATAAATTTTACGCTACGGGAAATCTGCTTTGAGGGCAGGAAGGTATTAAAACAATGGCTGCGTGGAAATTTTGATTTTCTAAGTATTCCATTTACTAGGTGCTGAAGACGCTACTTACGACATTTTCCCTTTTAATTGTTTTCACATCCACGTGCTTTATTAGCATTCCTAAAAATTTTGGAAAATATCGGAAAAAATTTGTATCTTGAAAGTTGCATAAAAAGTTATATCTTTAAAGATTCTATATTTTCAAAATCAGAAATTTTATACGATATAACGTTATGTAATAGAGCTGTTTAAAAAAGTCGATTGTGTTGTCCAAAAGAGTTGTTCAATTTGCGTTGTCCAAAAGAGTTTATTGAAGTCGTTAATTTGTGTTATTTGTCTCGTTTAATTATTTGTTGTTTTACTATCACTATTGTTAATAAACAAGCATTACTTATGTTATACCACTACAATATTAAATATGAAATAATTTTATTTTTTACTTTTTACTTCAATTTACATAAAATATAATAATTTGTAACCAATAACTATATTGTATTTCTTCAAGCGCTAGAGTAGTCTCAACAGATCCAAAATCTCTGTACAATACAAATCACACGCCCGGTTGCGCCTGAAAACTCCCCAGCTCGATCTCTCGAAACTCGGCCACGTTTCTCCGCCCGCGAAGAGCAAAGTCAAAGTCTCCTTCTCCATTTCTCCTCTTCTCGTTCGTTAACTCATTCAGCTGGCGGCTAATTATCGCGAATCGTTTCGCTCGATTAGCAACTCGTTAGCGCACACTCGCGTCGATTGCTTTCGAGAGGAGAAATTTCACCCAGGCGAAATTTCATTGGTTCCGAACCGGTTGGACACGCGCGGATTATTCGTTCTTAACGACGAAGAAAAATACGAAAATGGGGGATGGAACAGGGATGGTTTCGTTATTGTTCGCCGCCACTGTGCCGAACTTTTGGGTTCGTTTGGCTGCGAAAGGGGGCCCTTTTCGAACGTTTTTCGAGGGAAAACTCGACGGCCATTCACTCGAGACGTGATCGTCAGTTCGGACTCGTTGGCACATGATCGCCATGGTCGTTCATGCGTTCACGTGAACGCGGTATGCGAACGAATACCAATTCGCGAACGCTGGATATCGGGGAGCTAGGAACGTGTTCGAACGTGGGAGTTGTGATATGTTTTTAATTTAAATTTTAGTCTGCAATTTTACGCGACCTCTTTTTTGATTTGGTTACTTGTAGATAGATGGATAGTTGTAGTACTTGTAGACGAATAAAAAGTGCAATCGGAGAATTAAGGGAACAGGAAAAATTTATAAAGAATTTTTTATAAAAAGGAATAGCACAGTTTAATGTTTAAAGTTTCTCCTTTTAAGTTACTAATTATTTTTATTTTATTTTATATCTTGATCTCTTTCAATTGTTGCAAGATTGTTTATGAATTATTATATTTAACATCACAAACCTCAACATAAACATCTTCAAAATTCAATGAAATACGACAAAAGGAAGAATAAAAAATTTCTCAATGTGAAACGTTAACAGAGTCCACCGAATATTTGCTAAACAATAGTGTAATAAAGTGATATTTTTTATTGGAAAGAGTTGAGAAGCTAACGTTAAATAAACTTTTCGAAAGCGATCGCCGGGATTAAACAAATTCTCTTGAGAAACTGTTGTTGGCTGAGAACAATGAACAGTCGACAGGTAAGAAAACGGGAATATCTCGGAAACTTAAACCGCGTATCCGAACGGAATATTAAGTTTAAATGGGAAACTCGGTGGCCTGCAAGACCGTGTTACAGTCATTCCGCGTCGTCTCGCGCATTTAAAGGATCCTCCTCGTCTTCTTCCTCGATCTTACGACGTTCACCGGAAGTTTCACAAACGGTTATTTTCCTGGAGTATCGATCTGTCGATCGAAAGGCTTTTAAAATATTCTCACTGTCTTTTGCACCCGAGAATAAGATGTCTTGTGACACAGAATCGTTCAAACAACGCTTTGGATTATTTTATATCATGCTTTGAACTAGCTTAGAATTCAGAGGAATAAACTTATTTTTCGATATGTAAACTGTTTCATATGAAAAAAAATAGTGTTTCAAAGTTTTAAAAATATATAAAAAACATTAGAAAAATGTCAAAAATGATAGTACTGAAGTTAACAGACATTGAAACGGATATTAATCTTAATATTTAGAAAAATTATAATTTTCGAAATAATATCCACGTTTGCAATATACAAAAATATTGAAAAGTGTATTTAATGGGAAATCCATTAAAATTAAAAAATCAGATTACAAGTTATCGAGATATTTATTAAAATTATTGATAATTATCTTCTATAAAAATATCATTAAATTCCTAACGAAGAGTTGTAATCGTTCTCTAAATCATTTGATCTAAATTCTTTGAGAACAGGTCAAATAGTTAAAGCCTGGTATTTCGACCAACGTTGAAATATACTCAAAGCATCTTTGTTTCATCTCGATTACGACATCCGCGTTTCCTCTGCAATTCTCGCTGAAGCTCAGACGAATTAACAGTCAGTCTGTTCTCGTTTTTTCTCTGGTTTTCCGTCTCTTTCAATTTTCCAGCAATGATTTTATCGTTGCCTCCACGGGCCTTGGAAAGGTTAATAAAGCGTGTTCCAATTCGCCTCGTGATGAATAATTGAAGCCTGGTGAACCATAAATCGCGTTGCAACTCGGTTCCCGATTCTTTTTAAGAGGCCAGCGCGGAAACTTACGACACGACGCGGATCTCTCGCCCCGATTTTTACAATCTTTCGGAATCCGCTGTCTGTAGGCGTTATCTCTCGTTTTATTGGGGTATCACTGTCGGAGAACAACCCCTGACATGTATTATTTAGTATATATCGTTTGAAACGAACGAGAAACAAAGGATTCCAGTTTTGTTAGTTTTCCTCTCAATTCATTTATATCGTTAATTTTTGTTTTTTTCTTTTATATACTGTAAATACGAAATTTGATTCCGAAGATTTGTTCCATATTTTCGTTATTAATATTAGATCCTGCAATTTATATGTAACAAGCCTGAAGAAAGTATGAAATTCAATAATGATGCCAAATATTTTATTTACATTTTCCAAGATTTATTTTATTATATTTAATTTTTAATTATTACACGTTTATTTTCATCAATAATATGTGTCAGAAACAAGAGAGAAATAGTTCTTCGAAAGATAGTAATTATATTACTTAAATTAAATTTACAAAAAAAAAGAAAGAACAGACAAAATTACATAAAACGACTCATGAACGAAGATAACTTCTTTGTCTTGGAATTTTTTGATAGATTATTAAACGGTAGGGGAACAGATTCCTCGAATAATAATTCGTCGAATAATAGGGAGAGCTTAATTTATGGCCAATGAATCACCAGCCGGTGATGATTTACGGTTTAAATATCGGGCGCGGTCTTATCGCACAGTGAGGGCTTTGTAATTCGATTAATTGGATTCAATAAACGATGAACGTTCCTCCATTACGATTTCGCGTTATTTCGAATTATTCGCGGTTTGTGAGTAATTGTGAGACTCGACATCTTGAGAATTTTTCATCGCAATTGTCACGAGAACGATACGTTCGTACGATCAGTTCACTTTGAAGTAAATAATTCCGACAATTGGTAGAATTTTTTATTCACGGCTTGTTTTCTTTCCAATCTTATTGCTGAAATTTCTCTATTCTCATTCCTATACTAAATAATCAATCGTATATTTTATTAATATATATCTAATCTGTACTTGCGTCTATATTATTAATTAACCTCCAAATAAAATTTCTTAGAAATTCCCATCAATTATATCTGACGAATTACCAAAATCAATTCAAACTCGATCGTTCTCTCACTGAAACGACAACTAATGTAAGCCCCGGGGGCTCTCCAAAATGACACGCCTCGTGGGCTAGTCCGCAACCACTCTTTTGGCCCAGTTCCAGAGCTCTCGTCTCCTTCGTTCCTTCTCCCGATTTGCAAATTATCGTCCACTTCTATTTTTGTCTAATGTTAGCCGACGAATGGCCGAGTGCACTGTACTCCTCTCGGCGCATTGTCGAGTCGCGTGTCGTTCCTCGATCGTCTTCAACGTGTCCTCGTCGTCGTGTCGCTTTCGACCTCGCTTCTTTCACGCGGACTCGCGTTCCCAGTGGCGGAAAGAGTCTAAATTTTCTCGCGGTACGTGTTTCGCATCGCACTGTGTTGTAAAATAGAAAAGTGAAAGAGAGATCACTGAAGGGGGTTCGTCATGCTGCTCATTTGCGACGTGGTGCTCGGGATCTTCGATTACAAGAGAAAGAGGTGATTTTCATTTATTCTCGATTGCCTTTGGAATTTTGGGACATGAGTGGCTTGCTATTTTCTTTTTAATGTTAAATCTGTTTCAATTTCGTTAATATCTGAAACACACATGGGGAAAGAAGTGGTAGGAATTGTGATTTAATCTTACAGGTTTTGTATGAAACCTTCTGTTTTTATTTTTACGAAGAGATATAATTGTTTTTGTTAAAAAAAGCGGGGTTTCTCAAGTTTTTTCATTTTTAAATTTTTAATGTTTTTAACTTTTCTGTCATTTAACCTTTAATCTTACTTGGCTCTTTTACAAAGTCTCGCGAAATTAATGATTTCTAATTATTTCTTCCCAGTTTTGGTTTTTGGAGTGATTAATATTTCTGTGGTTTGTATTTTTTACACTCCAATGTTTTCTGTATGTGATAAAAATTTGGATTATTCTTTTATACACACTCCTATATGTCAGCAATATTTTATGCATTCGAATGAAATTTAAAGATGCAAAAAATCGCGAACTTTCATAAACATTAGAATGGAACAAAACATAATGTCAAACACTGCTGTAGCATAAAATAAAATATTCAGTGTAATACACAAATTTAGTATAAAATAAAATTCACACTGATACAGCATAGAACAAAATATTCAATATTAAAATATTAAAATTAACCACGAAATCCAGCGACTCGGAAAACTCGGAAATTAATCGATTAATCGAAGGATTCAATCGCATAGATATAGGTGGGACTAGATCTGGAAAATTCGCGAATTTCACGCTTCACTTTTCTTACAATTGGTCCAGCGAAACTTCCGAAGGTGTGCCGTTCCGCTCGAGCTGAATCCGCGTGGTCGTCGCGCGTGTTAAGCCGATCAAGGCTGCGTCGTCGTTAAAATCACTCGGCTGGCGCATTGAAGCGCATTAAGCGTCCTTAATGCGGGCAATTTGTAATTATTCGCGGCGAAATTGCGGCTCGCGAAACGACGAGCTCGGCTCGAGTTTCAGCCTCCAACTTTAGATAAATCTGCCGCGAACGTCAGGAGGAAGATCCCTGGAAGATCTTTTCCATGAATTTAGTTGCTCCGTGGGGAGCTCGGTGAATCATGGAACTGAAACGTAAAGACAGCCCAGTCGCCGTGTCGATGATCAGTTCTGTAAGTTAGAGTGCGTAGAAAAATAACAAATTTATTGTGCGATCCGTTCGTGACAAATAAATTTACGAAAATGAGGTTTCTTTCTTGGAATGTTAAATATTAATTATTGGTATATGCACTGATTGCATATTGCGAAATTTGGAACTCCGGGGATAATTCATAAAAGTGTATAAAATATTCAAAGTAAAGTGTGTATAGAATGTATGAATAAATTGATCAAATTTTTTTAGCCATGTTCATAAAAATTTCGTGTTCATAATAATTATAACGTAATAGTAACGTTACAAGTGTCAATAGTTTGTTATTAGAAGTTTTAATAGATGAAATAAATTTCTGTCGGAGTTTCATTTTTATAAAATGTGTTCGTAGAAATTCAAAAATATATATAAATCCGTTTGATGATAATGTAAATATAAAGAAATAAGTATGATACCACACAAAAGAATTAGATTCCACTTTCTTAATTATCTTCGTGAAAATTTCAAAATCTATCAAAATCTGTTCTAGCACTAACAATGTATCGTATTATTAAAGAATAATAAAAATTGATAATTGTAAACAGTTAATTGGAAAGTGAAATTTTATTGATATGTCTAAAGGCACGGAAGATTCACGGTGACACTCGATAGCGATCATGCCCACGTAATCGCACTCTCGCCGACAGGTGTGAAAGTTATTTTCACCCGGGGTCTTAGAGATCGATCGACAAAACCGACTTTCTCACATCTGGCGGATCTCATCTTCCAAATAGCTTTTGTCGTTATCATCGATGAGACTGAAATCGATAATGATCGTGTTAGAAACATCCCTCGTAAGTGTATTAACTGTCCCGCGAACTATATTTAGTAAAAGGATAATGTAAATACAATGTCCCCATAGGAGACCCCTTTCGGCTATCAAGAGCCAAAATTTACATAAAGTAAAATTTATACAAACTACCGACGTAACCATAATCCTATTCGCAACCTCTTTATCCGTGTATACGACCCCTAAACTCTCAGAAAATTCCATGGTATCTTGGAAAACGTTACCCTCTCCTCTACTTTGCTCTGATGCAATTTTATTGAAACTACAAATCTCAAACTAAATGGCAATTGGATGAAACTTGTACAAATATTAACATTCTTTTTCACTAAGGGATAAAAGTTACACTATAGTTCGTTTCGTTGTTATATTTTATATCCAGTTATAGTTAAAAAAGTCAAGAGAATAGATACATGCAGTGAAAATACACATACATATGTAGACCCATGATTATATTCTTCAAATTTGAAAATATATGTACATACGTAGAAAGAGAGAAATTGTACGATATTTAATACAAGTATATACTTTGCAAATGTCACGAAGGATTTAAACAACTGTAAGGTGGATTATACCAATAGGTCTTGATATTCAGACTACCATCTTTGAAACACTATTGTGAAAAGAAATTCCAAGGATTTGGTTCATATTTTTCTCGTTATTGTTTCTTCTATGAACATTCCACGTGAGATTTAAAAAAAATTGAGCTAACTATGAAAATTATCGTTTGGTTATTAATGGAGGTCAAAGTTCATACTACATCAAACCAATTATTTACTAAGTATTAAAGTAAGTAATAAATACTTACTAATAAAGTAGTCAGTACTTGTAAATATTTACGAAGTAGTGTGCAACAATTCCTACATGTATACATATTTTCTGACGTAACTAAAACTCGATCGACATAATCATAACAGTCGTCGCTCGCTGAAAGTGAAGTTTCGAAATACTTTGCACAATCCACGCCAAATACGAGCGCATCAATCTTCGTGTAAATGTACCATCTCGGTTCTCCCAATAACGAAGGATTCGATTTTACACAAAGTAAAACGTTACTGGCGAACCACCGACGTGCCAGTAATTTTGTTCGCAACCTCTTCGCCTCCTCACGACCCCGGGAACCCCTAGAAAATTTCGCGACACCGGGAAAACTCTCGCCCCTCTCTATATTTCGCACTAATGCACTTTCTCGGACCGCCGCAGGCCCATTCTCTGGCGCGCGCGTTTCCCGCTCAATTTCCAGCATTTACAAAGCGGCCGCCGGCGGGAAAATCGATGTCGCGGCTCACAATGCAAGAGGGGTTGGCCCGCACGTCGGTGTCTGTGCACACGAGAGCTCTTCCTTCCTTCTCCTCCCCTCTCTTCTCTTTATTTTCTTTTTTCTTTTTCTTCCTTTTTTTTAATTCCCTACGCTCTCGTTCCTGACTCGAGCAGCGTGAAGTGCGTGTCTTTGTCACCGGTGACAATAGCCTCGCGGGGGGTTGCAGCGCCGTCGTTGCGACTCCCATGGACGCCATGGTGCACGGTCCAGCCTGATATCGCGCTGAATAACGGACGCTGATAGACTGGGCGCGATCGATCGTGTTCGATAATCGAGGCTTGTACGTGGTCGATAATGGGCCACGTTGACGAGCAACTGTCGCTGGTTGGACTGGAGTGACGTTCTCGCGCGATTAGGGTGGTTAGCGTGTCGCCGATTGTGGGATTGGGCGTGGAGAGTGGGTCGTTGTTTGTGGGGGGATTTCTTTGGGTTAAGTTGGTGATTTAGTGCCGAGTCTTGTGCGTGGTTTCCTGCAATAGTATGAGAATATTGTGAATTGAGAAATATGTGGAAGACTAATCAGTGTAAATCTCTAAAAACAATTTCTGCCTTGACGAAATATTGATCGTTTAACATCTTGCGCTGGAATGACGTCCCAAATTGCAACATTTTTTCAGTTTTAAGTATATTTAAATGTAACCCAAATGCAAAACAAATGATAAGTCTGTTACTTCTTAATAATTTCTAAATCCAGTGATATCATACCGACGAGTTGAAAGGAAAAAGAAAGCGACGAATTATTGTATACGGTTCGGTCACTCGTTGTGGTCCGCGCAACCAGTTGCCAGCGCAATGGGTGAATCGTTATAAATTTTGACATTTGTTGATATTTATACAGTATCTCGAGCGTTTAATATAGGCTACACGTCGTCCACGTGCAATTCGTTGAGTTTAAAAATTTTCGAAGTAACGAAGAGATATATTTGTCGTGTAGTTCTCTGTCACTAGTAGATATTGCGCAATAAACAAAAGTTATCGAAAATTAGAATGTGCGACGTTCGATAGCACTTTGGATTCTTTCGTTCAGACTATAGAAAATTGATATTATCGCCTTTCTTCCCTCCAACGACAAAAATACCCTGTCACCCCGAGTCTCCCTCTTTCCCTCGGTTCCACCTTCCGCATGGCGACTTTTCGCTCAGGAGGCGACCTTAATATAGAGAAAAATGTCGTCCCTCGAATTTACGACGCCTCGAGGGGGCAGCAGGGGGGATTAAGCGGGATGAAAATACGAAAGGAACGCGGTCGAGAGAACGTTATCGCTGGAAGGACACCGCGAAATCGTTATCTTTCATTTTTCACCTCATAACACCGGGACAATGACGACCGGCCCCCGAAGCATTGTCGTCCGAGAAGGCAGCCCGCTGATGTTCCCTTCGCGAGAAAAAAAAAGAAAGAGAAAGAGAGAAAAGAGGGAAATAGAGGGGAGAGGGCACAAAAGGCGAGGGTAGACATCCCGAGAAAGACCTGTAACCCCTTCCCAAAAGGGGGGAGCTCCGGTGCTCCGTTTTCCAAGCCTGATTAAAATCTCTCTTCCTCCATTGCTGTTTTCCTCTATATTTCTCTCTATCTCTTCGCGAAATGAACGTTCGAACGTGCATAAGCTGGATGTTCCTTCTGGCTTCGTTTGTTTTGCTCTCCTTTGACGCGACTCTGGCTTTTTTCTCGATTTTTCACGACCAGGATTTGTTCTGGGGATATTGGAGACGCGAAAGATTATATCTCGCGGTCTTTTTGTATTTCTTTCCTTTTTTCTTTTTTTTTTTTTTTTGTTTCTTTCTTCTCGCGTGGATGAGGGTTGTTTGGGATTTGTGACGAAATTGGACGAGACCTAATGAGAAATCTCTGATTAGCAGAGTAGCTTTTGAATTGTGGCCAACAGTTCAGTAGCAAGTAAATGAATTGCTTCTTAATTAGTAATTGATCTTTTATTGATCTTGTCCTTTTCGTGAAGTTTATAGAGAGTGAAGACTGCTTTATCATTTCACTTTTATGTTGCAAATTCCTAGATTCCTCATGGATATTGATACAGTTTGTTCAATTAATTTCAAACAGCACTAGAAAGATCAATTGCTACTTTGCCTTCAACGCAGTATTCATATTTCTCTACGAATAGTTGGTCTTATTGCTCGAAAGAGACGAAGATACGAAGACTGTCGTAACATAACGTTTCAACAATTCTCGTTGTTCAATTGTTCATAGTTTCATGCAGTGATTCACGAATATATTCATACACTAACCACCCTGTATGTAAAAATTTTACGTATAAAAATGTTTCATATAACACGCATAATACATTCAAAATACATTTAAAGTAATATTAATTTATAAATCTTCCTAAATGCTCGAATATCCTTCCACGTTAACTTGCTTCGAGCCACGCGTCGCGCGATCGTTCACATCCCAAACAACTGCTCGCGACAACTACGAAAGAAAACAATTCATCCTCCAGGAGAAAAGGAAATCAACCCTTCGAACATAACTCTCGCACCTGTTCCAACCCCCGGTACGTACCGATTTCCCTCGTGCTCGTTCGTTCTCGCGAGGAAGAATCGCCGTCGCACACGCTCGCACCTTAATGCAGACTGAATTATTTAGAAGGCGAAGCCGCGAGCGAGCGTCGTCGCGCGTTCCTCCCGCGTCGTCGTGTCTCTCCCTCTCATCAGAATCCTCCTGGGAACCATCGCGCCCGCGCCTACACTCGTGTTTCAGCGGAACGGATTATCCAGCTCCGGGCATGATGTACAATCTCCATAAATCGACGCGTAAGCGCCACCTTTTTCACCGTGTCCACCCCACCGTGGTGGAAACATCCGCGCCACGCGAGAATATTCCTGACCGGGGAAAACTCGTGCATGATTCATGCAACCTTGGGACGCCACTTGTCACACTCGATAATAATCCGCGTTGAGATCGCGTGTACTCGCGGAGCAGCTTGCACGAAGGAACGTAGAAGTTGATGGGATTGATCGCGGAAAAAATGAGTGGACCTTTTCACTCTGTTTTTGTATTTCTACGAAGTTGATTAAACAAGTCGTGGATGGAAACAGTGTAGCGTGTGTGATAATAATTATATACGGATATTGTCTTGGATTTATTATTTATCCAATATTATTTGTGGAACGTTTGTAGTATTCGTAGAAAATTTAAATATCTAGGAATGTCGTCTGTAGAAAATTGTGTCGAAAATTTATGAAAGCAAAACTTGAATATATAAAAACAATATTTATAAAAGAAAAACAGTTGCACAAAGGGGGAAAAAAATTGCCACTAATGGGACAATGGAAGTAACTTCCAGCGACATATGTACGAACCAAAGATATATTATACTTACCGATCCACCCCTGATTGTCCTAATTAAATACAAAAGAAATCCAAGCAAGGAACATCTGTTGCGTAAAACAAACACACCCGTGAGAATTTCAAACATTTCACCGTCCACGTAGAACGAATAGTGACATACATTTGTTAAATATCTCAGTCAGCTTCACAACGACTCTGTCGAGACAAATCGCGATCGATTGAAATAGCATACGAACGGACCAATGGTATTTCTTCTAGGCTACAAAAGGCGATAAATATCGCGATCGTGTCTCTTCGTGGTCGTCCGGATGGTTTCCATTTGCACTGCTGGTAAAATTAATTGTCCGTCCTCTTCGATCTCCTTCGCTTTCGGAGGAAGAGCTTTCATTACCGGACCGTTTTAAACCGGTGAACGGTCGATTCCCCGCGATCAGATCGAGACTAATGGCAACTTCAATTCAGGATTCGTTCCCTCTCGGTGAGCACGAAACTCGAAAGATAGTGGTACTTTTATCTTTGAGAAGAAATTTTGGAGATTAGCACGTTTCTTTCTTTTTAATTTAAAAGTTATCGAGTTAGTTTATTTTTGCGACGAAGAGCCTTCTTTTTTCGAATGGAACTATCTCGATCGGTAAAGTGGAAACAAAATTATTATAAAATGGTTCATTGTTTTTGGCTTGATTTTGAAGTTAAAATATTAAATAATCATATTTGACCCTCGACGAAGAAAGATAGTTATTTGTTGAATATAAAGTAATCTAAACTTTTGATAAACTTGAAATAATCATTCGTTGGAAATGGGCCAATCCCATATGGCTGTTCCACGTTAATTGAATTCGTCGCGTTAATTGAATACGTGCAGCGCTTTGATTCGAATCTTCTGATCTATCGGCTGTTTCAAAGAGCTCGCTCGTATTAATTCATTAAGCACTAATGAGCCTGAAGCGATCCTCTCCGGTGCTTTTCAATTTCCCATTGCAAGACGAAACCGAGAGCAACGAGGCTGTTTTCGAGCAGCATGCTTGAAGAACGCGTAACTGAGAAAATCGTCTCGTCGAGCTTTCGAGAGAAAGCACCGTTGAAGCAGAGTGAAGGTATCTCGAAGTAATCTCGTTTGTTATCGCTATATAGTCTTCTTTAAAATAGCTCAGCATCAAGAAAGGACAATTTGGTGGTCTTTTCTAATTTTTGAACTGTATTGTGAGATTCTGTAGTCTGGAATCTCACGTTTGTGCAGATTTTTAAAAATGAAAGAACATGCCTGAGGTTTCGTTCATTCGGTTACATATTATAACCAGGCTGCGAATATTGATAAAAAATAATTCGAAAATATTCGAACACGTACAAAGACTTAATCACTTAAGCACTGGAATAAGTCGAGAATTTTTTATCCCAAATTGCAACATTTTCGCAGTTTTAAGCATATTTAAATTTAAATAAAGTATATTTAAAACCAGGAAAAATGATAAATTTATTACTCCTTTTACAGCCGCCGGAGAGATGTTTTTAAGGATGAATGCCGATAGATAGTATAAATACTTATCTATTATACAGATGTTGATTGTGGTGAGTGTGTTGTGAGTCGGGAGAGGGCACGATAGCTCTCCTCGTTAATGATGTGGAATAACCGACTGACTCGGACTGTCTCGAACTGACTCTCCGCTGTGTACTGTTCTACGTGATCTTCTGAATCGAATGCAACTTTCTGGCGCCGGCCAACGAGGCTTTGTCCCCAGGCTGGGCCTTATTTCTAGACTACCGAGCCTTTCCACATGCTGTCTTTTCCTCTAAGGCAGGAGCAAGTGTCCTTAGACGAGAATATGCCAGGACATCTGGCAATTCTCGGCAGGGTCGAGGTTTCTTACGAATTGGCCTGGCTGACCGCCTCGGAAGGTTCTGTTCTACGCCAGAACAGATATCATACCGAGTTCAAAAGAAAAAGAAAGCGACGAATTATTGTATATACGCTTCGGTCACTCGTTATGGTCCGCGAACCAGTTGCCAGGGCAAGTGGTTAATTATCACGTTCGAAACAGATTTCAAAATACAAGTTTCACGTTTGAACAGACTTGAACAAGTCTTTCGTCTCGCAAATTCGGACGTTCGAAGCTCCAGTTCCACCAAACCCTTTAAAAATTCCACACAATAGATATCGACACGCTGTAACAAATTCCACAACCCTCCGTCGTAAGAAATTAATCAACGATTCCCTGCGCTGTAGAATGTGCTCAACCGTCTCTCCGACTCTTCAGCCCCGTCTGGAAAACACGTACACACGTATTGACACGCACACAGATATATCCATTCCCAATTAACTCCGACCACACGATCGAGGCCAGCGCGTGGATGCGCGCCAATAAGAGGTCGCGCGCGATTAATCTCGGTTCGTTCGTGGATCGAGAGGGCCGTGATTACGCGCCCCCCCCCTCCCTCCTCCGATATTACAACGTTCGATTCACCCTCCATAAATTCAACGGGCACCATCTACGCGGCGCCATTGCCGTCGAAAATCCCTTTCTCTCTCTCTCTCTCTCTCTCTCTCTCTCTCTCTCTCTCTCTCTCTCTCGCTATTCCCTTCGAAACGTAGCGAAAGAGTGGAAAAAGCGAGTTTTTCATCCGTGGCATCCGACCCTCGAACGGCATTAAACCACTTGTCGCGGGATTCTCGTATAAACAATGGAAAAAACGTGTACCGCCGTGCGCCGGCTGGAAATCGCGCGAATGGCAGAAGTGAAGGAGAACGGTGCAACGTCGCTGGAACGTTGCGAAAAGGGGTAGTGAAAACGAGGAGGGTGATCCGGCGAGAACGAGCGAAGAAACGCTCGCTGCAAGCGTGACCGGGGGTTGAACGAACTGTCTGGCGAACGTTCTGCTGAACGGTGAGACACGTTCGAATTTGTTTTTTGATTAATGGCCTTCCTCCAGTGCTGGACGTGGGGTCGCTAGGGGTGCGAAATGGAGAGGCACAGGACGTTGTTTCGTCGCGAGTTTTCGGATAGAGCGGAATGATGGAGGGTTCTCTCTGCAGTTTTTAAGCGTTCCCTTAACAGAGTGGTTCTCGCAAGTTACTCTTTGCGAGTTCCAAGTGTTTTTTTTTCTTTCTTCTTTTTTTTTTTTTTTTGCGTTTGGGTTTTCTGGAAATTTTATAGATTGCAAGTTGGCGTTTGATTCCCTTCCGTTTGTATCTTCGTATATTCTTTTTAATTTGGTAAGGCATTAGTGTTTCCTTCTTAAATTTACTTTTCTTTTGGAATAGTTTATTCATAAGAAACGTTAATATACAGAGGACAGTGTAAAATTGAATAGTAAAATAAAATCAAGTAATTAGAGTAGTCTACCGCTATAAATTACAATAATACTATATTCGACTACCCATCAGTACATGAAGTATCAGTTATTGCAAAGTCACAGAAGTAACACTTGCTCGTACCCCTCAGCTCGAGTTCCCAGCACTTTCACACTCCGAAAAAAAGAACTGTCGCCACGACACCATAAAAATTCGATTCCCGTAGACCTAACACGTTCCCATACGCGTCTTCTCGCGCGAGAACTTCTAAACAAGGTTTTTCCCGCCTCGGGAGGCATAAGCAAATACATAGAAGGATGGAGAGGAAAAAATAGACTGAAGAAAATAACTTGCAGGGGTGAGGGAGGAAGAAGAAGAGCAGCGCGATTGGCACGGTCGTGTGCACGAGGCACTAATTGCTTTCTCGGGACGATTAGCGAACAAAGAAGACACAGTGGGACGGCTATTTGTGGAAACCGGCAAACTGGCCGAGCAGTTACGCTCGACCTTCACCGACCGGCAGCGAAACTCGGGGAACGAGCTGCCGGTTTCTTCGCGAAGGTTACGCCTTCCGTCTCCTCCGCCTCTTGCCCTCTTCCGTCCGATTTTTCTGCCGGATCCTGTTCCGCCTGTGCACGGAGGAGGAAACAATCGAGCGAAAAGACTTTCCGTTCTTTCGGTCTCGCGAAGGATTTACTTGAACTCTGGATGCACAACGACTCACGATTAACATTCGGTTATAAATAAATCGTACGACGATAAACTGGCGTTAGTTTTTAACCTCTTGCGCCGGATTGACACGCGCGTCGAGAACTTTTTTGCACCAAATTGCAACATTTTCTCGGTTTTAAGTATAGTTAAACGTAACCCAGGCAAAACGAATGACAAGTTTATTGTATATAAATATATATATTTATTTTATATATATATTATTATAAATATTGTATATTTATCGTATAAGATTTGGTCGCTCGTTATGGTCCGCAATCAGTTGCCAGCGCAAGGGGTTGAAGCTCGTAGCGTCTACCTTCAAAATAAGCGTGGTTCATTTTATTCTAAAACGTCGTTGTACAGAAAATTCTTCTTGAAAATTCGATAAATTCTCGTAGCGTGAGGAAGCATTGAAAAATTTTCTTCGTCACTGAATCTACAATTGGTTTGAAGATCAAAGTCTTCTCTTTACAACGTCCTTCGAAAACTCGACGTGCATTTTCTTCCCACCATTTTATCGAACTTTGAACGTTGAGTTTAGACGACAAGAATTGAAGAAATCGTGCATACGACGCGCAAAGTTCAAAATTCAAGAGAATTTCAAGACAGTTGTTAATCTAGGATAGGACTTCGGAGCTGCTCAATTTGCGAGCAACTTTTAACACCCCGCCCAACTTCGGACCTTGTTGAAAAGAAATTCGTTCTCGAGAGAGCGAGATAAATTTCGCCTCGAAAGCGATTACCTCGCGAATTTATCGCGGAATTGGAGCGAGCCTCGCGTTGAAAATTTCTGCAGAGAATTCTAATTGCTCGAGAGGGGTGAATTCGTTAGGGAGTAGTTTGTGAAAAGCGTTGCGCTCGCGTATGAGGCGAACGATAACGAACGAATGGATAAACGAAGCGTAATTGCGTAAGAGCGGAGGTGAATTAAAACGCGCGTAGAGCACGATAGTGATGCGAGACGCAACGTAAATGACGCGTCGTTAGCATACAATGAAGGGACACGATACGCAAATGCCTACGTGTTTTTAATATGAGAAACGAGAAAGCGGAATTTGCTCCGCAATCTGTTTTCCCTTCGATGTAAGAAAATTTTAAAAAATGTCAAATGATACACGATTTTTCGCGGTTAGGAGTAATATTACTGCGATTGCGATTATGAAAAGTAGGTTAATAGAAATGTTACGGTTGCAATGGTGGAAATGATTTCTATTGCAACAACTCTCGAAGTGGAAGAACTACGTTGTTATATATTATGGAAGACGGTAGTTGCTCTTCTTAGAAATTTTATCATCTTTCGAGATACGTGTTGAAACGTTTGAAATTCTTCGTGTTCTTTCTATCTTTTTCATCTTTTTGGTTTTAAAATTTATCTTGAATAGTTGAACGCTGTTTCGCTTATCGGAATATATTGAGGTTCTGATTCAAGTAGAGTTACGGTGGATAATTTAATTCTTTTCAGTTAAAAATTTCTTATTTAGCATTTTTACATTTTATATGTATTAATATCTTTCACGATTTATTTTTATTAAGTGATGAGAAATAAAAGTGTAATATGGAAATCTCAATTTTCTTTTTTTTCCATCGAGTGGAATAAAATAAAGATCTGTTAGAAATAATAAGGAAAAGAACATCAGATTTTGTGAAAACCTAGTTAAACTTCAAATTAAATTTCAGCCATTGAATACTTTTATGCATTTCTGCATATATATTGCATATTTTAAATATATGCATGTATACGTGAGAAACTTGCTAAAAATTATTTTAAACACAATAAGAAAGGAAGAATATTTTAAACGTAATAGAGGGAAGAGTATGAAAGGGAAGAATATCTTAAATATAATAAAAGGGAGAATATCCGATTTCATGGAAATTTTATTGAACTTTAAATTAAATGAAATCAAAGTAGAAGTTTATTACTATTATGATAAATTCAAATATAGTTCAAATATTTTACATATTTCAAATTATATTATGTGCAATTTTCCAACCATATGCTTTCTAGTTGCCTACGATATTTTCTCCAAGTCGAACAATCGCGTTCGACAAAAATCTGAGACAACTGCTCGATCTTCCACGAAAAAAAGAATTAAATTCCACGAACGATAAAAAAAAGGAAAGGCGCAAAATCTACGTTCGATACCTCTGACAGTCAACCATTCCGAGTCTATAAAACGCGGGGAAAAAAGAAAAATGGTGAGAGAGAAAAAATGCACTCGGAGAAACGCACGGCGTTATCAATCTCACGCGCGAGAGCGCCGGAAAAGCGGCGATCCACGGTTATTTAATAGACGAACGGGCATGAGAGAAAGGGACGATTGGACAATCGAGCGAGCCACGAGCAAATCTGCTCGTTTTCGTTCTCGTTCCTCCGCTAATACGCCTATCTGGACGCTGCAAACTGGCCGCTTGTTGCCGTTGGCAACCGTGCGACGCACACGTGAGAGGATTGGCGAACCGGAGGACTTCCGGTCGAACGACGAGCGTGCAGTTTATACCTGCTGGAATTTTTTGAAATCGGAAGGACCTTTGTTGCACGCATACCTTTGTTGCATCGTATCGAGATAAATTAACGACGAGGAGGATCGTGATTGTAATTTTAAATTAGTTGTAATTTCAGATTAGATCGGATTGGATTTTAGAATTTATACGAGGCCTTAGAATTTCAGATCGTGTGACGAATTTCCTCGCGTTAGTTGCGGAAACTTTGCTTCTAATTGTAATTATATACACTGCTGCGCGTAAATAATTGGACGCTCAATGCAGTTTCGTTAAAACGTCTTCTCTATTTTTTCAAGTTTCACATAAGTAATTGATGCTTCGTAGAATCTTTAAATAAACTTTCTCAGCGTGATCAGAAACGCATAATTCGATTGTTCTAAAATTTCAATGAAGACATATCTTTATAAGGTCTTTAGTCCCCTCTTATTGCAATATTAGTCATTCCCTTTATTAACTGTACGTGTCAAGATTAAATTGCAAATTTTTTATTGCATTAAAAATGTCTAAATACTTGTGTCGCAGTAGTTTATGTATAAAATAAATTAATGATGATAATTAAAGAATTATAGATAAGTTTCGAGCAAATTATTTATAGAGACTTCACACACAACTAACATAGTGATAGTTTATGGAATGAATTAATGACACATTGAGAATTATAACTGCAGTTTTAGACTACGTTAGAGTTTTATTCATCGTTCAGGAGGTTTCTCAGTTTTTAGCATTCTCGTTGGCTGAGGAAAGTATTCGAATGCCTGCACCGTACATATGTACATCTATTGCGTAAAACATCCAATACATCATACGAGAACATTCATCACGAATATTCCGGCAGAACTGCAGCAATTAAATGCAAGACGCAAAAAACTAAAGGTTCATCCAAAAACAGATAAAACAAACGCGCGCGTTATTAATAACTCGCGAGAGATCCGAAATAAAAGGGAACAGCAAGAACGGCACATGGTTAATCTTCCAATATGTCCGCCATTGCGTACGTGCCTCGACGCAGCAAGAAATTGAAACCGACCCGCGTAAGAAGCTTACGATAAATTACGCACATTACGTACTTGTCCCTCGCTGTTGGAATTTCAACGAGCTTGAACCAGCTCACCTCCCTCGCGATCGCTCTAACTCGCGAATTCTTCTCAATTATCGGACACGTACATGCAAGTGTTCGCGCGCGCGCAATTAGGTTAAGCCTGGCCGGTGTAATCGAGCTTCGTTCTCTGACTTTTCTCTCTTTTTCATTTTTTTTTATTTTATTTTAGTTTGACTATTTTCTCTCGTCGATGATCACATAAAATTGAAATGATCGAACCACGGAGAGAGAGAGAGAGAGAGAGAGAGAGAGGCGTGGCAATTTGTTAAGTATCAAGCGTTTCCTCTTGTGAAACTCGCGAGGTCGACTCGGCTCGGCAATTTGAATAATCGCGCGATAACTGGCTGATAGATTCTCGAGGCAGTCGCGTGAAATTAGCGTATCCTTGGGGAGTTTTGCTTCTGCTCGTGGGTTTGATCGATCGTTTATCGATTTAATTAACGAGTTGTGGAACGCGCGGTGGTTTCGGAAGGATTGGATCCTCGATGGAGAGCAAACGAGGTGATTGTTCCGAAGCGTTTAACCTCTTGCGCTGGTATGACGCACGTCGAGAAGTTTTTTATCCTAAAATTGCAATATTTTCTCAGTTTTAAGTATATTTAAGTATAGGCAAAACAGATAATAAATTTATTATCTCTCAGTAATTTCTACCGAGTGATATTCTACCGACAAGTTCAAAAAGAAAGCGACGATTATTGTTGTATACTGTTTTGTCACTCGTTATGGGCCGCAATCAGTTGCCAGTGCAGTGGGTTGAGACAGCAGGGTGGTTATCTTTCTTGTTAGAAACTTATATATTGCACTAGCTTTTATTTGTCTCTAAAATAAACCACCGAATCTCATCTCTTCATCCAAAATCGAAAGAGCATCGTGCATACTTCCCTCGAACGAAATTATGCAATCGTGCTCACTGACGGTCCACTTTTCACGTGAAATGAAAAATTCGAATATGTTTAATAGCTTACAGAGTAAGTCGAAAAATTTTGAAAAGATCATTGATCATTGTACCAAACACTTTTGAAATATGCTTTGATCCAAACAGTGTCAGACATCGAAGAAAAATTAGAAAAATTAGTTCGAGATTAAATACATTTGCAAATGTAAAAATACGTTTATTCGACTTCGTAATGATCATTGGAATTAAACACTCTTCCCTATCTTCCAGAACAATTTTAGAAACTTCCGTGCGATTATGTTCCGTGTAGTTTCATGTCGGTGACGTTACGTTTGAACCGGAGAATTTTAAAATTTTCGTAAAACGTCGATTACCTCGAGACTTTCGAGCCTGAAAATTACTCGAATCTCGAGACGATCTTCACGGAACGTCGAATCCTTTTATGACTACAAGAACACTCATCGCGAACCGTGACTCTCGCCGATATCTCCGTACGATCGAAGAGGAACCCGAAAATTATCATCCCCACCCGACCGGAGGCTACGTGCCGGCGTCAGCCAGTTCGCCGGTCCTCTCCAGCCCTCCCACAGTCCTGGTGTGCGCACTCTCGGTCGCGGGTGCACGGAGGAGTCCCTCTTGTACACATTGACGGTGCACACGTGGCGAACACCGCGGCACGGCTCGAAAAGTCGAGCCGAGAGAGGCACAGGACGATCCGGTCGGCGTAACCAGCCGGGACTATAGGCGCCTGTGCAGCTAGAGTCCGCGCGCTGCAGCCGCGACTATAGTGTTTAACAAACGTGCAGAGCCAGTCCATTCGCGACCGGCAGCCGGGCTGCACGCTCGGCAACTCTCTTTGTCCGCCCGAGAGTCTATAAATAATCCGCGAGACCTCCGGGACGATCCTGCCGGGGGACGATCGATGCCGAAATCCTTCGAGGTTTTCAGGTACCGTCCGGATCAATTCTTGGACGATTATCGAAGCGTCGTGGATCCCTCGACGGACTTCACTGCGAATACGGAATATTTTTCAATCAGATGGTTCTTCGTTCGAGTCTTTTGGACGGTTCCTCGAACGTAAAGAGTGCACTGATGCGAAGGGACTGATTTGCAGAGAGATCTGTAGATTCGAATGAGAGTGTGACACTGTGATTAGTGACACGGATTGTTTACGAATTTATCACGTAAGCAAGGATCGCTGAAGGTTGAAACCGCGATGATCGAGAGGTATGGCGCGTTTGAATGATCGGCTCGAAATCGGCGCCGAACCGCCTCGAACCGGCTAGATCCTCGACGCTGCTGCGTGTTCCCAAGGCTCAACGGAGTTCGAAAGTTAGCGCGGATGACCCAGACTCGGGCGCGATCGAGCATGAAATCAATCGGTGGCGGTGAGACGCGAGGCAGAGTGATCCCCGAGAGCAGTTCTCACCCCAGTTCACGCGGACATCTTTCGGTCAACGGGGACCCTGGAAACCACTTCCTGAAATCGCTCCACGACCAATCGATGCCGAGGGATCGATAACGCGAGTCGCCGCGCGATCCTCGCTATAGTTCACGAACGGAGTTCAGACAGGAGGTCGCGAAAGGTTCGATTCTTTCGCGATTCGTCGATAAACTCGATCAATTTGTCGAGGAAGAGACGTTTATGATAAAGCGTTGTGTGAAACTACGATCGGGAGAGATTCATTCGTAAGTTTGATGAATATGTCCACGAGGCAGCATTGTACGATGGAGAAGAAATAAAAGTATAATCGGAAGAAATCGCGCAGAGTTCGATTCTTTCGAGATTCGTTCATAAATCTGACAAATCTGTCGACCTGAGGATGATCGACGTGAAAGGAGAGACATTTCTGATTGCATCGTACAACGAAGAGAGAGCAAAAATATAATTGAAGAAATTAAAAAAAAAAAAAATGACATTATCGAGGAAGATCGCAGAAATTTCGATTCTTCTTCGTCCCTGAATTTGACAGATCTGTCGAGTAAGATTAAGGGAGAGATCGCATTGTATAAGAGTTTCTGAATCCGTCAAATCCGTTCAATTTGATTTTGTTTTCAGATCAATTTGACAAATCTGTCGGAGAAAATTAACATCAAGGGTAGAGGTATGTTTATCGAGAGAGGCAACGTGTTGTACAATCGAAGGAGTTTCTAGAAGCGACGTCACCGACATAACCACCGTTTAGACTGTTTATCGTTCGCCTGTCCTTCGTTGACACCGATTAAACGCGCGAGAGAGCGACGCTTATTGAGCAGATCACTTCCGAGCGAGCTGGCAGACGAGGATTGGCACCAGCCACGCTCCTGTCGATGCTACTTAGAACGGTTTGCTACCACCTGCCAGTGTCACTGACACGCGAGTCCCCTCGTCCTTCGATCGAGCATCTCTCTCGATCGTTTCGTGGTCACTCGCGTTTTCGTTCGTGTCCGCGGATTCTTCGCTGGCTCTCTGAATATCGGTGAACTGGCAACGTTAACTCTGACGCCGTGGTGAACAGTGTCGCGACGAAACGAGATCATCGATCACTTTCGATTGATTCGCCGGGGCTGCTCTTCTTGGATGTAAACTCGGTGTGACGTATGAGACACACTTTGGTGAACTTTGGATTAACAATTTGTGAGTTTGAAACAGAGGATCAATAGACGATCAATCGCTCGATCATCGAGATTTGTGGGCTTTTAATTGACTCTAATTGCCATTTTTCTTCGATCTGAACAGTTTCTTATCGGTGTGACGTATATATCCGATACAGTGGTGGACTTTGGATGAACGAATTTGTGAGTTTGAAACAGATCGAGAATTATTTTTAATTGATTCGTCGCTATTCTTCTTGGATGTAGACATGTTTCTCATTGATGTGATACATACGTTGGTGAACTCCGGATGAGCAGTTTTGTGAGTTTCGAAACAGATGATCAATAAAAAAAATTGTCGATCATCAAGATTTACGGGTCATTTTTAGCTATTCTTCTTGGATATAAACTGTCTCTCCTTAGCGTGATATGATAAAATACACTGGTGAACAATTTACGTGGATGAGCAATTTACGACCTCGTTGAAGCAGACGATCAATAAAATAATCAGTGTGATCGATTGTCGCGAATTTCTGCAGCATAAACTGTCTTTTTTCGATGTGAACGCAACATTGTTGAACCTTGGATGACTAATTTACGACCTCGAAGCAGGTGATTAATATAAAGTGCTCGTCACCGGATATTGGAAATCTTGTTCGTTGAAACTTTCGACAGTTTATTAACACGCGTAACATTCGTTTGAAATTGTTTAATCTTTCTCGCAATCATTAACGTTCACCGTGACTCTTTCGTGCAATTAAATTTTTCAAACAATTTCCACGTTGCTGCAACGTAGCACACGCGTTTCGAATTATTTCGCGCTCGTTCCGCGACCGTGATTTCAATGAAATTTTTCGAACGACGTGAATTCCATATAAACCAAGGCCTTTCCGGCAATTTAACACGAATGTTTGGAATTATTTGGCGACTGTGTTCCAGCGAATTCTGCGAATAACACGGTCTCTAGAGGATCGAGGCCTCCGCGACAATTTAATACACGTCAATCTTTCCGTGTATCGAGTAACTCGATTGGACTCGATTCTTCGAATAATCGGAATCATCGATGGTATTCGACTACTAAAATTTTTGGAATTTTCACTTTGACGCAACGTACGCAACTTGACGACACCCAGATTCATTCAGACGATTTTATGAAACGGTACAGAAAATACTCCTGCCATCACTGTTAAATTGGTCTCGTTTAATAATTAAAATCTCGCTATGATTGTCCGAGTTGATCAAACTGACCTCCTTCTCAAACACTGAATCTCGAGCGATCGGAATCGCTAGAATTCTAGTGGAATTTAAAATAATATTATCTTGACCGTAGATTGAAAATAATACAGAGTGCGTAAATTTATTCTCGTTCGCTCTCGGAGCAGATCTCATCGTTATAGAATTTAATTTAATTGCACTGAGAGTTGCAAGACGTTTTAAAATCTTTGTTCGTGAAAGCGTTGTGCAGAGTATTTTAAAATTTTACATATCTCCGAATAATTTTCTCAAAATAATACCTCAGCACTTGTCAGAGAATCTTCCAAAGTTTCCAAAATCTTATAAAATTTCCACGATTCGAAATCACTTGCGTGATTCGAAAATTTGGGATTTCTCGACATTTCAGCATTTTCTTAGATTTCCAAATTTCTAAAAAATCTCGAAAGATTAAACAATCGATCGAAGTAACAATTTGCCAAAAACAAACTTGTCGCGTCGTGCTCGAGTGTACGCAGCTCAAGATATTGCTAAGAATCTCGCAGAAACAGCGTTCGGCCTTCGATCGCGGGATGTAAAGGAGTTCCTGACTGACAGACGATCCAATAATCGATCCGAACTGCAAAACGGAATGCAGACGAGAACGCCCTCGACGTTTTGAAAGAGAGAGAGAGAGAGAGAGAGATGCTTGAACTCGCCTGAACGAGCCGAGCCGAGCCGAGCCGATCGTGTCACGTCTCCGGAATCTGCACCGAGTCCCGTGATTCCCGTGCCTCGCCGAACAAGTCGACCGTGTCGCTTGATCCCTGGCAGCGTGACGCTAAAAATACTCGGCCGTTTCGCGATTCGACTCGGCCGACAACGTTTCCACGAAATTGTATTCCAGAAACGATCGCACGACCCTCGACGATCGTTGGACACGCGGAGTCGCAACAAGGAATAATCGAACCGAGGCGAGGTAGGGTGGCCTCGAGATCGAGACAAGGTCGCTGGAGGGTTCGCCGATCTTTCAAGATCATGCGGGACACTCGACGTCGAGATCCACTCGATGGATAAATCGAGGATAAAAATCGGAGGACAGGTCGCGGGATCCCTGACCAGCGTCAACGAAGGCTTGGAGACACGTTGGAGATCGTTGGCGCGTAGGAAGTGCAAAGAGAGGAGATACAGGAAGAGAATTGGAAATCGAGGTTGAATGATTGAAGCTGGATTAATAAAAGGAAACATATCGGTGAAAGAAAAGTGAGGATACTTTGACAAGATTTGTGAGGAGGTGCAGATTCATAAAATAATATATTATATTACAAATAAAGTATATTAGTTGGGAGAAAACATGGAGACACGTTTTAGTGAGACGTGGGAGATACAGATTTGTGAAATAAAGTGTATTACGTAGTTGGAGAAAACTACAACTATAGAAAGGGAAGATATGAAAGGAGAATTGGAATTTAAGATTGAGTGAAAAACTAGTTGGAAGAAGGCTTAAAAACTTTGAGAAGGTGCTAGAAAGTATTCATAAATTTTTGTGGTTGAATGAAAGGTTAAAGGTGAGGCTAGATTTGTAAATTATATAAACTGAAATAAACTTTTTGAGACGCCTGTTTGTTGGAAATATGAAGAAAGAAGATATGAAAAGAAAATTGGAATTTAAGATTGAGTGAAATTAAATTGATGTTAAGTAAAATATATTAGTTAAAGGAAGACTTGAGAACTTTGAAGGGAGTGCTGAAAAATTGAATGAAAAGTTAAATTAGAGATCTAACTAAGTATAGGAGAAGAAATTAATTGAAGAGCAAATATAAGATATAAGATCGTTTACTACATCAAAGAAATTTAACAAGATACTAAAATGCATTGATGATATAAATAGTCAGAATTCAAGATTATTTCGCAGGTATTACGAATGAATATATGAAAATAAATCGAAGATCGGATAGATCCAAGTAGGTAGAAGGTATAAAAAGAAAATCGAGATTCAAGATCGAGTGAAAGATTGGTAAATACGAGGGAATAAATTGAAGGATATGATCGTTGATCGTATCGAAGAAAATTCGAGGACACTTTACCGAGATGCCAAGTAGTGTTTGCACGTCGAAGATAGAATAAAAGAGAATCGAAATTCGCGATTGAGCGAAAGATTGGCAAACATACGCGTCGGTAAATAAAAGAACAAATTGAAGAACGGATTATTCGCCACGTCAAAGATAACTGAATGGACAGTTTGGCGAGGTGCTGAGAAGGTGTTTGCACTATAACATGTATACAAAGAATCAAAATTCGAGATTGAGAGTGAAGGATCGTGCGTCAAAATAGATTGATGAACGTGTGAGAATTGAAGATCAATATAGATCAATGCCGAAGAATGCTTTCGGAACACTGATGAAAATCTGAGAAAACGTTTGTAGATCTACTGAAGATATATAAAAAGAGAATCGAAATTCAAATTGAACGTAGATAGTTTCAAATAGTCAATAAAGAAAGAAAGAAATAGATCCAATAAGGCCGATTGAAAATTGAAGATCGCAAGGGACTTGTCTCTATCAAATGAAAGAAAAGTCGAAAAGCGTGAGATCCTTGATCGACGTCGACGAAAATTCAGGCAACGTCTCTCGCCGAAGACATAAAAATAGAATTTAAATTGAAGATCGAGTGAGGAAAGATTCAATGTTAAGCGCGAGAATAAATTGAAGGACATGTCGTATATAAAATTTCTCGCCGATATCAAAGCTGCAGAGTGTTTCGACGCTGAGGGCACGCTGTGGGAGTGGAATTGAAATTCAGAATCGCGTGAAAGCCTCGAAGTCAAGTTCGTCGTAAATAAAGGGAGCGTAAATCATACAGTATCCCCTAATCAGTTCACGAAAACTTGAACGATCCAAATACACGCCAAGGGGCGTTGCGTTTCGACGCTGAAAACTCGTACGAACGTAGGATTAAGATTCAAGCTCCTGCAAGACACGACGCTAAATCAGCATAAATCAGTGGGAAATCAGACGTCAAAGAAGATCCAATGCAAAATAGAATCAAAATTCGAGCTCCTGTGGAAGACGATCGATATTGTAATTGAAATAAATCAAAGGAAAAAAATTGTTTTCAGTCAGACGAAAAATTCAGTGTTAAAATTCACTGTCGTTGAATAAATCAGAGACTGGAATCTAAAAACTTGAATCTTTTAATAAAACGTTAAAAGATAG
The DNA here is from genome assembly GCA_036937485.2 of Tetragonisca angustula. Lineage (NCBI taxonomy): Eukaryota > Metazoa > Arthropoda > Insecta > Hymenoptera > Apidae > Tetragonisca > Tetragonisca angustula. The sequence goes on from JAWNGG020000014.1 coordinate 573,998, forward strand.
ACAAAACGAGATACGAGGTACAATAGAATCGAGATAGAAGATCAACTCGAAACGAACGAGCAGCGCGAAACTGAATCCTGAAGGAGAAAGCGTTCAAAATCCCTGACCAACATCAAGAGAGGCCTGTACGAAACGTAGCGATAGTCTGAGGACGACACGCGAGAATAGACATCTCGAAACCGGCGCCACGGTGTCCGTTCTCGAACAGAAGAAAGCCAGTCCCCGATCCCCGTTGCACCTGTCGCTATCTGTCAGGCTGGTAAACACGAGGCAAAACCTTGCGGCCCATTCGCGAGCTCGAGCTGAACAGCCAACGACTGAAGCGAGTGCAGCACACCTGGTTCTCGAAACTTCTCTCTTGCAGCAACCGCGTGTTTCGATCGATCGTTACACCTCCTCGAAATCTTCCTTGCACCAAGCTGCAAGCCGCAGAGATCGAAGAAACTGATTTTCTCTGATTGAGAAGAAAAGTTGAAATTTTTCATCTCGGTCGAATGTGAAAAGGGGTGGATTTTTGAGAATTTTGATTGATCTTGATTGTCGCAAGTGGAAAACAGGGGAGACCTGATTTTCTTTGAGAGACTTTGAGACTTTCGAAACTGATTTTCTCTGATTGAGAAGGAAAGTTGAAATTTTTCATCTCGGGCGAATGTGAAAAGGGGTGGATTTTTGAGAATTTTGATTGATCTTGATTGTTGCAAGTGGAAAACAGGGGAGACCTAATTTTCTCTGAGAGACTTTGAGAAACTTTCGATCTTGGTAATTTTTGAGTGAATTTGAGAGTTGATTGAGGGTGGAGAAGAGAAGAAATTAATTTTGGAAGACTTCGAGACTTCTGGCACTGGTCTGAAACAGAGAAAATTCTCTCAAAGAGAATTTCTGAAGATATCAAAACTTCGACGAAGTTTGGTTACAAGATAAGATTCGCGTTAAATGAATGATCTCCTTCGGGTAAATTTAACGACGAGACGTTGTAAATAACCGTTGTGGATCTCGTTTCGACGTAAGGGACGACTTTATAAGTTGATTATACAGGAAGTTTGATTATAATTGATGTTATCGAGATCTCATCTCAGCTACGGATGCTGCAGTGAGTAACCTGTTTGAAGAAGAGGAATAGATCGACAGTAGTTTGAGAGGACTCGATAAATCTTCTCGATCACGGGGATCGCGAAGTGTAGATATCAGTATCGCGACCGAGCACAAATAAATAATAAAAATTCACTAAAAAGGTGTGTCTTTAACAATCAACGCGGATTATACTCAACTTTGGTACTGCGATATTTTAACAAAAATTTCAAAAGGATCCCCAAGTAAAAATTATACAACAATCGTCTCAAGACATACACTTGTAATAAAATCGTAGCAGACACTTTCGAGATCAATGCAAATTTCGAATCACAGTCACACGAGTCATCAATCAGCCTGCATTGATCATACTTTGAACTAACCGCCTATTGCAACTTCAATATTTACAAATTGGACAAAGCCTCCAATCAGTCCCTCGCCAATCGCTTCTCCGTACTCTGTGCTCCGAAGAGATCACAAGAGAAGTGTGACGCGATTTGAATCAACACCCTCTGGAAAAACAGACGCCCAATCAGTCCGACGACTCACTCAGCCTCGAAACCACGCCTCGTCGTCGTCGTCGTCGTCAGAGCACAAACAAAGGCGAACGAGTCGACGAAGGCAAACACGGTCGGACGAGATCGTTTCGCGGAGGTGGCGCGGCACCGGTGACCTGACCACGGGCAAGATCGACGGCCGAATGACGTCAAGGCTTTCGCTGGAAGCGCGAAAAGAAGACGGGGAGACGAAGGATGCTGCCGGGTCGCTTTGTGCCTGCTGGAAGCGTTAAATATAGCCGGAAGAATCTCCGCGGCCTACGCGCGTTTGCTCGATTTTCGTAGACGGCGCGATTTATGCGAGAAACGAGTGCGCGCGAGGAACGTCTCGGCTTCTCCTCTTTTTCTCCTGCTTCGGTGTCGTCGTCTTTGAGTCTCTTGGAGGCTCGTTGCGAGCGATCGTACCGTGAATCCGTCTGGTTTTACTTGGAATTTCGTCTAGTGGATTTTCTGCGAGCGTGAGGAAAGATGCTGATCACCAAGTACACCACCATTCTGCTGCAATCCACCAATCAGCATATACTCAGGTGAGTGGTGGGAACTTTGAACTTTCTCGGACGTTTCTACGTTCAATTTGAAGAGTTTTTAAAATTTTAAATGAATTTCAATTGTCTTGCTGTTTCACATCGATCTTTAATTGCCCTTGTTGCCGAATGTAATTACTTTTTTTTAAAATTCCAATTAATTCGGATTCTCGCGACGCAAATATGAGAACGAAGAAGAGAAATATACATATCCCATTGTGGAAAATTAAATTTTCTGCAAATTTTAAATTAGAAATATCTATGCAATATTTAATTTATGACGTTTGATGTTTCTCCAAAAATTTTTGTAAACGAGAAAATCGAGCGATGCGTGTTTTAAAAGAAAGTGAATCGAGTAGAAACGTTGTTTGAAGATACAGACGCAAGTCCGATCGACGTTCCTTCCAATGACAGACGATATTCAAACGAGACATTGAGATGCAAGCCGAACAGGACCAAAAGGAAGTCAATTGAATGCTAAGATTTAAGAATCTTCTGAATCTTGTTCCGTGAAGATATATGAAACGTGTCTACGTTCGTTCCTCTCGAGATCCAAGATCTCTCATTGTATTGAAATGTAAGACAGATCCTCGACAGATCCTGATCTATTTCAATCTTCGCGTTACTACACGTTGACATCTTGTAATTCAATAATTAACATAGAAAATGTAACAGACATTTATATTTCTATCTTATAGCTTTCTATGCATTTCACGATAGAAATATCAGACGTTGCGTTGTTACTTACTTATCAAAAATAATTAAAATATTCTCGTAAGTTAGATTTTTATTTGAATTTATCGTTTGAGGAAAATCAAAGACATTCTCTACTCTATTTAGTCGATTTTTTATTTCAAATAGAAATATCATTACTAAACATTCACAAATGAAATTACGGATGGAAATTTATTTCGCAATTATCGTTCTTAGAATGTTTTAATTCCAGAATGAATCGAATCAATCGTTTCGTAATTTTGAAAACTACAGTCAAAATGTGAGATATTTCACTTGGCAATTTCTTCTTCGAATCAAAATTCAAATACATCAGCAGCAACATCGTTGAGTTTTCTCGGTGAAATTCGCTCGCCACCAGAGCTACTCTTGTCTCTTCCCTTAACCCTTCTGGATTATTCTAAAGATTAATCGGCGGAAATGAAATCTACCAGCTCCGGTTACCAACGTCAGAAGTTCCTATTAATTATGAAGCGTAATTGTCAATTGACGCCGCGTTGGTTTCTCTGAGAATTAAGGGTGAACCAAGAAGAGGGTTGAGATAATTCACTGGTCTCAGTTAATAGAAAATAGACTCGTGAAATTTCACTTCGACACATCAGAAACTTAGACAAGCTAGGAGAGAATTAATTTCTACATCGAACAGTTCGTCAAAAGATCATCTCGGTCGTATCGTTTGCTTGACTTTGTGTATTATTACTGTCGTTATTTATATGAAAAGTTCAGTATGTCTTACGTAATTCTTCAAGCTTCATCTGCAACCTTTAACTTTAACCTTCTTCCGAGGTACTATAATTATGAATGCTCGAATATATATAGAATGTTCTGGATTCTTTTTCAGCTAAATTATGCCTTATGGGGTAGGTTTATATAATCTTTTTTTATATTAGAAAAAAATACTGTGAAAGTAGGAAGAAACGTAGATGCTTACGACAGTGATAAAAATAGGAACCCATGTGTGTATCGAAGAACTTTTCTTTACACTCTCGACGAAATTATCTACTCCAAACTTGGAATTTTCAGCTTTGCATAGTTATTCAGAAACTCCAATTAATTAACTTTTATAATTTCGGTAATTTTTCTTTATATTTCCATCTCTTTTGACTCGAAAATTCAAAACACCATCATTTTGTGTCAATTTTCCACGGTAATCTACATTTCGAACTTTTTCAAACTCGTTAGAACCATAAAATAATGAATTAATTGTAATTTTCAAAACACACGCTTTCAACGTTCCTCCTTAAATTCAATGATTTCTTTTCACACTTTCAGTCCAATTAACATCGCCAAAATACCATCGTCATCCAAAGTTTCCACATATCAATCTCCTTCAGTATCAATAATTTAAATCACCATTTCTCTCTGATATCATCGAACATCTCCATCCCCCACCGCTTTGTATCAGACTCCTCTAAATTCAAAACCTGAAACTCCATCCCTCCTCCCCCCCGTTTCGATTTATCATCAGAAAAGGACGCGTGAATTCTTTGTGTTTCAATAAACATCCACGCACCGATGCGATCTTTGCTTGTCTTTCTTTTTCCGACTTTCCGCCCGAGAAGGCGAAATATTTATAACGTGCGTGGAGATGTTACGGCGTATCGAGACTCGAAACTCGTTCTGGCTGTCGCAGATGTTGCCTGACAATACGTACACGCGCGTCCCTCTCCGTTTATAGAGAGGCATCGACGTCGAAATTGATCGAGAAGCGTGAATTTAAATTGAATGGCGCGAGGGGGAGAGGGGGCGCGCGGCGCGATCGCTAGTTCACGGTTTACGGAGGTCGAGATCGAAATTTAATTCAACGGTAATAAATCGTGCCGCGCGCGCCGAAAATGGAGAGAAGTCTCTCGATGTCGGAAAAGTCGAGCCAGAGACACCCCGAAGTGTCGTTGAAATTACTCGCGCGATGCTTCGCATCGTTTTTTGCAGAATGTTTACGTCGCTCACGTACAGCACACGAGTTGATGATTTTCGTCTCTGTACTTTGCGAGTTTCTCCTTTGAATTTGCGATAATTTGGGTTGAGACAACAAAATTAACGAAAGTGATCGAACAGTTGTCAGAAGAATAGTTTTTATGCAAGGAGGGCTGTGATTATATTGATAAAATCTGGATACGTATATAAGAGATACATGATATTTGATGTATTCGTGTATTTATACCATACTAGCTGTTCAACATAAATTGGAAACTATGGGAAAGTGATGATATCGTGAGAACAGGGTTTCTAAATTTATTCTTATCGCTTACAATTCTTATGTCGTTTTCTTTAGAATTAAATATTAGTCTTGTACCTATAAAATTGAAAAATTAATTGAAATCTATCATTTTGGCTTCTGAGAAGTTCGTACGTGACGTTGATGTTTTTTGAAAATATCTAATGCATTGTATCGTTGAATTGGAAGATACCTAATACAGATATCGCAAAATATTTGATACTAGATATTTTTTGTGCTAGGTGTTGAATTTTTCAGAAATAACATTCAGACTGAAACACATCCTCCATAAAACGACGAAAAGGAATTTCTCGAATCTCGACGTCTCGTCGCGTTAATCCCTGTATCGCCGGCTAAAACTAATTCAAATCACCGGAAACTGCCATCTTTCATGCGTCTACCTTCAACCACCTCTTTCGGACACACTTGAAATGGCCTCCGCGAAACAGCAAACGCTGTCTATAGTGCGAGAGATGGCTGTAAATCTGGCGTACAGAAGCCACTAATGAAAGAAGGCAGGAATTTATCGTCGATATAAATTGTCCCCGGATGTCGGATATCCGGCGGCGTTTCCCATTGATCCGCGTTCCTCGCGAACCGCGGGAGAACGGAGAGTGTAACGAAAGAAAGATCGAATTCTTTTTTTTTCTTTTTATTGATTTATTTATTATTAGAAATCTGAATGCAAGGCTTCTTCGATGATGGTTCTTCTTTGATCTTCCTCAGAATGTCAAATTAACTTAAAGTCCCGAAATTTGAAGAGTTTCTCAATTTTCCAACGACGAGTTCTCTCGGTCTAAAATTTGAAGAATTTTTCAATTTTCCAATGACGAACTGGCTTGTCCTAAAATTTTGATTAATTTTATTTTCAATATTCCAATAACGCGTCCTGGTCCTAGAATTTTAAGAATTTCTCAATTTTCTAGTGACGTCCATGATTGAAAGTTTTGTCAATTTTTTTCAAAGTCTTTTATCATCGTATGTATTAATAATGAGGCCAACGATTGTATTTGAATCACACAATAGTTTCTCGTAGTGCTTTGTGATATTCATCTCCATAGAATGTTTGATCATAGCTAATCATATGCAGCACTTTAGATTCTTGCACGATGACAACATTTGACTTGCTCAATTCCACGTGTTAGTATTGGTAGTTTTGTAACGGAGAATTTTGCTTTGTAATAATTCTAAGATTCTAAGACCAGTTGACGTGTTATTGAAAACATTGAAAATTTAAATTCAATTCAATTTTATTTAAATTCAATTAAAATTTTATTTTTCGAAACAAACGAGCCAGTGAAAAATTGAAAATCTTCAGCTCATCAATGAAAAATTCTGAAATTTTTAAGATCAATTAGAAAGCAAATTCATTTTAGATTTTCTCTTCCAATCAGATTATATTTTATTTTAAAATCTGCCTGTTCATTATCCAAGTGCAACCTTAGATATTTCTCATTGACTGACTTTCAATACTAGACTCGTCTGCGTTTATTTTGATCTTCCACCTTTCTATCCAATTTTCAATTTAATTTCTATCTGACGAATCCATTGAATTTGTACGAGATACGAAGCTGTATCATAAGGTACTACCCAAGAATATTTCCAACGATTGCTATGAAAAATCAAAAATAGGAAGAAGGGGGAGTGAAAGGATTTCGTTCGGCCTCGATCGATTTCCAGTGGAGAAGAGGCCAAGTCTCGAGACATGAAGTGAAGTTCGGTTTAATTAGACGATCGAAAACGCTTGGTCGAAAGATCGACGCGAGCGTCCACCAACTGCAATAACGAGGCCTCGTTAGAGTGCTTCGATGAGATCAACTGTTCTATTTGCCACTGACAAACGACCGTTCTCGCCGCTGTTCTTGCCTGTTTCGAGGTTTCGTGAACGCAATTACCAGACTGTTGCTTCGGGACGCCGTGCACCCGTTGTTTTCGAATCGTGATGCTCGCTACGTGCACGTGTACGTGTGCAGTACTCGTTTTCGATCCTCGCGTGGGTGGTTCGCGTTGATTTCGAGGGCGGCTTCTTCCTCGCGGGAAGAAGCCGATTTTGTGGTTCAACGCTTCCGCGTTGTCTCGCTTCTGCTCAGTTTCAAAGTCGACCGAGTTGTAACTTCCATCTGTACGAAATTTACGAGGGCGATTTGATCGTGGTTTGCTGGCTCTTGTTTCTGTTCCGCTTACTCCAAGTTAATCGAGTCGTAATTTACAAATTTCTGAGTTAGGTTTGGGTTAGGATTTCGGTTCTCGTTTCTATCTGGTCTCGAAGTTAACCGGATATTCTGAAACTCACAACCGACAGCTAGAACCTATCGATGACTAAAGCATAAAACTTCCATCAGAGACATTAAAGTAAACGGAAAATCTCCATAGTTCAAATCTCTAGTTTAAATCTCTAGAAATACACTTAAATATCTAAAAATTGTCAATGGTCATTTTGACCATTTTGGTAACTCTAGTGTTAAAAGTATCTAATGGTACTTTATTGAAAGTATTGAAGTTTTCAAAAATAATATTATTACTATCGAGAAACGGATGATTGCTACTGTTTCCATAATTTAATCCTATAATTATAGTCTGACAAAGAGGATGCAGTGCTTGTATCACAAGAAGAATTTAATCAAGACTGATTTTTCTAAATATATGATTAATTTTAGTACCATCCGAAAGAAAAATCTGACAAAGACTACATATATTAAAATCATTGACTTTCTAACTCATTCTTTTAAAACGCTCGATCACTGACAAATACAAAATAATTGACAGTCTGCTTTCAAAAAACTGAAACTTTCGAAAATCGAGTCTTCCGTGAAAAATCATTAGCCTACAGATCCTCGCGTTATTTTTTAAAGAGGAAATAACTCGCTAAAATTTAACCAAACCAAGTTTCATCGCAGTAAACAAATATATTTAACGTACACATCAACAATTAACATAGAGATCCGAGGTGAAATGTACGTAAACAGCGCGAGATCCTCCGAAATAATATTCGGCAGAGAAAGTCGACCAAAAGACTCGAAGCACGACTCGAATTCAACTTCCTCCCACGTGGAAATATCTTCTACCGATCCTTCTACCGATCCTTCGCCAAAAATGGCCACCAGCCGCACCGAATCAGCCGCACGGAACACGAACAAAGAACCCGGACGTTCCGTTCGCGAAATCGGTTGACAAGAAACTCCGGCAGTGCTTCTGTCGCGTAGAATGAAGAATATGCTAATAGCGGTGTGTCGTCGAGCGAAGTCACGTCGTAAAAGGAAGAGACGGGGCCCCGTTTCTCGCCAGCCGGTCCCAGAAAAGTATCGTCCACAGACTGTTTTCTTTCTTTTTTTTTTTTTTTTTTTTTTTTTGCTGTTGCTCGCCCTTTGGAAGTGGGCCCAACTTGAGAGTTCTTCTTCGATCTCTTCCGTTGATTCAGCTAAAACGTGTTCGTCGTCGAGGAACGAGCAAAAGGTCTCCGGGCGAATAAAGCCTGAACTTTAGCAGCTGTGCATTGGAGAATTTCAAACGAAATCCACGTTGAGTTCTTTGCTAATTTTGTTGTTGTCGAACAGTGCCGATTTTTTTGTCCAAATTTATGTTACGATGTTCACGTTTGTATTTTAATGATTACGTTATCTCCATCCTCTGCAATTTCGCTGTTGTAAAAGTCTTCTACAAGTCACAGTTAGAGTTTCTTTTCTCGTCGACAGATAGTTTATTGAACTTGGTAGACTTTCGATCAAAAGATTTCACGAAACAACTGAACTCTAAATTCTCAAATTCCTTTTCAATTCTTAGACAATTTGAATTTCACGATTCCAAAGAATTGTGTTGGAATTAATTTGGACGAAATTAATAAATAATTTTCTTTTCTTTTCAAAGAGAAAGTGCTGAGAAGTTACAAAAGAAAAAGTTATTTTAAATATTGCATATAGGAGCTATCGCGTTTATCGAAGTTTAATAATTTTGTAGCATGTTTTTTCTTCTCTTTTTTTACTTTTACGATACTCTCTTTTAGTACGTTCTTTTTGCTACTAAGAGTTTAATGGTCTGGGATGACGGTTAACTCGATCTTCCCCGTGGAAAGATAAACTGTGTACGTGTGCGTAGTCCGGTGTGTTTAATGGAGAAGATAAGGTGATACCAGGGATTACGAGGGAATTAAAGAAGACTGTATCTAGGTGGATATACAGAGTGAAGGAGAAAAGAAAAAAGGATGGATTTGCAGTTTTTACTTGGCTCTGCTCGTGAGACTGTTATGTAGACTAGACATTGAATTGCGATTACTAGAGAGATAAAGAGACTGTGGAATGCGATGAACGAGTGTGTAACGGAATAGTGGGTGTACTGTGACACTTAGGTAGTCACATATACAAGATGAAATATGAGGAATGATTACCCTGCTGAAGTATGTTAACTATAGTTCAGTATTACTACCATTGTCGTATTTTATTGTCGTAGTGCTACTCTACTATTGTTGTGACAATAGTGCTTTATCACTACTTATTACGGTAGTATCCATCTATTATTCTTTTATTTTATTTTTATTTTGTTGTAATATTATTTGTTCACGATCCTGCTTTACAAGTATTTTACTCGATGACATGATTTAATTCAATATTACAATACTGTATTCTTTTTCTTATCATAAAATTCTGCTACGAGAGCAAGAATATAAAATAATAATAATAAAGAATGTGATACATGTAGAAGAGTTGGAATGGCGATCGTTAATTTTTTTGTAAAAGAAAAAAAAATTGGTTAGTTACGGAATTCGTTTGTCGTAGCATTTTGATTTTGTATTATTGGCATTGTATTAATAATAAATTAATTGTGAAGTAATAATAAAAACAGCAATAGACGATATAACACATGTGAAAGAGATAAATCATGATAAATTTTATATTATAAACATTTTCAATTATAAAGTCATTTGTAGATAGTATTACTTTCTTAATATAGTCATATGGAGAACATACGACCCAGAAAATTATTAATATATTATATTATATATTTATAATAATTATTATTAATATATTATATTATATACATTATATATTTATAATTATTATTATTAGTATATTATATTATATATATTATATATTTATATATGTAATGTTACTAGATTAATGATTATTACAATAATCCAAATTTTTCAGTTCTTGGCATATTTTTAACGTTGCACGTTGAAAAACAGAAAAACAATCGATATTCAATTCTATTCACACGTGTTACGAGTGTATAAAGTACGAGCATACGTATGTACATACATTGCTCGTATCAATACGTGATATACGAAAAAAAAAGACAAAAAACCGAAACGAAACTGGAAAGAAAATCGTTCATCCCGACGTTACGTTTCGCGTGTGCAGTCGCACAGACGGGACGGTGACAAAGGAAAGCTTTCACGTGCAGCTTTCGTTCGATGCGTGCCTCCGCTTCCGTTTTCCATTCGATTGTCTCGTAACTCGGTGTCGCGACGCACGCACGCCGAGATGCAATTTGCCCCTTCTCGTCTGGCCAGTGGCTTTAAAAGCGAAACTTTTAATTAAAAAGTAACCCATCGAGCGACCGGGGGGGGGGAGGGGAAGAACGACTACTACTAGCCTCCAGCAATTTGCGGCTATATAAAAGTTCTCGTCCTACCCCGACCCCGTTTACAGAATCGCGAAGGTACACCGCCAGAAACTGGTCTTTGATCGTCTTCGTTGGACGGGAAGATGGGAGCACGTTACATTTCTAATTACGAGTGTTGATTCTCTGCAACCGTTGATTCTTTACATACGGGAGAAAATGATGAATTGTAGCTAGCTTTGAGAAATAATCTGGAAAGTAATTGTTACAAATAAGCCATTTGCTACTTTTATTGATGAAATCGATTGGAGAATGTATGAGATATTGTATGTTATAAACATACAAGTATTAAAGATGATCGCACTTTGATTTTGAATGTTGAAATAGTTTTGTGGTATCTCGGGGAACACGTACTTGTATTAAATATCTAGAAATTGTTATACATGTTTCTAGATTAGTTTTAAACTTGATCAATATAATCATGATAGTCTTGATGAAGTCTCAAATAGTGGACACATCTATCCGTAATTCTATAATGAATAACTACTACCGTTAAAGTAAAAAATATCCACTACACAAATCACCAGTTTTAACCCCTTGCGCTGGCAACTGGTTCGCGGACCATAACGAGTGAAACCGTATACAATAATTCGTCGTTTTTCTTTTTGAACTCGTCGGTATGATATCACTAGATAGAAATTATTGAGAAGTAATAATTTATTTTTTTTTTTTTTTTGCCTGGGTTATACTTAAAACTAAGAAAATGTTGCAATTTGCAACAAAAAATTCTCAACGTGCGTGGCACGTGATTCCAGCGCAAGAAGTTAAACTGTCTTTCAACGAAACGCATCGGCAATAGAAAACGAACGTCGCCGGAAGAGGAGAAAGAGAACGAAAGGAAAGCAGACAGAGAACTGAAAGTGCGAACATCGTCGTGAAAGGGTCGTAAAGCCAAAATCACCGATCGAGACGGTCGTAAAAGGTAATGCCGAGATGATTTGCCAATGAGACGAACTGTCAGCAGACTGCCTAGGCAGTTAAGCAAAATAATGCTTAATGAATTCATTAAACGACGTCCTCGGTCGGCTAGCAAGACGCTATACTTCGTCCCGGCCTCCACGATCTCGTTCGACCTACGAGGGACTCCTGGCGCGTGTTTCCAACGCAGACGAGTTGCCGGGGAAAGGTAGGTCCCGCGGGAGGCGAAGTCAGAACCGGGGAAGAGCTAGCTATTAAGCCCACGGGATAAGACCTGGCACTTCACTTCGTACGCTTACTAATTAAATTATTCCGGAAACGCACCGCGTCGCTACCTACCCCCTTCCACTCATGCTTCGACGATGTTTGCCAGTGTGTATGTACGTTGAAAATACTTATCCTGATACGGTTGGACAGGCATTTGATGCATAATATTAGTATCCGAAATTGTTCTCTTTGCTTCTTTTTTTTTTTTTTTCTTTCCTTTATTAAGATTTTTTCGAATTGAATTTTCCATTTTATAAATTTTTATAACTTTCTCCTCTCCATAGGCACGTGTATGATTATCCTTTGGTATCGGTTGTGATTTATGTTTTTTATTTTAGGGTTGTCAGATGATGAGTCAGATCATAATGAGGTATTTCCTTCGTGTTGTTAGTCTTTTTCTAGTGATTGTAATGTGATGTAATTCTTCTTTTCTCTTTTCTCTCCTTTTTTGGGAGGAATATCACTAGTTCTAGTTGGGAACTAGTTCTAATTTGGTTACGCAATCCATAATATAATTCTGTAAGTCCATGTTTTATGTTCGAAGCCAAGCTTGAATTTCTTGCAATTAATTTAACCAGCACTTACGTATATCTGTCTTCTCTTTATTCGTATATTTCTATAACTCTTTCAAATATAATATCAATAAAACTTAGAGTTTTACCCTGTGATAAATAAACAGACATTTTGAGTCACAAAATTCTTTTCCCTCTCAAAATCATTTCAAAGAAGTACTAACGAATTTACATCAATAAAATCAATCTCAAATATTTCTCGTGAACAACAACAGCTTTCAATATCGATCAAAAGGCTTCTTCTATTTGAATTCTTTATTTTTCTGTTCCAAAAATTTAAACAAAAACAGGAGGGGAACAATCAAATACATAAATTTATAATCAACAATGAAGCTTGTTTCTTATTATTCATAACAGAAGAGCACAAATACCATAAGCCATGGTAATGCGTTCGATACCAAAATACGATTTCATAATTTCAAAAATCAACCCTAAAGAAGAAGAAGAAGAAGAAGAAGAAGAAGAAGGTAACTAACTGTGCTCCATCGTCAGGCGTACGACGACGAAGGAACATCAGCATTCCGATTCAAAAAGCAATCAGAAAGGCTGGGACCAGCGCGTACGTGACGTGATTTCCGGGAAAACGGGATCCTTCTTCCCCCTCTTTCCTCTGTGTAGCCACGAAAGCTCAGCGGTCGTCTGCGTGAGCACGGAATTTGACAGAGACGAAGCTTCAGATATGACGGATAAGAGGGTGGCGCGGTGGAAAATGGCCTGGCTGGCAGACAACAAATTGTTCGACGTGGTACGAGTCCCAGTGGTGGTAAGCGCGGGGTGGAAGCTAGACGAAGTCGTCCACCGTCGTGGTCGGCCAATTGTCGCCGAGTTGAACGATGAGGCTCGACATTTATCACGGAGAAAGCTGGCCGTGGCTCGGGTGATTGGCTTCCGATTGCGCGGTACGCTCGTCGATCATCCCGCGCGGATCCTGTTGCTCCGTGGAAATGATGTGGTTTTAATATTCTGATGAAAACTCTGGCAGTTGTGGGAACCTCGAATCGTTTCGGCATCGATTATTTTCTGAAGAAAGAAGGAAATTGTCGGAGGAAATGAGAATAGTTTCCTTCTGTGTCGTTGAAGTGGTTGGGATTTATTAACGTTCATTAATAATATATATTTCGTGCACAGCTGTGTGACATTGATGGTGAATTTTAGAAAAAATTAGGATAATTCGCGAAAAATTGTAAAGGTGAAGATTAATCTTTTCTTGTATGGATAGAAATTGCTTTCCTTCCGTATTATTAACGTGACTGAATTATGTATTTCCTTATTTTTATATACACGTATTTTTGTGGCTCTTTGTTACTGTATTTATAAAAATTATATTGGCGATGGTCTATTGCTTCACATAAATTTCTCGAAGAAACAGAAAATTAGTAAAATTAGTAAAAACGGAAATTAATTTCATTCGACAATTAATTCTTAGTTTTGTATTAAGATATATTTCTTTATTAATGTCTTATGAAACGTGAAAGCGTATATCTTAATTAAAAAAAAAGAAAACAAATTTCACTCGAACAATTACGTCCAATTACGCCAATATTATTTCACATACTTGGATAACTCTCCGAAGAAAATTGTCGAACGTTCGTCGTAAATGATCGTTTCACATTGCAGCGGAACATTTCCTCGAGTGCATAAGAAGGCACGCTAATTACCAGCACCGTTACCACGATTACAAGGTGCAAATTGTTTCTGCGTTGCATTTTCTTCGAATCCGGTCGCCACGATTTCTCGTTTTATTTATGGAAGCTTCGATGCCTCGTTTGCTCCTATTTCGTCTTCCTTCCACTTATGAATCACACTTTTGGTTCAATAAACCGAGGAAATAAAACTCGCTTCTGAGAGCTTTTCGCAGCTGAACTATTTTATTCGTGGATAATGCAGATTAGTCGTGTTACGTATGCAAAAATATTCATCTGCTGCGCAAATTTTATCCGCCGCACGATGCACATTCCATTTTATTTAATCCAATATGAAATCCGGGGAAACGAGAATTGTTTGTTCACGTATTTGTCGTAAAAATGTTTCGCAACTGAGATCCAAAGATTGGACTTTTGATTTTAACGAGTAAATTGTCAGGATTGTTTTTGTTAAAGTGAAAAAAATGACACGGTTCGTGTAAATTATTCGTATTTTTATTCACAGTTTGTTGAGGAACAAATAGTGGATCGATAGGTATAAATTGATATATTATTTAATTGTATTATTGTAGTAAATCAGTTGTGCATAATTTATATAATTAAATAATAAACCAAGTTATATCAATTTTACGTTTTAGCTTTAGCTATGAATTACTGTTTTAAATGATTACTTTTTAATTAAATCAAATCTACACAACCCCTCTGAACAAAACATTATAATTCACTTACGAAAATCAATGAAAATTTGAACACTTATCGGAAAGCCATAATAAATTACCATTCTATCATCGAAGAATATTTTATACAATATAAAGTTGCACATTTCTATAAAATTTCTGCAAAAAATCATCAATTGATCATTCTGTCTACTCTGGTAATTATAATGACCAAATCATGCACCCTCAAAATTCTTTTAGAGATTTATTTCATTAAAGTCAATTCACCATGCCTCTACCAAGTACAATTAAAATTAAATAAATTCCACAGTTTACGAACAGAAATGTAAATATCTCTCGCAGAAGGGAGAATTCAGACAATCTTGACACCCAACCAAATTCAAGAATGAAAATCATCCAGTGAAAAGCAGATGTAAAAGAGTCTTGAGGAGCAAAGACATAAAAGAATTCGCGACAAAGAGAGATAAAGGACGAAGTGACTCAAAGAAGGAGTATCGAGTGGGTGCAAACGGTGCGACAAACAGCAAACACTTCATGCTTGACAATTAACATTAACCTGCAACGATCCTCGGAGCGTCGTTCATTCATCCAATCTCCAAGAATTAATCCCAATTCACGCTTCACCCCCCGTTGTGCCATTCAAATCTTTCTTCGTGCCTCTCCTCACCCTTTCTGAAAGAGCATAATTCATTACTGGAACGTCTCGTTTCAATTGTACCCAGGGCGCCTAGTCTCGCGTTTTCCAAATTGTTTAGAAAACTGCCACTTCCACGAGTGTTTTGCATATTCGATCGTCTGGCGCGCGTTAGGCGCAAGGGTTGATTACTCAACGGGTCGCGATTATAATTTTCCAGTGGCAGGAAACTTTTGAATCGTCCCTGAAGGGACAATGACGGCCTCTCATAGTGAAAAAAAAAAAAAATTGAAATAGCGATTGAAAGAGATTTTGTAGCTTCTGTGTGCATTTTCAAATTTTCCCTTGCTTTCAAATTTTATCACTCGTTCCTCGTTACAACGCTTTAATGCAACAAGATCAAAATTATATTTTAGATATAATACATTTGAATGATTGGTTATCATTCAAGAATAGGCTAAATTTTTCTTTTAACAAAATGACAATTCTTCTAGTATTTTTAATTTATCATAATCAATGATTTTGCTGAAGTTTCATCGAATCTTCATCTATTATTCCATTTTCAAATTCGTGTCAGGGAATACTATTATAAAATATTCAAAACATTAATATAGTTTCTTGTATATTACTATTTTGCACACAATAAGGAAAGAGTGACAACTGAAATTCATTTCATTGATAATAATATTTATATTGCATACCTCAGATTGTGTTGATGAAACTACACAGAAGAAATATGAAATTTTTAACAGTATAGATAATCTTGCAACAGCTTCGTATGAATCTTTGGAATTTTTGTCATTGAAGTTCTTCTTGCAATTCAAAAGTAAAATAATTCAGTTCTTCTTAACAGAGTGAACCTCACATTCAAATATCTACCACGATATCGAACTTCTTTCGTCGAAACTTCTCCATCTTAACTTCTTTCAACAACGTCAAATATTTCCACATCTTCGAAAGAGAAAATATACGATCTCCGGTCGCGAAGTTACTCGGCATAATTCATGAAATATACGTGCGATAAAGCAGCGGACTTCCAAGTTCGGTGGAAAGTTTCGCCAAGTTCCAGCGAGAGACTCTTGTTCGTGCACCTGAGCTCGCCACCACCTTTATGGTTTTCCATATACATGGTTCATGCTTCGAACAGAGGGCGAGAGAAACGTGTATTTCTTCTCCGTTCGTTTTTTCCATCGGGATTTTTACGAGTGTGCAAAGCTTGTTTGATCATTACACGATTCTCGAGGAACGAAGCTGGATCTTCTTGTTTGACGACCACTTTTATGGTTCGATTTTCTTACCGCGTAAGGGTTGAGGGTGGCTCGAGCGATACCTAAACCACGTCGAGGAACGAAATCGCTCTTTATGAAATGGCGTTTTATATAAAATTGAGAATTTGAATTGACTTGAAAATAAATTATTCCTGGAAGTAATTACTTCAGTTCATTGTAACGTAATAATTTATTTAAAATTACTTTATTATTAAATTGGAAGTTTTCTCTATGCACAGTTTTCCAGTATGAAAAATCTAAATTTTCTATATAGCATAGAATAGATTAAATTTTAAGATGAGTGCTATGTGTTTGAAGAGAAAATGCTGTGTCATAAATTCAAATTTCTCTACTTCTAACTTCAATTTTATCACAAAATTCATAAAAGGAAACCGCCGCCATCGTCACTGATGTTTTCACTGCGCATCATCACGGAGAAAACACCCAAACCAAACACCCTAATCCAAAGCTTCTGTGCACTCATCAAACTTCCCCACCCTTTTCTCTCCATTAAGAATCATTAACCCTCACCCTTCAAGGCAAAGGCCTAATGCTTCGTCCTATAACAAACACACATAGCGAACACCATACGCCGCCATAGTTCAAGGATCATCCGCCGGCTCAC
Organism: Tetragonisca angustula; assembly: GCA_036937485.2. Taxonomy (NCBI): domain Eukaryota; kingdom Metazoa; phylum Arthropoda; class Insecta; order Hymenoptera; family Apidae; genus Tetragonisca; species Tetragonisca angustula. The sequence continues at coordinate 591,317 of JAWNGG020000014.1, forward strand.
GATACGCACGAACAATAAACTTTTTCTCCGTGGAAACGATCGAAGTTTCTTCTTCTCGCTGGTCGCGAGCTCGTATATATTTCTTCTCCTAGCCAAGCCTCCTCCTCCTCCTCGTTTCTTTTCCCTTTACACGTATACACGCACGACGTGACCCGCGATCGCCTTTCCCTAATAAAAAGAGACGAAAAGTGGCGGTGGTTCTTCTTCTTCTTCTTCTTTCACCACGAAGTGGTAAACCACCCCCGCCACAAATCTCTTCCGCCGCTATCGCTAGCGGTTTTTCCAAACGTGGCCCTTTTACAGCTACTCGCTTAATCCACTGTTTGAAGCCCTCCCCCTCTTTTTCAGAGGATCGCTTGCCGAGTGATCTGTGTAAGTCCACGTTCTTGAAAAATCCACGTGGAATCAATGTTTCGACCGTTTTCTCCTGCGTCCCTCTTCTCGATTCATGGGGATTTATTGGGGAGAGGAAAGGGTGGGAAGGCTTATGATTAGAGGAGTTTTGATTCGGGGAAATTCGTCCCTCTGTGCGCGACCGAAGGGGTGGCTGGAAATTTGGAGTTTTTATTTTATTGAACACAATTTTAATTTAGTATTTTAGAATTTTATTCGATACAACTTTAATTTAGTATTTTAGAATTTTATTCAACACAATTTTAATTTAATATTTTAGAATTTTATTTAGAATTTTACTGAACACAATTTTAATTTAGCAGCAGTAAAAAATGTAGAAATTTGTAACCAATGTCCCAATTAAATTATTAAAACAATACTGTTCGTGACCTAATAAGAAAATGCAAATTATCGTATATTACAAATAAACTGCATATAGCTAAAAGAAGTGAAGATAGATAATCCTTTTACTTACTTATTACTTACTAAACTTCAAACTCTTCGCTCTTACTTTTGTACCTATAGCTATGATATCTTTAAATTTCAAGATTTACAAATACGTGTTCAATTATTTGATCGTAAAATAAAGAAAATGTCGAATCGTCGTGAAAGCATCTCTTTATAAGTCTTCGATTCCAATCTAAAATATGATCGAGTCGTGTAACTCGAAAACAGGCAGTGAATTCAATTAACCCGTACAAACGGGGCTGAAATATATCTTGATCGAGCATCCAATATCTCCTGATCGATGCATCTTCAAACCATTTCCACTTTCACCAAGTATCTCTCTCTCTCTCTCTCTCTCTCTTGATTGCACTTTCCACGATCGAGAGCCGTGGAAACGAGAGGAGCATAGCTAGAAACGCAGTCGTCCACGTCAGTTTCACGAGTATTATATGGCAGAGCATCCGATTTCCTCTCGAAGCTGGCACACGAGGCAACGATTGCCTCGAATCGCGATCCAATTGCAATTCCCATGGTGGAACAGCTTCCTTCCACGTTGGCCGTTGTTCGCGTCATAAATCATGGAAAATCGTACATGTCATTAGAGGGAAAATGGCGGCTGCTCGGCGAGATAATCAGCTCGTGTCGACACAGCTATCGAATAAATAATGTATCGACGCGGTTTTCAACGCTTCCGGCAAGGCACGCTGCCGCTAACCGCCGCTTCCGTTTGATCTCCGCGAACGTGCCTCGTTTCTCTAATTTTTTTCAGAGAACTCTGCGATACATCGACTGGCTAATTTTTGAAATATTAATTCTTTGACACAATAATGCACATCCTGTGTCTTTTTCTAATGAATTCTTTAACGTATATAATATTTATTGAGATGATAAATATATATATACAGTATTTATTGAAATGATAAATCGATCAATTCATGTGGTTCTTTTATGCATTTACACTTGCAGAGATATAAAAGATATTCAAACAAAAAATTACTAATTGAGAAAGTAAGTAAAGTAGTCTCGTAAATAACATTACAAGTAGATTACAAGTTGACAGAGTAGACTCGGAGAACGATACAATTCCAGACATTGAAATGTAAATGTAAATAATCTCCTAGAAAGTTCAAGATCAAAAAAAAAAAGAGGATCTTCCACCAATTTTTTCCAATCAGTCGTAAAAAAATTGCAAGAAGAAGAGAAAGTACACTACAGTTCCCATGTAACATCATCGTCATTTCGCAGAACTAGAAACAGAAGCTAGTAGACAATGGCTGTCCTTTCCCTGGCCATTATCTATCATTTCCAGATCCGTTCTGGCGAAACCGCAACTGCACGTACCGCGACGGTAACAACGTGCATTCAGGTGCGATTGAAAGAAAAAAAAAGAAAAAAAAAAGAACGTGCTCTCCGTGGCACGAAGCTTGCGTTTTACAACGGTCGTCAAACGCCACGGCCACGTAAAACCTGTTACATAAGCGTACACCGGTGGTTTTCTCGGGCCACACCTCGACACGAGCGAACAGATCTAAGGCTATGGATACAACCAGCCGATCACGATCACCGGTGGTTGTTCTTGCGGAGGATGGACCGGCTTCCCGGTCGCAACCTCACACGACGGACCACGTTTCTTCTAAACGATTAAACCGATCGAATTCCAATTGTCCATCTGGTTGATTGTCTGAGTTGTTTACCGGGTCATCTCCTGACCTATTTGCGTGAACATAAATGGAATATAATACGCACTCTCTTGGAGCATTTTAATACGAATTCTTCAAATTATTAAACATTTTGTTCGTGATGTATTATTCTTTTGTATCGTTGAAATTTTAGTTGACTATAAATGAGCTACAATATGTTTTAATAATATTCTTGATGTTTAGAAGAATATCGTTTGGAAGTTTGTTTCGTTCAAAGAATGAAGGACGCTCCAAAATTTTAAACACGAGTGTACTTGTATTATATTTTGTATTTTGATATTTCCATGTGATATTTCAATCTATCAGTATTGACAGATGTTCTGAACTACTTCATTTTTACATCAATCATATACAAAATATACTTATTATTAGAGTATCGATATTTTCACATTTGCAGAAAATTTTAAAATACAAAGTTAGAGGAAACGTATGTACATGAAAGAAATATATAAAATACCATAAAAGTACTCTCTACCAAGGTTCTATGAATTTGCGTAAAAATTCGTAATCTACGTGCTCGTTACCAATTCCCAATCAATTTCAACCCTGTACAAGAATAAAATATAATCTTTCACATGTGCAACTTCTCGCACTCAATCAAAAACCAATTCTCCCAGTGCTGCACCTCATCATACAAAATAGAATCCTCCGCCCTCCGCAATAATATAATCATCCCAATTTTTCTAATTAATTCCGTTTCACCAAAACCCGTCCTCGTCGAAGTCTGCCATTAACCACCCTTACCACCCTCGAACCTTCCTTCTTTCCACGTCCGCGAGGTTGGTCCACGACGACCCATAAAAGACGAAAGAAAAGAAAAAACCAGCCGGACAGTTACTTTCCTCTTCGTCTCGATTTTTCGACCACCATCCTACCACCGGATCCGGTGGTGGTATCGATGCCGATGGCAAGGTTAGAATGAACCTAACAGCGTGCGCTGGCGCGCGTGCGCCGCTCCCCTAAAGCCTTTACCCTCACCACAGCGTCGCGCGTAGCCTTCTGGTAGGTAGTAGACCGGTCTCGTGTCTACGAACCGGCAGTTGCGTCTCTGTACGCGTGTTGTGCGTGTTGTGTCGCGACGCCGGTTATCAGCGCGTCGCCGACTGGCGTCACGGCGCCTCTCCGGCCGTCGGCTCGTGCGTCTCGCGTGTGTTCTCTTCTTCTTTCCTCTCTCTCTCTCTCTCTCTTTGTCTCTTCTCTCCTCTCGAGAACGAGAGAAGCCGGTTCGTCGAAGCCAGAGTGTGCATCGTCGTCTCGTCTTGCAGTGAGTTTTTCAGATCTGTTGTGTGCCCGGGACACGTGGTGGACAGAAGAACCGGAAGTGAAGGTCGAGGCAAGTCCATCGAGGCGCCGGTGTTATCGATCGAAGTCCCGCATCCTCCGAAAAGCAGGGAAAGCCGAATCGGTGAGGGGCTTTCCCATACAGGGAAATTAAGGGAGGAAAGGGTGGATCATCGGTGGTGACGCGCGGGCTCAATCCGCGTGATCCAAGATCGAGAGGAGGCGATGCTCTCGCGACAACGTCGCGAGCTCATCGATAAGAGTGATCGAGTATTCGGGCAGAGTTCTTGGTAAGGATGATTGACAAGTGTCGACGTGAATCGTCGTTTTGTACCTTGATCTTGTAGAGAAGGGACAAGTTGCATCTTAATCGGTGTTTCCCTTGGTACTTGTAATACTCTTTGAGATTATTTGAGGTATCTGTTGGAATCGTGTCCTTTTGCGTGCAGGATGTACACGTTATTGTCAGCCGTGGTTCGTTTCACGAATGGCAAACATATGGATGAAGAAAGTTAGGGACGAAAGAAATGCGGCGTTTCGAAGGATGTTCAGACTGACCGAAGTTTCAACGCGTTTCAAATGATACGACAGTCTTTTGAATTTATTTACGCGAGTCTCTCTCGTACATGGTACATCGAATCATTGTCTTTGAGGATTTTCGATCGTATTTACGAATCTGATAAGCATTTCGTGCAGAAAGTACGTTGAACTTTATCCTTCTTACAAATTTCACGAAATTCTATATTCACAACTGTGTATTTTCTTCAGAGTGTTGCGAGAAGCACCAAGTATCGAACTTTATCTTTAAAAATTCTACATTCTTTTTCGTTTTGCGAGATTTTCTACAATTACTTTGTATATATTGTATATTTTTTACAAGGAGTAGATTGAACTTCAACTCGGAGAATTCTTCGCTCTTCTTTCAACTTCCACGAGATTTTCTGCAAGTGCGATATTTTACGTAGAAACGTTATCAGAGTTACATTGAACTTTGAAGAATTCAGCACTCTCTTCGCGAATTTCATCACGGTTTCCTTTACGACTATTTTATGTGAAATGCTCTAAAGAGTAACCATTAAACTTTACTCTCGGGAATTCTTTATAAATTTCACGAGATTTCTCACAAGTAGCTTATCAAAGAGATTAAATTATATCTTCGAGATTCCTTTTTCTTTTTCTCTTTATAAATTTAGAGAAATTTCTACAACTGGTGCGTTACGTTCCATCGACATTTGGGGGAGGAAATTGTACGTTGTTTCAGTGAAATTATTTCACGTCAATAAAATTTCGGCGGAGTACGAAGAATTTCGTAGCAGCTGTGTTTCTGTGCAGTATTTTTTGTTTCGCGTTGATAACTCGACATAGCGTGTCGCATCGTCGTTTATCGCTTCGAGCGAAACACAGTGAGATCTTCTTTCCTATTTCTTTTGTACATGTACTTACCATTTGTGAGAAAAAGTTGTTGCTAACGATAACGTGAACGCTTCGCCGTATATCAGGCTCTAGTTAGAAAAATATTTACTCACTCTCTCTCTGCGTTCGCTGTAACCTTCTAGCGAATATTGAATATATAATCTTGAAAAATTCTTCATTCTGCACGCAAGCATCGTGAAATCTTTTACCAACAGTTTATTTAGAGTACATTAATTATTTTCTAATAATACGAATTAGAAAATGAGTGTAGAAGCGTAGTCCAATGACAGGTGTATTGTAGAAAATATATCCAGCCCATCCTTTGAAAATTCTTTCCACTTGACTGATTAGTTATTTTTAACGATAGTTTTAGGTTTCGATTTTTTTTCAGATTACACTGAACTATTTCGTTCTTTACGCAAACGTGACACGTTACAGATCGGTGATACAGATTTGTAGGATCTACTTACTTAAAAAAGATATTTTTTTCACACATTTCTTTAAACTTCTTTCCTTATTCCACACGAATTTCATCAATCTTATAATAAAGCGATATTATTATATAATATATAGATTTATCTGTCAAACGTCAAAACTAGTGCCTCGCTGCAGATCCTAATCCAAGTTCCTAATCTGTGTATTAAAGAATAACATAGTACTCTGTTATTATCAAACTGCGAATCCATATGCAAGTTATTAAGGAATTTATTTGCAAGAACGAGTAGAATAAAAAATTATTTCATCGACAGGAAGGGAAAGAAGAAATCAGTTGCTCCAGTATCTTTCAAATATTTCACGCTCCAGATATTTTCTTATTCTGCACATTTCTTCGCACCTGAACGATTAAATTTCCCCTAAATGCATAATTCGCAGTCTAATTACAATAAAATCTCGCAGCAGAACACCTTACGATACCAAGGTTGGGTGGGCTGAGAAATGCGTCAGCCAGAGTCATATCTGATCGCGTTGTCAAGCTTTGTGCCCGATAATCTTCCGGGCTGGTGACACCGTCAGCCAGTTGCAGCCATCGTTGATAACGGGCTGCTTGTTAACCGTGTGTGCCGTGCTCGTCTTATCGAACGCCTCGTTGTGAAAGGAACGATCCCCGATGGCAATGGTCACTCTTTGATCGAACGTTCCGTGGATATCTCAAGTCGTGTGTTGGTTGCAATGAGATTCGAAGCGTTGGACGTTGATTAAACGTGGGGAAACCGACGTGACAGAAATTGGTGTCTGGCGGGTGCCTACCTTCCACGAGTTGCTTTCTCGTTCCTTGTCTCTGTTGTCCTCGCCGGATGAATGATTAGACACGAGCGGAACAGACATTGGAATTATCGTGTTTGTCTAGTTTGTGTCGATTTTTGTTTATTCGTTCGTCGTTGAAAATGTGAAGCCTCTAATTCATGACTTTTAACGTCCTACGTCGGAGATTCTTCTTTCCTTGCCTTCTCATTTAGTGTCTCGCCTTCTTCTGGACTTTTACAAAGTGATCATCGACGTCGTGTTTTGTTTTAAACGATAAACTGTAATTATAAATATTTTGAGTGTTTGATATTTTAGTTCCGCGTGAAGATACTTTTTCTGCTCAAATTCTGTACTTTTTGTGCTCTTCTGAAATCTGAAATCTGATGACAATCTCATCTTTTGTGCCCCTATGAACGTTCGAACGTTTTCGCGAGCAACTGTATATCATACACGCGCATGCACTGTACAACAATGCATTAAATAAACAAATAGCTGTGATCGGTCGATAGGACATTTAAAAAACGCTTTGATGTAGATCCAACGCAATCTCGATCCAGTTTTATCACCACCGTAGGTCGAGCAACGCTATCTAAACGGAAACAAAAGAGTCATCCTCGAGTATCCTCCGGCATTGTCTCTCTAGACAATAAAATTACCTGAAACAGAACTCCGCATCTTCGCAACGATACGAGACAATTACTCATAAATCACGATTGCACCCGTCAAATCTTACGTTTCGCGACGTGTAAAATCCAATGATAAATAGCATAGCTAGGAGAGAAAGAATTTAAAGAAATATCACAAAGAGAAGAACTTCACGATTCATAGAGTTCAGCTCTCGGAGGAACTCCATTGATTTCGAAAGAAATCTTCCCCAGCACCCGCCCAATCTCTCCGCTATACATCACGGCCGATAAGGGATCTACTGTCTGCTCCATTCTCCTCTATTCCACCCTGGAATAATTCTGCAACCACTCCCGAGCAGGGAACCTGCAGGAAACGCTTCCTTCGTCTTTTAAAAATTGTCCCGTTGTCCTTTAACCACTTGCGCTGGCAACCGATTGCGGACCATAACGAGCGACCGTATACAATAATTAGTCACTCTCTTTTCGAACTCGTCGGTATCGCGTTATTGGATAGAAATTATTGAGAAGCAATAAATTCATTATTATTTTATTATTATTAACGCTAGAACTACCAGAGTGGTCGAAACGATTTGTAATTCTCCATGGAAACTTCATAACAGCGTATTTTTACATACTCGAGTGATTTTTAATAAAATGTATTGACAGAAGTTTGCATTCTTCGTCGTATATTATTAATTTTTTCTTGTGTCTTGCACTTTTCTTTGCCACAAGTGTTATACTGCGGTAGTTAAAATTATTCATTATTCGTGGCACGTCATTCGAGCGCAAGAGGTTAATAGGGGGATGGATACCGACAGAGAAATTTCCATTTTTTTCGGGACGTGATAATTTCTTTCGCTCGTTGTTGGATTTTTCCAATTTTGCAGCGTCGAATAATTTTGTCTGGGGCAAGGACAAGTCTGTCTATTCCAGACAGATGTTTCATACATTTATGAACGTCGTACTCTGCAGATTTTTGTAACTTCGAGTTCTCCAAGAGTTACGTCCGCGGTCTGCCATATTTAAAATATAGTATTTAAAATATTAATATTTATAATATAATATTTATAATATTTAAAATATTCAAGAACAAATCTCAAAGATATATGAACTTTCATTGGTTGAATTCGTTTACATCAATCAAGCGCGAGTTTTCTCATACTTGATCTAAATGCACTCTAATATACATACTCTCGAATTGATATAAACGAGTTTTTTCTCGCAATTTTTCATAAATAGAAAAAAAATTCCGAGAAACCAAATTTCACAAAGAAAAGTGTCGTTTTGTTCTTTAGTGACGTCACCCGCGTCACTTATCAGCCTGATAACGATGAGTCGAGGCTTGTTGGACGTCGTCGTGGGTGGTGCGACCATAGTTTTACGCCAGCCTCCGGGATCAATGCTCGTGACCGGTTGATTGGACGTTCTCGCTGGTCAATAAACGCGATTATTCCCGGTTTTTCGCGCGATAAACGCTTTGTTTGTAACTGTTCTCCGTGATATTCGTCCGCTCGAGTGTGATTCAGTTTGTCGCGGAACGTGTCGCTGGACGAACCTAATTCGTGCAGTAATTTCTTCGGTGAAACTATAATTGGAGAGTTGCGTTCCAGAGGAATTGCGCCTGTCGCGATGTTCGTGGAAAAGAGAAATGCGAATTATTAAATTAAGTAACTCTCGCGCGAGTGTACGACGTTGTTTCACTTGGTGGATGTTTAACAGAAGAAGTATCGGAATTTTTCTTTTTTTAGTATTCCTCTTGAGCGTACTCCTTTTTTTTTTTATACATAAAGCTATTGATTTATCGATTGTCGAAGAGTAATCAGCTGTTATATTTTAATAAAGTAGAAGGAAGTAATATTTGTTTGCGCTCGTTTTGTCGAGAATATTTCAATAATTCTTTCTAAAATTCTAGTAGAAAGAACTGTTTTAAAACTTTCGAAAAGTTCCAAACTAAATTAACGAGAAAGTTCAGGGGAAAGACATTGAAATGAAAAAATTTAAATAATTCTGTGATTTCTATAAAAAAAGAACTATTCAGATTTTTCTTCACCGGCAGTTCTTTGTTATTATTATTCTTAATAATTCTCGCGTTGGATACTAAATGACCAAAAGTTGTCTGAATTTTCGAAAGAGGCAAGTGTCGATTTTTAAAGCGATTAAAAGTTTCTTCCGATAAAGCATTTAATTCGACAAGATCGAATATATTGTGATAAATTTTGGAACGCAGTTTTACATTAAATTTCGAGGTGCATTTAAGAAGCAAGAACTTTCTCTTTTCTTGAAACAACCTCGATATTAACGAATTTGGGATTAAACGAACATAAACTTTAACGACGTTAATAAAAATCTTGGCCGACGAAATTGAGCAACTCGAGCGACGAACAATAAATTGATTTAACGTTAAATTGCGAAACATTAAATTACTGCACTGTCGCGTGTCTGATCCTCGACTTGACGCTCAAACTTTCAACTGAAGATGAACAAAGCCGTTTCTGGCAAATCCTTTGCCGTGAATTGGATCGTTGTACGTTCTAACAGATCGTCGACGTTGTGATGAATTATGCTAGCAAACTGTTGAACAGACTAATTGTAAGAAGGTGAGTCCTGGTATAAAAATTCTCGTGAAAATGGTGAAACAGCGTTTTATAAAATTCCTGCGAAATTCTGCGACGTGCAACGTTTGTTTTTAGCTTTCGTGAATTTTTTAAATCGTTGCGCCACGATAACGCGCGATAAGGGCTATTCAGTTCTTGGAAAGTATATTATCATACAAGTTCAATGAATTATTTACATGAAGGTGATACTTAAATTCGAGTGTGTGTTTTTTTTAAATTTTAGTTTTAGATCAGTTAACAGTGTTTCAATGTATATTCAATAAATTTCGATATATTGTTAATTCATTAAGGATCGACGTGACATTTCATTTGCAATGTTTTCTCGCTCTTTTTCTTTTCCAATATTTGTATTGTGACATTAGCATATTTTCGCGATGAGTCACAGAGTTGTTCGTACAAAAATTCCCCCGTACGTTTTGTTCGATGTTCCACGTAGTCTGTGTCGACAAATTTCGCCTTCAGGCAATATCGTTGTATTACAAATAGACTGCAGATGTTTAACCAAATTTATAGTTTTACGAATGTGATTAAAGAAGCGGAACCTCGTGCGGAAATTGAACAAATATAATCTGTATCTTTAAATTTTCCACAAATGCACAATTTAATTTACTTTATTACAATTCCATAGAGATTTATTTTTCAATTTGCTTCAGATTATACTATTTAATTTATATTATTAAAATTTGATTTTGTATTTTACGTTTTCCGTGACGAAAATTAATTCGCATAAGATTGACGTAATTAAATTAAGCAACTGTGGCTGAATAATGGCAATTAAAAATTAAAAATAGCTTAAAACCGGTTTCACGCAGTTTTGGCTTTCCATCGAATCGAATCGAATCGAATCGGCGCGACGAGACGAATGAATCAGTTCTAGCGAAAGGCGTGTAGTCACTCGGTCGTTTCCATTCATTGCCACGTTTCATTCGATAAAAACCGAAAAAAAACCGAGGAAGGTTCCATTGCGAAAATCGAGGAAAACGAGCATCGAAATTACACTGGGCAATATCTTCATTATACAGAAGATTTCCTTTTAAAAGGAAATTTTCTGCATTTCTACATTATATTGAGTTGCTCGAAAAATTTGCAGTTGAAAAGAACATTTCTTTATTGAAGACTGTAAGTATGTACTATCTGTTGGAAAACTTCACATATTTTTTTTTAGTAGATAACAATACTCGCAGAAATTTTCATAAACCTATGGCACATTTGATCTTGCAATATCGAAAGCAGTTCTCACAAAATAAACGACCGAATTTTTACTTCAGGAAAAATAAAATTTATATTTGTTCAACGATCGGAGCGAAAGAAAAGTTTGCAAGAGTCAATATTTATCAAATCGAAAATATGTGACGATTAAATAATTTCAAATTTCTATTTCTCCCACGTGTTAGATTCTCGTCTAAAAAAAATTTCATCTAAATTGGAAAAGAAAAAAGAAATGAATTTCGTTCTTTATTGGAAACGTGAACGATAACACGTCACGGAGAAGAGCGCGGTTGCAAATTAACTTTCGGCCAGGCAGATCGCTCCGGAGATCAAGACGGATCACGAACGTGACGGGAAATTCTGTTCGCGGGGTTTGATCGAGATGCGAAAGAGAAAGGAAAGAATCGAGAGAGAGGAGGCAGCTTATCGAACGTTCTTCGAATTACTTTCCGCGGACCGATCGTGTTTTCCTTCTTTTCACATGTCGATGCACGCGAACGATTCTCCAGGAAAATAGTAGAAAATATTAGACTAATTTCGATGTGACAGTTTTATTCTTAAAATTACTAGAAACCACAGGTTAACTTTATTTCGTGATATAATGAAACTCGGAGTTAGAAAGTTTATCTAATTCGTACAAGCAACTTCGTCGATTTCAATTGCTTCTCGCAAAAGTGGATTTTTTTATGTTTCAAAGACGTTCTTTAAATCTTACAAATTTTCCTATAAATTTCACAATCTGCGTGTCTTAAAATTTTCTTTGCGATGCACAAATTTTTTCTGTTACAAATTTCACAAACTTTATTTTTGATAAATAAAGCGAGCATTCCCTTCGAATTCCATAATTTTTTCTACAAAATTCTCTTCAAATCCCCACGACTCTTTTCCCCAACTCTTTTCGCTTTCGTTTCAGCAATCTCCCCTAAATTCCACGAATATCCCCGAACTTTCCCACAAATGCCACAAATTTCGCAAATTTGATCGCGATCCGACCACATCGCGCTCCAGTTGCACAAATGTCTATAAATAAGCCTCTAACCCAAATCCACTTTTATCCCACGCAAAACCATCCTATTCGGCGGCTGCTATAACGAGAGCTATAGAATAGATAACTTTCCAAAAATAAATCGTGAAAAGTGAAAACCGTCGTGGTCGGTCGTTTCTCCTCCATTTTCGTTCTGCGATTCGTCCAGATGCTCGACGATTCACCCGATCTGTATTCGCGGCGCGGACGATTTCTCAGCAGTCAGTTTTATTTCGAAGTGACGTCGACTCTCGAGAGCGAATCTCGAGATTTCGTAGGTTGAATGAACGTCTCGTGAGATACGAAACGATTTGTCTTCGTTGTTGATACGAGACGCATCCACTGCGCTTCGCTGATGACTCGTTTGCGCAACTCGTTTACTCTCCCCTTTGTTCTCTCTTTCTCTTTCTTTTTCTTTTGTTTCGATCGTTCTCATTGGCGACGTTCGTTGATGTTTCAATGCATCGTGGCGTTATCTTCCGACTCAATGAAGTTTCTTGGATGTTACGCGTCCGATCATTTGATAGGGAATTGTTAGATAAAATCGCCTGGCAGTGATAGATAGCGATAATTGAAATTCTTCTTAGCGGTATTTTACAGCGCGTGTATGCGACATTATCCGTTGGAATCTTAAGCACAATGTGATGCAACTTGTTTGTTGTATTGCGTGTATGACACGCGTAATTTTATACTTTTAGCAAAGTGAGTAATCTTCTGCTATAGCAAATTTCTAGAAACATATCGCTACTGTATTGCATTATTAATATATTATCAATATTATTAAGAAGTCACACAGTGTAATAATTAATATAGTATTTATAATAAATTTATTAATTATTAATATAGTAATAATGAATATAATATATTATTATATTATAATAAATGAATAAAAGGAAATGTGTATAAATTCAATATGTAGATTTTCTCTCGCATTAAATCTAGAAAAATCTCAGGATAAAATTCACCGAGAGGAAAGCAAAATTATTTATTACACTGCACGACCTCCTTAATGTTAGAAATCTCGGTTTCACGGTGCATTAAAACACGAATGTATACGCGCGTACAGACGTGTCTTTGATACACACTTTTTTATATAACAAACAAGTTTTGCGTATTTATATCCTCTATCTTATATTTCGTACAAAATGAATCATAATTGTATGTTTCATATAATAACCTATATAACTTTGACATTTCGTACATTTCGTGCAACAAACGGTGAAGATCACGAGTAATTTGAAACGACAACAAAGTTAAATTGGAATTCTTCGATGTAACGTGGAATAATTATTATTCATTGCAAGTCACGCGGGCAATTCCATATTTTCTCAGAGTCCTGTAAATGGCCAGCTAGCAGGACCACTGTAGGTGCTAGGCGAATTAGTCCTTGTAACGGGGCCTTTGTAATTTTCCATCGAAAATTAGCTGCGAAACAAACCACCGCGGTGTTCGCGTGTGAGGTACCCTTTGTGTTGCTAGTTTAGTGTTTATCGACAGTTCGCAGGTACACGAGCTTCCCGTCCCTGAATCCGCAGTTTCACCGTTCACTTCCGTGATCTGTCGAGAGCTGTATTTAATATTAATGCCAGGGCGTGCGTGGGCGTTGGAGTAATTCGCGCGATCGATCGCAATTAAACCGTGAAGCTGACACGTTGTTGCTGATCCGACCGAAACCGCAGCTGTTAAAAGGCTGGAAACACACGCTCCCCTCCCCCCCTGCCTCGTGATCTGTCCGCATTTATTTATCGTGCGTTCATGCTCCACGCAATAATTAACTTTCGACTAGCTAGACAGATGTCTGTTCATCTTGTTCTTTGATGAAACATTTCTTGCAACACTTTTTGAAGTGATTTTTTGCGTAGAGAGAGAGAGAGAGAGAGAGAGACGAGTGAAAACTTCTGGTTTTACAAATTTTATAAATTTCGATTTGGAAACTGAAACTTCTTGTCGTTTTAATATTTTTTAAACAATAGTAGCAATAGTGTTTATTTTTTGAAGTAGTTAATTTTGTTCTTCTTAAGAATCTTAACCAGTTCCTTCTTGGAAATTGAATTGCTTATGAAATTATACAAATTAAAATTGGGTCTTTAATTGTAAAGTATTTTTCGAATTAAGTTATTTATTTGAAAAATTATTTGTAAAGTTATTTATTATTATTTAAGTTATTCATTTGAGTTATTATTGAATTTATTTATTTATTTGAATTGTTAAAGTCTCGACTCGCAAAAGTAACTCGAAACTTTTTGAATTTCAATATCCATCACTGTCGTACTCTTGGTCAACTAAATTGCTCAGAACTAATGAAAACTTTCGAGATTCGGGATTTGAATGTCGTTGTGTGTCGAAGCGATTCAAATTTCCACAGTATTGAAAAACGTCGAATTATTACGCAACTGAGATTCGAGTATTCATCACTGTTCGTGTGTATTCGATGATTCTCGAAGAAGAGAGACAGAGGGAAAAAAAGGAAGACATTGAAATGGTAGAACGAGGGTCTGTCATAATAGCATGCAGTTTGAACGGTGATGCCATGCTGAATGTGCTGCTGGAAATAAGTGGAGGACCTGGTCCCTCGAGGCTGAATTGAATTAGCGATGAAGGAGATTAAACAACTTCCGTCGGTTTTTATTCAAACGAGAGCCCCGTTTCGACTTGAAATTCTTAAAATTTCATCCCGCGTAATCTTTTTCTCGTAATTTCCACGTTGCTCTCTGCTTTGTTAATCAAGTTTTATCGCGTCGTTGCATTGTAGCTTCTTCTATTACACAAACGTTCAAACGTTTAGTATTCTTTGCCAAGTGAAATCTTCAGGAGATACACCTAATTTGATCATTTGAACTTTTTCACAATTTTCGTAGATTCAAACGACGCTGACAACTGTAGGTTTAATCATTTCTACAGCCTCGAGTTTCGACAATAAGCGGTCACGTGACTGCTTCGTAAGCCATCGCCCATTTATTACGAGCCATAATTCTCGCGTCGAATTGTATTCTCCCGCGTGGTTCGCTCAATAACGACGAAAGTCGTGGCAGGAATGCAGACAAAGAAAAGAAAAAAAAAAAAGAAAAAAGAAGAGGAGGAAACGAAAACGATAACGAGAAAAATCTCGGGGCGAATTCTGCGACGATCGATGACCTCCGACAGTTGGCGGTTTCTCCTCTCTTGCTTTCTCATCACATCTAGCCATTTTTCGTTGGTCCAATATCGGAAGGCGTTTCTCAAATCGCGTGTGTGCGCGCCTTTCTTCCCCTTTCCTTTCCGCTGCTTCTCCTCCTGACCAGCCTTTTCCTTTTTTCCTTTCTTCTCGATCGGTATCGTAATAACGCTGCGTGCCTCGAACGTGTCGGCCCAGGTTTCTTTTATGTCTATCCGTTCCCAGAACTTTGATCATAGGACCGTTTCACGTCCCTGTTGCGTTTGAGGAGGCACGAAAGACATTCCTTTTTTTTTTTTCACTCTCTGTATCTTACGCGATAGCGTTTGACTCGGCTTGGAAGGTGTTCGAGTTGGATTTGATTCAACCTCTTGCGCTGGAATGACGTGCCACTCGTGTCGAGAATTTTTTTATCCCAAATTTGCAACATTTTCTTCAGTTTCAAGTGTATTTATATGTAACCCAGGCGAAACGAGTGATAAGTTTATCGCTTCTTAATCATTTCTATCTAGTGATATCGTACCGACGAGTTGAAAGGAAAAAGAAAGCGACGAATTATTGTATACGGTTCGGTCTTTTGTTACGGTCCGCGAACCAGTTGCCAGCGCAAGGGATTATAACGATTATAAGTTATAAGTCAGGTGATATATTCCATTTCATGCTAGTATAGTTTCAACAAAAGATTTCTAGCAAAAGATTTTTCAATCGAAAATTTATTTAGTGACTATAATCATCAGTTTTGGAATTTAATATTACTTATCTTTCGCACCGTAACACATTATTGCTCTTACAACTTATAATATATTATTATTGTTATTGTTATGATTATTATAAATCATAGTTATAATAATTATAATTGTATAAAACATATAATATATAATATTGTATAATATATAATTCGTATCAGACGAGGTTTAGGCTTATTAAAAAATATTACTATGGCAAATAAATTAACCTACACACATTTCAGTCACTTGTTCATCACTCATGCTTTAGCCACTACCTTTTTCGTAATTTATCGTAAGAAATTGTTTGAACTGAGACCCGTTTAGAACACCAGAATTCATAAGTAGAAGTAGACATAGAAGTTCAATCGAAGTACACTAGAAGTAGCCTAGAAACGTAGAATAGAACTTACACCGATTTAACGCTTATGTATCCTTATATCACTAATGAAATTCACACGCAAATCAACTGCATAATTTTAAATAAAGAAGTAAAGAATTTAATTTCAATGGAGAAAGTACTTTACAATGAAAGATTTTCAAAGTAAGTTGTCCGACTGAAATCAGTTCTCTCGAGAGCAAATTCATTAGAAAAAAAAAACACAATTAGTAATTAAAATTTTTCTACTTGTCCAAAGAATTTTATAAAATACTCGAATTTACACGTGTTATAACTAAATTCATTCTGATATAAAATAAAGAAAAATCCACAAAATAAAGAATTCTACACGTAATACATTCTAGTTGTTGGTCTCAAGAATAGATTATTATCCGAAGCAAATTTCTCGAGAGCAAAAAAGGAGATCATAAAATATTTGAAGTTCCTGGCGATAACCAAAAGATATTCATAAAATACTCGTATAATTTGTATTACAAAAAAAAAAAAAAAAATCACTCTGATAGATGTAAAATTCCTATGTGGCATAGTGCGTATACCTGTTCTAGTTGCTAGTTTCAAGAGCAAGTTGTTCCCTGAGTTAAATTTTTTGACACCCCACCCCCTAAAAGAAAAAGAAAAAAAAGAATTCATAGAAAGCAAAACAGCCAAGAAACAAAGCTCTCCTAATGACCAAGAACTCTTCAAGAAATACAAGGATCACTCAAAATCAATGTATCCTCCACCGACGTACCGTCAGAATGCTCAGTCCACAACGAAATCGTTCTTCCCAGAGACTCGACGAGGAACGAGCGTGTGAACGAAAGAGAAACGAGAGGAGATAGCCAGCGTCTGTGAGGAGATGCGTTGGTATACGCGGAGTTTGCGGAAGGATCGTCGGGAAACAGGATCGCAATAATGCTACCACCGATTCTGAACAACATTAACAGCGACATACTGACGCTGTACACGAACCCCGGAAGCGGAAGAAGCGTGGCCACTCGTGCCACGAGGGGCCGTTACGCTGAGATCGGCGTCAAAAGGTAATTTTTCGCATGAAAGATCGGTGTCCCCGTTGAGAACCTAGCTCTCCGTTCCTGCAGACGATGCTTTTAAGTATATTTAAGTACAGGGTACTCGAAAGGAATGAATCCTTTTTTTTTCTTCTTCTTCTTTAAATGTTCGTTTGCATGATTCGTGGAAAATGTGTATTTTCGTATGTTACGGTAGAACGTTTCTTTTTAGTCTTTTTTTATTTATAAATTTTATAATATAAATATATATATGTGTGTGTAACAAATCACAAGAGTTCTATAATATAAATATAATATAAATATATAATATAAATATATATATATATATATATATATATATATATATATATGTGTGTGTGTGTGTGTGTGTGTGTAACAAATCACTGAGTTCCATATTTTTTGGCAATGCTAGTTCGAAAATCAAGTTCAATTATATCGAAAGTTCGGAAACAGATTTCTACGACACGTGATAGTATTTTTGTATTTTTGTCACGATTTCATTCGTTATTCGTGGCAATTGATCATTTCTTTGATAATCCAAATATTCTACAGTGATAGTTAGACTACGGATTTTTACGCACACAGATATAAATTCTCGAAAGTACAATGATTCTATAACATTTCTCATTTCTTTTAAAGAAAACAAAAAATATTAATTTGCACAAAAATTCACAGTCTGCTAATAATAACGATAATTAATTTGCAATGTTAAATTATTCATGAAACTATCGGTTACACAACAATAGTTCCGTGATTGCTTTTCGAACATTTAATTCTTTGTCATTAAATTTTCATTTTCTCATCGAGAAGGAAATTGCAGTTTCTATCACAACTTACGTATATTTGTTATGTAACTCTATTGTACAAATTTTATTAAGATTCAAGAAAGAACTGAACGTTTTCTCACGCGTAATTAATTCATTTTACGACAAACCAGTAATAAAAGGGTAAAAGAAGCTTGTTTCATTGGAAATAAAGGTTGACTATCATATTATAGCCACGAAACCGTGTGTTAATTATTAATCGATGGCCGTTGCACTCGGATCGTGCTTGTTGCAGTTGCCATTCCCGGCACCTGCGTTTATTGATCCCGCCGCTACCGACCACCATGGACTGATGGTGAACGCGGAAATGGAAATTTTCGAGCGATACTGCGACGCGATTCAACCCGTTCCATCGCGCATTCTCCGCTCTTTTTTTTTTTTTGTTTCCTTTCTCGATTACCATAAATAATCTATCGACGTACTCCTAAAAATCAAATCCAGAGAACGTAGACAGAATCTGTATACTGAGTTTTAAATTTTTGAAATTTTACGTGATCCTTTCTATATTGTTTGTAGTTATAATATTTCGAGGAACTGTGGAACGAGTAAGAGTGTTCAAAAAAGTATATTTATTGTGACTTAGGTAGTCCTGAAATTATTAGATTATTGTTAAAAGGAGTAATTCTACGTGATTAGAATTACAATATTTATTTATATCGAGGGGATCAAATTTACTTGAATTCTATCTGCGAAAACAAGTGAAAAATTTTCTCATTTAAGATTGTTTTTAACAAAATGAACTTATCGCGATTAGAGAGATTTCCAAATGTAAGTTTTTGTTGAAAAATTATATTCCACGTCTCTCACCTGCACGATTAAAATTAACCAAATTCGATTCTCTCAAAAATGTAATCAAAAGACATAAAAACAAAATATATCATTTTCTCATCTCAGTGTCAGTTGTGTTACAATTTAGGGAAACACCCTGCACGTTCGAAATTCACGTGAGTCGAGATTAAATATTCCATATTGGCCGTCTCGGGGATCGATTAATCGTGAATCATTACAGCGCTGGACGAAACGGCCTGTCTCTGCGTGTCACCGCGGGAAGATCGATATTAATCAGCGGTTAATATGAAATATGATAGCAAAGTGGCCATGCAGCGAGAGAAGCCCTTTGGTTTATTCTTATGTAAGCCTCTTAGCCGTAATCCGCTTGGGCGCCCCGCGAATAGAGGATTCATTTATTTCCCTTCTTTTTTTTTTTTTTTTTTTTTTTTTTCTTTCTTTAGCCGAAGGCCACTCCATAGGCGGATCCTGACCCGGTTATAATGGGGTTCCTCCCGTAGATTCCAATTACCGAGTGTTCCCCGTCGTCGCCGTTAAAATAAAATTTTCGAGCTCGACAGCTACGTGTATCTCGATATCGGAGGAAAGAGTTTCTCAATTTTTAATCAGTCATTAACAAACCTGGAAGATTCATTTTTTTTATTATATGAAACTTTATAAAATTTTTAAAGAAATCAATTTAAAATAAATAATAAATAATTAATTTAAAATTTTATAAAATTTTCATCGAATTGAAAAATGTATGTATATATATATATATATATATATATATATATAAAAATGTTTAGACTTTAATTTAGAATTAGAAATTTTTTAAAAGTTATTATTCTAAAATTTTTTTTAAATTAATTTAAAAAGAATAGATATATTTCTATATATCTAAACTCGTCGTTGTTTTACTTAAATTCGAAGCAAAAATTATTTTGAAACGCGTCAATTTCTTTGAATTAAAAATCTGCTGTCAAATTTCACAAACAATTTCCAGCAAACTAAACGAATTAAACGGAAAATGACTTCTATTCATAAGCTATACTATTAAATCAATATTACTAATCGAACTTTGGTCGAATGGTATACAATCTCAGAGACGAAGCGATACTACTTACAATCGGGTAATGACTAAAACCAATAGAATTTCCGAATACAGAAGCGTTCAGAGTCTCATCGCTGCTCAATGAATCATACCGTGATATATATGCGGAATTGCGAACGTTGCACGGAAATTGCACAGCGACGAGGTCGATGTTCATAGTTTCATAGCTCCAACGCACAACTTGACGATATTATCGTCTGTTGCTCCGTTAATCGCGCTGTGATGTTAATTTTTAACTGGCACGCGCAGTCCGTGCCACTTATTCAATATTAATCCTTTAAATATAAAGTCAAAACAATAGAGAAAAGAATTAGCATACAGAGTGTAACTTCACTGGTAACGGTAGAATATCTATCAAATAAAATGATGAATTAACTTCATTTTTTAAAATAAAATTATACAATTCTAAGTGTATTAATCGATTTGATATTATTTATGTTGAAACATCATTGGTTTATTTATGGCATATTTCAGCTTACTTTAGTTTTTTGTGGAGCCTCTTGTACGAAAGACAAGAAAAAGAATATGAAAAATATTCCTCTGTTTATGCTGTCCTTGTCTTTCGCATAATAATACAAAATTGGAGCTGAAATATCTCCCGAGATGTTCTACCGTTTCTAATTAATAAATAAAATCTATACGTTGCATAGACTATAAAAATTTGCGCGTAGTTATTAAAATAAATTTGCCTAAATTCACTTAACTTGTCTAAAAGTTTCTCACCTAGAGCAAGAATTTCTTCTAATTCGTAAAATAATTTTCTTAAAATGAACGATTGATGAAATAGCAACAATTTTACATCTAATTGACACAAACATATAATTCTTGAAAATAATATTCCAAATAAATTAATTATAACTATAATTGTAATTATATTTATAATTATATAAATATAACTAATATATTAATTATTAAATATAAATAAAACTTATTATATATAATTTATTATATTTTTTTTTAACAAGTGCCGTCTAACGATTGTTAAAGTAGAAACCTCTGTGACTAACGATCGTAAGACAATGGGTTCTCGCGTTTGTTCCCCGAGCTTTTCCCATGTCACAGTTTCTCAGCGATCAGCGAGCCATGGAAAACGAAAGGGAAAGCCCAGGCGATATCATGATCGTTGGATTAAACGATCCACCCGTGTCTCGTAACGTTAGACGGAAAGTGCGGTATCGTGTTTCGCGTGGTTTCCTCGATTTACTCGCGCGACGAGGTCGGAGCTTTTCGTCTCGACGCGCTTCACCGAGGTCACCAATCCCGCCGGTTCCTTGGCCACTCCAACGGCTGGCCAAAAATTCGATCGATATCGATAGACACGTCAAATCGTCGCGCAAGAGTGATCTTACACGCGTGAAGTGTAGAACACTGAATCTGAATCGAGCCATGGTAAATTGCTCCGAGAATTGTAAATTATTCATAAGTAGGAGATTAGAAGATTGGGATATTTGAAGAACTTTTTTAAAGAAACAAT
This sequence comes from Tetragonisca angustula, assembly GCA_036937485.2. Lineage (NCBI taxonomy): Eukaryota > Metazoa > Arthropoda > Insecta > Hymenoptera > Apidae > Tetragonisca > Tetragonisca angustula. Next base: position 612,739 of record JAWNGG020000014.1, read on the forward strand.
ATTTGTATGTAATTTTCGTTCAATTTATAGGGAAAATTATTTTATTTTATTTAGAGTTACTAGAATATTAGAAAATTAAGTTAGTAACATATTGACATTGATGTGGACACCAGTGAAAGAGGGCCTTCGTAAATTATTACAAAACTCCAGTAATCGTTAAAAAGAAATTCTTAAATTCTTTGAAAAAAAAAATTTAACAAAGCTTACAATGTTTCAGATCTTCTTTTTCAATTCATGAGAAAAATTGTTCTTTTTTCTTCCATTGATTCGAATATTTGCAAATATTTTATTATACGAAGTAATTCAGTTCTAAGGCAATTTAAATTTTATGCAACAAATTAATCTGAACCTAAATTACCTCTATAACATACCTAACTAACCCTACACCTAATTTTTCCCAAGAAATGTTCGAAAAATCGACGACCCTCCGTTCAGTTCCAAGCTCCTTTCCACCGAAGCGCATGCACGTGCGCGTGCATTCACGAGTTCACACGTCCTGTATCTCGAGGACCGTGTTAGGACGAGTGCACGTCGTTTCGACCCCCTTCGATTCGATGGGGTTGCGAGTGGCGTTAATGCAACCCCTCGATCGACCATAGCATTGTTTATTGTTACCGTGTACCGTGCGAGATTTCGTCGGAAACACGATGAATCGTCGGCGTGCATGCGTCCCACGAGTCCATTGAATTTCAACGATTGTCCGTTTTGGTATTCTAATCGACTCGGGTCAACCGGAGGGTGTTCCTATTATTTTTTACGACGTGGGAAAGGGGATGATGATGGAAATTTGTCGTAGATAAGATGCGACCTATTAATCCTTTTAAGAAACAAACCCTGTGTTATTTTATTCGTAAATGTAACTTCAGGTTCTGTACAGTTCTTTCCATTGGGCAATGGTCTTTGAAAGAATTCGTACTTTAGGTATTCCATCGTTTGCTTAAATTTGTCGTATACTAAATAATACGAAGTGGTAATAAAAATATATATTTAAATAATACGAATTAAAACGAAATTTCAACATGTTGATTTAAATTTCCCGCCAACGTGGTAACGAACATGGTTCTACTTCAAATATACTATATACTATTATTATATGCTATATAATAGTATGCTATATACTATATTATATACTATATAATCCACGTATAACTAGTAATAACGCAAAAGGTACATTCGAACGCGAAAGACCCACGTTCGAAAAGAAACTGCGAATTAAAAACTTAAAAATTTCAACTTGTCGCTTTAAATTTCCCGCGAGACGTTCAGAAGCCACTTCGTCCGAGGGGTGAATCCCGCTCGTGGCACGCAACACGGCAACAGAGACAAGTTTCATTTGAGTGGCACGTTTAATTAATGCAACGTCGTTCACGATCGGCCTGTTCTCAAAGCGGGCGACGATTTTTCTTTTTTTTTTTTTCCAAGCGGAGAGACGCGCAAAACGCGGGAAGGGGGAGGAGGGGTGAAAAAAGAGAGAAAATGGTAACGAGGCCGCGTTCAGCTCGTCAAAGACGCCTCGAATGGCTCAAAAGGCCACGTTTAAATTCCACTTACGGCCCTTCTCTCGCTTCTTCGCGCGCGGCGCACGAAACGCGCCCCGGCATCAACGTCCACGCCCTTTTGATGCAAACGCGTTTACATCGCGTTCGCGCTTTTCCGCCCGGGTCGCAGGCCAAGCTTCCGGTATTCCTTTGGCATAAACGGGCCACCTTCAAAAGGATCGTTGCTGCCTTCGCCCTAGGTAGTCCTGGTTAATTTCGGATTCACTCGTCTCTCCCGCTACGAATAATTGGTAATTGAATGGAGAATCTTGAAGGGGGGAGGGAAGGTGCGGCAAATTGTTTGTTGATTCTGTCTGCGATTCTTCGGATTAATTTTCTGTGAGAATTGAACGTACGAACGGAAATTGAGCTTGAGGGGTTTGTTTCAGGAGCAAGGGAGCAATCGCGAAACGAATAAAGCTTGGAAATTTCGTTTTGGCAGCAATGGATAAGTTATTCTTTGTTATTACTGCTATTACTTTTTAATATTATTTAATGATGGAGTAATTGTAGAATAATTATTCTTACGGTATGTTCTTGGAAAATGATTGGTAATTTTTTTTTTTTTTTTTTGTAATAGTTTCTTCACTTTTCTTTTAAGAAAAATATTTTTAAGAATGTTGAAACGTTATCTACTGAAAGATCTTAAGAGGAATTTGAGGAATCGCGAGACCAAGGAAATTGTAATCGAAGATTTTTGAATAATTAAGACCGCTCGATTTGATTAACTTAATTAAGAAACCTGACTCGTTGGAAACACGATAAACTCGTTTACCACGGGAAACGAGTTATTAAGTCATTCGACAAGAAATAATAATTATCGGCTGGAAATAGAATTATCGCTGGAAACTGGTTACGGATGAGGGATCGTACGATTTGCACGTCGTTCTAATCATATTCGACGTAAACACAATTCGTTTACAAAGCATTTGTAATATAAAGTCATCTCGAGTTGCTTGCAGAAGCTTTCATGCAAAATGAAAACCTTGCGTGATGTTTAAAATATATGAATTTTATTCACAGTTTCATTAGAAATTCCCAGTATCGGAAATATCTAAATTTCATTCGCTTTTGTGGCGACTATAAAAATATAAAATTGCACAGATATCCGAAATCTACTTGTTACTTCTCTAGAAATTAGAATCATTAAAATAGTGTATATTGTAATCAATAGTTTCTTTTATTAATACTGCAGAAAAATTCCTTCATTTTATCGTTCCATTGATCTACTCAAACTCGCAATTTCTACCAAAAATCTCTCAACCTTCGTCCAAATTTGCAAACTTTAACATCGTAATCCTCACTAACTCAACTGTCACAACTTTCACCTTAAAATTCTAATCATTGTGCCTAATAGAAACCTGATCCTGATCACTAGGCTGTGGATTTTTGTGTCTACAAGAATTTTAATTTTAAAGTCCAAAATTATACAGCATGCTAATATATAAAATACAGCTCTCCTCCGCAGTATTATAAAAATTTTCTTACTTTTTAAGATTATGTTCTCAATAATATAACTGCACAAAAATCGCCAGTTCTCTCGCTTGCTTTCATTCAAGCTGGAACAGCCGTGTCTCGACAGAATTCACAGATACAACAACAGAGTCGCAAACAACCGGTCTTAATCGAGCCTCCGGTCATTCCAGCCGCCTCTTTGTTCCCCCCAATAAGGACGGGATCGCCGTGGACCGATCGAGATCACGTCGAAATTAAACGATCCGACCGACTGCTCGTCCTGCAAACGTTGCTTTGTACTTGACCCGTTATCAAAGCCAACCATAATGGCCAATGCTCGTTGCTTGGTCCATGGGTCGACCGATGGATTCAAAGGAACTCCCCCAGGTTTCTGTGATCGATATTCATCGCGAGAACAGAGATGCACGAGGTCTCGAGGATTGCGAGAGAAACGGATGTTCGTAGAAACGGATGTCGTTCCTGTGGAGGATAGAGAGGGGGGAGGGGGGGCGAACAGAGTCAGTGTAATTGTGCTTCCGGCTAGGAAGATGTTACCGTTGATTGAGAAACCGGGCACGGAAGGAAATCTCGCTTCGTGGCAGTTTCAGAGGTTCACGACAAAATTGCAAGCGACATTTCTGGTTGAAAGTGAATGTTGTTAATATTACGTAAAATAATATTGTTATATTATAATATTATAAAAATGTTATGTTATATTATGAAAATATTAATAATTAATATTTTTATAATTAAAACTATGGCGGTTTTACGGTGCTTCGAGAGTTTATTTTGTATCATTCCAGATTTCATTTAAAAATCAATTGATTATGCTACCTTCATACAGTCAGTTATGCTGCAGCCATTAAATTATTCATTAGGCAGATTGACTTAAAATTATTTTCGATAAGACATGTTCTTGATAAACAGGTGAATATATATATTTATATATATTTGATTACTAATATATTATAAATATATTTATTACCAATTTAATCATTACATCTCATTTCTAAAAATTAAAAATTTTTTTAGAATAATTATATATATAATAAATTTTATAATTTTATAATAATCTTTGAAAGAAAATTAATAAATTACAAAAATTTTTCTATTATTAATTTCGTATAAGACATGATTAAGATTCCATAAGACACCTCTTTTCTAATTTTTTAGGAATCAAGCAAAATTTCGTAAATTTCGCGAATTACGTAGACTTCGTGGAATTTTTTCATAACATTTTAACAACATTTAAAAATACTTCCAATACATTGAATATTACGATTTAATCCTCTCCTTTAACGTCTTCTCAAACCTCGCTATTCATCCAGTGACAGAGATTCAATTCAACGATACAGGGGACATTTCTTCGTCGATCAAAAATTCCCGTCGTCGTGCAGACGGAATGCACGGATGGCAGAGACAGGAAACGGAGGGCATAGCGCGAATTTCCGCGGACCCTCGTGTGGATTCTTGGTGGAATGTTTTGCACGGAAGCCCAATATGCGCGGCGCGACGCCGAACGGACAGAAAAGGGCGAACGATTCACCTTTGATCATCGACCATTCCGGGCTCCCGCAATTATGTACCCTCTAATTACTATATTTGGCCAGCGCGTTTCAGCCGGCCAATTTCCAGAATGGAACGTATCCTTCCTCGAATCCGCTGTGTTTCCACCAGCCTGTTTCAGTTTGACAAACGACCCGTCGAATATACCCACGTACAGAGAGATAGACGGTTTCGATTTCCCTTGTAATTCGAATTTCTCTCCCCTCCCCTTCCCTTCCTTTTTTACCTTTCTGCTTCTTTCCTTCTCTCACCCTTCGTTGAAAACGAAAGTTTAACCCGAGTTTGAAGTTCAAATCTTTTTTTTCTTTTTTTTTTCTTTTGGTTAAGCAAATTTCAGTGGATTTATCATTGGAGGAATGTAATTTTTTTTGGAAAATAATTATTTCACGTGTATGCGTGTCTCAGCTTGCCTTCTGTTTCTTTCATGTCGAAATTTAAAGACTTTAGAGTATTATTGGACATCTTATAGCTCTTACATTTCTACAAAATTTGACGGTTTTGTAGAAATTTCATAAAATTTTGTACAACTTATTTTATAGAATTAATGGATTGAAACGATTCTACAATAGTTCATAACTTCGTGGTAGTAAAATTATTCAAAAATTTGATTTTTATAAAATCTCGTAGGATCATCAAAATTAGAGATTTTTTTGTAGATTTCATAGAATCTGTATTCTGTAATAGAATCTCTATAAATTTTACAGACGTTTCTCTTCGATCAATTGTCTTTTGTTGAGGAAATTCAGATGAGACAGACGAGTTATCGAGGAAATAAAAATTTCAAGTATTCGGGACGAGGAGGGGCTCCTTCTCCAGACAACCAAGATTAGAGTTGACAGGCGCATCCCATGGTAGAAGTCATGAATTTTGAAAAAGATTAAGCTTCCATCCCCTTAATTCCCGTTAACGTCCAGTCACTGGGACGGGAGAAAAAGACGGGCTCTAATGATATTTTTCACCCTCGAGGAGAATATTCCTTTTGGATAGTCGAGGGGAGTGATGGTATAGCGAGGAATGAGGCGATAACGTAGTAACAAATGCTATAAAATAATTCATGCTGAACAAACCGTCAGTTTAATTGTTTACAATCTCCAATTGTTGGCCACTCCATTCATTTATTTATATCTTGACAACATACAATCTGTAACAACATATCTATAACAAGAGATCAAAGAATCAACCGATTATTTTTAAACGAAGAAAGAATAATAATTTTATTGAAAAGGAAATGTTCTCCATGTCGATTTATTTCTTTTTGTACCTAATTATCAAATAACATAAATGCATTCTTTCAACGTTACACAATGTTGTAATTATTGCACGTCATCTAATAATATTACATATTTCGTATCTGACAATATCAGTAACACAAACGATATTTTCTCAGAAGGGAAAAGAAATTTTCCTATTCAAGTATTATATTGTTCATGCATGAATTATTTACACTGAATCAGTCAGGTAAACTCTACGTGTGTTTTACACTCACGACCCGTTATTTATTGTACAACCTGTATCAGTACTATCATTAATATTATGATAAAACCAAACATTGTCAGCAGCCACTTTTCCATTTGTACTTCCTTGTCAAACGTCATTAAAAATACAATTCCTTATCTACCATCAGGAACGGGTACCAAAGCGGGAACGCCTTGTACCATGACTACAATACTTTCCGGTCCCAAAGAGGACAATATAACGGGTGACATCGCGTCGTCGGTGAGACAGCCGAAACAGAGCGTGGAGGTACTTAGCGAAGCAAAGTGTCGCGTGTTACATGGAGTAATTTAAGATCACTTTGCTGCTCCCACCGTGTAACCCAAGAGCCTTCTTTGGCTTCGGTTTCCACGAGAAATCGGATAGGCGAGTGCACGGGAGTCGCATTTTGCCTGCCTTCTATTCGCCCTTCCCTTACTTTCCGTTCTTTCCACCTTTCTTCTTATTCTTCCCGATCTACCTGTGTATGCTTAGTTGGCCAGACAATGTCAGAATGGCATTAGCACTGTGGGGTAGTAGGTTTCAACCCTTTGTGGATGAGTAGGTTTCTCAGTATGAAATTAGTTTTACGCGTTGAGGACTTAAATCAATTTATATTGATATTGACCACTTGCGCTGGCAACTGATTGCGGACCATAACGAGTGACTGTATACAACAATTCGTCGCTTTCTTTTTCTTTTGAATTCGTCGGTATATCACTGAATAGAAATTATTGAGAAATAATAAATTTATTATTTTGTTTTGTATGTTATATTTAAATATACTTAAAACTGAGAAAATATTGCAATTTTGGGACAAAAAATTTTCGACGTGCGTGGCACGTCATTCCAGCGCAAGAGGTTAAATATCAAGGGTGAAAAAGAACGTGTGTCTTTTATAAAAAATTTTATTGATAGTTATACAATGTAAGAGAGATAAGTAGTAAGAGAATGTATCTCTTTTTTTTTTTAGAAAATAAAATTATTAGATTATTAATACTTGTAGTCTTCCTGTAATAAAATTCTTTTTGTCCGCCATTGTGTGATAGATATTTAATTCGATTCTTATAGTTTGACAATAGTACACTTTACAAGGCAATGTTCAATGCTTGTATATCATGTTGAACTGAGAGGAGGATTTTTGAGAGCACAAATGATGATGTACTGAGAAATGGAAGCGTTACGGTTTAAGTAGAATGGGTTGTCTGCGCAAGGCCACTCCGGAATAGTCTATTCATCACTTACAACTTACTTTATTACCCTTCCATCTTTATCTCTAGTCATCTCATACAATACAACGGAGATTGTCAACTTGCTGTTTGATACTGTTCGTGAAGCTGAAATTAATTTATTAAACAATTGAAGCAATAAAACTAAAATCGCACGGTTTGTATCTACTTGTTTCAAAAAACACAGAACTTAAAAATCTTACATTTGGAAAAAAATGAATTGAAAATACCAACAAATGAGCAAAATGCAATTTACATCTCGAACTTCCAATTAAAAATGCACAAAGACCAGCAAGAACAAAATCGTACCCCAAAATTAAACATCCCAAGAAATGGTGATCTGGGAATATTCCAAACTTTAAAAGTCCATATTATATTATCAAAGTCTATTTTTCCTTTCAGTGGATCATTTCTTCTTGCTAAACGTTAAGTGTCCCCCTCTAAAACAGAACATCTCCACGGGTCTCCCACCTCCTACTCCCCCCGGGCGTCGAGGCGAGCAACGGCCACGTTCTATGAAATAACGACCAGGAAGCGTGCTATTAGTCTTAATGCAGCAGAGTGCTTTCCTCGAAGAGTTTTGTTTCTTCCTAACACGATAGATCTTGACGTGCTCGCCAACTCGAAGGTAAAGAGACAAGTTCGTTTACGTCGGAACCGGTGGACAGGGAATTTTTGACCGATCCATCATCATTTCCCAGTTGCACGTCCGTCGTTGTCTCATTCCATCGAGAATCCCACCGATCCGTTCGACTACTTCACGGTCCAATTTTTCTCGTTTCGCGTGAGACAGCGCCATTATTTCGAGTAACGTCGGCCTGATTCCCATTGGAATCATCGTCTGTGCTCTCTATGCATGACGAAACGTCATTTTCACTATCTAGTGTGGAATAATGAATAGGCATACGGTACTGGTAATTTTATTCACTTTGTTTTCTCTTGTTTGATTTTCTCTCTTTTTTTTTTTTTTTTTTGTTTCTTCTCGGTTAATTTTTTGATGAAATATTTCTTTTCTTTCTTTTTAATACATTGGAGAATTAGTTTGTTTGGTTTGTTTTACGACCGTGAGGAATGACGTGGAATTGTAAAATATATAATTTGTTTAGCAAGAGCAGCTGCTTTTATTTTTACATTTTCCTTTTCTTTCGCAGAGAGCAACTTTCTTGATTATCTTACGAAACAGGGCAGTGGCGAGCAGTGTGAATTATAACAGACATCATGTTTTAACCATCCGTCAAAGTAGGAATAGCTATTTTGAAAAATAAAACAATATTTCCGCATCGTTCTTTCTTGGTTACCATTATTATTTCTAAAATAAACGATCCTTCTAAGGACTAATTTCTATTGATGTAGTATCGCTGTGGGTTTTTATGCAACTTCAGATCTTTGAGAATACAGTCAAAGAAATAGAATTTCGTATAGTTGAAAATTATTTTACTTATTAAATATTACGGGAAGCCGCGTTACAACGAAATTCACAAAAGTCAAATAGATTAAATAAATTATATTTATATACGAAATGAAGTAAATAAATCATACTTCAGAAATTAAACGAGTAAAACAAATTGTAAATTCATTTGTTAATAAACGAAAATCGCGAAATAGATCGATCAATATAACAATATTAAATATCGTAAAGAACGTTCATCGATCGTCGAATACGTCAAAGGATGAACGTCCTCTAGCAAGCGGAATTTCCCGGAAGAAAAAACAATCTCTAAAACTCGACGGTTCGTCTGAAAAAAAACCACGTAAAACTCGCAAACTCTCTATGTTACTACCGAAAAAAGCAAGCACGGTAACCCTGCCTCCCATAAGCGACTTCATGCGCAAAATTGTCGGCACGGGCCATCGGATATTCGCGATTTACTGGAAAATTTCGCGAGTAACACAGCACGGAGTCGAGGAGAAGTGCGAGTTTCTTCGCCCATTCTTGAGATTGGATCGAGCACGATCGCGTTTCCCTGCTCGCGAGGGAAATTAATCCCTTTCGTGAGCGGGCTTCCGCCAATATCCGGACGGAGGACACCGCTTCCGGTCGATTTAATCTCCACCGATGAGCCACGCGATATATTCTTCAGAGTGCTGATGACTCGGTTAGGAAGTTGGATTAACAGAAACTCGGTGAACTCGTATCGTAAAACATCGAAAGTTGGCGAAGCGCTATCGATTCCGACTCTTTTCTTTTGCTGTATTTATGGTATCAGAAATTGGGTAAATTGTTTGGAAGGAAGATTTTACTGCGATAGTCGTAGAAATCGGTGAGACATTTATTTAATGTCCATGATGAATTGTTGCATGTACATTGTCTGTGTAATATGTAATTGTCTGACAAATTTTACATGTATGTAAAATTTGTAGGACACATAGTATTTAAAATACACGAATTTTATTCACAGTTTCATTAGAAATCCCCAATATCGGAAATATCTAAATTTCGTTCGCTTTGGCGACGACCATGAAAATGTAAAATTGCACAAATATCTGAAATCTACTTGTTACTTTTCTAAAAATTAGAATCATTAAAACAGTGTATATTGTAGTCAATACTAGCTTGTTTATATTATATCGCGACCACGTTGCTACAATATTACAGTCTCTAATTGCGCTAATTTTCATGTAGAACCAGCTCGTGAAAATACGAGAGAAAGTAACAGAACAAATAAAAAGAGGACGTGCCTTGAAATTATACGTTGTAATTGAAACTCCAGTTGGAATTGAAATTAATTAAATCATCTCGATTAAATTCCCGACTGAAGCGTGTAACATTTGAGGAATCTTAAAAAAAAATCCCGGGGAAACTACGCCAAACGCAAATAAAACTTCGTACGATGTAGGAACATTAATTTCACGCGCAAATTAAAATTCTCCGATATTTCCAACGAACGAAAAGCGCGACGAGGTTCTATTTGAAATAATTATAAAAATTGATGTCCAAATGCGAGTAGAATTTGCTCTGAAAACATCGATTTCTCTCGTTAAATTAAAATTCAGCAACGTCACGTTTTTAACGAGCGAAAAATAAAAGCAAATCACGAAATTTTAATTATAAAATTAATAATAATAAATTAATAATAAAGGTAATAATTGTAAAAACAGAAGTCTGTGTCTACTGGAATATCTGTTAATGTAAAATAAACAATATTTATTGAAATGTAACATCCATTTTGATCAACTTTTTAATGGAGGAAAAGTAACAACAAGCAACGTTCAGCTTCCGTCTTTTGCATAAAAATCTACGGAATGATCAATCCATAAAATAGAACGAAAGTAGAAAAATCGGGAAGAGGAATACAGCCTGTTTCTTTCAACGAAGTCGCGAAATAATTAACTTGAGTGTTCTAGACTTTCCATTGACAGTCGTGCGTGAAGGAAAAGAAGAGAACGTTCGGTTTTGAACCATAACTGAGTCAGGAGAAACGATTTCACGCTCGACGTGAGAGGATTAGAGAGAATTAGAAAAGAGTTTGTCGATTACGAGATGATCGTTGACCGGAAAAACGTACGCACGTTGTCGCTTTTACCTTTTCTCCTATGTTTTCTCCCCGTGAGAAGGAAAAAATAAAGAAATGCGTCTTCGAAGCTGTCGAATTGGTTAATTTCGTTTTTCTTGCAACTTCCATTCAGCAAAAAAAAAAAAAAGAAAAAAATTTTAAGAGAAAAAATAAAAATTGTAAAATTAAAATTATATTGACTAAACCTAAGTTTTTAAAACTATATGTATCGTAGATTTTAACAATATCTGTTGGAGTATAACATCCATTTTTGATCATACAGATCGAAGAAGAATAGCAAATTCAAAAAGTTAGAACGAAGAATTTATTTTCAAATTTGTAGAAAATTAATTTAATTCAAATGAAATCGCTAATAAGCCAAATTCGTGATTTGGTAGCTTGAAAATTTGGTGAAATTGATATAGTTTGTCCGAAGAATCTATCTTGCACAATTTGACTGAAAAATTTAAAATATTCAATTTGAAAATTTTATTATGCTGAAGTTACATTTAGTGAAAAATTTAACTAGGAAACTTAAAACATTGTTTCAAACGTTGCTCAAGTATGTAAAACGTTCAATTTAAACGGTCCCGCTAAAAACTCTACGCGTCTCTTGGAACTTTGCACATCTCGTTTGAAAGTCTTGCTTAAATATTTATAATTTGAAAACTCAATTTTGTCAAATGAAATTTCTATTGTCCCGGAATTTCATTGTATTTGTTTGGCAAAGAGAGAATACCAAACCGCGATAATTTGCCAGGAAGCTTACGTGTACTCGTGTTCGCGAAACTTTGCTCGTTTACGCGACAGGGACGATGCAAGGGATAGAAGAGAAGAGGAAGAGACGAGAGAAAGTTCCTTTAGAGAAGCTGAAAATTCTTTGAACTTCTTCGCGCAGAAAACCTCCCGAGACTTTAGAGAGAAGTGTCGCGATGCCTGCGAAAGAATGCAACCCCCATGCACGTTTCAGCTCTCTAATTAATGAAATTATTACTCTTCCGGGAAGAGACGAGTTCTTTTCTCGAAGAAACGTTTAGACGGACGAGGCTGCTCCCTCGTTGCCTCTTCCCCCCGTGGAATGTAATCTTCAACGAAATTTTCGTCGGAAACAACTGAAAACAATTAAACGTAATTAAAGATAATCATGGAACACGAAGAAAATCTTGAGAACGACGAAGCACGGGAACAGTACTTAATCTAATACAAATCTTTCTTGTACTGTATGAATTTTTATTCGAATATATGGATGTAGTATTATTCGAATTTTAATTAATTAAAACCTATAAATACGTCCAATTTTTCGTGATGATAATATTAGAAAATATTCTGCTGGCTGTCTAAGAATTCCTAAACCGCCCCCGTTGGCGGCGGTTCAAGGTTTCGCAGGAATACCAGCCCCCATTGGCTTGAGTTCAATATCACCCGGTGAATTGAATTAGAGTACGGAATCGAAATAACATTCCATTTAAAACGCATTGCTCTTAAACACTTTGTACTAATTTTACGAAAACACGGTTTAAATACTTTAGTTTCCGATTAAATTCCAAAAGTTTTTGATTAAAATCTAAGTGATTAGGTGAAAGGTATTCCATTCAAGTAAATAAAATGTTAATGCAATAGTGAAACATTAGAATAATACACTGAGCTAATTGAATTACATACTATATTAAATACAGTTATTTAATTATAAATTGTGCTATAACACCATCTTGCTTTTCATAATTAAAATGTCTAGCAATTTTTTATTATTCTTTTTTGTATTTTCTTTGTATTTTTCTGCCTTTTGCTATTTTAATCTATATCATACAGATTGTTGCAAAGTAATAATTTTAAACTGAATGAAGGTGATGAAACTTCGTATTGCTTTAATTTACTAGGTAATACACAGATAGTTATTTCATTTGATATTTATAATACATAGTTTGAAATGATATCTCAACTATGTTTAAAAAGGTATCTATTCAAAATTATTGTCCTGTATTGTCCTAAAACATCTCTACTCAGGATTATTATCTACTTTCTCAATAGTCTCCAACAGTCTCCTCCAGAAATCTCGTAATATCATCATCCCTGAACTTGGTACATTTTTATTGAGTTCAATCTTTCACTACGTTGAGAATTTCTTAGTAGAATACGAAGGATGAACCAAAACATCTCAAATCATTCAAATTCTTCATGCAGTTCTAATACATTATTTGTTACTCAAACCAACTAACGTACGACATGTTACACGCATTCGATGCACTGTTGAATTTTTAAATCTTTCGCCAAGACACTTCGTAAAAATTCATAGTCTGTTCAGAAGTTGCTGCAATTAGCCGCCCTCTCCGGTAACTCCAGCGAATTAACATCTCGAGACAGAAACGACCATAAAGAAAAAGGAGGTGAGGAGGCTGTGTATGACTTGAAAGAACGAACGAAGAACCGTTCCTTGCTGGTGTTCCTTTGAGACCCGAAGCTCCGCCACTCGGGAATCCTCGCCTTTGAGGCACGGTTCCTCGAGATGGCAGCCGCACCATCCCTTAAACACTTAAACATCTCCAGACGCAAGAACGCATCCCCCCGTTGCAGGCACGATGCACTGGGCCGCTCGTTAATACGTAAAAATCCCTTTTTACCCTTACGAGGCCGTCGCTGGACCACGTGTTGAGAACCTCCCCAGTCGTCATGGCAACCCCCGTCCGATCTCGCAGACGACGAACACGCCGCGTTCCTCGTACTCGAATCAGGAACGTAACTTCCGCGTCGCTGGCCCTTTGTTACTCTCAGATCGACTGTTCTAGCAATTCGTACGTGTCCTTTAACCTCTTACGCTAGAACGACGTGCCACGCACGTCGAGAACATTTTGCCGCAAAATTCCAACATTTTCTCAGTTTTAAGTCAGATTTAAGTATAACCCGTGCAAAACAAATAATAAATTCATTGCTTCTCAGTAATTTCCATCCAGTGATGTCATATCACACTGACGAGTTCGAAAAGAGAGCGACGAATTATTGTATACGGTTTGGTCACTCGTTATGGTCCGCAATCAGTTGCCAGCGCAAGTGGTTAAGGGCTCTGTCGTTGTGGTGAGAAATGTCTCAGTTTTGACTTTTCTTCTCTGTTTCTCTCTTTGTCCAAGGAACTGTTTCTGTTTGGGGTACTTCCCTTCGAGGTTTCTCTTCGGGGTGGTAAATGGTTTCTGTAGGATTTGTTTGAGATCAGGAGGTGAAAGAGAATGGGATTAGATTTTCTTCTTTCTTGTTTAGGTAGTCTCAAATTTAGAAAAGAATAGAATTTGAAATGGAATTTTAACTACTGGGGGAGGGGGGGAGGGGGTGAAAAAAAGATCGTAGAGAAGAATCTTGGAGTTAGATTTTTTTAAGATTACTTCAGAGTTTGGACGGAAGAACTGAATGGAATTTTAACTGCTGGAAGTATAAAAAATTGCATCGAAGAGAAACGTAGTTTCAATGAGAAATTAAGAAACAATCATATTGATCACACTGCTAGTTTTTATGTTAAGACTGCAAAGGGTGAAAATTTGAAAAAATTTGAGCATAAGGTACGGTATGGGAAGGCTAGACTATAAAAAAGCATTATTCAAGCTTTCAAAATCCTTTCGTTGCAAATACGAAGATTGAAGTTTAGATAAAAATTATTAATCAAAGTTCGAAGTTTCAAATCTCGCTACATATACGTATAAATTCTAAACAATAATTGTCGTCAATAATAATTCAACACAGGTATGTAATGACAGAAGAAATGTGTGTATTAATTTTCTATACACTTTCAGATCAGTTCTTTTAAATTTAATCAGCGTAACATCACGTCTCATTTTACAATGCCAATAAAATTTCAAAATACTCTTCACACGAGACACACGTAATGCAAATCTCGTCACGAGTGCCTCGAAAATACTCGAAATCGATTTCCCAATTAAATCACGCGAGCGGGAAACCTCGGGAAACTTTCGTGTCCGCCGATCGACCAGGTTTTTCGGCGCATGTTTCCCGTCTAATTAAATCGATACACCTGCGCGTGTCGGAGGCTGGGACGAGGCGCCGCGTGCGACTGAAAACTCTTCGAGCAGTCAATTAATCCATGGCGCGAAATTAATCAATGGCGTCCGGCAGGTATCACCGCGGCGGGGAAAAAATCGATATGTCGCGACGGATAAATCGTCCCTCGATGCTCGTCCAAGGAAAAAACAGAACGGGAGAAAAAAAAAATTTAAAAAAAAAGAAACAAGGGGCGGATGTGTCAACGTTTCCTCGACGAAGATTTATGCGACGAAGAATCGGCTTTTAATTGCCGGACCGTGGACAGATGGCGACTAGGTTTCACGAAATCGGGGAATGATGGATGAATTTTTGGAATTAGGGTGGCAATTAGTCTGGCCTAAGTATGAAGAGAAGGCCTGTTTGTCGTGATAATTAACTTTGCAGAGCTTTAATGTGAGGACACCTTAAAAGTGTAGAAAATAGACAGCTGTATCATTTTGTTTTAATATTATTTATTAGCTACCGTAAATTTGTAGATTTAGATATCTCTGTAATTAAATATTTGTGATTATTACTTAAACATTCACGGCTGGGTAAAATATATTTTCTTCGTAACTTGTAACGTGTCAGATTTTATTGATTTATGCAGGATCTGCTCTGTATTTTATCAATGAATATTTTTTACGACAGATCTAATTCTTAAACATATTTATGATCCAAATATTTATACAAATAATAAATACATACATTGTTCGTCGGATTGAGAACGTTATATGAATATTCAATAAATATTACGCACATTTCGTATTTGTCCAAATCCAATCAATATTTGCTTACAGCTAAGAATTAATAAAGAAAAAAATTATTTTAAATGTAGCTTTCGAACCAGTCCAAAGTTCATCAATATAATTAACATCTTCGAAAGAAGTAGTATTTCTAATCTAACAATTCCAAAGTAACACGGTCCCGTTCGACCTGTTACGGAACTTTTTAAAAAGAATGTTAGAATCATCTTATATAATTAAGACCGCCAGAGAAGCAATTGAAGCTTCGAATCTGAATCGACACCGAGACAGAGTAATTATCGTGCACTGGTAATCACCAAGAGCCCGTTTCATTTCGTTACATCGGACTCTCGCTAATCATTTATTTCTTGTATCATCATTCGTACAAGGTTCTTTCTGCTCATGCATCGATAGACTCGCCATTTGTTTACTCGAATTTACCGCGTCATCGATTACGATTACTGTCACGTTTTTAATAATTTTGTAATAAATAATATGTGTGCCAAAAGAAAACGAGAAAGAATGTAGATTTCATATTGAATATAACGACAACTGTCGCGTGTGTTACAGTCATTTATCTTTGGTTTCAAAACAAGATTTTAAGTTTTAATTGTACTGTGACAGAAAATATTTAATATATAGAAATATTAATTTTCTTGTGGTATCTCTACCTAGATTTCATAAAAATATATACATACTACTTTCATTTATTCTTCTTATTGTAGTTATAATTAAACTGCAGATTTTCGTGTAAATTCATAGTTCATAGTAATTTATTACACTCAGTTCGAAACGCCATGTCCTCGCACGCCATGTTAACCTCTTACGCTGGAATGGACGTGCCACGCACATCTAGAATTTTTTCTCAGTTTCAAGTATATTTAAATGTAAACCCAGACAAAACAAATGATAAGTTTATTACTTCTTGATCATTTCTATCCAGTGATATCATATACGTTCGGTCACTCGTTATGGCCCGCGAACCAGTCGCCAGCGCAAGGGGTTAAAATTTTACAATTGACTAATATTTTAGTTGGACTAAAAAAAAAAAAAACAAACAAAGTGACAAAATGAGATCAAAACAACTTTGGATATTTTATACTGTTTTTCTACGTCATATCCATTCGATATATTTTAAATCACACGTACATACGTAAATGTACAAAGATCCGCAGTTCGCTTACGAACAAGTGTACGTATCATGTCAATGTTCCACCTCTTCAATTCGTACCTGTAAACGAAACCTGTGTTTCTGGCTCGATCGAAACACAAACGAAAATTTCTTCAACCCCTCTGTAGTGATTCGTGTACGGTCCTGAGAGAGAGAGAGAGAGAGAGAGAGAGAGACATGTCGTGGCACAAACGCGGCAGTTTGGGGTAGACAAAGTCCGAGACAGGCTGTCCGACTGTCAAACGTAGAGGAACAATGGAGTGCTGGACGTATAGGGGGTGGTAGCCTGGCGACTTTGCATACGTCAACGCCCCTTCATCGGATATTCAGCCCGGCAACTACGACAAACTTTGCTCGAAATAATACCGTTTGTGAAGCGTGCCGCTCGCGACTAAATGGTACGCGTAACCGCGGCAATTATTTTCTCTAGAGCTATTCGCTAGAAATAGAATTCTGCTATGTAAAGTCGTATGTCACGACATGAGAAAATAAACCCCCTTCCGCTCGTGAGAATTCCTCTTTCGCCGTTGGTCATGATGATTCTTTAAATGTAATTGTTACAGCGACGATACGCTTGTTCTAAAGAAATTTTATCGCGACTAAACGATTATTAATTAAAGATTATGTCACATGATGTGTCATATCAGCTTCTTTGGAGAAAAATCAAATGTGCAAAGAATGTTGATACGTAAAATCAAAATAATATAATAATATAGTAAATTAATACTGAAATAATATAATAATATAATAAATTAATAATAAAATAGTGACTGACGATTTTCCATTAAAAATGACAATTGGCAACAAAGTAAAATTTCACACATTTGTCAACCTGAAATTTTACGAAGTAAATTCCAAGTAAAAGTAAATCTCAACGCTTCGATTATTTCAATAAAATAAGTGCTCAGTTTTAATAAACAGCATAGTGAAACAAAATTCGCTGGTAGGAGGGTCCCTGCTTTCCGCTGGCAATTACAGTCGTGCATCCGCGCACGAAGACACTAATGATAGCTCTAGGTACTCGAAGCTTCTCGGGAACCGCATAAATACTTGCAGGACGCATAAAAACCAGCGTCGTTAATCTAGCGCCTAGCGTTTCCGCGTAACGCGCCACTTACTCTCTAGATTCTGACGCACGGTGACTACTACGTGGCGCAATTAGCTCGCGATACGCAACGCGATACGCGTTCCCGTTCGCCAAAGAACGCGCGTGCACACTGGTTTCTTTGTCCGAGCCAGCCTGGCCTCGGCCGACGAACCAGGTGATAAACAAATTGATGAAACAACGACGAGAGTGAAAGCGAGGGAGAGAATAAATTGGAGAAAAATTGGCGAACGTCGAGGAAAAATGCAGAAGGAAAGATCGAAAGGATGATGTGTGAGACGATGACCTCGATTGACGAAGCTCATCGAGAGATGCAAGAAAAAAATTCACGAACGCAAACATAAAAGAAAGAGACGCGGTTTTACGGATCGAAGGACCTGTGTAAATAAAGAGCCAGGTGATCTGAAAGAAAATCGAAAAAGGAATCGATAAACAGTGTCAGAGAGGAGGAACGAATAGAAAAATTCAGAATTGAAAAGATCGTGAGACGATGAGAATCCAGTTGATTTCTACTAAGCATCTGATAAATTTAAAAAAAGAGAGAGAGAGAGAGAGAGAAATGAGTGTAGATAGTTGGAAGGATGTCAAATAAATCAGTGAAACTGTAGAAGAGAAAGAACGAATAGAAGAATGGGGAAGAAAAATTGCGAAAGGCACTGACAAAGAGTGGAAAAAGAATTGAAAGTGTTGTGGTAGGATAAGGGTTGAACGTGCCCGTAAGATAGGTCATTAGGGAACTTTTCGGACTCTAATGAGATCATTAATTAAGAGCCGGAGTACCGTCGCCTCGATGGGCATCGATTCGCTTTACACGAGTGCGGATTATCGGTATAATTAGCGGATAGCAGTGGCTTCGTTAAGGCGACGTTAATTTCAAGACGCGACGACGTCTCGTGGACGCTTGTTAAGCTCGACGAACGTCGAGACGATGCACGGCGCGATTGAGAGTTTGTTGGATGGCTGGCAATGATTTTTTTCAAAAAGGTTTTGGAAAATCTGTATTGTCCCGAGGCTGTTGTCAGAAAGATCGAAAATTTTGTTCTTTAAACGTTGTAAACATTTTGTATATCTTGTATATCTACCCATTGCTCGTTGCTCGAAATTCATTCGATCTATTCAACCCTAATTTCCATATCGCTATTCCAATCTTCGTAATAATCGAAATTCGTTGAAAAAATCCGTCTAATTTCAACTTTCAAGTCATTAACTTTATCGTAACTTTTTCTTTACCTCGATCTCGTCAAAAAAAAAAAATCCTTAGTAATCCTTAGTACGCAACGAAACTTCAAAAATGCTGCTTCTCTGTTCCAATGACAAGCCAGTTAACTTCAATCCTCCAGTCCTCTCCGCTTCAACTGTCATCAGATTCACGAAGAGAGGATGTACTTAAAAAACATTTTAATCCTTGGCGTCCTAAAACTCTAGTTCTCTATTTCAATGACTGATCCCCAGAGGAATTCCAAGATCAATTAGGCCAGTTCTCGTCACACACAAATACACACACAGAGAGAGAGAGAGGTGAAACCAGCTCGACGGAAATTACGCCGGCGTACAAGTCTGTTTACAAAGCATGTATTGTCCTCTCGGAGTGGAGGCGCCCCAACACGCGCAGAAGGATTTACTTGCGAGTTTCTAAGCGATTACCTGCAGCAGAGCAATGGCGCGGGTAACGAGGACACTGTGCGATCCGTGCACCATCGTTTCACGATACAGAATTACACGGTTCCAGGCCACTTTTGCGCTTGCTTCCATTTCCTCCCTCGTGGTGTTGCTCCCGAGATTTTCAACCATTCTCCTTTTACCCCTTGCGCTGACAACTCGGTTCGCGGACCATAACAAGTGACCAAACCGTATATACAATAATTCGTCGCTTTCTTTTTCTGTCGGACTCGTCGATATGATATCACTGGATAGAAATTATTGAGAAGTAATAAATTATTTATTTTGTCTGGATTACACTTAAATATACTTGAAGCTGGGAAAATATTGCAATTTTGGGATAAAAAGATTCTCGACGTTTTTAGGGAGGAACGAGAAATAGGAACTTATACTACTAGGTACTGCTAGATAAACGAAATATTTATTTATCAGGGTTTAGATTTATTTTTTCAATAAATGGAGGATATTGAAATTGGGCTGCTCACACTTCTAAACAACGATAATTATTTTTAGGGAAATTTAAAAAATGGTAGTACGATTAAATTAGAAATTAGTAGTGAAAATGTGATAAATTTGTAATATGGATCTTATATACATAAAATAATAATTCTATAAATAATCTATGTAAAATACTGAAGTAAATCACAAATCGTGAAACAATTTACAAAAGTAACGTATGAATCATTCATAAAACAACTGAGAATTACAGAAAGTTTTTTAAATTTACCATCACCCGTGACATTTTCTTAATACGAATGAACCTACGAAAGTAAATCATTCGTTTCTTGAGAATTGATTCTACGTTTGTGTTAATTAAACTAATACAACAAATTCAACTAATAAAAAGTGACATCGATCAGTTTGGTTTCTGAAAGGATCGTTCGTGAAAGGTGACATTTCGAAAGGCCGAAGAAAAATTTATTAAATTCCTCGCACTATACGCTATACGCTCGCTTGATGCAATTGGATAGGAATGTAACCAACCTGTCACGTCTATTTACGTCGTCCCGCGATATCTCGAAAGATTTACAAAAGTAACAGCTCGTATAGCGCTTTTTCCACGTTGTAAAAATACTATTCTCTTGATTGGATCCCGCGAGATCGAAACGAATCCGCGAGATGCGATCCGTGGAATTTGAACGAACTGAAACTTGTTAATTACAGCGATAGAACGACGTAGGCAAGACGCGAGGAATGCTAATGATCTTTCTAACCGCGTGAAAGCGGCTGGAAATCGCGTTGCCTATTTGTCCAGGCGAATTCTAGCGGACGCCTGACAGAAGGAGGCTAATTAACGAAACGAGACTAAACGTAGACGGTCTGTTTTCTCTGTTCGCAGGAGCGATGTCTTCCTGGAACCGTATCTGCAGCAGCATGGAACCGTTCAGGTCGTCAGCTCGCCGAGCACGCCTCCGCCGAATCCGCTGCAGCATCATCAGCTTACGCAGCTACATCATGTACAGGTGAGTGAGAGATAATACTTTTTATTTATTTTAATTTATCTAAAAATTAAATTTTCTTGTAATTCATTTATCCTTAAATGAAGACTACGTTTTTATTTGAAATATTATTTTATAAAATTTTTATTTGTGATCAATTCTTATTTATAAATTTTCGTAACGACACATAAATGTAATTTAAGTATATCCTATTGTGGATTATCAAATTAAATAACAAATTTCCTTAAAGAAGATTAAAAGGCCGCCATATTACTTTATTTTAATGATTCAACATTCAATTATAAAAATTTTACTCTTAAATTAATGTAATAGGGTATCTAATCCTAGTTTATTATTCGATTTTAATATATCTTAATATAAAAGTTTATACTATGTATATTGATTTAAATTTCGCTTAAAATTGATAAATTGTAAATGTAACAATTATGTTTACTATAATAAAATTTATAAATTATTAACTTATAATATAAGTTTAACCGTTATTACCGGCACTTTAATTTATCATTATTAATTTTAGTTTTCCTATTTAATTTTCACTAAATTATATAGAATTTTTTATTAATTTGATTATACGTATATATTTATATTTAGTATAAATAAATTGTGTATAAAATATCAACTTAATTAATAATTTGATCATAATTATGTTAATTAAACCGAGATTGAAGCATAAAATTTCCATCCAATCATCAAAGTAAAAAAAAAAAAAAAAAGAAATTTTAATTTTACGAAAAATCCCTCAATTCTGTTTTGGATCTGTAAAATTTCTGAAAAGAAGATTGATTTTATCAGTGTCGTAATTTTCGAAGGAGATTATTACGTTGAATTAGCATTTCGTAACGAGATTTTGTCGACGGGACGATGTACAAAATGACGGAGGCATTGGCTGATCGGTAAATTGCAACGACTGCGGAATACTTTCGGCGGCCTGCAATTAAGGGATTCGCAATTAGCTGCGAGGGTGTTCGGCACGCGTCGCACGTCCTCGTTTAATCCGTTTAACCTGAAACGCCGTTGTGCGTCAGTCTGCATTTCAAATTAAATTACACTTGAAACTCCGGCACGCGGCGAACCCCTTTCGCGAGTTCTCCTCGAGCCCCCCCGCCGTGTCCTCGTTCCAACCCCCGCGGTGAAAAAAGAAACAGGGTTGCGCGAAAAATAAAATTGGGAGGTGATGGATGTTCGCGACGTGTCGGTTTCGGAAACGCCTTGTCGAATTGTTTCTCGCTACCCTTTTTCTATTTTATTGTTAATTTCGAAACGTAGTCTGATTGAAGCTCTGACGAGTGGTAAAATTTAATTTGATGTTCGTGATGCTTTGAATTGAAGCGTGAATATTTTGTTATTCTTGTCGTCGAATCTTTTATCATTAAATTTGTTAAATTTTAATTTGAAATTTTATTAACTTTGTTCTTTTTTTTTTTTTTTTTTTTTTTTTTTAGTTAGTAGAATGATACAATGAAAGGTGCAATTTTCTCTGTATGCAGTTTTTTGAAGTAGCAAGTTATTCTGTAAATGTAATAATTTCGCGTTTTAGATAGAGTTATTGACAGAATAATATGATAGAAAACAAGAAATTTTTCTCCGAACGTAAATATAAAAATATGTAAACAAAAGTGAGTATGCTTAAATTGATTTCGTTTGAGAAATTATTCTTAAACGAAACATGTATCGGCAGAATCGTGAATCACTAGTAACGAAGGCAATTCTGAAGTATTATAGCGTTGGACCCTTTTCGCAAACGAAGCCAACTGGAGCAAGACCTTCGCACTCAAATATAAAAGCCTCTTGTTGGAAAATTGTAGCAGAAATACTCGGTTAAATTACTGTCGTTTCAACGAAGTTGCGAAACCTGCTTCTGTACCAATTTTTCTGATTACAGCAATAAGTAAAGTAATCAATTTCTGCAAATATTAGTAAACACGAAATGTGAAATTTTTTAATTCCTGCACATTTTCAGTATTGCATTTAGAGTCTTTCGAACCGAATACTTGTAATAATTCACAATATTTTAATTTACACTTAAAATATTAGTTTTAACTATGTACATAAATGTTCTCGTAACTTATTAACTTAGAAAATAAATATAAATACATTTAATCGATATAAAATATATAATAGTTACAGTAGCTTTCAAAATTATTTCAACATTTTTGTGAGTATATTATACGTGTCACAAGAAATTTTTTTGAAATTTCATTAGCACTACAGTGAATAGGCTTTTGTGCATTTTTATATTAATTCCTCAGATAAAAAATATAAATTTGAATCAAAATCCAAAAATATAACATACAGAAGTTACAATATTATAATAATGAGAAATTTATGTTAATTTCAGTAAGAACAGCGATCTTAATAAATATTATTGATGTCGATTCGTGAAGCAATAAATATTTCGTTTCTCATCTCACTAAGAATAAGAAAGTTACGAAAATTCCATCAGACCCAGCTCCAAAGGTATACATTTAATTCCCAATTCAAATATAATGTCGTCTCGCTGAAAAGACGCTTTGATCGATGCTGACCGATCGAATTCGATCCTTACAATCCTCGAACTTATCTTTCCAACATTTCCCAACAATTCGTCAAACGTCCAATTCGCGTCAGTGGAAACGAGACTGACTACGCTTTGGGTTCGCGACCCTTTTGCACTTTTTGCGGGGTATTTAGAGGGATCGTGGGATTATACGAGGCGATAGAGTTGCGTCAGAGGTGGGAGAAGTTTAATCGACGCCCGCCTTGATTTATTATGACACGAGCTGGCGTGATTGCGATCGTTTAACATTCGAGTATCGTTTAGTGATTATTTATGAGTTGCAATATGGGGTGCGCGTATCCCGATTCAGATCATTAGGAAACTGAAATTCATGGAGCTACTTTTTTTAGGTCTTTTAACCCGTCAACTGATCAATTTGTAAGTTATCTTTTGATTCGAGAATTCTTTAGTTGGGAAATTAAAAATTAATCGAGGAGATTTTTATAGATACGATGTATCTGTTGTACGAAATATTCTAAAACTTCAGTGTACGATGTATTAGTCTAACGATAATAGTAAAATTATATTAATATAATTGTGAATAATAATTATTCGTAATACAGTGATACTTTTTGTTATATTAAGTATAGTATTAAACATTTACGTGTCGATATTAGTTGATATTCGTCTATTACAATTGCATAGATTTTCTTTCGGTTTGTTAAACGAAAGTTATCAAGAGTTGATTAATACGTTTAAATACAATCAGATATAAATATTGCACGTGAAGACGAGAGCAATATCAAGAAGAAATACATACTCGTACGAAAGGATTCTTTTCTGAGGGTGTAAAAGCTCGAAGATTATGTAAAAATGAACATCGACAAGCAAGGAAACTCCACATTTATTCCCAAGATAATATTGCGAAAGCAATGAACAATATCTTTCTTTCATTCTTCCAACAAATTTTCTAATTATACACCGCGAGATCGTTCTCGCAAATTATATAATGTTTCTTCCGACTCTTGCTTATTTAACCACTTGCGCTGGCAACTGATTGCGGACCATAACGAGTGACCAAACCGTATACAATAATTCGTCGCTTTCTTTTCGAACTCGTCAGTGTGAAATGACATCACTGGATGGAAATTATTGAGAAGTAATAAATTTATTATTTTGCCTATTTTGTTTTACTTGAATATATTTAAAACTGAGAAAACATTACAACTTTGGGACCAAAAAGTTCTCTACGTGCGTGGCACGCCATTCCAGCGCAAGAGGTTAAATGATCATGAATCTGTGTGTAATATCAACTGTCTGTACATACAAATGGTTCATAAACCATGCGCGGTATAATTTCCCGAACGTCTGACCAACGGCATTTCACCCCATTAATTCCGCTTCATTGCTTAATCTCGATCCCCCACGGTTCCTTTCGACCGTGATAAAACCTTGCGCCGACCAATTCCAACACGAAAACGAAGAACAAGAGTGGACAAAGTCACGATCCGGCTGGCGAGCGGCGCGACGCCGCGAATATGGAAATCTCTGGCCCTTAAGCCGCAATTCCGAGGGTCTAAATCCTACCTGATCGTCATACAATACACTTTAATGCGGCATTATACCGTCGCCACGCGGCACGAGAGGAACGAACGAGTTCATCGGTTATCTCAATTTGCAGCCCGGTGCTCGGTCCAACGTTTATTTGTTCACCGCTGCTTCATTATTCCTCCAATTTTTCTCTGATTCTTTTTTCTTTCGTTAGGCACACACTTCTTTCTTTTGTCCTTTTTGAAACAGTTCTGATAGTCAGGTGGTTTTAATGTTAGATCGTTGAATGAAAGAGTTAACCTCTTACGCTGATCCCAAAATGGCAATATTTTCTCACTTTTTTAAGTATATTTTAAGTATAACCCAGGCCAAACAAGTAATAAATTTATTACTTCTCAATAATTTCTGTCCAGTGATATCATATCACACTGACGAGTTCAAAACGAAAGGGACGAATTATTGTATGCGGTTTGGTCACTCGTTATGGTCCGCAATCAGTTGCCAGCGCAAGTGGTTTTATTTAGAGTTCGATCTCACTCGAATTCGCTTCAATGCGTTTAATTTTCTTTTACTATCTTTTACTCGGACTCTACAATTTCACAAAATAATATCATAATAAAGTATTACATTTCGACTAATTAGATTCGATATCTTTTTAATCGTCGTAGAACGATATCATAATTGTTGTAATTAAAATTGTTGATTAATACCAAAGTTGATAATTGAATACACATGTATAGACTAGATTCGTTACATTTTGGCCATTTTTTAGATCCGTGATTTAGATTCGATTGTAAAGCAATTATTATTATTAATAACAGTAAACGAAATCAGTAACAATTTATATTTTTAGTGTTACCCAGCAAACAAATATAACATCGTCGTGTGCATTTTCAGAATCTGCACAATTTTAATTGATAAATAAATCGATCACTACGAAATGTTCAAAATCTTTATTTCTCTTCAGATATATTTGACTGATCGTGTTAATTAATCGAAACGTTGTGTTTCAGAGCGAGGAGTCGCTGTCCTCCGGAGGGTCGGCCACATCCGGTGGATCCTCCAGTTCGACGCAAGATTCCGGCAGCGAGATCGCCTGTGACATCACCCTGATCGAGAGGCTTATACGCTCGCATCCGATCTGGTTCCTACCTGGCATCCAAAGAGCCGGTGCTTTCCACTTGTTGCAAGGCAAAGAAGAAGGGGTGAGTGCACTTAAACGAATCGATTAGGCGTAGGAAAATTGCAAGCTGGGCAAAGCCTACTTTCTTCCTCCCTTTGCATCTTCCTCCTCTTTTTCTCTCTTTTTGTCTTGTGTTGACCGAGCAGGAAGTAAGTTTCCCATGGAGGTACACTGGGAGGGAGGGGGGGGGGGAGGTTAAAAGCGTATCGTTGTGGAAAATTCTCGAGTACTCCTACACCGACCTCTTAAACTTCCCCATGCGAGAGAATTTCACTTATCGCTCTCTCGTTGGAAAGCTGTTTCCTTGATAAAAATGAAAAGTATCTCGTTATCGTGCCCAGTTTCTCCTGTTGAGTTTGCATTTGATCGATGAATCGTGGAGATTTTGTTGAAACTTTTGTTGATTTCTATGTTCCGCAAGGGAATTCGAGATAAATGAATATCGAAAGTTAAAATTTTTATGAACAACATTCTGTTCCTGTTTTACTATACTTTGTATGTATATTATGTATGTTATACATAATTATGTATATTATATGGAAAACCTCTATATGAAGTAAACGTAGGAAATTCATGTTCAAAAATTCAAGTTCAAATTGAGAAAACCTCAGACCTCAAATTCAAATTTAAGATTTAGCTTCAAATTGGAAAGTTCATACTGAAATTCAAACTTGGGAAAATTACTTGGGGAGATTTAGACTTAGATTTAAAAATCCTTGTTGAGATACAAATGTTCGAATTTAAATTTAAATTTAATCCTAAATTTCATTTCTACAATGGAAATAAATTATTAAATTCAATATTAATTCGATGAAATTAAATAGAAACATAATAGAAGATTAATAAAAACTAAGCCTGACTAAAGACTGATAATCTAAATCCGTTCTCCATTCAGAAATGGTTCTAACAATACAACGATCGAACGTAAAAAGTTCATGAGCAAGCTTCTAAAGAGACCCAACAATTTAATCTTAATATTGAGTTTAATCTTCTTTCTTCTTCGACCCCCTCTGGTCCAATATTTCCAAGTCTGCGCGCCCACCGTGCGTTCATCCCGTCCCATAACGAATTTACATTTACAGCCAAGTGAATTTACAACTCGTGTCATTGCTGATAGATTTATGCGCCAAGAACTAACCGGGGAAACAATTGCACGCGCGAACACAACGAAAACGAAAGGAACTATTCAAGTAGCCACGGGAACGGGAGAGTTAAATCAAGCAAACGACGAAACAAAGAGTATGAAATATCACGAGCGAGCGATTGTTTGACCAGCATTTTTCACCAGGGAGGGGGAAACTACCCCATTGGCCCCGCAGGCTTTTCCAACGCTTTGATCGGCGGCTGATTCCGCGAATATTCTCCGTCGTCGTGTATTGTTTCTCGCCGGTGAGAATGAATGGCCGTCCTAGGATCTGTTTTATTTGCCAGGGGAATTTATTCCGGAGTATTTTCTCGCTTTAACGTTGCTCGGGGACGTTGATGATCTATAACGCTTAATAACAGCTCTTCATTTTTTTCTTTTTTCTCTCTCCTTTGGAAGATATTTGATAATGGAAAAAGCTCTGCGGAGAAAGATCGAGGGAATTTAAATTAAGGTATGCGCAACTTGGACCGCTTTGTGCAGAGAAAGGTGATTTATGCGAGAATTTGGAATATTTTCGATGGGGGCCGATTCACTATTAATTCTTTTTAATACCGGCGCCAAGTTGTTTCTCTTTGAGGTTTTTAATTCGTTCTTTTTTAATTCAAGCTTAGGTTAAATTGGAGTTAGGTTTTATTAAAAAGTAATTAATTCCTATGTTCTTTTTTCATCAGCGCGTCTACCTTGTGCGAGGATGATCTAAACTGTTGGACGTGTTCTTTATATTAATTTTTTTCTTTTTTTCTAATATTTCCGACGACTTTTTTGCTGAGGCTCCTTCCAAATTCTTTGACTACGCAGCATGTTTTTCTTATTCTTCTACCAAACTCCTCCAATAATTTGTCAAGTGGATTCAAACATGACGATCGCAAAGGCTGTATCACAATTTCCTTGTTGTGTATTTTCAATCGCTAATTTTACTATAACTTATATTAAAACATAATACGCGCATTGTCATTAAATTTTCAATCTTCACTAAACCATAGTATCGTATTTAACCCTCTGTCGCTGGACGTTCCAGCTGCAAAAGGTTTGCTCAATTTTCGAATTCTCGATTTCATTTAATTTCATTGCGAATCTCTCAGAAAAAGTATAACATACAAAACAAAATTGAACAATTTAAATCTTTTTAATGGAGCAATAAGATACCACTTAAGGTATGAAATGTTTGCTCGAATCTTAGTGTTACAAAGAGTTAAAATTCGCTGCTCGAATAAACGTCGTAACTAGTTCAGGAGGTCACTAAACACAAGCGTGTTTCTATTCATCCTATTCGTCTGTTCGACCTAGCCCTGGTATAATCTAATATACAACGCTCGAAAAGATCAGCCACTTGGTCACGCGAATCGTGACAAGTGCTTGTCCCTCGCTAACGAACGCTCAAATCGACCAAAAAGAAATAGAAAAAGAGAAGAAGAGAATGAGCAGAACTCGTGGTAAAATCCTTCGCGAGAGCAAGCACGCTAACAATGCCACTTGTTATGCGCATTTTCTGGCAGGCCACGGGTTGGAACGTTGCCAGGGGAGCTTAGGCGGTCGTATTTCGTCGGAGCAACGTCTGCCGTTTGCATTTACCGCATATTAAGCCGCCGGCTGCAACGGCGTTCGTTGCCAAACGGTTCGCAGACACTTTGGCCGCGGCTGATCTGGCGAGGTGTCCTTGTTACGTCGTAAAGAACTTGCTAATTACACCCCCGCGTGTGTTTTGTTGCACGAACGAACCGGCGAATTGGTATTCGAGTAGGTGAGGATGATGGGAACGGCGATTTAGTGGTCCGATAATTTGGAGAATGTGAGATTAACCGCATGCGCTGGCAACCGATTGCGGACCATAACGAGGGACCGAACCGTATACGTATAATTCGTCGCTTTCATCTTGAACTCGTCGGTATGGCATCACTGGATAGAAATTATTGAGAAGTAATAAATTTATTATTTGCTTTGCCAATTCTGTTTCACTTAAAAGCTGAGAAAGTATTACAATTTTGGAACAAAAAATTCTCGACTCTGCGTGGCAAGCGATTAAGAGATGAGATTTGAATAAATGTGAATTGTTACGACAAATATACATCGATGTTAGTTTTGAGAAATCTAATACGAAATTTGAAGTGTTTTATTGTACAACCACGTATAAAATATGAAAGATACAGCGTTAATCTAGTATTCTTACCAACGTCTCTATATTTTTGTAGTCTATTAAATATTTACATATTTAATGGCAACGTTGAACAAAACAACATGTTGGAGTAACATCGTTTGCGTGTACACGTAACGTCGACACAGTTTTTTATCAGAGGCCTCAGCCAGCTGGACCACGGTCCTTCCGGTTGTGTTAGATAAGAACCGATCAAACTTCTCCATCTACACAATCCGCTTCACGACAAACAGCATTGTTTCCACGACTCTCTTGCCTGTTGGAGAACAATCGCGACGAGCCGTGTACGAATCTTATCTGATTCGCCAGGGAGAATGGAAGTCAGGGAAATCGGATGGAAAATCATGTCAATGCCTCGCCACAATGATTTCGAATTTGTTTAGGTGTTGTAACAATTTTGGAATTTTTATCTATTCGGGTAGATAATTTTATTTCATTGAAATAATGATAGATTCTTTTTAGGGAGTGTGTCATTGATTATTATTAGAATATGGAATTATTCTGTTCATACGTTAATTAGTAGAGACGTTGAAATAATTTAGTTTTCTAGATATTTTGTGGAATTTCAATTCTGGATCTTAATAAATAAAATAGAATTCTATTCTTGATGGAGAGTTTTGTAAATATTATTATTGATATTTGTTAGGATTCTTGACGATTTGTTTTATTATAATATTTTATTAGTTAGAGAGACATGGAAAGCAGTGATAATTTTAAGAATTTTGTAGAAAATTTTTATTTAGGGCAGGCATATATCACATTGAATTGAGGGACTCAATCCAAAAATTTCTAAATATTGATATTTATTAGAATTTTTGACAATTTTTCTATGGAATTAATATTATTAATTATAAAGACAGTAGAACCATTCGGTCAATTTTTTACATATTACTGAGATAAATTGTTAAATTGAGACTAGACTAGATCTACTTCTTATTTCTGCAACGAAGAGAAAAAAGAAAAAAGGAAAAATGTAAATTGAATTTTTATTTTACAAAGATCATCTCGTATTTCTTCTACAATTTAAACAACCTACATCAATCTCTTCGACCTCCATTTTCACAACGAAATTACCTCTTACCTTGGAAAGTGAACAGAGGTCCCTCACCCCGGTATCCACCGGGTAATAACTTTCAAATTATCTCGGAGACCGTGTCAAGACGTACCGAAAGGATCACTCGAGAACTGGGAGTTCGAGACTAAATAACAAGAAAAGAAGCAGCGAGGTCAAGATCCTCTTGGAATTGTATCGAGATGGAAACGAGGTTTCCATCCTCGGTGATAGAACCCCTGTATGGAAGCAGGGTCAAGCCTTTCGTATAAGTACAAGCCTTACTTACGCTCGAAAGAAACGAGATCGAGAATAAGATAGATAGCTCGTGGAAAAAAGAAATTAAGGTTCGGGTCAAGATGGAGTAATGACTCGTACGGTGATAAGGATCGCGACGAGGAAAACTCGAATCGAGACCGGGTCGAGGCGTCTCTCTTTCAACGTGGGATCGATTGGCTCTCCGGTGTGGTATGTGTGTGCTCCCTGTCGGAGAAAGTTCCGTGAACCGTTGAATTTAATTAATTTACCGCCTCGCTTTGAGCACGACGAACTTGTATCGAGAATATGAGAACTTCTTTCTGCGTCGACATTCTCTTTTGTCGCTGGTAATGTTATCTGATGGTTTCAGATATTGAATTAATTCCTTTCGGAGGACATTTTCTATCGGGGTCTGCGTTTTAGGAGGGATTTTTCTTTGTGGCCTATGTCGATGATAGAAGTACTTTTTAATGTTGTTACAAAGTATATACTTTGTAATTTATTTATTTATCGATGGACATTTTTGTGGAAGGAACTAAGAAACGAATCAAGAATGTTAGAGGCCTTTCTTAAATGAAGCTTTCGTAGGAAAAAATTTTTCTCTGTTCTGTAAAAATTGATTGACGATAAAAGTAAGTAGGTGTTTGGTTTCTACTAGTAATTTTCATTCTTCATCTGCTACTTGTACTTCAAAATAAACCAATCCATCAAAATAGTCACAGATTCACTAGAAAAGAAAGAGACATAAACAAGAGCAATGAACGAAAATTCCTTGTATTTTACAAATTTATTATATTATTTATAATATTATTCCTAAACAATTCTTTCGAGTTCGTAAACAAAAAATTATTTATCACAAGTCTTAAAAAAGAAAAAAAAAAAAGTAAATCGACAGTTTCCAATTCCACCAATTCTAAATCAACACAAACAATTGTAGAACTGAAATTTCTAAAAAAAAAGACAAAAGAGAGAACTCCAAAAATCAGATGACACTGAATAGCCAACCCCCTCCACCCCCTAACAACAATCTCTCCGCGAGAACCGCTCGGAATCAATGTTTCCATGTCGAGAAAGACATGGCTCCAGCATCCAGCCGCTATCTGGTAGTTTCCTCCTGCAGTCTAGCGGTATTTTTTTTCGCCGGATAGCGGGGGTTCGGCGCTCAACGGTATAATCAGCGGGGGTGGAACGGCAGCGAACGAGCCGTGCCATTGTGGCGGCATTGTTTTCCCGCTGGCTCATTGTTTTCTAGCTTTGTTAATCGTCCCCCGGCTACCCCCGCGGCCACCAGCGAATTGCACACGACCGAAAAACAATGCGGCTCGCAATTACTTCTCCATAGACGAGACACCACCCCCTCGCCTTCCCTCCCAACGGCGCGTTGAAACACGGATCGTGATTGCGCGAAACGATACGGAGGGGAGGGGAGGATCCCAGTTGAAATTATCACGACTGGCGTCGATACGCGGATGGATACGCGACAACTGTCGAGTGGATGAGTAACGTACACAGGGTGTTCCACTGAAGGGTGAATTATCTTTGCGCGAAAAAAAATAAATCGAAGATACAGAACGAGATTTTCTCGCTTGGGGCTTTATCGTCGAGCTGGAAAATTTATCTCGATGAAAGTTGAGAGGAGATTGAAAGAAGAATTCGAGGCTTTCGTCGAAAGTCGAAAATATTCAAGACCCGTCCTATTGTCAAGAAGTGAAACGTCTAATTTTCATTTCCCTTGGGAAGGAACGAAGAGAGGAGAACACCGACGCAAAGATTAAAACAAACTCTGCCTCTGTCAGGAGGTTTTTTGCTCAAAGAAAACGCTCAGATAGAGAGAGAAAGAGAGAGAGAGTGTGTGTGTGTCGAGGATAAAGAGAAGCTCTTCCTGTCTTTCTTCTCAACGAAGCTTTGTCTTCTTTTGCTCTCGACGTTCTATCGACGCTGGACGTTGGACTTCCGGCTGGAAATGCCGGGGAATTATGCAACACGTGCTTTATGGATCGCGGTTCTGCGCGGTGTCCCGCAAAATAACTAGAAACTGAGAGAATTAATAAAATTAACCACTTGTACGTCGAGAATTTTTTGTCCCCAATTGCAACATTTTCTCAGTTTTAAGTATACGTATTTAAACGTAACCTAGACAAAACGAATGATAAGTTTATTACCTCTTAATAATTTCTATCCAGTGATATCGTACCGACGAGTTCAAAAAAAGAAGAAAGCGACGAATTATTGTATATACGGTTCGGTCATTCGTTATGGTCCGCGAACCATATGCCAGCGCAAGAGTTTAATAATAAAGTAACCAAAAAAACAAAAATAATATATATCTACATATAGTAATTTGTAATAATTTCTAAATAAACTAAATAATTACATAATTTGACATAAAAAAAAGAGAAAAAAAAGAAAGAAATCACGCCAAATTTTTCTAATTTATCCAAATCGTCGAATGCACCTTGCACCTTTGTGATTTCCTCTTGGCATTTGCAGAACTTCGTGGTCCGGCAATCAAGCCAGAGCGACACGATGGCCCTATCTGTGCGGCTACCACCAGGAAAAGGGCCGTACATCGAGCACTACCTGATTCAAGCCAACAAGGGGAAGTTGAGCTTGGAGACCAGCGAGAACAGGTTCGACAACATCCCCTCGCTGATCGCCCACTATTCTCAGTGTTGGTGAGTGGCTTCTCTTCACGTTCGCCTTCCACTCGACCGGATACCATCTAGTTCTCGACTACCTCCGCTATCGCAACTTCCTTCCCCGCCATTTATTTGCCGCGAGTTCCTTCTTCATCTCCTGTGAATGTTGACTTAACCGAATTGTTTGATCTTCCGAAGAGAATTTTCTTTTAAATTCCGGCAGGTGGTTCTTCCATTTTTTTTCTTTTTTTTTTTAATGTTTTCTTTGTCATTGAAACTTTCGAAACGTGTATAGTCAGTTATATAAGCAATTACACTTATATATATATATATATTTTTTTTTTTATTGATGATCTACTCCGAAATATTAGGTTGATGTATGATGAAACGTCGCTTCTCATCAAAATTTATCAATTTTCAATTAGTAGCCGAATTAAGCAAGAAGAAATTCTGGTGTAATATATATTTTGTGTTAAAAAGATTTGTTATAAAAATATCGAAACTTGGTCATCACGAATGATCAGAACGATCCTGTGATTTTTTGGAATTTATATCTGGGATAAGTGTCCATTTAATTTAGATAATTTTTTAAGGCAACTCCCTTCTAAAAATTCTTGACTTCCCAAATTAATAGTTCCTATACTTTGAAATTTATTTGTTAGAAAAGTACATTGGATCGTGTAGAAATGATTACTTTGATTAAATGTATCAAAGCTATATTTGAAAAATGACAGTTCGTATATATCAACTTAATATATTATTTATGTCCATTACAAATTGTGGTGCGTTCCATTATTTATTCCTAGCCGACTGACATAAAATTCGCGAATTCGTTTAACACAGATGTTCATACACGCATTTGAATACACAGAATACACTTCAATTGTTACTAATGAATACGCTTAATTAAATTTGCCAGGATCTCAAAGCAGCATGAAACTCGTACCAACTGAGCCGTTAAACGCAATAAATCGGTCTAAAACACAGACAGATAAGTGTAATTTCACAACGATTACGTCCACTCGAAAGCTTCGGGATCGCTACCAGGCCCCCGGTTGTATTTTCTAAACGACCATAATCCAGCAATTAATTCAGCCTCGCGAATGCAAATTGGGCAATCAACGGTCTAATAACCGTTATTATACCCGCGGATCGCTCTCGAAACGTTATTCCCATCCTCTGATCACTGCGCCATATTTGAAGAGAAAATGAAACCAAAAAAAAAAAAAAAAAAAAAAAAGAAAAAATTAGGCAAGACTCGGTATTGATATAACCGCGTTAGTCGAATCGTATCGGAGAAACGGCAGGAGGCCAAACGACTGAAAGGCCAATGAATCATTAATCGAGATCGTTAAAAAGAAAAATCGTCGCGTCTCGCCGATTATCATGAAAATCGGGCTTCACATCAAGCTAGTAGCTGGCTTTCCAGAGCTGGCCATTAGCCTCCTAAATTATCTCCGAACACGATCCGACTGCGACTTTCACCTCGCTGGATCAGGTCTCGCCCGGGTTCGCATACACGAGGAATTCGATAAATTATGCAACGTTACCGATCGCCACCGACTCTATACGTACACTTGACGATGGCTAATCGTCGATATAATCCCCCTTTTCGATCCTGTTTAACAAACGTTTGAGCATGTGATTCTACATTAATTCTACGCTGTGGATTAATTCAGAAATTAATTGGCTTATAGAAATTTATTAATAGAAATATGAGAATGAAAATCAATTGTTACGGCAGAGGAATATTGATAAATTATAAAATGCTATGTTCGTTAATTAATAACATATATATTGATTGTATATTGATGAACTTGAGTACCCCAAAATCAATTAATTACAGTAGACTTTAATCTTCACATTGATAACAGATCAGAGAAAAGAAAATTTTTAATGTTTTTAGAGATGTTTGAACTTTACAATTTTCGAGAACAAATATCCTTACTTTCCTACTCCACGCTTTAAAACGAGATCAATTGGACTTTTTCTGTTATGAAGTTGCAACAATTTAAATTATCGACAATTTTTCATCATTATTGTTTCAGTCATGTTCCTCACTGTATGACTCTGTTGAAATTGAAAGAGTTGGAGTAAAAGAAGAAAGAAAGAATTGTCAATTAATGGGTCAACTAGAACGTATTTTCAAGTATCTCAATTATATCAAAGAGTTCTCCTTGGCATCATTGTGTGGTTAACGAATTGGTTATGCTACCGTCTCGATTAGCTTTGAACGAGTCCCTCGATCGGTAATTCCCTTTGATTTATCTGTTTCTCTTGGTTTGGAACAGTGATGAATTGCCAGTCCAATTGACACTGCCAAGGGCGATGCGCGAGGCCAAGAATAGGCAACAGCTCTCCTCCTTAGCTCTTCTGGGTCAGGAGTTCTGGAGATACCCGATGGCGAATCCTAAACCACCGGAGAGCAGCAGCAGCAACACGTCTAGCTTGAGCAGTTTCCGGGGTGGTAAGTGGTGAAAAAATATTTTTCATAGATTCTTTTATTCCATTTTTGAATTAAAGTGGAGTTTCAACCGTGTCAGTTTAATAAATAAATAGATAAACAAATGTTTCGAGTCCTTTCCTTAAATATTTGAAATTTGGCAGATAGACTCTTGTCGCTGATATGCAAGAAAACATATGAGTACATGTAAATAAAGTAATTAATCAAAGAAATGAATTAATGAAACAAACAAATGAAATAATTGTAGAAGTCAAGTGGTTAATCAAATTGTGGATATATTAAAAATTCGCAAAAATATTTCGTCGTTTTAAATGCAGTGAAGGAGAGGTCACAGCAGTTGGGTCGTCGATTTTAATGAAATTTGGTCTGTCGATTCTAAAGCAAATATATAATTCAAATGTATCCAAGCATTTGCGTCAATACTCATTATTTACAAAGATATTTAATGTTTTATTTTTCTATCCCTTCTATCCATGTATATACTATTCCTGTGAGAGTTACGAGTAGTACGCTGTAGCGAAGCTAATGGTGTAGTGGATTCATAACCGAATGTTTCAAGATTCGTAATCCCTCGTAGGGAGGAATATTTTTGTATCATTTTTACTTTCGTTTTCTTGTTTTTTTTATATAGAATACTGTTTTACATTTTTATAGTATCCCTAATTATTAATTTATTTAAAATATCAGAAAATTTCGATATAAAATACAACGTCGAACATAACAATTTTTATTGGCTAATATTTTGGAAAAGAACATTACAATGTTTAAGATGATAAGCGTCATAAAAGCATGAAAAGCATAAATATCCCTAGCAGTATGAACATTTTATAAATGCCATATTTTTATATAAGAAACACTTTACGTTCCTTACATCGTCTGTGTTGTTCGACATTGTGTTTTGCACTGAAATTGTCAATGATACTTTAAATAAATCAATAATTAGGGACATTATAAAAATGTAGAACATAGTATTGTACACAAAAAAAAACAGAAAAATAAAAGAAAAAAGAGAAAACATAGAGATAATACAAAAATATTCTCCTCCAAGGATTCGGAACCTAAAACATCCTGGTATGAACCCACTATACCACCAGATTCGTTACTGCGTTGCTTGCTATAACTTTAAGAAAAGAAGTATATGTTGCCGTGATAGAAGATTAAAACATTAAATATCTCTGTAAATAATGAGTATTGACGCAAATGCTTGGACATAGTTAAATTACATTTGCTTTAGAATCGATAGACCAAATTTCATTAAAATCGACGACCCAACTGCTGTGACCTCCCCTGTTCAGTTTATATTAATTGAAATTTTGAGTAGTGCCTGATTGAATGAATTTCTGTTGATTGAATCTGACCTATCTGACCATGACCTTCTATTATATGAAGAAAAAAATTATAGTCAAACAATGTGTCAGAATGAGTGGTCTCCTATTATATAAATTAATTATCCCCCAATGCTTATATAAGTGAAATTCTACTCTGTTCGTTCTCATTATATTGGTATTGTTTGTTCCAGGTAACAATAACTTGAATAACAACAATAACAATATTCATACACCGACGACAGAGAGTATCGTATTAAATCTGGCGCCCATCTCATCACACGATACTCGTGAGTAACAAATTGATTATCAAATTGAAAGCTTCTTCTAATAATAACCAGGCTGTGGATGTTTGTGCAATTTTATATTTTTATGAATATAATTAAAAAAATAAATCTGAATAAAAATTTACTCTATCTGTCAAATATCACAACAATAATTTGACGTTGACTATTTCACATATTTTTTTTACATACTACATGCTTTGGAACTTTAAACATCCGCAATCTGATAATAACCTTTCATTTATATCGCTATATTAAAAACAACTGCGACATTAGCATACGACAATAAAAAAACAAAATTTCACAGCTTGAAGGAAAATTAAATACCAGAACCAAGGAATATAACGATCTCATTTGCTGCCTATAATTCTTTTAATAGTAACCTCTCATTTTTCACCATATACAAAAACAATTACGATATCAATACAAAACAGTAAAAAGATTATTTTACAATACCACGTCGGATACATAGCCACAACTAAACACCAAAACCAAGATATATCACAATCTTAATCACGTACGATCCTCCAACAGCCATAATTTTCCTTCCCCCTTGCCGGATATGTAGCAACT
This sequence comes from Tetragonisca angustula, assembly GCA_036937485.2. Taxonomy (NCBI): domain Eukaryota; kingdom Metazoa; phylum Arthropoda; class Insecta; order Hymenoptera; family Apidae; genus Tetragonisca; species Tetragonisca angustula. Next base: position 650,761 of record JAWNGG020000014.1, read on the forward strand.
AAATACCAAAACCAAGATATATCACAATCTCAATCACGTTTGATCCTCCAGTAGCCATAATTTTCCTTTCACCTTGCACCCAATGAATCTCCAACGACCAGATACCCAACGAACGAAAATAAAAACTGTCCACACGCCCAAAAATAATCGTTCGTCGTTTTATTTTCGTGTGCAGGAAGCTCGTCGCCTACGGGCGCCTTGACGACGACGACGTTTGCGTCGTCGCTGCCTCGACAACCACGGCCAACGCCGCCGAACACCTTGAATCTGACAACCTTCAACGAGCCTCTGGACCTGAAGAAAGAGAAAACCTCACCGAGCGACAAGCTGTCCCAAAAACTGATTTCCCCCAACTTGGTTCAAAGCGTTCGTTGCCCTTCGCCGGTGGTGCACAACGTGGAGAGTAACGTTCTGAGTCCAGTTCAGGACACGAAAGTCAGCTTCGAGTCGAAAACCACGGCAGAGACCTCGAAATCAACGGTGATCGAGTTATCCAGGACTAGATTCTCCTCTGTCAGCACGTCCATGACGAATTTCCATCAGAACGTGTCGACGTTTAACAATCTCTCTTGTACAACGTCGCCTGTGCTACCCGAGATCAGGAATATCATAACAGAGAATCATACCACGGGACAGAACGTAAAGACACCGCCCCCGCCACCTCCGAGATGGGCAAAACCTGGAATTGGACAGAGTCAGAATAATTTCAACGTCACTGCCACCGTGACATTCAACGTGAATCACATCAGCGACGTTGGGAGTTCGCAGGTGATTATTTAGGAACAAATTGGAAGAATGGGAGTTAAACTAGAGAGATGTTGGAAAATATTTAGAGATGTATCTAATATTATGTATCAAAATTGTGTTACAGTTAATTTAGAGAAATGTCCTTTATCATTTGTGTATTATAAATTTATAGCAATATTTTTCTCCTTACAATTACCCTTGTATTAAGAGTGAATGATATTTCCCTCATTCTATAAAGTAATTTTAAAATTCAATGAATTATCAACCAATTACAAAACTATCCATTTTATTTTGAAAATAAGTATGTATCATTAAATTAATACAAATTTAAATTAATATACGTATTCGTTAAATATAAATATGCGTTATAATTAAATAACATTAGTTATTAATTCTGTGAATTGTGAATAACAGAGTTAGGTCAATCAGAGTCAGGTTCTTTCTGAAATCTTCCATGTCACTGATTCTTTATTTCTTTTTTTTTCTTTTTTTCCTTTTCAGAACACTCCATCGGATCCGAATACCTCTCTGCTGAGTCCACAGAGCGCCACGTCGAACAAATCCTTGACATCAAACTTCTCTGTCAAGTCACCCTTATCACCAACAACGCCAGTACTCTCCCCAATGTCGAAGTTAGTCCCAAACATGGGCTCCAAGACGCCCAACGTTCTCTCGCCGACTACACCGTCGAGTACCAGTAAATCGAAACGAAGACGAGACCGAGAAGCACGAAAGAACTCGCAACACTATCAAGAATCCGACATCTTGGAATCGTACTATCGAAGCTCACCTGGAGACAAGATCTCGGACTACGAGGACATTTGGAACACTACCGATCAATCGAACCATTCCACCTGGTCTCCGAATGATAAACTAGCGAGAAACGACGGACCAGCGAACTCTCAGGATCGACTGAGGAATTCGAACGATCGGCTGATGGTCCCAGACAGGGTTATAAATTCAAGTTCAGAGAGAAATTTCAACGAACGACTGCCAGCGAGCGAGCAGTTGATAGTGAGGAACGACAGAATGATCGTGAGGAATGACAAGTCAATTGGAAACGAGAAGTTGAGTTACAAAGAGATGACCAGTCCCGAGTTCAGCAGCTTCAAGCCTGTTCAGGAGGTGAAGCCTGTGGAGCATAGCAATGGTTCGCCCGAGGAAACAGGGATGGGGAGGAGACCTGATCTCTTGTCACGAGTTTGTGAGTATTTAATTAAGAATCGGCTTATTTGATAGAATTTAACAATTACGTAGTATTTTTGCGGATAGAATAGCTGAACTATGGATGTTTATACATTATTTTATATTATTTTATATATTTATACATTATTTATAGCAATTTTAACATGACAAATATTTTCTTGTTGTTTTCTGATTAGTCATATCTTTTTCATTTTATCTTCATGCTTTGGAGAATATGACGATGAAGAAAAATATGTAATGGAGAAAACTTCTGAGCTTCTATTATAATTTAATATCAAATTCAAATAAATGAACTATTTTGATAAATCTTTTTCTCTGAACCAACGACATTTATAATAAAAAAAAATCACTTTCAGTGTAGAAAATATAAGCAAAAGAAAAATTCACTGTAATCGATAATACATACACGTGCACCATCACTAATTAAAAATCACTTCTTTTTTCTTTTTTTCTTTTTTTCAAGCAGGCAGCGCAAATTCCTTAAACAGTCCCAGCACGGTGACGCCTCCAAGGAACAAACTGGGCTTGATGCTGGCGAAATCAGAGAGCAATAGTCCCCTGACACCAGAGTCGAAACAGGGTAGTCCATTTTACGCGGAACCAGCGGACGCGATCGCGCAGAACGCTGCAATAATACCGAGAAGACGACCCAGAAATAATCCAGCGACGAACAAATATCGACACAGTGAACCAGGATGGCTGCAAACGCCAGTAGGTGCGAATTTTAATCAGCTACACCCGATCGATTGGGAGGAATCGGAAGAAACGGAAGATAAGACGCCTCTGATCTCCTCTTCCGTTGATAATCTAGCCAAGAGGCTTGGCACCAAAGAGACGAAGAAGATTCCACGTGCCAAGCCGGTACAACCACCAAAGATCAGGACCAAGGTGTTCAATGACACATCCTGGGCTGTTGACTCCAGTTGGGAGTTCATCGGTAAGTTTGCAATTTCTTATTTTTACTTTTTGTTGTTTACAATTGTTATTTATAGTCTTGTGAAAAATGGATATAATTTTTTTTTTTTAAAGGAAGATGTTGGAATTAGAGTTATTGCTAATAAAGTTAATTTTATAAAATACAGAACACGATTATTTTAATTAGGAAAATTAAATTTCAGTGAATTTAAATTATTCTTTCCTCGAATTTTTCGAGTAAAATAAAGAATGTGATTGTTCCAACTGGAACTATAGCCAAATTATGTTTTCTTTAATTTTTAAGATAGTCTTTTATAAAATGGAGATTATGACTGTTTTATCCGAGAATCTATATTTTTAATTTCTAAAATAAAAGGAATAATTGTATTAGCCTAATGAATTCAAAGTTTTAATTGATTTCCCAGTGTTTTGCAATTTTTCTCCAACACTAAGTTACTTTAATCCAATCTGTTACGTCGAAAGATACAAGTGAAGAAGCATTTTGTAACTCTTTGTAATCCTTCTCCAAATCAGTAAAGTTGACATTGTTCAACAAACAATTTCAAATCAATATACGATAAAATATCCATTCTTTATCCAACATCGATAAACCGATATCATCATGAATTTAACAATCTAATCTCCGTTCGTGAAAATTTGCACGAAATTTCGATCAAATCGACATATTATTTCCATTTCAATTGATCATCGATTCGCAAACCAGCCATACGTTTAAACGCGTATATTTATCAATATCCTGTTCAAATTGTGTGAAAATTCAAATTGAAAAGTGAATTTTGAGATTTGCTTTCTATTCAAACGATGGATAGGTCGACAGAGGTAACGATAACTTTTGATAATGCTTGCCCAGGCAACGAAGGCGACGACTGCGAGCCAGACTACGACTGTGATGCGGATTACGAGGGCGACAACGTGGCCAGAAAGTTTCCGGACGAGGAGTGCGACAGGGATGTTGTTGGGAACACTTTGACCGTTCAGAGTATCATCCTCCAACGGTAAGTTTTCCAATCGAATTCATTCATAGTCCGCCGAATTTGCAATTGTCGACATTATCACCGACGTTCGCTCTGATAGCGAACTTGTTTGAATCAAATAATAAATTCGAGTGAGAAAAACATGTACATACATTTCTTAAATTAAATCAACCTTTTGCATTCTGAGCTATTGGGTATTTTTAAATGTTTTAAATATCTTTTGGAACTTCGATTTTATTTTTCATAATTCTTAGATGCAAGGAGAGGCTCAGTGAAATATTATATTTCAAATATTATATTATATATTATATTTTTGTATAAAGTGAAAATTTAACTCTATTATAGAATTTTATTATTATTTTATATTATAGAATATTATTTAAAACTGGATGATTATATTCTGAATATTTCTTATATGTAGTACATTCAACATCTATGATGTTAGAAAATATCATATTTCTTCTTAACTGATAATCTGAGTTATGTAACATAATAATGAATAAAATAAATTTCAATTACAGTCCTCTAAAATACCAGAAATGATGCATTTTTCTCTGTTGAAGAAAATACATGGCATTAAAACAATACAGTGTTCAAAAATTACACAAAAAATGTATTCTCTAAATTTTTCATAAATTCAACTGTATATTTTGACAAAATATAATCAGATAGACAAGTGAAGAGAGTGAGTAGAAATTCAAAATTGCCTCAGACAATTTTTTTTAATTCTTCTTTTGTCTTTGTGTGTCCAACAGGTACCCAGAGTTGTTGAAACCGCCGGACACGTCGGAGTCGCTGTACAGCGACAGGAACTCCTCGTACGATAACGTCGAGAAGAGGAACGAAAGGGAGGAAGCTGGAGACACCAGGGAGGACCAAACCTACGACTCTTCTGAATGGGAGACGCCATTAGAGACAGACGAAAGCGACGTGGAGAGAATGAAGAGAAACAAGAGCTTCAAAGAACGTTTGGACCCTCTTCTCTGTAAGTCTGTTCATTTATTCTATATTTTTTTTATCACTCTAGAAAACAATGGTATTTTTAAAGAGTTCGAAATTTTGAAAATCTGGAAAGCAGGGATGAAGATAAATATGCACGCGTAAATTTTGTAGATAAAAATAGAAATGTAAACAAATTATGATATGTAAAAAAATTAAGAAGCTGCAGGAGCAGCGGAAAGTTCATAGTTCGAACAAACACGAGTATAATTTATATTTATGTCTAGCAATATACTTGCAAATCTCTAGCAATATGCATGCAAATTTTATAACACACGTAGGAAAAATACAGAAGCAACTGAGAGAAACGGAATAAAAGACTGTGTGCTATGTGTATGCTAATAGATTGCACAACAGTTGGCCAATCCAATGAAGTTCACGGCCGATAAACAATGCAGATTCCTTATGCATTGTTCACAGTGCTCGATAAAATTCGAAGCTGTTGGTAAAAAATATTTCCAAATATTTAAAAAAAGTCAGACAATACTACTTATTCAAAAATCAAGCAACTCTGAAGATTGATTCAATAAAAAGAAAATTTATTAATAATAATAAATTACTAATACACGTACGTCTAAAATACTTGCAATCAACGATATCAAGGAGAATTAATTGTTTCGAATTCACTTTGAACGAATATTCCTCGACAACCATTGATTTTCAAATGGTTTGCTGTAACAATCTGTAAATTAATACATGAAAACTACCAAATCAAAATGAATGTGCAAAAGCAGATTCGCCTAATAGTTTTCATCGTTTCAAAGTATATAATTAAATTCAAAAGATTGAGATTTTCTAATTAATCGCACATGGTCAAACTGTGAAACACGCGTGTAGAACGTGAAATAGGAACATATATATAAAACAAGATCATAGAACTACATATGTATGTATTTATCATCCTGACAACTGTCTCAGCATGACTCACAGTCGAAGACCCACCAAAGTGCATTGCCACTTGCGCGGCGCAAGTGCATCGGAAACCACGTCGAGAAGGTCACGAGTCACGGATGACACAAGCGTGGTTGCCGATCGATAGTTCAAGATTCAGAAAGAAACGATAGTTAATAAATTGTTTAACTAATGCTGGCTCTCACGAACGAAACGAGATTTCGAACTGGACTGTGACGTTGACGTTGGCGACCCGATTTAAAAGAGAAAAAGAAAGAGCTTGTTAACGATTTAGCGTAAGTAAACACGATGCTCGTGCTCCAATTTCGTTTGATCGGTTCAGAAACGCTCGATGGACAATGCGTCTGATATTATGCTAACGATTACTCTCGTTTCTCGTCTGGCAGTGATGATAAGAAGATAAGAAGTTGATGATGGGTTGCGAGATGATCTCTGTGACATATCTCTCGTTCTTTGAGAAGGAAATGATCGATGCCGAGGTTTCTTGATTGAGTTTCAAAGTTCCAGATTTAATACTTCTGCAAGTGGAATTGAAAATTAAAGAATTTGCATATTTTTAATGTAATGATTGTTTAATTGCATCGGTGATATATGATTTTGAGTTTAACGATTTGACGGAATTACGAATTTCGAGAACTTGGTCATTTTACAAAATTTAACGATCGAAGAACATTAAAATTAATTAATTGTAGTCAAGTCAAATCAAATCAGAGAATTAAAAAATTAGAAAATTAGAACCTCGAAAAGTCACCGAAAAGTATATTAATAACTAATTAAATCCAATAACCTGAAAAATAATCTTTACGTATTAGTAAATCAGCAAATTAGATCGACGAATTAAGAAACAAAAAGAATAAATTAACAAACAGACTAAATATCTATAGTCATGAATATTTACGAACATTCTCGCATAATTACTAGATTAAAACTCGAATTAATTGAACTAGACAGATAAGCTGTAGGCTTTCGCTATTCTACTGTCCGAATAACAATGACAATCGTATAGAAAATAATTTGTTCGACATGAATCATTACTATTTCAATCTTCATTCATATATTTCCTATAGTTACTTTCAAACTTTCTACATTTAGAAAACAATTTAGTAACAAAAGAATGAAGAACAGTTCAGTAATAAAATTGTCCCTTGCAAATATTTGTGAAATGATTCAAACAGAGGACTAGACAGTAGAGTGCGATAAAGGATCTTAATCTTAGGTAGACTTTTGACCTGAAATTATGAAATGTTTAGAATAGAAGGCAATATCTATAAATTACAGAAAGAAAACCAAAAGTATGAGTAATGCATATTTTTAGATTTTCTATTGTTATATATATTATTACATTATTTTTATATTATACAAAATATATTTTATATAAAATACATTTTATAAAAATTTTTATATTATTTATAAAAATGACGGAAATGACTTTGATTTGATGTTTCTACGTTCATTTATCGCTGCTTTAAAATCACGTATCTTGACAAAAATTACTCATGCTATTACTGTTCAATCATATCTTCGTTACCTCGTTTTTTCAACTATCACAAGATTATCTTGGACCAATGTGGATCGTTGAAATTGTGATGTCACTACTGGAAGAAATACATAAATCAAATGCGTAATTCAACTATAATTAGAGGAATGAGTCTCAATAACGACTGAACAAGGTATTTCTTCGTACAAAGAAGTTTATGTACCTTTAACTTCATCTGACAAATATTAAATTGTCATATTTATTCATATAAATCGCAAAAATAGAAATGTCACGCATCTAAAAGTTTAGAAATTTCAGATGAAAATTTTTTTAATTTTTGTATTTAAATTTCGGGCAGAAGTTTAAAAAAGAATTCAAGAAAGTTCCACGTTGCTCGCAGAAGAATCGTCAAACTTTACAAGTTCGAGGTAAATTTTCTTTGGCGAAATTCCGTGATAGTTTCATCTTCGAAGGTTTATAACGAACGACAGACCCTATAAAGCAAACGATAATGGCTGGCTTTGCCAACAAATTGGAATAGTTTACGAGGTGTCGTTTGGAATAGCAAACTCTCGCGTGTTGCGCCTCGCTGCTCGCAGTCGTCCCTCGAGTTCGAGCCGCGTGTTATACAAGGGGTTGTTTCATAGCGACTATGAGCCTAGAACCGCTTCGAATAATTCAAGAATCGTTTCGCAGCTCGAAACATTTAGCTTAACTACACACGAGATGTGACGAAAAATTTTTCAGCGGAATCTTATAAACTCTAGATGAAAATTACTTATGCCAGTTTCTCGAGTAAAGCTTAAATAAAATTTTCGTTCGTTAAAACAGAATAAGGAAAAAATACGTCTGTGATTATTAATTATAAATAAATTACTTTGTAATTATTCGAAAAAGGAGGGAGATATTGGTATACTAATTCCAGAGTTAGTTAATTGTTTGATCAAAAGAATTATTTACTTTAAGAAACACAGAGAACAACTTCTTCTCCCTCTCGAATAAAAAAACGAAACTTTCTCTTTGTTTCATCTGTCGTGAAACGAAACTTTCCTGTAAGTTCCTCAGGGAACTCTTTGAGAAACTTTCTGTCTTCTACAATCTTTTATTTTTTTTTTTTTTTTTGTACATCACTCCGACGACAATATTTGTCTACGAAGAAAAGTTCCGACCGAGGTGAATCGAAGTAACGACGACAATAAGGATGAAAAGACATCGTAATAGCGTGGAAACATTGGCCGAGATATAACCATTGCCGATGGCCGATCCATTCGGAGCACTTACCTTAATACGTCGGTAGTAAACAGGCTTGGCCACATTTGTTTTATTTGGAATAAAACGAATTACGCCCGTCTGCTTTTTTAATTATATTCTCGGAAATGTGAATGCCATTAGGAATTCTAAAATTCAAAATCAAAAACGAAGAAACGTATAAAACATCAGAGATATCAATGCTTCGTCTAACATTTATTCCGATAATAACTAAATAATAGTATACATACTTAAAATCTTCCGTTTTCTGTTGATCATAAAAATTTTTTCTGAAAATAATCACAAATCTGTATGTAAAAATCTTGTAAAAATTTCTCATTAGTTCGACTGAAATTCAGCCAAGAAGCAATAAAAATCCCAAGTTTTTAAAAACTCACTAATCTTCCTACTTCTATTTCCTTGGAAAGTCAAGTCGAAGAATAGCAAGAAAAACAAGGCAAGTCATCTCTTCTCTCATTTGTTCCCCTCTACCTTTGCTAATACAATGCACATAAGCGATGCAGAGGTTACCTTTTTCGACAGCGCTGACGACTGTTCAGTATCGGTCAGTCCATCGATTGATGCAGTTTCGTCAGAGCTCGTACGTATCGAACCTAGATCACTCGATCAGCTCGAGTTTCTTCGGCAATTCAGTGAATGAAAATACAGTTTGCAAAAAGTTCTTCGCGATATTCAACAGTTTCTTGTTTGACTGTGTTGTAAAGAAGTTCGACGTGAACTGTCTAGTATAATTTGGATCGATTTCTTGAACCGAGATCTTGAAGATCTTTATTCTTTCGAAGAATCAACTAAGATATTATAAAATACTCAAGTTTACAGGAAAACGTAAATCGTAAATCAAGCGTCCCAATTTATAAAAGAAAAAATATATTTTCAAAAATTATATTGAATTTCCATTCAGTCCGTTCTCAAGAGCAAAAAGAAAAAAACAGTATTCGTGGAAAAATCTTTCGCTAAGGGGGATGCGTATATCTGGCCGTAAGATTGCAGGGTCGGCGAGATAACCAGTTGACGGAGTCTCGAAGACGTCTAAAGCAGTTCTAGTTCGGGTCATCGTCGTCGATAATTTTATGCGGAATTCTGAAGCTGATAAGCCAGCCTCCTCGAGCAGTCCTTCGACTTGAGAGCATTTCCGTGGATCAAACGATCCTCGCGTCAGATAACGATCCAAATCCGATTGGCGAAAAAAAGAAAAAAATACGCGTTGTACAAATTGAGAGTGTAATTCTGTAGAAGAGAATCGTTGAAAGTTGACGAACATTCTGAGGACAAAAAACTGTGAATCTCTAAGACTATTTAATCTCCTTCGAAATTAAATAGAAAAAGTTGAAGAAGATTTGAACAAGAGACTCGAGAAGGAAGAAAGGAATTTTGCAGATTGATAAAATTTCAAATTGTAAGTTGAATTCAGAATTGAATTTTACAAATTTGAGAACCAGAAAGCATTTTGAAGGAGAAGAATAAAATTCGAATTCGAATTTCATAAATTATCGATTACAAGAAAACTTGGTGATAATTTATGAAATTTGTGAAAGTTTGAGGAATATTGTGTAAAATTGAGAAAAGTTTTGAGAGTTTGAGGAACAGTATTATAGTTTCCAGTTAATACATCACGATGCAGCAAGGAATGAAGTTTTGGCAAGTTTATGATACTAGATACAAAAAAGAGATGATGAATTGTTCAATGGAGATGCAGGAGATAACAACTGATAACAACAAAAAAATGAATTTCTCTTTAAAGTCTATCTGCAGCTTTCGAAGAGTTCGCAAGTGGTTCCAGCGCATTTACAGAAGATTGCAAATAATCTTTCGAAGTAAGAAGCACTTCGATAATTTTTTAACTTGTTTATAAATAACTATTTTGCTTATTGTATGTATAATTTTTAAATATGTCTGTAATTACTGAATATACTATAATGGTGAATTTATAATTATTTAAATCATGAATTTAAAATCATTAAACAAATTATTTTATAATCTAAATTATTAAATATTAAATTTAATTAAAATTTTTGTTTAGCAAATTTGCATACCCAAAGGACTTTTTCATAAAGATGTGTTAGCCGATAATAAAAAAAAGAACAATAAAAGAAGATCAAATTACTATCTTTGTAATTGCATGTAGAGTGTTTATCGTGTTTTTAACACGATAACTTTAGGCATTTATTTAGTAGTTTACCAACGATAAGATAATACTTCGCGATACCAAATCTATTTACTAAGATATCGAATTAATAAAGTTCGAATTGAGCTAGTACTAAGCTATGAGTAAGTAATCTAATACAATTGTAATGTTCATTCTTCATTCGTTATCTATTAACTGCTACTTGAACATTTACTCTTTATCAATACTCGAGTCGTTATTCTCACTTTCACCAATAAAATTAATGTCATTTTTATCAATAAAACGAACAACAACCTAGTACATTTTGATCAAACTTGAATTAACAATGAATTATGGTTGTCTACACAATTATATTTATATTTTTATGTTGAACAATAATCTGTTAAATATTATATAAAACGTTCTATTGATTCCTGTATCCCTACATTTAATTTATTGACAGGCCATCATCATTCATACCCAACTATGCTTCCCCAAAAATCAATCTTTCATTCGAGAACACCCCTATAACGAATCCCAATCGCTCTGTCTCTCGCTGTCGAACCTCAAATCGTCCTGATCGAATTCTTCTTTGCTCCATAGCTCCTCCAAGGTTGCAAGCCCTCAAGAACCGCGATAACACGGGCACAGGCTCCACCATAAGGTCGTACGCCCTTCAATTGGCTGCCGACAAAACCACCACCTTCTCGCAGAATATCGACAACTTCATTCAATGTACGAAGGAAGGGAAAGAAGCCAGCCCTCACGTGGTTATGAGGAACATAAGACAGTTCATGTCCGGGATGAAAAACTATCTGGTGAAGCACGGCGAGAGGGAGTTCGAGAAGGAAGTGGAGAAAGAAAGGATAAAGCTGAAGCCAAATGAATTTTTGAACCTGGACGCGATTCTGGAGGGCGTGATGATGAGCTTGGTGGTGAGGCCGCTCAGGGAACACGTTTACAGACTGTTTATCGAGCATTACGTGGCCACTGGCTCGTTGCAAACTCTCTCCGAGAACATCCAGCATGCCCAAGGGAAACACATTCAGGATCTCGGCGTTCGAGTTAGTAACTGTTTGTCGAAATGATCATTGTCTGGCGAATGGGAATTGTTCGTTCTTATGGTCGCTTTTGCGAGGGTGGTTTAGAGAGCCTGTTCTAATCATTATTCTCTACGATTGTAGATGCTACAGTTTTGTTTTATCACTTCTAGATTTCAATTGTTAGTTGATCGAGTTGGATTTTAATATTTGGTTTAATAATTGCTGAATTTTCTTGAGGCGAAAATTTTATTCTTGTGTTTTTTTCTTCTTTGTGGATCTTGGTTTATAGCGAATTGATTGTTATACGTAGATAATAACACATTCACAGGATCTCATCGTTCGATGGTGATTATAATCTGGTGAATCTGAAGCAGTTTCGATACAATTGATTCTTATGGTCGTTCGAGAATAATAGGTCTAATAGCAAGAACGATTTAAAGAGACTATTTCAATTATTTTCTACGATCATAGTTGCTGCAGTTTAGTGGAAATTTGATTTTTCTCTTTCTTTTTAGATTTTAATCTTTAATAACTCGAGTTGAATTGTAGATAACGTGAATATTTATGCAATTTTATATTCAGATAAAGAAACGGAATCTAAACAATTTGATTTACATACATACTAAATATTCTTTTCTTTAGATTTGTTGGAAAATCGAAGTTCCACCTAACTTAAGTAGAAAATATCTGTTCTCTCTTCGAGAGTTGAATAAAAGACCAAAGTAAAGATTGAGAAGAATAATTTTATTTATTTTGATTTATTTTTTGATCCGAAGAGAGAAAAAGTAAGCTTTGACTTTGGTGTTGCAAATTTTCAAAATAGTGATCTTTTCTCTAACTACTCTTACTTATATATGAGATAATTTCAACGTACCTAATTTATTCTATTATAGACTAGAACAATCAGAATCTAGAAGTTTATAGCTAAAAGGCCTCAGATTCTTAAAGTAGATTACAATTTGTATCATTAGTAGAAATTAAATTTGAAAGTGAAATCAATAAACATTGCTAATATTCTTGTTTTATAGCCAAAGATCATACCCCCATCGGAAGCCAGTTTGGAGCTGATCCTCAAGTACATCGATCGACTTCAAAAGGCAGATTCACCTCTGGACAAGTTGGAGAATCTTCTCGGGGCCATTTCGGCGATCTTCAATTCTGTAAGTCGTGTTACAGTCTCGTCTTAAATTTGTCATTTTCTTTTTAAATTCCTTTAATTTAAATACGATCCCTTGCAATAAAATTCCCTTCAATGATTCTAAAGTCTAAATTTTTCAACCACACCACATATGAAGAACATGGGAGAATCTTCAAAATTTTCAACAAATATCGATTTATGCAAATTCATGTCTTAAAAGACATAATCTAAAGTAAACGTTACAATACTGTGCAATTTTTGCAACTTCAAATTTCTCACAAGTACATGAAAATCTATAGTCTAATTGCAACGTTAGTTAGGCCCTTGGTTTTGCAAAACTGGGGGTATTTGTTTCCCCTTTTCAAGCAAATCTAGATGCAAATTAGCATTGTCTCTGTCAGTCTCAATCTTCATATGAAGTGATTCAGAGTTTAAACGTTTGTTATGATATTTCTTATCCAGAGTAACTTTTTTCCAGGTGAAACACGCAAATTCCGGTAAACACATAACGCTGGGCGCCGACGACCTTCTTCCTCTTCTAGTTTGGGTGTTGGTTCGCGGTAAGATTGTGGCCGCTGAGGTGGAGGCTGAGTACATGTGGGGCCTGCTTCATCCCTCTCTTCTCACTGGCGAAGGGGGATATTATCTGACAACCTTGTCTAGCGCAGTTCACGTTTTGAAGATGTTCAAGTCCAGCCAGGGAACGATGTCCACTTTAAACGTAAGTGACTTTGCTGATGCTGGTCTCTGAAGCATCGTACAATACAATTTCAATCATTTTTTAAATTATATCAACGTATTAATAATTAATATCTTTTACAAGTACAAAATGTTAGTGTTCTTTAGATTTAAAAAATATATGAATGTATTACAAGTAATCGTTTGTCAATTTAATATTAATAGACGATTATGTTACTAGTATCAAATTAATGTAGAATATGTTTAGAAGATATTATTCGAATGTTTCAGGGTTGTGGAACACCAGACTGTTCATCCGTACTACGAATCTTAGTGCCAGATGAACTGCACGGATCCCTGAACACCAGAACGTTGCCTGTACGACCAAATATGAACACCAGAGAGATTTGTCGCATCCTCGCGCATAAGATCAGGTGCACTAACCCCCAGGACTATGGATTGTTCAAACTGGTGCAAGGGGAAGGTAAAGATTCATTTTATCAAAATTATGCAAACATGAGAAATTTTATTCCTTAATAATTTTAGATAGCAATAGATTAGATTCTTATTAATCTCTTATTAATTTTGAAAATATCAGAATCTATACAAATTTTTCTAAACGAATTTGTCTACAAACGTTTAATGAAAAGTAGAAATTAATAACAAAGGATACACAAAGAATAAGTTATTAAGAACTATATACTTAAGAAATTAGCTAAGTAGCTGAAGATCAAGTAGGTTAAAAAGCAACTACACAATTACAGCATTGAACGATTAAAAGAAAAAATGGAATTAATTAAACTACCATTTACTAACCTGTGCTATCACGATGGTACAGGTCGGAGAGATATCATGTGTATAATTTAATTATTCTCTACTATAGAAACCTTACTCGGTGACCACGAATGTCCACAAGAGCTCTCTCACTGCCTTTTCGCTTACAAGCGGATTGACGCGAAGATCGCCTGGCCGAAGACCAGTTCTTAATCTTAGGACGAACGACGAAACTAACGAGTTTGAAGCATCTGTTCTTTGCTCTTGTTAGTTTCATTGCTAGCACCGTGTTTCCCTTCCGATCGCCACACTTCTTCGCACTCTTAGACATAGTGGATTTCGCAATAAACTACTGAATTTTTTTCTAATCTCGAGCACAAAAACCTCCTCGGTAATTGTAACTCTCTTAGGATATATATTTCAACACTGCCAGACGTAGACAGCTTTCGATCGACGTAAAACGAACAAAAGGAAAGAAAGAAAGAAAGAAAGAAAAGATTCCCTTGAAAGCGACCAAAGTTTAATTTAAGAGAAACGATTATTGAATCTTGTATTTTTTATTCGCAAATCGTGTTAACACTATGAGGATCGGTGTAGCGTCATGTAATTCTTAGCGTTTAGTAATCGGTGACGTGACTGTGGCGTCATGTAAGCTTCAGCATTTAATGATCGACGATTATATATAACGTCAAGTGATTTTTAACGGTTGTAAATTATTTTAACGAAACGCGCCGCCTCTTTGTGAAAGTCATTCCTGACTGGCAGCCGGTCGTTGTAGTGTTAATCTAGATCTATACTCTCCTTTATATCCAACGTTTAAAATTACTACGATCGTCAATAATTTGATTGGTCGCTTTTTAATGCGTTGACTGCCGCGCAAAATTCATGCGTTTTATCTATGGGGTGTTTAATTTTTCTAAAATAATGTATTACGATGACAATGCGATAGAAGAGCATTTCTCATTTTGTAGCATGTATCGTTACGTTGTCCGTAATATTTCTTCCAGTGGTATTCATCAGTAAGTCTAAAATTAATGATCGGTGACCATCGTGGCAGTCGATGTATTAACAGGCAGGTGCTAGAGCATCGAATCGGCTGGAATGGAATGATCGATTTATCGGCACTGAATAAATTTCCGCCGAGCGACCGCTTTTTATTCGTGAACGCGCGAATGAAACGAGTTGAAGACGGATCGTGTATTACTCAGTATTCTGATATTTTGCGAAACACTTCGATAACAAAGCTACCGATTAAGTCTCGTCGACGAACGTAGGTTTCGAATTGGAGAAAATTGAAAAATTCTTCACGACAAAGAATGCAAGGTTCTGAACCTTTTGTAAGCGCGTCCTTCAATCTCGACACCTACGTTCAGACGAGGGAACGATATACGTTTTTTATGGGATGAAGTCACTGAAACAGAGCAACCAAATATCTCTGTAATGTTTCCTTATGTAGATGAAATTATTCGATTCCCTTTTTTTAAAAAATATTTTTAACCTATTTTAAATTTCAAGTAGTTTTAAACGATTGACGATGCTATTTTGACACTAGAATTCTACATATTTTACGTATGAATCACTACAATTAAAGTAAGTAGGTCCGTACAATCAGTATCAATCTAAACAGAAATCAATATTACTTTCAATCTTTTAAACTTAAAATTCATCGTATTGACAGGCTTGATTGTTCTAGTATTAATGTTTAAATTAATCGTTCGTTTGTGTATCTTTCATTACGTTCTATGTTTTAACAACATTGTAAAAAAAATCAATTTTCATCTCGAATAAATTACTTATGCGCATGCGAAGGAAGTCAGAGATATATTGGATGATCTTTGTCAGGGGTGATTCAAGCCTAAAGTATAACCGACTAAAAATCATCAGCGAGGGGAATATCACCTCTCGATTACAAATTTAACATTAGACTTAGGAGCACGAAAGACTAGTTTAGACTCTATTTTAAGTACTTTCTCGACGAGACGTTGGCGGATTATAACAAGCAATCTGTACTTTTAGGCGGACGTCGTATATTTATTGGGAAGTTGTACACAATATTTTACTATCATTCGTCGGATATTTCCTTTTTTTTTTTCGTGTGTGTGTCGCGTGTGTGTACAAGCGCGCGTGTCGCTTCTTCCTTTCTCCGAATCTGCCAGGCTGATTTGCTCACCTAAATATTATTATAAAAGGCTGTGGAACTAATTAATCTCACTCTCTATCTATCTCTCTCACACTCTCACTCTCTCTCTCCAGAAATAAACAATCGAATAACGAAAGCAAGAGTTCTTCGTCACACGTTGCGGTGTGTGTGTGTGTGTGTGTTTTTGGAGGTTTGCACGGAGGTTGAGATATAAGGGTTGGGAGGGTAAGTCGTGGAGCGAATATTTTACTACTATGAAACTCTCGTACAAATCAGCCTTGCAATTGTTATATTATTGTCTCTTAACGAGGAAACGGGCAAAAAAAGGGGGGGAAAAGCAAAGATGGAAAAAAGAAAAGGATGAGAAGTAACACGGTGTATGTGTAGCCCCTCGACGAGTACGTGTAACGATAATAATTACTTAGCGATTTATAAATGTATAAATTTCTCCTTTATATGTCGTATCTAATTTATTACGAAGCGAATTTTTAATACCTGTAATGTCGTAATTAATAATGTCCCGCCCGTCCCCACTCTTCGCATTAAACGTGCTTTCGATCCCTTCCGCGCCCCCTTCTCTCCCTCCCCACCACACATCCCCCCTCTCATCGAATCTAATTGATTACGATTAACTTGTAACGTTAATGCTTCTAATATGCTAGTCAAGCCGATACAAATCAGACGTTTGTAAAAGGGTACCGTTTTCTCTCTCTTCATCTCTATGTTCTACCTGTCTGTCTGTTTGTCCGTCTGTCTGTCTGTCTGTCTGTCTGTCTGTCTGTCTATTACCCTTTTATAAGTGTAACTTTTCACGTGATAGTTTCTACTTGTTGAAAAGAAGAAGAGAAAAAAAAAAGAAAGAACAGATAAGGTAATATCATTGATTATCGATTATTCTCATTCTTTATTACGATTACTGATTATCATTACTTATTGTAACGTGTAACACTCTATGCTCAATAAAAACTTTTCTATAATTCGAAACAGTGGATGGAACAAATGGCTGATGCGGTCTCACGAATAATTATGTAATAAAATCTCGTACGCAGCGAAAATTATGCTCACTATTGTCTTGTTTCTCATTTCATTTTGTTTTTGTTTTTTACAGTGTTCTGCGAGTGTAACGATCGCGTGATTAAAGAAATAGATTTGTACCAGGAAAAGAAGGTGATTACGAAGTTAACAATAGCACCGACGATGCAAATGTGTGTTATATTTGCATCGAAATCTTTCATTTGTTATTTATAAGAGCGCGCATTTGTGCCGTCTGGCAATCAAGATGACGGACGAAACATTATCGGTGAACAGACTGTCGGTATTTATAGCTTCGTTTGTGATGTTAAATAACCGGCCAACCTTATCAGCTTGTGATATTATTGTACGAAGTAGCGTAATCTGAGCTATAAATGATTAGATCAGTGAATTTCTACTAAAATCAAAAATTAAGCATAACTATCTATTGACTATATATATTGAGTATACCTGTTCCTATTTGTATGCTCTAATAGTAAATCATGCAAAAGAAACTTGTAAGAATAAAAAGAACAAGAAACTCCATAAAGAATAGTTCTATTTATACTTACAAATTCTCTTTATTTTAATATTAGAGTACAAAGGCACACAGTGCAAATAGAAATAATTACTCTAAGTAGGGATGAAGAATTTCGTATTAATTTTATAAAAATTTCTTCTTTTCCTAGAGTTGCAGTAATTTACGATTAATAAACGGAATGAACGAAGAATTTCATGTTAAAATTCTATTCATAAAAGTTATTTCCATAATAAAATTATTAATAAATCCTCTTTGTAAAATGTAAAATCCTTCATTTTTTAATTGTTTGTCAAACAAATTCACACGACTTAATGAGAAAAACAGAAAAAGGATTTTTATATTTTTTAATATGAAATTCTTTATCTATTATAACTTTTGATAAATAAGAAATTGATAAAGTTGAACAAGCTCGATAAAATGCAATGTTTAAAAACTACATGAGGGAGAAACGAAGAGTAGAAGATACAGAACCAAGAGAAAAAGAAAAAGAAAAAAATAAACGAGGGTTTGTTACTAACGAAATTTTAATAAAATTCGAAAACACGAATACAATAATAATGTTGCTCAAATGCTTAATCTTTTGGAATTCATCATACGATAAGGAACACTCGGAATGCTTTCCACGCGAAGGAGACAGACGAACAAGGATTACAAGTGGAAATATTTATTATAAATCAAAACTTACATATTATTTAAATAACAGTACTTGCACCTGAGAGCTGCAATACCTTAAACAATTTACAAAATAAAGCGACTACTTTCGATGATAAGTGGGGGACAAAAAAACTTTATTCCTAATATTATCACAACTATAGCTCGACTATAAAGTAGATCATCGATTAACGTTGACCTACAACCCATTTGAAATTCACTCAAAAAATAAATTTTCTTAAGAAACTACTGTAATAATCCCTTTTGTTCCAAAAGAATAAAATTACTAAAAGTATCTAACAAGGAATAAAAATCGTGAATAAAAGCGATTAAAAATTTACACGTGTCTTTTGCCGCTCACTATATACAAAATTTTTGCCGAATAAGATCTAAAAATAAATTACCAGAATTAAAAAGTTTTAGCTTAAAATTAATGCTTAACAATTAAACATTCAGATTACATTTCGTACAAATAAGTGCGTAAAGTTTAAGCAAAGAATAAGGATTAAGACAAATGTATAAATACACATAGTAGTGCAAGTTTACATGGGGAAACAATCTTAATTCGATTGCACGCGGATTGCACTTAAAAATACCAGTTAAAATCCAGCTGCTGAATTGTGAAAAGAAATTATTCCTCGAGTACGCTACGCCGTGCTGTGTTAAGGGCAATCATGAAGAACGAAGAAATAAAATAAAAATCCAAAGCTGAGTAAAAACGACTAACCCTAGGCCTTCAAGCTCTCAGGCGCATTATATGGTAGCGTATGTTCAATAAATGCATGTTCGTTTCCGAGACAATGAGAGCACACATGAAAACTCAAATGAAAAAAATGACGTACTACGAGAATGAATAATTAATGACAGAGAGGGAAAGAACGATCATTTGAAAAAGCGATTAAGAATCATCGTCGATGAACGCAGGATTGAACACCAAGGTCGTATTCCGTAGCCTCGAGTAAAAAAAAAAAAAAAAGGAAAAGAATGATTGGAAAATTGCACGAAATCACAAAACCACAAAATCGTAAAATCATATCGTCGCTACGACTGTAAATGATTCCTGTACACCAAGATATCCAGGGTGTAATCGTAAATCTTTTGAACTAGGCCAGTCCAATAGAACTCACGTTAATAAAGCTTCAGCAAAAACTTCTTCTATCACGAAAGATTTTTTTTTTTAACTTTCTCTTAGTTATTCAACGCTCGTATATATGCGAATAAAGTCTTGTAACAAGCAAGACTTCAAAGCAAGTGCTTGTAACAAGCAAGCGGCGAAAGTTGCTCTTTTTTTCTTCAATTTAATACGTTATTTTGATGCAACAAGTATTATAATAATATAATAATAATTAATCGATAATTTTCTGCGAGATTACTTCGTTCGTTGTCATCATGCAATGATGAAAATACGTCGCGTGATAGATTACATTCACTACTTTTTCTGCCGTAACATTTTCTATGTAGGTATAATTGATTAAAGTTGCTTTCCATCGGCAACTGTAATAATTACTTTGCGTTGTATTTGCAATTACAATATGCATTGATTGTTAAATACTCGCGATAATGATTTCCATGCTTGTTCGTGTAATTCTGTTCACCGAGTGGCTATAGAACAGACTACAATTACTATAGCGACTGAATGTAACAGACGGTACAACGATCAGCCATTGTAGCAATTAAAAGTTTACAAGTGACACACGTGTTGCGTAAAATTGATACGGAACGCGATATTTCATTCGAAAACGAAAACATGAGATCTTTAAACAAAGCTCAAGTACGTGTACCATAAGGACTCGACTAATTCAAACGATTATCATTCTATCGTCGTCGTAACTGCTCAACGATTAAAGGATTTCTCAGGCTCAGATTTTTTTTTTTTTTTTCAATTCACAGCCGGTCATATGATTTTTAAATAGCAATAACGATGTTCAAAGCGCGTTAATTTTATAAATTTTGCTACAAGAAGAAATCCTCGTTCCATGCGTTCTTATGAAATTGAAGAGAAACAAGAAGAACGATAACAAATTTCCCGCACTCGGTCCGCTTCGAAATAATTTAAACGAGCTTATAATACAACGTATAATATCCATCATGCATGCATTAACGTCGTCGTTCAAACAACGAATCGAACTTTATAGTGAATAAATTAAATATCTGTGAGTATGTAAATGTATAACGTATAAGTACTTCGGCGTACAATTATTTATAAATATAAGACAGAGAAATCAAACGTCGCCGGGCAGATTGGACCTTTCCACTACCATTTATACATTATCATTTGCACAATTGAACTCTGAAACGTAAAGGGAAACGCGCGGTTCTCTCCCTTTTTATCTTGTTACAATCTTTAATATGACGATGAATATACTCACATTATTCTAACGTGCACGTGGTGTATGTGTGTGTTCTCGTGTTTGTATATGCGTGGATGGTGTGTTTGTAAGAATACATTCAATAATGCTAAGCGACATACAAATGTTCCCCCTATGTTTAAATGTGACTGCCCTTTTTTTTTCTTCTTCAGTCTATCCGAGCGCGTTTCGATCGAAAGAAGCAACACAGCTCGTGTAATGATTACACGTTGTCTTCGGTATGATATAGTGATCCGTGAAAGGGATATGTATACGCGTGTACGGCCTGATTAGATGCATATAGATGCAAGTATGGACGTATAGTGAGAAGAAAACTCGTCCCTCCCCCCCTGTAGAATGCGAGGAAAGAATCGAGTAACATTGGCGATTTTTCTTTATTTCCGTTAGGTCAACGTTAGCTTCACTGCGATGAATCTCTTCTGCCATTCGAAAAGATCAAAAATACAGTAGAACGTAAGAAAAACAAAAAAAAAAAGTATGATTAGCTTGAATTCGGATTTTTGATTCAGATACACGTACGAAGCGGGATAGACCAATTCGCCTTGCGAACATTCTGCTCATTTCTCCTTTTCTTTTTTCCTTTTTCTTTTCTATTCCAAAAACAGGTCAGCCGCTAGAATGCACGAAGCCGTAATTCCCGTGTATCGAGCACGAGCAGCAACATGGAGTACTTCTGTTTTTTACGGTGCGTCTGATTGATTGAGAAAAGCAGCTGGAATGTGCTGTTACACGTTAAACGATTCAGATAGAACGGACGTCAGTCAATGTTTCGATTAAACAATGCAGAGCCCGTTTCTTTTCTTTTTTTTTTTTTTATCATCCTGGCGTTATCGTTTCGCGTATAGCTCTCTTACAGGGTATCCCTTTATTGCGCACGAACGTAATACTTCCGGTCCTGAAACAGAAGAGTACGACGGTTTTCTAAAGATATCAGTTTGAAGAGGAAAAAAAAAATATCCCAAGGATCTCGTGCCTTCAAAATGCAACTTTATTCTCATTCGACGTATGAAATCTAGATCAATGAAATGTCAAAAGACTCGGGGAAACTTTCGAATGATCGCTATTGATTGAAAATTAAAAACTAACTTGAAAAAGTAAACAAACGTTCTAATCAAAGACACAAGATCTATATGAAATTCTGACAAAATTATTACAGAAGCTGAAAAAAAATATGACATTAATCGTATGTACCATGGTAAGCCAAAAATTCGATATATCAAGTGTCAACATGACATTTACAATAATAATCAATTACTGCTCGTACAAGGGGAGAGAGGGGAGGGAGGGATTGTTCCGAGAGTATATACACAAGCCAAATGATACATTTTCCCATGCTAGCTAAAGGAGAGCAGTAATTAATCGCCACGACACGGAATGATGACGTCTCGATCATGATCCCGTTACAATTAACAAAAACATAAAATCGTCTGCACTGCGGCAGTACGTATGAGAAAAAATAAACAGGGGAAAAAGTGGTGAGAACAATGATGATACAGCTGATGATTGATGCAGCTAATGATACAAAAAAAAAAAAATTGATAACGACAAAAACTTGTCTGTGCATCGATACAAAACGTCAGGAATGGAAAGTAAAATAAAACAAAAAATAAATTGATTAAAAATGGTTCTACAAAATCTACGAATACGCACCTGCTACAGAGACCCGGTCTAGTTTCGTCCCGGTATTTTGATGTCCAGACCGTAAATCGTACTCCAGAAGTGACATCCTTTTATCTAAGTCCCGGCCCGCAGAGTACTCAAATCAAAGCGAAACAAAACGACAACGCAGATATCGAAAAACGACTGATAACAATGGTGGTTAAAAAAAACACAAATGGCGTGCGAGGACATATTAATGATGCAAACCATGTACGCATTCTTGATTTCATACAAAGGTGTCCCCTACATATGGGATTGACTATGTAACGAATAAAAAGGAAACACAGAGAGAGAGAGAGAGAGAGAGAGAGAGAGAGAGAAAGAGAGTATGACACAGAATGTGATAAGGATCATAACTCCATGGTCACGAGAAACCCATACATAATCGAGTAACAACCAGGAACAGCCAGGAACAACCATGTTCAATTAAAAAATAATTTATTCATTCGCTCGTTGAAGTCTCAAGGCACTACTTATATTAAATAATCCAGCTTTCGTAATAACTAATCGACGAAGTTCAGAAAATATTGTACCACATACAATCGAATGATAACAGGACATTTTTATTCGTTTATCCCTATTTTTATTCTTTCACATCTGAATAGAAAGATTCGACGTTTAGAACGCAGTTAGAGATTAATAAAGAGAGATAAAAAAAATGGGATACAAGGTGTCCCGAACAAGAAAGTCTTTTTCTTAAACGCATGCTCTTGAGATCTATCTTTCTTTTTTTTAATATAATATAATAATTTAATATAATAGTCATTTGCTACACAAATGAGAATAGTTTTAAAATAAAAACATACATATATATGCAAATAAATACATACAACACGAATTGCATCCTTAACAAGTAATACTTTTCGAAGAGAAATGTTAAAAAGATTGAAGAAACTTCGAGACACCTCACATCGTGTTAAAAATATAGGATCAAGTGTGATCCTACGCCAGATGAAATGTTTCTTGTCTTTATAAAGAATGAGGAAAATACGTAAGATTAAACTCATGTTAATTATAGTAAATAAAGAAGCGAATGTAAATTGATGTAAAGCGACGACTCGAGTCATCTCGAGGAATTCTGAAGAGAATTGTCTTCTCTGATGTTAAAAATTTAAAAACTATACGAGAGTATCGCAAGGACAACCTGTTACAGAAAATAATTCTTCGCATCGTTGAACTGCAAATTGTTAGATTGATTATTAAACTTCTCTGCACATTGATTATCATGAAATCATCACCTTTGCAAATCTATACTGAGCTATATAGTTAAGCAAAAGCCGCTGCTAGTATTGACTACTTTGTAATTCGTGTGCGTGTTTCACGATGGTCTGGCTTACAAGAAAAAATATAGCTCGAGCATAAAAAATTGTTTTATCGTTCTATCTCAGCCAAGAAAAACACGTGAAACGCGTGTAATTTCGTTACGAAAATAATATTGTCTCTGGAAGCTTATTGATTTATCCTAATTGCTTTCTATATGATTGTGTATAATAAAAGCGTAAAAAGTTTCAAACGGTTAATAATAATAATAATTACAGACAAATAATGCAATGTGGTAAAAATAAAATGCTTCGTAGAAAGCACCTATCGGTTTTTTTCTTTCTTTCAAAAAATATCCTCGATATTTCATTTGAAAACCAAAATTCGACGAAAACAAAACGTAGAGAAATCAATGAAAGGGCATCGTTATCACAGCTTACAAGTGGAAGTGATTTATAAAAGACTGTATGGTTTTTCTACGTGATACTTCAGATACGAAAAGGGTAGCAAATGGAAATAGTAACGAACAATTATGGAAATACTCGTATAGTAAAAGAATGTGCAGTTATGATGTGCTGTCGTCATTGTCAATTAGGAGATATCTGGCTGCGAGAAAAGCAGTATATCAAAAATGCCCAAAAAATTGTCAAAGGCCCATACCTATGTTCAAAAAAAGTATAAATTCCTATAAATGCTTGCATTTGAGAGGAATTGTTCAAGACAGTTTGCAAAAGATCGCGAATTCCTCAGCGTGTTTAGGTTACACTATCGTGAAATTTAAAAACGGATACCTAAATATAACTTCTCCCAAACAGACGCATCTTTTAAATAATTCATCTTCGTTCTAGAAATATAGACTTTTCGATGCGACATACACCGAAAATCACCGTGCAACCGGGCATAAATCGAACGACAGGCAATACTACAAACGAAGAATATCCTACGTGGAAGAATGAATCCCGAAAGCTTGGAAGATCTTGTTTTTAAAACCGGGTTTGTTAGGACTAGCGTCGTTGTGGCCGGACTGTCCTTCATGTAGCGCCCTTTGTACCAGCGGCAGCGAGCCCTGTGATTGTGTGTCGTGTCGCCAATTCATCAGAACGGGCCGGATAACGAAAAAAGAACAAAAAGAAAGAAGAAAAGGATAGTAGACGACTAATGTGCTACAACATGCAGTGCAACTAAAATATTTCTTTCTTGTATCCGACACAACTTACCTCGTCGTGTTGTTCGTGTTCGCTGTTTGCCAAACTGGATCGCGAGCCGCGTCTCGTCGATCCTTTTTCTTCCCCTAAAATTTGCGCGACTTTCCCTTGCTTCACGAACTCCAATGTCTGCTTCAAATTAAACGAAACAACTTAAGTAACAAATGCCTACAGTTTTTTCTTAATAATTTCGAAATAATTGCAACGTTTCTTTAATGGTACAATCATCGGTTCTAAGTCATTTTCATGCAATATATTAAAGAGCAATATATCCATCTAATTAATATCCACATCGTGCAAATTTTGTTTATACTTTTTCATATTTTTTTTCAACCTCTTTCACTGTACTACTTGTAGTCTACTAATACAGTAAAAGTAAAACTATTTACGTTTAGTTGTAATACGTTTCATGTCCAAGTAATTACTCAACTTACCTCTTTTCGTGATCTAAGAGCGCAATCTTCTAAAGTTTCCGCTGCCTCGTATTTTCCTTGTCTTCGATACAGTGCACCAAGATTCTTTAGAGTAGTTGTGACTGTAGGCGAGTCCACTTTAGCAGCTTTGTGCCAACCTCCGTATTCTCCGTATGGAGCATTCTCTTTATTTCTATGTTTATTCTCTTCCCTTTCTTCAGCAACCTGATACAAAACCATTCTCCATAATGTTACGTCTCGAATACCATTCTTAACCCTCCGCCTACCGTGCCGGAGTCATTTTTGACCCGTGTTGAAAGCTACTCGAATACAATAACGCGCACAGTGATAGGAGCTGCTTGTGTTAGTAGCTGAAAGCTGATCGCACTAACACACGAACGCCAAGTGCCGATGTGACGAAGACTGAAGACAAAGAAATCAGTTTCGTAACGCTCTGAGGAGGAAAGACGTGTGCAGCAAATCGAAGCAATTATTATTTTTGTTCCTTTTTCACTTTTTTCTATTGTTTCTATTTATTGTTTCCATTTGTTGACGCAATGTCCTCATTGCCAATGAGCAATATTTCTTTGTCTTCTTTTGCTCAATATGCACAAGACGTTCCTGAGCGAACAATCATCAGACAACGGAAGTGTATCAAATAGTGACGCTGAACCCGAAATGCAAGATTCCGAAGTCGAAATGCAAGAAGACAACGTATCAGAAACTGTGGATAATGTAGTTCCAGAAAACCAGGAATTTGGACGTAATTGGCAACGTATTGGACCTAGCAAGGATACAGCGATTGTCTCTTGTCAATGTGTAAATATAAATGAATATAACATTGTCTATTCATGTGATTATTATTTGTTCCTATATGCTCCTACATGTTCTTATACGAGTCGGGTGTCTGTCACTGTGTTGGTATAATATCGGTGAGGACCTCGGTCTCGAGCGACCGTCACTCTGTGTTAATACAGTATCGGTGAGTCGCTCGGGCGATCTAAATATGATTAGTGGAATATCCGTGTGAGTCAGAAATGACCCCGGCACGGGACTGCGAGCTACGTACTTCTAAGGGTAAAAAACACGGATAGCATTCTCACCTGCCAGATTGGCTTGTTGTCGCCGGCTATAGCACCAAACTCTTTCTCGTGTGCTCTGGTCAATACTTGTTTGTACAAAACTTCCGCATCCTTGTACTTTCCTTGTTTCAAGTAACACGATGCCAGATTGTTTTTCGTTTTCGCAACATTAGGATCGTCCGGTCCAAGTTTGCCTTCGTAAATCTCTAGTGCTCGCAAGTAATAGCGTTCCACCTCTTCGTATTTACCCTGATTCTGGCAAAGCAACGCGAGGTTATTCAACTGCTTCGCGACGTCAGGGTGATCACGTCCGAGAACCTTCTCTCGGATATCAAGAGCGCGTTTACACAACGGCTCAGCTTCTTTGTATTTGCCCCGCTTTCCATATAAAACAGCCAAATTGTTCAACGTAGCAGCGACTGCAGGGTGATTTTCACCCAGTGTTTTCTCGCGAATAGCCAAAGCGTCGTTCAATAAATTTGCTGCTTCTTTATATTTATTTTGGTCTCTATATACTAAAGCAAGGATGTTCAACATCGTGGCGACATCAGGATGGTCGTGACCAGAAGTTTTTTCCAAATCTTCCAACGCTTGCTTACACAGAGGGACAGCCACCTCATAACGACCTTGGCTCGCGTACTGTATAACCAAATTATGCAGCGTACGCAAGCGCGCAGGTATCTCATATCCAGCGTTTACTTGTTGTGCAAATTGCGAAGGCGGTGTTGGTAAAATGGCTGCAATAGAAAATGGCGAACATTGCAAAAAGTGATTCTTATCAGTAGCTTAAGCCTGTGCGAATGCAAAATCTTACTAAAGCGATAAGGCAACATCGGACGGAGATACCTTGATCTCTTATAGCTGAAGTATCTTCGAATCTAATGGAGAAAATTAGAAGACAGTTTCAGTAAAATTCCTAGTGTTATTCACACAGACTTAAGAAGAAGAGATGCTTGGCAAAGAGAGAGAGAGAAAGTGAACGTACACTTACTGTTTCGGTCGTCCGCATCATCGTCAGGGAATAGATCGACCACAGGATCATCCGGTGGCCGATCTTTAGCATTCTCGTCGTCAGCAGAAGGATCAGGATCGTATTGCTTTATACTCTCCATAAAATCTAAATGTTTCTTCTGTTCTTCCAACTGGACTAGCTGGTAAAATGAGGCACACATGTTTCAGTTTCATAAAGGAATTTTCTGTATATAATTTATATGATATAAGCTCGAGTGATAATGTCCTAATCAACGGACATCTTTATATAAATTTGCAATCTTCTGACGATATCATTTTTCTATAATTTCTTATCATGAATTATCAAGTCGTTTGTCACGTGCAGGCATTTTTACATTTAGTTACTTACTGCTTGCTGACTGGCTTGTAATTTTTGCTGCGTTCCAGCCAATTCATCTCTCAACCAGGCGTTCTCTTGGCACAACCTTCTCACTTGCGTTCTAAGTTTTTGTTTCTCAGCCTCCACCATTTGTAAGTGGTTCGCAAGAGCCATCATGACCTGTGCTTCACCCAGGCCCAATTCTATCATCTCAATGTTCTTTGATAACAAGCTGGCTTTATCTCTTGCGACTGGTGCGTCCTGGGTCTGTAGGGCTTGCAGAAGTCCCCCGTGCTCAACGCGGAGGGCTTCTAGACCCTGGGTCACAATTCTGGCACCAGCCATAATTTCTTCCTGCGTCATGGCCGTCATTCTACCAATATTTTCTATTTTTTTGCTAAAAATTGAAAAAACAGAATTAACAACAAAAATTTTAAATAACAAATTCATCTTCAAATATTATTTTAATTCGCGTTGAAGTATTTGTTTTTAATTAATACTAGAACCAATTTTTTTTTATTTTTCACGGAAATCCTACACATTTCCAAAAACATGATACAACACTTTGGATCATTTTCCGTGATCTTTTCTCGTAAAATATTGTTTTCGCATAATGTATTTAAGAAAAATTTTTTTTGTTGGTTTTTAAACGTATTTTCTGTTCTACAGTGTTAAAAAGAAGCTGTAAGATAGGATGTAGAGTCATTTTCACAACTCATATCAACATTGGTTATTGACATTGTAAAATACATCGTTGCGAGAATAATCTGCGCAGCGATAACTGAATTTTGCGTAACGTTTTGATTCCCGTGGCCAAGGCAGAAAGCATCGAGAAAAAGGTGAAGCAGAGGTAAGCGGTATTTGGAACGGCTTGCTTTACGCGCCAATAATTAACCACAATCAAAAATAGGCATCGCGAGGTATTTCAGTCGAGGCAAGACTGAAACGTATCCGGCATTGGTATGTACGAAGAACATTTCCGAACCTAAGCCTCCGACAGAGTGGTTTTATTTTCAAACAAATACGCGGCCCCGGTGGCCCGATCGTTGAACGCAAGGATTTCAAACGTGTTTCGAGACACTCGAACGCGCAATTCTCGCAAAATTAATTCGAATAAAAACTTACCCCATGTCAGGGCCACGTTAAATCCACAGAAATCAATGGTTTAGTGTATACGCGCAGGCGCAATTGCCGAGGCACTTCTTCTATGCGACACCAATGTATCAAGTAAAAGTGAATTTCCAAGAAGAAGAGGAAATAACCAGAACCCTTCGCGCGTCACACAGACAGTTGCTATTAACTGGAGGAATATTCGTACAAGATGATCGACCAACGACACGACGAGGGGCGAAAATCAATTGCGGACGAGCGATGTTTTCGATGGAAAACTTACCCCATGTCACGGACGCGTTAAAACCCAAGCGAAATCGATGGTTCTGTAGTTCTGCGCAAACGCGACCACCATGGCGTGCTCTTTATGCGTCAGAATGTATATAGATATGCAGAAGAAGATGGTGAAATTTCGAGGGAAAAGAGGCAATCATCGTGACGCCGCGCTCAATCGATAAAAACGAGCCGGAAGTGGAGAGTTGGTGAAAGAACAGAGGAAATTATTGACGTAATCGAGGCCAGGTCGGGATTTCAGATTTTCAAACCCGTAAACCTTGACCTCGTGCAATCGTCCTTCCGAACAAAGCCTTGACCTCATCCATTCCAATTGAAACGTCGCACCGTTTAACAAATGCAGCTAGAGCAAGACTATTTCGCTCTCGTGACATTGACGGCTACTTCCGGCCAATTGATTTCTCCAAGGACTTATAACGTGGATGGGTAACATTTTCAGTTGCCAGCATGATAATCTTCGTGAATCGACTTTCCAATATAAGCGCGATCAGGAAGCGTGGCGAGAAAAGCACGAACGTCTCGGCTCGATGCATTGATTTTTTTTATGGAACCTGCATTAGAGGATATTAACAGGGAAAGTGAATGTTGCAGTTAATGCATAATGGAACGAGTAACGAGTATGAATCATTCAAAAGTCAAACTGATCAGCTTGATTTCCTGAGAACTTCTTAACTTTAATGTCGAAGAAGAATTAACCTTTAATACTTTCGATATCAGTTTGGCTCCTGCGTGGCTCATACGACAAATTTTTCATACAACTTTTTCCTCCATCGACATATTGCGACATCTGAACGCGCCTCAGTTTACAAAGGGAATTATTTTCAGTGGCCTGCGCATGCAATCGCGGAGATTTCCTTGTTGGCGTGTATCCGATCGTATTGCTGAAAAAATTGAACAAAAAAAAAAAGAAAAAAGAATTGTACGTGGAGTTTCTAATGAAAGTGTGCGGCAATTAGAGCTTAGTATGTTTATGTTGGAACGCAGCGATGTAGGAATGTTTGACGGGGGAATAGTGTTCGTGGGAAAAAAAGAAAATGGAAAAATTATAGATAACGATCAAAATGGATTGTATAAGGATACGTAAGTAGGGGAGGAACTACTCACATTCTATAAGCGTTCAGCGTTTTTGACATATCTGTTCTACCCATCGGTAATGTTGGACTCTGTTGGACCTACCTAATCCGTATACAAAAAAAATTTAACTTTCTACTATATCGATCTGTCTGCCGTTTCTTTGCGGACAGTCGCGACCGTATTGTCACTCTCAGTCAATCGGATCTGTTGTAAAAAAGTCATTTATCCCGTTTTTTCAACCGTATAAAAATAGAATATGTACAATATACATATATATCTATATACACTATAGTGTGTTCCGCAATGTGATTTCTAAAGGGGGGCACCCTCGCGGAATCGCGTTTAATTCTTTACTGAGGGCTAACGTTTGGCTTCGCACCCTCTTGCACGAAAGACCGACAGAACCAGAGGAGGGGGGAGGATGGGCGAAAGGGGATGGAAAGATTGCGCATGCGTGCAGAATTCAGGAGTGTTCCTACAACTGCACGATGTGCATGCATGGACACCGGCATGTCCACGCCAGGTATGCACAACAAAATGAATGATGCGTTTCTACGTTAAGAACAGTTTCGTGCTTAGCGTCACTACGGCCACATACGCAAATAAACGTCAGTCGGTCAGTAGGAATAACCGGAGGGTGCGTAAGGGTGCGATGAATGAAACCTCTATGAGAGGGTGCTACGCATGTATGACACTTAACACTTCACGGAGACACCTATCTGCGTCCACCTTTTATAATTTCTCCCGCTCGAATCACTTTATAAAGTGAAATGGGCAATGTAAGACTATTATGCCACGTTGTCACTAATTTTATAATAGTTAAATATACTTATAGAGAAGTAAAGTGTTGCTTAAAATACATTGACATTTCTAAACAATGCTAAGATTAATGTAACATCAAACGTTCTTTTATTTATTTTTAAAAGTAAAAAATTTCCGTCCAATTGATAATCTTCAACTTCTGCACGATGGAAAAAAGCAATTCCCACGATCATCGCTCAAAACAATTATAGAATGTCAATTATAGGATTTAAATTGCTTTTTTCTCCTCGCGACTAGTATTAAAATGCACAGGCATGAAAAGCGTGTCGTAGTAATAATTGATAGATACGTATTATGTAAATATCTATACAGAGGAACTGTGATAATTATTTTTGAAGCAATAAATTTCGTTTAAAGTTTGCGGAACATTTTGAGACTTTCAGAGTGCAAGAAACGTGTGTACATTTTTCGCAATCTTTCTTTCACTTCAAGGGGAATAGAGAACGACGATGTAGCCGATGAGTCACGGCATGACGACAGAACATTACAAGTACTGTATCATGTGCGCACCCGTTCGTAGAAGTGCATCTACTCAACACATGAAACTGCTTTCACGAATTTAATGCGACGAACCTGCTGATGAGAGCATGGTGTCGTGATTAACCGTATTAGAATGTTTTAAAAACTTCCTCGATTTATCATCGAGCGAACGATTTTTTTTTTAGATATTCACTCACTTGTACAAATTTTATTTGTCCTTTCCTATTATAAAAACGATCGATATGATTGAAAAAAATGTGAAATAAATTAGTAAAGATAAGTAAGTAAATTAACAAATAAGATATAGCAGTATAAAAAAGAATGCCTGGAAAAATAATATTGTCACAATTGATTTAAGAATATTACGCTAAAAGCTGTGTGTAACACAAATCGATAAAAGGATTGGGAAAAGCACGTGCGTAAGCTTTTGATGTAAAAGGAGGTGAACAATACGTATATTACATTAGGTTTAAAGCAGTTATTTTACATCACGCAGCACTATGCCTATTTCAAAAACAAAAATACAAAAACTAATTTCTCTTAAATAAAAATTTGGAATTGATTAAAAAAAAAATTGAATAACGAGATTATATTTTACATTTACTAACTTATGCACGTAGTTAAAAATTTATAATTTGATAAAAAAAATTTCGCATCGTATTCTTAAAAATATAATAAAAAGAGGTCAGTACGAGTGTGAGCATAATGAAATTTTCAACTACAAATGGTAGTCACAACGTGAAACACTTGAGGATCTATATTTGTAAAGGATAACGGCTGAATCGCTGATTGTGATTCATGTCACATAACAATTGCATATTTGCCTCAAGTTTCGCGCATGTACAATGAACCGCGGTGATTTATGGAACATTAATTAGGAAATCCATTATGCGAGTCTTTGAAATATTCGCACAAATAATTGAACCACTCCTTCGAACCATTCCAGAGTTTTCTAGTATTTTAGAGGTTAGAAATTCGATCAAATACCCGTACAATTTCCTTTATCATTAAATATCTACCAAATGTGCACAGGATAAATGAGAAAATCACGAGTATTTATAAGCAAGAAGATTGGCTTAAAAATAAATTGACATTCTTTATAAACCGATCTCCAGTTATCTGATATTTCATAATGTATGTGGTTAATCTTCGCTTATCTATATGCATTTATGTAACGGTACATATAGAATGCATGACAGAATAATGACATCGCTAACTGATCTTTTATTATTACAGCGGAAGTTTGATTCCTTTCGACGAATTAATGAAACCCCAATGAAACGCGTTTCTTTCTAAATGTATCAGAATAGGGATAATTATCATCAGAATCATCGTCATGGTCACTGGTTTTCTGTCATGGTTCCGCACAATCTTACGGACACAGAGTTAAAATCATTTGCTTTCGGCCTGTGATCGCCTGTCGAAGCGATTTAAAATCAAACAGTCCAATTATACTCTTCATTTGTACGGCCACGAACGTAAATTTGATATTTGAAAATTTGACGTTAATCGAAAACTTACCCTTGTGAACGGTCCACGCAGGAATTGTTTTCTATTCAGTGTATCATCCCCCTTCCTTAATAAGGGGCACAGTGCCTCGATATGTATGTCGAAGATAAACCTTGAAAAGAATTTTTTTACATTGGAGAAGTAGGTTTTCAAGGGTTCAGTTTGTTACAATATTTTACAGTCGGTGCAATGACAATGTACAACGATTCGATGGCAACGATAACGTCGGAAAAAACGAATTGCACTCACCAATTTTGGTCACGAATTCACGGTGAAACGACGTTCACGATACGATGGAATGTTTGTCGAATATTCTATTTAGAAATTGTTTCCACCGGCAAGGAGGAATACGAGAAGAGAGGCACTAAATTTTATTTCCGCACGTTTGGTGACAGACTAAGATGGCGTGAGCCAAGTACGAGTTAACAAGAGTATAATAAACACATATTTCACAATTCGAATGTCGAATAAACGAGCGCTAAACGTAGTTTTCACTCTTGCTGTGAACTACCGTAAAATCCGAACGAATAAGAAATACGTAGCTTAGAGCGAATAAATTGATGACAAAATATCCAGAACGTACGTCGGCAGTCAGTGGATTGTAAAAACGCGACTAGAGACTAGGGATATTTCGATCTAAGTAAATACGAGAATGATACTCAATAATTGTTATCGATAAGTATATATTCGATACTTTAGTTACGACTTTCGGTATCGATAAATCGAAGCAACTATCGATACGCAAGTCTGTAGTCAATACGATAAGCGTATATCTTCAGTAAGTATATTTTATGCATAACCTAAACTAAACGCAGACAACTTATGCAAACATTCAGTATTTATGATGACAATCGATGGTGACATACCACATTATTCCAGTGAATTAATTAAAGTACAGTTTATTCACATAATCATTTGTTTTCATCTATATGTTTGTTATTCTATATGTAAAACAATAGACAGAAACAAATGATTCTGATCCCTATGATATTCTTAATTCGCAAGCAGGTCGCAATAAGCAATTTATATGTTTATTCATTATTATAATTATATTTTTATTCCTCATTGTCATTGTTTTTTATTTACAAAATTCCTTAAACAAATTGGATATTGTTTTGAATACGAATATCGTATTCGTATTTGGCAGAAATTACAAAAAAAAAATATACTAATATATTTAAAAAATATATTAATACTATATATATATACCCTAGTATTATATACATTCAATACTAAAAATATACTAACAAAAATAATATAAGAATATATACAGAAAATACAACAAAAATTGCATATGAATAAATCTTTCTAACATATTATCATTCTGCCTGAGATTTTGCTTATAAGATATCATTTTTCATTATTCTCAAATAACAGTTCTAAGAATGCCAAAAATTTTCTTGAAAATCATTAACACTAGCAAAAGTATCAATGTCGACTTAGATTAAATATATCCCCAACTAACACTTATGCAATAATGACTATGTAATTAGGTCATCATTCATAAGATCTATTTTTATTCCTCATAGTGTATTCATACTATATATATATGGTTTTTAAACGAAGGAAATGCTTTGAAAATGAAAAGGACAAGTTCGATACATTGCGATAAACCATATTTATTTGAATAGTAAATAGATACAATAGAGAACGCTTTTAGCAGGCCAACTTCTCATTAACGGCAGAGAACTATCAATATTTTTTTTCTTCTAAAAGAGATGCGTATATCAATGTATAGAAGCATCATTCGTCTTCATTTTTTTTTTAAATCTCTCAATAATTAATTAGGAATAATGATATAGGTAATTCGTAATCGCCTTATTAAAAACAATTAAAAGTATTACCGTACAGATAAATATTGCTAACTTGAGAACAGTTAAAATTTCCCATACATGTAATGGCATTTATAATCACTCCTTGGCCTAAAATAACAAAATGCTATATTATAATAAGAGATTGCATTGCGACTCTTTGTATCGTGTGAGAAAATGATCGTTAGTCATCGTTTATCGGACATATTTTTTTTTTTCTATTATTTTTCTTCTATTCGTATGTCCGACTACTGAGCATCTTTTCATCTTTTTTTTGTTTAAATGGCATCGATATCAAAATCATCTTCGTCTTCTGAATCTTCATTAACTACAGCAGGTTTCTGCATAGGCGGTGACTGTTGTGGTTTTAGCGATTGTTTAGCTCTATCATCGTATTCAATCTATAACAAACGGCAAACGTACAATTTGTAGTTTGAAATCACACAAACTTATTTTTAAAATGCGAACATTTACCTCCAAATCGTCGTCTTCCTCTTCTGGTTCAGAATCCTCTTCTTCTGCTTCTTGTAACCAGGTTAAAAACGGTGCAGCTTTATCGTGAATTTCTTGGGATAAATCTTTCGATACATATTTTTTAGTCACTTTATTAGACCACTCGAACAAAGCTTTTTCTTCCAGAATATCAGCATCGTAAAAGAGCTAAGACAATAAACAAACTCAGTTAAAACGTATGCTAATGATAATTACCAAACTATAACCAATAATTCACTTTACCTTTAGAATGCCAGGTACTTTCGGCATCAAAGCATCTTTATGGAGGGCTATCACTTGCTCGATTCCTCTAATTAAATATTTCTGTGCCTTGATATCATCGTGGGTAAAACGAAGGAGAAGTACACGATACTTTTTGGCTTGAGCAGCAATATTCTGATCGAAGAGTAGTTCGGCCAAAATCAAAGGGGCCTTTGTCTTGATTTCTAGACGCTCAGCTTCTGTAATCAATTCTTTATGGTTGTCCAATTGCCCAGCATCTCGACGACATTTGACTAACTTATAAAACATATCCATCCTCTCTTTCTCAGTCTTATCGAGATCATCGCTGATAGTCATTCCTTTTGCTCCATCCGTCAAGTCTTGCAGACGAGCTCTGACTGCCTCCTCTGACACATCAACTGCCCAATTATCATCATCTCCGTCCTCGTCCGCCATCTTTTCAGGAGCCTCGACTACGATATCGTTGGTGTTGTTATCGTTCTCCGGAGAACCAGATCGATCACCATTAGCGGTAGCGGTGGTCGTAGTGGTGGTTGTTTCACCATTCGCACGTTTCGAACGTTTCCCGCGTTTACCTTCAGTTAAAGAACTACCTTGTACAGCTGGATTCAAGCTCGGTGGATTCTTCAAAATGTAAGTGTTCAATTTATGATTGCTCTCCAGTAATCCATGGTAACCGCATGCTTTGCATCCTTGCGAGATGGTTCCTTTTTTTGAGCTAACCATCAGCTCAGTTTCGGGGTTATCGCAAGCTGGACACAATACATATTTACGAATGAACCCATCCAAAAGATCTTGCAGTTTCGTTGCATCGTGCGAACCGTTCACAATGAATCTCTCGTTTTTAAAATCGAATTGGGTTTGCGCACCGAGCTCGCAGCCAAAGTATTTGGTAGGATAGGTGGCAGGTCTTCCAATCGCTTTAGCGACGTCAACCATGTTCACGATCACGGTTTTAATGCCGTTCCCCTTACCTTCTACTTTGGCTTGGATCCGCGGCATCTTATAGCGGTAAAACGCATCGCTGACGTTACGATTTACGTTGACACTTCCCATGGTGATTGACGATGTTTCCGCCTTTTGCTCCTCGCTAAATTAATGTCCCTTCCGAGCGACAACAGCAATTTCTGACGAGACGTCGTTGTGAAAACGCGTTGCTGGCAAATGGTGATACGAGCGGTTGGAACTATCGAAAGCTATCAAGCTTCTTTCGATCGGTCACACTCTCGTTCTCCCTGGGTCTCTTCGCCCCTCTCGCTCTCCCTCTCGTTCAAGTAGGTAACGTCTTCGTCCGCGTCCTTCTGGATCTACTTTCCACGTTTCCCAGCGGCAGTTTGATTGCTGTGCAGCGACGTTGCCAGGCAATGGCTACCCGATGGTAGCTCGTTACGTGTCGAGTCAGGGTGATTTTCGTTGTCTGCGGTAACGAGTGCCGCACTACCCGCTGACACCAGTCACGTTTCTCTGAACGGCTGTAGCTTCCGATGCCTATTACTAAAAATTATAATCACTCGGTTCAAAGCTTCATCTTTACAACGAAACACAATACAATTGCCTTATATTAAGATGAAAATTCAATTAAATTGGAAACTCTAAGTAATTTGACTCTGAATTGTTATGATTCTCAATGACAACAGGTAAACGGTTAGTGGAAATTATTAGCCGAAATATTAACCTGGAAAATTTTGAGGTCCTGTGCTTGGGCAGGACTAGATGATTCAGAAATCGTTGGGTGGTATCTTGATACAAATATTGCCTCGGTTTGGTGGGCAGAGGGGGATATTCTTCAATGATCATACACGCTGCCTGTCCGTTGCTTGTGCCCCTAAGAAAGCCTGAGTACGAGGTTGGTGTTGTTAACTCACAAGTGGCTCGTAACGAACGATTAGACCGATCGAAAGTGATGATGTTGCCGTTTAGAAATCGCTTGGACAGTGTCCTGCTACCGCCGCCTTTGCTGTACACCGATCCTTTCCCTCTGGATGATATCCTGGATGTTTCTGAAATCAAACGAGAATCAATCAATGATTTATCGTCGAAGAAGATCAGTCTCTAAGTCGTTCAACTTATTTAATTTATATTTTCCACGTTCAATAGTCTGTTGTAAAAGAAAACTAATCTCGAAGTCTCTCAATTTCTTTTAATTTACGCTTATACGTACGTTTGTTCTCTTCACCATTGGGAATGAAAATTATATTTCAATAAGCATTACTAAATAGTTCGTGCATACCTAGTTCAATATTTCTCGTACTCTACACGAACGAAATATTTTATAACTTTAATCGCTTAATTTTGTACAGAATAATATCTTCTCTCGGATAAAATAACAAAAATACATATAAATATTCACTCGTGAATATATTAAAGAAAAACCTGATTGAAATTAATATTCACAGGGATATTACTCCAATTACCTCTCTACCATCAAAGACGGCCACGAACAAACCTACTACGTTCAATCAGTCGAATCATTTCAACCCGAAGAGGACATCGCCGCACAGACATCGAGATCACGCTTCACGATCATAGGTAAGGAATTTTTTTCTTTCTTTTCCTTTCTGGGATAATTCTCGCCTCGTCCATTCGCGTGTGAGCGACCAGAGGTTGATCGGAAGGTTCAGGCCAACTAAAATCGTTCGCAAAACGGAAACATCGGGGTACGGTTTTCAACGTGAGGCTCGTGGATCATTTGTGCGTGGGGGATTTTCTTGCTGGCCGTTCGTGAATTTTGTTTGACGCGTGTTGCAATAACATTTAACGCGGTGATTTAACGATCATCCAGCCGATGCTCGGAGGTGGTCGACCATGCGAAAATCATGATAGCGAAAATCACACACGGACTTGATCTTGCCGAAGAGAAACGTGTTCTGGCGGAGGTAATCACTAGCGAAAACGACGCCGCGAAGATCCTTGGCTGAGCATCGTCGATCGAAAATGGAACAGATGAACGACGGAGGGTAATAAAAGACGATTGGGGATGACGGGATGTCGATCCATTCGTCTGTGAATTTCTCCTGCGCGTTATGACAGTGACGGCAGATTTAATGGGAAAATTTACCATGTTACCACTGGAGGATCTTTCAGAATGAAAATAATGGGAGATATTTTCCATAATTTGTTTGTGTTCTTACAGATCTATATACAAGCGAGAAAAAGGACAAAAGACATCGTAATTATTGAATCTGGAGAGAAAGAAGAATATTACAATTAATCAATTAATATTGCATGATAAATATTAAGGAACTATTAAATATAAAGTAGAATGTAGTTTTACATTTTTGTACTTACATATAGATAATCATCATCATTCAATACTCAATACGAGAAAGTACATTATTATCGTATTATAAATTATCTTAGATTGAAAAATATTACTTTTGGGCAATAATAATTCTACCACCAGGTTGGTATAATTTTTATCATTATCTGAAAATTCACGTAGCTTTCTACCATCTCATTATGTTATTAATACTACAAATCGAAAGTTCACTTAATTGTGTTCGGGAAAATATAAATTTGCATAAACGTCAGCAGTACAATTATTCCACAATTATACAGATTATTAATATTAATAAATTTTCTTGTACAATAATAGCAAGCTCGATAATGTAGCACAAATTTTTTCTGTATACACCGTTATAATAAAATACGAAAATATTGCACACTCGTGTTGAGTACATCGCAAAGTATTTCCCTTTCAAATAATAAATTGAAAAATATTGTTGGCGGCACAACGAAAATTTCAGTTTTGGTAACTATTACAGCATACATATGTGTGGAATATTCGTAGCATATAAAACGTACCATAAAAGATACCGAACAAATTGAAAGGTATTGAACTGGAAAATTAAATTTGGAAAATGGTCTGAACGGAGTAACGAGATAGATTATTCTGTTTTCATGCTTCACGCATGTAAATGTATGTGTACATCGTAAAACATTGATTGGCTTGACATTTTGTACGTCATTAAACAATTTCAATTTGAATTTATATAGTTCCACTTCTGATTGCGATTATCAAATTAATCAACATTAGTAATTTTTCATGGAAATTTTGTCGATTAACGAATTTTTCAGAGAGATTTATGACTTTTCGTGAAAAACGTGTAAAATAAAAATAAATCTTCTGCCCGTTATTCCCATTTTTTTTTTTTTTTTACACTTCCATTCTTCTCACATAAATTTTATACTTTGGAAACTACTCATCCAGTTCCAGTAAAATGTCTGATTTAACGAGTCGTCAAATTATACGCCAAGATAATATAATTCAGCAAACATTCGTTCGCGTGCGGGATAACGATAATTCATCGTTGTGATATTATGGTAGGTGGTCGTTTTTTAATGAAACGAACGCTTCTATCACCGTGAATAACGCCAAGATTTCCTCGAGATCTTCTGATATACGTGTATTAATAATACAATTCTTCTGTATAATGCATATTAACGTGACTACGATCGTATTACAGATATTACAATTTTATTTACACGATAAACACGAACGTGTTACGTAAATCTGCACGGCGAGCCAATCCTTTACGTATTCTAATTTTTCGAACAGCCAAATTGGCCATGCGGTTTGACCCCGAAATCAGGCCACGATATTTGACATCGGTCTCGGATTTTTCCATCGCGATATATGAAATTCTCTGGATGTTCTGGATAAGTACTCTTCGTAATCTTCTTTCTTTCAGTACCATATTTATTCTTTTTCAATTTATAATAAATTTCCCTTCGAAACAAAAAGGAATCCTTCCATTTTATTCTGTATGATATTTTGGATAAATATTCTGCAATTTTTTTTTTTTTTTTTTTTTTTTTGATCCACTCAAATTTTTGTTCAAAAAGTTGTGACAAGTGGAAATACTTCCAACTTGAAAAGTTGTAATAAGTGGAGATATTTTCACCTTGAAATGGGAATGATGTTTAAACGGTCTCGCGAGATTTACCTCTGATTTCGAATGCTTCGCGGATAATCCTTCTGTCACGCAAAATAAAAAACCGATAAGAAACAATTGTAGTCGCGTATGTATCGCTGTAATATCGGCGCGATCGTTCTCGACACGAAGCCAGATAAGGCTCGCAGCTTCGTAAACACACTTCCGGTTACGTATCTACATGGTACTGCTTATAGCGCAAACTATTTCCTTCAAAACCATGAATACCAATTCGGTCCTTTTTAAATTAAATAATTCAGAAGGATTAAATATTTCTGGACATTTATTTATTAAATTTTTTTTGTTAATATCTCGAATAGTTGTTATCGATCCTGCATTTATTTGAAATCATTCTTTTTATTCTAAATAATTTAGAAATGATGAAAAAGTCAAGAGATAATTCGGAGTAAAAAATGATTGTTGAAAAGAAGAAACTTCCAATTAATTTCACCAATATTTCTAAGAATTACTAAGTTTTGCAACGGATGTAAACGAGAAGGGTTTGCGATTAAAGGAAAGATATCGAACAGATGTTTAATCGGAGCGTAAGAAAATTTCTTAGAATGTATTTTAAAGCTAAATATTATGCACACGCTGTTCGTATTACAATTGATAAGTCGTGTGAATGGAATGCATAAAATAGTTCCACAAAGAGTGCCAAAAAGAATGTAATAGAAATTTAGATTGTTCGAAACGATAAAGAGTTTCTCACGTTTAGCAAAATAAACTTCAAACATGTACATTTATCTTGATAATTTTTTGTGTGTGTTATTATGAATTCTTCTAAATATTCTCTGTCGTAATTCCAAAACTCTATGAGAATAAAAATACATATTTACAAATAAATATGTTAGGATGGATAATCATCCGAAAGTGTATCAAGACATTTTCATTGCTACAACTCTTGAACTATTATAAGAATATAAAACGTTTTAAATAAATTATGCTACGATAATTACCCAAATTTCCAAAAATTAATAAGTTATTCCGTATTTTCAAACATTTCAATTCTTAATTAAGAGACTCTGCATCAATTTAATATCAGTATCTATTCAATTTGAAAAGAGAAAAGAAATCAAAGCTTATAGTAGTTTTAAAAAAAAATGTTAAAACTTTATACGGACACCCTATACGCAAAGATAAATTATTCTTCTCCTAGATTCATAAAATTATAAAAGTGGAAAACTCTCTGCTTGTAGAAAATAATTTCCATAGTTACCATAGACTGAATTGAATAAATAATAACAATTTTAATACGTAATATTTATGATAACGCCAATAATAATTCTTATTTAAAATCTAATTCTTATTTAATACTCACTTTAAATAGTGAATATTTATAGTAAATATTGAAGTAAAAATAATTAATTTAAACTTGAAAGAACACGAATAAAGAGTCGAAACGAACATTTCATGAAAGCCGTCAACGAGGAGTGAAGTTATTTCACCAGTGCACGCTCTAAATGCGAGGCAGGCAACATAACGCCGGCAATTTACAATGAAACATTTTATTTCGTATCGCGCAATCACGGAGAATTAATTCGCGCGTTGATTGTGCTTTCCTTCCTTTCGAAACAGATTGGCATTCGTTGAATTTTCACTTTCCTCTACGATCTACATTTAATTTGGATGTAAAGGTAAAAGTTTCCCCTCGAAAAGCAATTGGAGACAATTTTAGAAATATTTGATATCGTAAAGTAATGAAATGAAATCAATACAAAGATATCAGAAACAGCAATTTCTCTGACAAACTGAAGAAAAAAATTCAGTCTTGAAACAGTTGAAACAACTAAAGAAACGAAAATAGAAAAGTAGGAAATAAATGAACGACATCGATGTGACAGGGAGGAAATGGTTGTCGAGTAATATTTTTCTGGGATTTGAT
The DNA here is from genome assembly GCA_036937485.2 of Tetragonisca angustula. Taxonomy (NCBI): domain Eukaryota; kingdom Metazoa; phylum Arthropoda; class Insecta; order Hymenoptera; family Apidae; genus Tetragonisca; species Tetragonisca angustula. The sequence goes on from JAWNGG020000014.1 coordinate 693,333, forward strand.
CGATCTGGGCGGGGTTGTAATGGTTTCGACAGCTCAACGAAATCCCATTATGTAAAATAACGTAATCCATTATATAGTCGCAGTCAAAGATGATTGATACGCGTTTCGATAAATAAGAAACAATTATAAATCACGAAGAAATTACTTCTCCTCTCTATTCATCCTGTCAGAAAGTAGCATCACAATTTTCACGAAACAGTGTTTTTGGAAAAAGAAAAAAGATTTCTTTTAAATGTTTTTTCTCTTTAATAGAAGCCTACTTTAACATTAGAGCTACTCTGACCTGGAATATATAAATATACTTTGCTAAATATAATTTGTTATAAATATATTTAGTGTGACATTATTGTAAGTTATGTTGTAACTTATTGTAAAACGCAATTAAAACGATATGATTAAAATAAATATTACAGTTATATAGGCCAGGAGGTTATTCCATAGCTGAGGAGAGAAGAAGCTGAAACTTCTTGAAAATTTTGTTTGCTGGTGATATGTTAAACTGAAAATTGTCTTGAAATCTGGCTATGAATATAAATGTCAATTGTAAAGTTTCTGTCATGTGTCATAATAAGAGTACAATACAGAAGAGTAAATTTATGGCAGAGCAATTAATTAAAAAATTGGAAATTGGAAATTAAAAAACGCATATATATATTTTTAGTCGGACTGAAAGAGCAGAACGTCTGAAATTTTCACGTCATTTCGACAGGCTTGATAGCTCCAGTGTTGAGCTGCCTTTCAGTGGTACGTACAATGGCAGGAAAATTGATTTCACTGGGTCAATGGACTCTAGGAGAAGTATTTCAATGTGTGATGATATATGCATACATACGTACATATACCTGCATACATATGGATTTGCATTTTCTAAGAGAAGTTGTGATCGTCGTACACAAAGCAAAGTGATTGTTGCAGAGCTTAGCGTCGTTGTCATCACGACGAGCAACAATGTTGAAATGTGAAATTAAAATGCCAACTCTCTAAATAACAAGTTGCAACGATGATTGAAATCTAAAATTGTAGTGGGAAAGTTGCTACGACGGAAGAGAAACTAAAAATTATCATAGCAGATTACGATAGAGAGACTACAGTGATAAACTATGTAAAAACGTAGAGAAAATGGTTTTAAAGAATTAGATAAGAACGGTATTTATCTGGAAAAAAAAATTACATGCCTCTATTTTGAAACACAGTGCTAACGTGCGAGATATAACATTCCTTTTGCGAAGTTTAGCATAATTTCTTCGAATTAAAAATCTCGTCGCCTTTTTCTATTCGAAGTTCAGTTTGCAGTTATCATATAAAAAATAAAAGATTGATTTAATTTTTATATTGTGATTCGCGTGATATTATTATTAACATAATATTACTAATATTTGTATTAAATATTATATAAACATATAAAAAGTGAAATTCAATCTCTGCCATTTGATAATATATATATAAAAAAAAACTCGATATGAACAAATTCAATTTCAAGTGCGTCGATAATTTATAAGATAAATAATCGTTGCTCTAAATGATTCTAATGTTCGATATCAAGTAATTACAATCGTATACAGATGCATTTATAACCAGGAAATTGTATGACTGATCCATAAATCGTTAAATTCGTACAAACTGCAAACCAAACGTGATACTCTACGTACATATATTCTATTATCAGTTTCAAATTGATATTTATCAATGATAACATTTATATAAATTCTGCAATCAACACGAAGCATAGATGAACGAAAAGTAATAAGAATAAAATACCATCAACTTTTATTCTATTTCAATATAAAGCATAACAATACAAACAATGCAAAACGACGAAATATAACAAATTTTTCATTCATACGTAACAAGAAATTGAAAAATATTTATTCCAGACACGATTTCAATGTTTCATATTTTCCGTTCCGATTTTCCAATATTTGATACAAAGCATCATAAATATCAATTAAAAAAAGGAAAACAAAGTGTAATAAATTTTTTTTTTACACTGAAGAGCATAACTGTGTCACTAACGATGAAAAATTGTTGAAATTTCATAGAAAGAGAAAAGAAAGGATATTTTTATTCCGGGGAATTACAAACATTCAAACATCATTAAGAGCATTGAAAAATTTTCTCGCTTTGCTACTCGCATAAATAAAATCATCTTTGAAAACAAACTGAGGAGGCCTTACGCTTTAAAATGAGACCAAGAACAATTTAAAATATCGAGAATTTTTCATAGTTTTTCAACTACGCTCTTCGCTACACATATAGTATAATTGATGAGAAAATAAGACGATAAGATACAATAAATTTTCCATCATATTTATCGAAAAATTTACACGGTAGGTCTGATATCGGATCGGAGAAGCTTGTTGATAGATTAAAAATCTAAAAAAAAAAATGTTCTCTGAGCAAAATCCTAAGTGCCCCGATATTGGATGTGCCTTCTGTGCACTTCATCAACGGTCTCCCTTAAAATATTCAGGTTCTCACGTGTATCAAGCGGTCCGGTGTCCAGCACGCGGGCGTAAAATAACGGCTTCGAATTCTAACCGCGATACTTCGTATCAATAACCGTTTATCAATACGCCAATCGAGCTGTTAAACTACCTTCTCTCTCCGTCCCAATATACTTTCAATATGGAATGAGAATTTCGTGCATGCACGTGGGGAATCGCAACTATTCCAATTACACTCTGGCTCAGACGAACGCTAAATTACGGTGGTATAATTTCGGTCGTCGGAGAGTTATAGCTGCATAGTGAATTTATTAGAAAATTCAAGATATAAAAATGGGAAGAATACATACAGTACGCAAAAATGAAATCAAATTTGAAATATTTAAAGTAAAATTAAAAAGTGGTGTAATTTTGTTTGGAAGATAATAGCTAAAAATGTATAGTTAAATTGTGATGATATAATTTTGCTTGGATAGCTAAAAAAATGGCAAAAGTTTAATTGTAATCGGATTTACAGGTGGAATAAAGTGCGACGCACGCAGGATAAATCGACTAAATAAAAAGAAGCCAGATATTTTAACTCGAGAGGAATAGCTCAAAGGGATGGTCACGTTCACCCACTTCTTTCGACTCGCACCCCTAGTGACAATTGTTTATTCCCGAGGCTATCAGTCGGCGAACCAAAAGACACCCCGATCAAAAGAGGTCAATAAAAATATCGCGAATCCTCACACCGATAGCTCAGCATTCGTGATCTTTAAAGGAGCAAAACAGGAAAAGACAGACGACTGTATTTTGGAAGAATTACTAAGAATTTTGATCGACGCGAATAAACGTTTATTCCATCTGCCACAGTCCCTAAATTTTTATATTTCAATCTTACACTCAGTTTAATTTCAAAATATTTATTGGTAAGAAGTTTTTTTTCTCTATTTTGTTTAAAAACTTGAGATTTTTTTTTTTTAATTTTAGAGAAATGCAGGTCGGAAATGACTGAAGAGCACAACAGTTAAATGAATATTATAAAATATTCCAACGAATATTCAATCGTTAGTTAATAACGTTGTGAAGAAAATATTGTATAATATTTTTGAAACTATGTATTTTAATGAAAACGTTGTCATCATGTGTAGAACAATGAAGGACTATAAATGTTATCTATTATTACAGCGTTTCACGCACACTGACAATGATTCTTTTGTACATTTCTCAAGTACAAAATTCAACGCTGTTTTTAACACAAGAGACAATGGAACATTAGATGTAGCAATTTTCATTTACGCGATAACTATAATCAACATGTAGCATCTAAACTCCGTTTCTGAACGACGACTAAGACTATCATTAAAATTATTACACACACACATACACACACAATAATCAAAGCACGAGTGTCCGATAACTCGAATTTCCTGGATTTTCCTTGATATTTGTATTCATCGAGACTCTCGGAGCTCAAGAAGCATTTGTCAAGAGCTTGAAGCTTCAAGTCGTGTCGAAATGATTCGAATTTGATTCAAATGCAGATTCAAAGTATCTCGGATATTCCATCACTGTCGCGAAAACCACTCCCAATAGTGCCATGACAAAACGAAATCCACTCTGGATGACGACGTACGTTCGATAAGACGAATAATCTGACGGTATCGCGTCAGATGAATCTTGCACGGTGGTACACGGAGATTGAAATAGCTGAGAGCCGGTGCCACACGGTCACGTTGCATCGTGTCACAGAGTGCGCAAAGAGGCCACGTCAATGCACGTTACGTTGGCTCGTAGAAGGTGGCACTGGAGTGGAGAAGAGACCCGGAAGATCTTCGATGAATGGAAACCACGACGGTGATTAGCTGCAGTAATCGCAGCAGCCTCGCTGCTGTTTCGAGATTACACATTTCGAATTGCCTGGACGAAGGTTCGTAATGATTTCGAAGAATCTGGATAGAGGTTTATCCACGAACAGCGAGTACAACAGTGACCAAGTTAGATTTTATTCGATTTTATATGAATGTTTCTTTTTTTTTTTTTTTTTACACGAAAGTAATTTTTGTAGGTTTTCTTTTATTAGATATTTTAGATCTTCATGTATTATAAAGTAATAAATACGAGTAATTAGGAGAGTTCCACTGTAAATTTTAAGATTTTAACCACTTGCGCTGGCAACTGATTGCGGACCATAACGAGTGACCAAACCGTATACGATAATTCGTCGCTTTCATTTTGAACTCGTCGGTATATACCATGATATCACTGGATAGAAATTATTGAGAAGTAATAAATTTACTGTTCGCCTATTTTGTTTATTCCAGCCACGTCATTCCAGCGCAAGAGGAATCTGATCAAAAAATTTCTCCGAAATTCAGAGAACGAAAAAGGATGATCGAAAGATTGCTACGGTCGTCGATGCATCGCCAAAGATCAACAAAATTAAAGAGATTACGAAACAAGTTGAAATATTCGGAGAAAGTGAGAAAAGAAGTAGTAAAATTTACTCGTAACCACTCGATCACTGAACACAATTCAATCTTTGATTGCTCTCCGGTTCGTACGACCGAGAATCGGTACGACACAATGCGCAAAGAGGCCACGTCAACGCACGCTGCACCGCTCAAAAGATCTCGGATCAATGAACGAAAAGCTGCCACGACAGCAATTACGACTCCACGTTCCAAAGCACCCACCAGTATGCCATGCATTCAACCCCTTTTATCAAAATCCGTCGGATCTCCAACCTTCTCCGGCATTCCAAATCACCGAAATCCGATTCTAACGCACCTTATATCAGAAGCGAACGAGAAGATTGAAACTCCAATTTGAAAAAGTCACCTTACGCTCTCTGCAGATACCACGAAATCAAGTCTGACTTCCGTACGTGTGAAACTACGGAATTCAACTTTTTTCACATTTGACGGAGAACCGTTACTCTGATTAAAAAAAATTCAAGAAACGCGAATTTTAACCTTTGAAGAAACCGAATCAAGCCTGACCTCTTTAGACTTCGAATTCAACTTTGTCACTTCTAGCCAAGACACTCTGAACGATCAAACTCAACTGTCTGTCACTGAATCTCGGATCGCCGATTACTGGAGAGAAAGTCCATCTGTGAAATCCAAGAAAAAAGAAAAAAGAAAAAAGAAAAAAAATCCAAGAAAGTCACCTCGTGTTCCGAAAGATATCAAACTTTTGACGTATCACCACCGAAATGATCCAGTTATCCGAAAGATCCCGGGAAAGAAGCATCGAGAAGGAAGATCCCTCCTTGCAGCGAGGCGACGAGGCAGACCTAAGCTTCCAGAAACGAGTATCGAACGGGCGCGGAGGCGTTAGCAAGGCCTGGAAGATCTTTACCTGCTCGGTACAGACGCATAAGTCGTGATTTGCGACCGTGGCTGCAGCTGCTGGTGGTCGGGTCGTCCCTATATCTTCCTCGAGACTCTCGCCAGAGGCAGAGGGAGAGCTAGATCGAGGAAGAGAGTGTTTTGTTTCTTTTTCTTTTTTCGAAACTGGCCGGTTTTCCGCTCGGTAGCTCGGAAAAAGAAACGCCCGACGATCCCTTGTCGTTGAGTCTCGCGTGAAACGGTCTGTTTAGTCCCTCGTTACGATCGAGCGGATGATTATTGATGTTATACTGTGGATTTTCGGATACTACTCGTTACGACACGACGTATTGCGGATGACACGCGGTGTTGGACGGGGTGGCTCTCTGCCGGCTGCCGTAACTCGAGTCATCCTCGTCGTGCGCGTTCGCTCGCTCGCGGCACCCGGATCGGCCTGACGAGGCGCGCAAGCGTTCTCCGGCCGAGGATACGCCGCATATTGATCGGAACTTGCCCCGATCTGGACGTAACGAACCCCGACGAGGAATTTCTGTTACGATTACGCGCGCCAGGCAAGGTCAGACCTCGACGATCCTTCGCCACGAGGGCCCACGATCGTGAGTCGAGCTTCCTGATGTCGCCTCGCGTGTTTCCACTGACTGGCAGCAGGCCCGTGGTGAGAGAACCGGTGTGAGAAACGCAGTACTTTCTTTCTTTCTTTCCTTTTTTTTTTCTTGTCGTAGATGTTGAGGCAAACTTTCTAGAGATTCGTCGTGTAACTTTTAACTTTAGATTTTGAGAATGTGTTCGTATCGTAGAATGTTGGAGGGCCGAGTATTTTTAGGTTACGTCGAGGTCAGATCTCTTGGACTTGAACATCAGACCCCCCTACTTTCGACTGATATAATTTGGAAAATTGTCCGGTCAGAATGTGAGAGATGAAGAGAATTTCTGAATTAAATCGAGACATGTATTCGAGAAACGAGTTCCTCCGAGCTGGAACTTGTGCAACTGGACAAAACAGGAGGATTAGAATATTAGAATATGGGATCTGACATTTCATGTCATATAGTAGAATAAAACCACCATAGAATAATAGAAGATTAAGGCTCTCGGAAGTTAGGCTTCGAAACGTAGCGAGTGTGAGGATTGGTCTATTGATCGATCCTATGGGGTGCATTATGTGGCATTAGTTGGTCTGTTGAGGAGGTTGAATTGCAATCGATAGTACCGTAGTTTCGATTGAACGAGAAATAGGTTTGAAGTTAGATTGGGTCTTGGTTAGATCTTAGAATAAGTTAATTAGTTTCTCCTACAAGCTAATTAGCGCTTGAGATTTACTTAAATCAAAATCTACTGTAAGATCATATTTTTGGTTGGAAATTATATCGATTTTTGATAGTGTGATACGTCAAGATATATGATCAAATTATGACAAACGAAGTATTGTTAGATAAGAAAGATTCAATTTTCTCTGAAATATTTGATTGATTAAAATGTCCAATAGACGTGTCAAAAAAGACTGATCAAGTTACGATGAGTAATATCATGCTGTTGATTTAGTGTAGGATAACTTCATGATCAAATTCGATAAGCGCAGTGTGTTTCCTCAACCATAGTGTAGAATTCATGGAAACAGTAATATTTCATCGCGATGTATATAATATTATACTGAACACGCTTTCTGCTTAATTAATATGCAAACTACAACAGAATTAACATGTGAATATAAAACAAATGTAGAGAACTAGATCCATGATCTAGAAAAATTTTAATCAGTAAAGAAAAATAAAATTTTTATCAATTTTAACTTCTTCCTTTTTCGTCATTTATCAATTTATTAATTTCATCAAACTTTGATTAGTACATAGAACCTTCTCTGGAATATAAAATATCACCCAAGAATTCAAATTTTATTCAACTGTACATTTATGTGTAAATAAAATAAAACGCAATGCATCCTTTCTTCCTTCGAAAAGAAAGATTATTATACACATCCACTAGAAAAAAGAAAAATACTAGAAGGCAATATGTGTAATAGAATACGTGTGATTACACGTGAAAATTAAATTCGGATACAATTGTGTAGGAATCTCGGCTGAGTCACCAATTTTTAGGTATCCCGGACGAGATCCCAATTCATAGAAATTTTATGAAATGGTTGTTTATTTGGAATTGAATAAATAAGACTGGTTTATTAGTATTAAATAATGAATAACGATGTACACTGACTTCTTAATTCTCGCAACTCTCACTCTGTCTTACGTCTCGACTTCTCGATACGCACTCTCCGACTTCTCGACAAGCACTCCCTTTCTTCTGCACAAAATTCATCACTCGTACACAGATACACACATACACGCAAACGCATCCATACCCTTAGTCTTAGACGTTAGGCCTGAAGGGCTGGCCATAAAGAGTCTCAAGGCCCAGGCTTTCTTTCTTCTTGCCAGTCTCCAGGCAAACTTTCTTTATTGTTTATGTACACATCTGCAGTCGAGCACCAAGTAAAGTCCTAGGCCCTTTCCCAGAACTGCCTATCCCACAATTGTATGAAATTCTAATAACTTTCATAGATTTTGTAGTTGTATATTTGTACTTTAGTAGTTTACATTTATGAGACGCAATGTATAATTGAATGATTGATGAAATGCTTTGATTGATAGAATTCGTATAATAACGGAGTAATCTCTGGCCAAATCTAATTACCGCGATCCTCGGTCGCCAGGACTACTACGTTTCCTCCCCTCGAATAGGGGGAAAACGTTAGCCGCTTGTATTGATTAGAACTAACCGGCTGATTAAAGCTCGACAAACAGTGACGAGAATTCCTTGCTCCAATAAATTGTGGATCTCAAGGAAAGTTGGATTTCTATTACGATAAGAAAACACTGCGTAGCCTCCTTTTCATAATGTGGTACGTATCAGCCGCTTTGCATATTCATTGAACAACGGTCTATAAGGGAAATGTACAATTCAGAAACGAGAAATTGAAACTCGTATTGAATTTGTTGCAGTCCATTTGATCATAAGATCGTCGTGTTATGACGTTCAGTTAAGTTAACTCTTGCAGAGATTAAACTAACTCTAACTAACAGAAAGATAAATCGAAAAATGCCCCAAATATCCTTGAATCAATTTACTTAAATTATTGATAACAAATGTGTAAATGTTTGTTTTAAAAATTTCAAAAATCTCTTAGGAAGACGTACGAAGAAACTCAAACTGAAGATGTTTGATCTTAAGAATTTTTGAATCAATTTCAGTGGGATCGTCGAGAAGGATAAAACTGAAAATTTCAAAGAATACAGGATTATTAACAAATCTAACTAAATTCTTCAAAGATTCTTCTTCGGAAATATTTCATTTCAAGAATCTCTAAATCGACCTCTTCGTAATTACGAAACTTTCTCGTAACCTTCTTTTTCTCGATATTCGTTTCTCACAGACTGTGAATCGTACTCACGTGGAAATGTAATTACAAATGCAGAGATGTACTATAAGGTACGAAAAAATTCTTGAGAATCCTCCAAGAATATCAAAACACAAGTAATACAATAATATAATAAAATTAAAAAATAAAGTGATACAATAATACAATAAAATTAAAAAATAAAGTAATAGAATAATATGATAAAATAAAAAAATAAAGTAATACAAGAATATAATAAAATTTAAAAAAATAAAGTAATACAATAATATAATAAAATAAAAAAAATAAAGTAATACAATAATATAATAAAATTAAAAAAATAAAGTGATACAATAACATAATAAAATAAAAAAAAATAAAGTAATACAATAATATAATAAGCAACCAAAAATACCTCAAAATATAAGTAACATTTGCATCAACCTATTCGCGATAAAAAAAAAAAAAATAATAAGTCAATCTAGTCAAGTCAATCTACCAAATCCTACAAAAATATTTCCAGAAAATACCAAGGAACCTCTATCGTTCGCTGTCCTATTAGCAATTGTCAAATAATAACAAGAGGAAATGAACATAATTGCTGAAAATGTCCGTCAATGAGTCAATTTTAGTATCTTTGCGAAAGGTTACCGGGTGTTTTCGTGCAACAGATCACACGGTTATGCATTCTGCAAACCGTTTATTATCCAGCGAACTGACGGATAATGCATTATGCATTTTCTGGTGACGATCGATCTTTCACGGGTATGTTTCGGGCAAGGCTAGATCGTACGCGACGCGTCGCGTAAAGACGTATTGCGGCCGAGACAGATCCACGGCGATAAAACACGGCATACAGCTCCTTATGCAAATTCCGTCCGCTTCGACCTGCAACGCCGCTCGAACGTTTCATTATCGGTGATACGGTTTTGCCAGTTACGTCGCGCGTGAGTTTAGGCGTGTGATTGCAATTCACGTCGAGGACACGCAATAATTGCAAATTAACATCGAAATGATCAAAAGGAGAAGTTCCTTATTGGAAAAGTAGGGAAGCAAAACGAGAAGAACGTTGCGTCTCACAGTGAAAGTATACGTACACTCTGGTAAAATTTTGGAAAGTTCATCAGATTTAGTAAAATATTTTTCTTCGTAAGATTACGTTTATTGATAAATTTAAAATTGTTTAACATGCAATAACAATATATTTAGGAAATGACTGATCAACGTTCGTATTTACACAAGACTTTTATAATGAAGATCAAATTTGCACTAAAATCGACGAAAATATTGACAGTGTTTATTTACTCTATAAACTTTAATTTCATCATTTATGATTGCACTGGCTGAATTAATTAGTTTATATATTTACTGAATTGATTAGTATTGTATACAGAATGACTCATATTTGTTTGACACGACGGTACAGTAGTCCATAGTTGGCATTCAATTGTACATAATTAATTGTTTTGCAAAATATCACGGATTACTTTATCATAGCAATAAGCCAACATTGAGATCGTCAAATATTTTTTGGCATTGGCAAATACAAAATATTTACAACTTTGAAGAATTGTCTAGAATTAGCAATTGTACAAACTGTTTCTGTAGTTTTTGTACATTTCAATGTTAACAGCAATGAAACATGATTTATTGGTACAGTTATCTCTGAAAATGCGCCGTTGCATCAAACGAATCGATCATTCCTATCATCATTTTAGGTAGTTTTAGTGCTCTTGCTCGCAACTCTCCGCTAATTGCAATCTCGAAGGGGTAGAACAATCGTTATAAGATGTAGATGCAAGCCTTGGCCACTCCAACTCTACAGTTTGCAGTTATTTTGCGCGTTGCGCTATAGCGTTGTGTGCGATTGCATCGTGAATTGTGTAACGTGCTTACAAAATGATATATAAAACGTTTTACCCTACATGTACATGGAGATTTGTGCAAAATGGATTACGACTAACGTTCTAGTTATACCGAGCAAACTATGTAAACTGTGCATACTATAAACAACTATAAACGCGAGCTGTATAGTAATAAGTGAAGAATAATCCACGTAAGTTGGATTACATAGCGTTAGTTCGTGCTTCTAGAGTAAATTGTGTAACATATTCTGTTTATACAGGATGATTCACATACGGCGCTCCATTGTAATTGCAGCGTCAATCGTATGCAGGAAATTGCAATGTTATTTTATATCAACAATCATACTTTGCATAAATGTTTCAAGTCACATATCATCCTGTTTTTTTTTACAAGTAAAGTGTCGTTTACAGAATCGGTAATTAGGTAAAATAGTTTACATGAAATATCAAACAGTATGTTACTAGAAGATCATCGAGCGAAGGAACAGATTACCGTTACTAGTGCACAACTAGAAAATAAATAAAAGTATATAAGATTCTTGGAGAAGAAGGTCGATCGTCGAGAAGACAGGAAGTAGGCGTGACGTGGAGACTGCATTGATCAAGTGGCTGCAATTTCTAGCATCCCCGAAAATGACGCAACGAAATATAGGTTTATGCTAATTTCTACGTTTATATGGAACTTCCGGTGCGCCATGCACAGCGTGTGAACTATTTTTGAACAGTGCGCTACATATATCGCGGGGCAAGGTCAGACTTTCCGTTTCTTTCTCGCGATCCTAACATTAGAAACTAACGTTGACCGCCTTTTCACATGTGTATCATGTTCCATAAACATTTTTAACTTCCATAATTTTCTTTTTTTTTTTTTTTTTTTTAATAACTGAAAATTGGATCTTGTTCGTTAGAGAATATGAAAAATATTTGGGGATTGAAAATTGATATTCACGACCGTCTGTTTGACACCTGTGCCTGGAATGCCGTTGCAATCGGCATAATTTATGCGAATCTTATCTGCCAGACGATTTTATTCTTGCACCACGAATTTAATTTATTACAAGTTTTGATTTCGGTCAAGTGCCACGTGGAATTTCTAAATAAATGTTACAATAGCTGTATAATTTATATAATAACTATAACACATCTTTAGAACAAATTTATGGCACAGTTTCCAACGAATAATACAACGTACAGTATATTTTGTTTCATTAGAGAAATGTAATAAGAAACCTTCATTTAGGTTTTATGACAGAAGTAAAGTAAAATATAGAAATATATCGCATAATTATAAACAACATTGTACGTATTGTAAGAAATTTAATCGTACATTTCGTAACAAATAAAATAGTAGAGCCAAAAATTTCTGAATATTAAAATATAATTAAAATATCAAAATTTACGAAAACCCTCCCTTTTTCGCGGGCTACAAGTGTTTCTTTCAAACGAGTTCCACTTGAAACTCTCGAAACATGAATAAGAATATTCCGCAGGCAAATATATCACTCCAAAACGAATTTCTACCTAACTTTCTAAATATGAATAGGAATACTTCACAGCCAAATGTTTCGTTCCAGAACGAATTCCTTAATTCATGCAACGGTATTTCTTTCGGTCAAATGTAAATTTACGACTAAAATATCAATGCAGAATTTTTATCAACGCTGAATTCACGTGCAAATTTCTCGAATGTTCTCTGCCCGACCGCAGAATGACAATTTTTTATGTAATCGAATCTCTAAATGCAAATGCCCTCAACTCCGTATAAAATTTGCATCGCGAAACTTTGTTCTTTTGCCCTATCGTGCTGACTTAACGAAGAAAGAAAAAAACCGTGAAGTAAGAAGAGTTCCAGAGAACAGACGGAATCGTCTTCAAAAATTCGAATATGGTAAATTTGAATGAATAACCAATGTGTATATATCTTTTTATACTGATCGCGAGTGAGCCAAAAAGTAAAAACGTAAAATGAAAATGCGTTTTAAGAACTAGAGAAAGATATTGAACAGATGAAAATTTGATACGGCGAGATTGAATATAAACGATAACGATTATAACGACGACGAATATAACGATACATATGTATGTACTTTTTTTTTTTTAACTGATGGTGAATCCACGCAAATCACGATCAAGAAAAAACAGAGAGAGAGAGGGGGGAGGAGGAGGAGGAGGAAGGACAAGTTTTATGAACTCGCTCTAGAACGAGACGTAGCAATTTTATTTCATCTCGCATTTAAACTCGACTGATATTCATATCACGAATTCCTTACATTTTAATGCTTGACTCTTCCATGATTGAAATTTTTGAAATTTCTGTTTCACAAATTATTAATTTACATTATAATACACGGAGGACTCGAAACGTAATAAATAATACCACATAACTCTTGCTGCATGAAATATTCAATCTCACTAGAAAAATCTGAGATATTTTGGGAGAGTGGTCGTAAATCTAGAAAGAACGTGGGGAAGAATGGAAAATTCGAATCGATGGATCATGGTTCAGAGCTTAAGGGTGGCAATAAAAGGCAGAAAGAGGATCAACGAAAATGGAGCTGCGTGATAACACGGGATACGAACCTGATCGATTGTAATGGGTAATGCAAAAAAAGTGGGGGGGGGGGCGAACAATGCGAATTCGAGGTACAGGAAAATTCCTGCGATTAATAACGATCCTGAAGGATCGTGTTTGATCTACAGAAATGATTTTCATATAAAGAATCAATTCTACTTCTCTCAGATTTTTCACTTGTTGCGTGACAAAAGGGAAAAGAATATTTAACGTTTTAATAAATCTTGTCTTCTTTTTTAAAGCAGTTTTTAAAAAGATTTGAGAAGAGAAGAACTTAATCTTCTTTAAGAAAAACATGTAATCGTTGCGCTAGTTTTGCTATATTTTATATTTTTTGCAACTGTATCAACCTTAAGAAATCGTAGAAATTTATTTGTTGAACAGAGAGCAAAGAGTAAGAACAAGGTTCGACTTCAACCAGAGAAAGGGCGAATTATCACAATTAAGGGGCAAAACATAACATTTGAGAGCAAGCAGCTTGATAAATGGTCTAATTATCTGCTCGTCGATCCTCGATCCCCGTTTCCCTTCGAGTGGAAGTCGTTCACATCGACCTTCCAGAGGCTCTCGAATAAGTACGATTCGCGAGATTATTGAACCCGATTCTAACAAGAAAACGAAATCACAGACATTGTTGCCTTGACCAAACGCGTAGGTCTATCATGTTTATCATATGTATCATATTTATGAGTAAACAAATGAATAAAACATATAATTTAATTGAGAGCTAAATTACGAGTCAAAATTGTAAAAATTAGAAATAAATAATATCTGAATCTCGCGCTTTTACTCGAAGATTTTTATTCTTAAGTTATTAACTCATTAGCGGTCTTAAGGCGATTTTTCATTCTTAATCCCTTTCAGTCAATTCTCATGATCATGAGTTTTGTCTAATATTGTATAACAATATTCACTACGCCAGTAATGTTCAATATATTGTTTCATAATTATTCTTGTCCTTTTCCACTTCCGCTTGTTCTTTTTCTTACTTCTATTAATTAACAAAAATTTCCTTACAAAATTCTAAAAAAGCTTTCTCACTACTGATAGAAACTAAGTACTGATCTATTTGTTACGTTATCATCGCTGCGTCATTATTTACCAATCGCTTGAAAAATACAACAATTCCTTCCTGGAATCGTGTTTCCCTAAAAATATCTCAAGTTCGAGTAGAATTGTAAAACTTTCTTAAAACATCGAAAATTTTTTTGTTCGTCGAGGTCTCGAGATAAGACCAGAGATCGATCGAAATATAAAATTTCGCGAGATTAATTTATGATTGAAGAGTACTGGTTGACGATCTCGAAGCTCGGCCATTTGAGAACCGCGGTCGCATGGAGTGAAACTGATTAAGAGGTATTATTTTGCATCGCTATCGAGCAGGCTATGCACGCTTAAGGGTCAGAACAGGCCATCTTAAGTCACAGATAAATGGAAAAAATAAGGCAAGCGAACGCGAAGGGAGGGAAAGGTCGAATTACTCGAGTCTGTTTGAGGAAACTGTTTCGAAACCAGACATTTCGTGTGCCGATGATCGAACGATGGAAGAAAATTGAACCGATACATGTGTATATAGGTAGAAATACATTTTCAATCGAATAACTGAAGAAAATGCACGATTCGAAACCGATAAATCAAAAATTTTCTGTTTCTTTTATTCACGAATAAAATAAAGAAAAGACTACCTAAAAGAAGAAAAGACTATAGAAATAATTTTATTACTGTTTATTATTATATCTCTTATCTACAATTTTTAAATATAAATTTTTATATAAATTTATAATAAATACAAATAGTGACAAAGATAAACAAATTTTTCCATCTTTTTGCGTTAAAAGATGGTGAGATTCCTTTTTTCTACGATAAAAAGAAAATCAAAGTCAAACTTCAGCTGACAGTTTGCTTTTTATTGCTAATAACATTAGAGTCGAGGTCACTTTGATATTCCTATGAATAAATCAATAGAAGTCGAACAGAATAACATAAATGTTGCACAACAGAGAATATAATACGAATAGCGGTTATCTGTGCTCAACATGACATTTCAACGTCATATTCGTAATTTTGAACTTTCACAGTGAAAAAGTAACGATATCTTCAAAGCACCGGAAAAAGCAAATATGCTTTTAAAAAGGAGAAGAAGGAGACAATTTATATGCATAATTAACTGTCGTCGTAGTAATTTATTTTATTACTACAGGATTTATTTAATTTGTAGTCCATTTAATTCTCCAATTAGAAAGATGGTTCACTTTGATCTTTATTGGTCAACTTTTCCAATAAACTGCCACTTGGTAATTGGCATTTAATAAACAGTTCATAAATTTATTTGATTTGTTTTCAACCAACAATTATACACATCACTTTAAATATAACAAACATATTTATAGAAATGAAGAATTACGAAAACAACTTAAGTCCGAATTAAAATGAAAGTCATGAAAGTGAAATCAAAATGTAAATATTATAAGAAGCCGAATATCGAATCGAGAATAACCTTACGCAGTCATTTGCCTAATCGATACACAGGTATCCTTCATATGATTTCGAGTGTGGCACGTTTCAAAGCACCAATTATCTGCGATATTGTAAATAAATGCATTAAAACTTAAATAAAATGATACATTATTCATAAAATGTAGGAATTATTTAAATTTTTTAGATACAAGACGTTACAAATTTATTTCAAAATCGCAAAGCGTCATTCGTTACTTTTCATAATCAATTTCTCTACCATAAAAATGGAGAATTTTTAATCTTATCGATCTATTCGAATTTCGAAATTTGACGAGCGTAACGCAAACGTCACAGCCAGGTAAATACTTACTTCCAGTTCAACCGCAAGAAATGAAAATAGGAAGCATCATTGATCGCGAATCGCGAGCGACTAGTATCGTTACAGATAAAGACCTCTTGTTAAATTACATTGGTTTTAGATAACTCACGGAATTTGAGAAAGAAATTATCAACGGCGAACGCGAGAATAGAAAAGATAGGAATAATATCGGAATGGTAAATTTTCAGCATGTTTTTTATTTGCCCGATGTTCGAGGAAAAAAATTCCTCTAGTTAATACACGACGATATTGACATTCCAAAATGACAAGAATTAATTCGAGAAATACGGATACTACAAACACGATATAATATAGATATTTAATACGAAAGAATATAGATATTTAATATGTACAAAATACAAGAAATAAAGGAAACAACGAAATTTCTCCAATCTTCGTCCGCCAATAAAAAAAGGAACAAGCGAGGTTACTCGAAAATTTGATCTATTTTAAGAAACTCGATGGCACACTTCATCGAACCTCGATCGGTGAACATTCGCACAAACGCACAAAAATAATGGCTTTATATCGAGGAAATATGGTCGATCGTGATAAGCGAACAAAGTACGCCGATTCGATGCAAACAATAATGAATGGTTTGAATCAATATTAACATATTGTATTATAGCACTTACACTCAAACTCAACAACGATACATAACGATACCAACCAGCGGCGATACTAAAATTTAAATGCTTCATTACGCGCCGGTTAAGATAAAGAATATATTTTTCTTCCTTTTATTATAATTGCTAATCGACAGATGACACTGCACTTTTACAAACTATACGGAAATAGAACATTCAAATGTAACAATAAGGTGTTAGGAACAAATGGACAATGTTCCCTCCTGCTATCTTTATTCTTTTGAACATTAAACTTGAACATGATGGTTCCAACATTTCTCAATTTTCTCGACAATTTTAACGTCGCCTCATTTGTTATGCATACGTACCTCCGGATCGTATGTATATAAAAATCATGATTCATCAAAATATCATGTTATGCGCACGTTATTGCGATCTCGTGGTTCACTCGAGCGACGAAACCGTCCGTTTCGGTGCGTTCAATAATCCGGTAAGCGATATCGATCCAACGTTACGTCGTTGGGACATGAAAGGCAACGAACAGGCACGACGTGAAAAAGACAAAGACGAAGCACATATGTGCCGTGTGCTTACGAAACAAGACATAAAAACGAAAGCAGACGCGGATGGAGATGCAGTTCGATTTCCGTATAAATCAAACTGTTCGCGTATCGTGCACGTTCCTGTGTCCAAAATGGCTGGTCGCTAAAATTAGCGTCAGAAGCATACGAAACGATATCAGATAGGACATCGCCGATTACTACCATGCCCTGGTTCCACTCACCTTGACGTCGAAGAAAAGTCATATAAAATGGTATCGCCCTGCTGGACGGCCGCCTTCTAGCGTGAAAATTGAACGGGTGTTCGTAGATGTATCGAGACAGATGGATCGCCCTGTCGGGTGCACCCCAGTGTCTCGTTTTACGTCTTTCTACGATGTCGGGCCTATGAAAGTCGGTCGTTGAAACGGTCAGTCGCGTAGACGTGATACCGTAACGATACTTCTGCTTGCTCTCTATCCCTTTTCTCGATGACAAGTATCCCTGTCGGTTCTCCGCAAGGTTTACGTGCTGTGCGTAACTTTTTTATCGCTTAAAACGTGCACACGAAACGTTCCGGCTTCTTAGACGGCTACTGCCTGAATACAACTGCAAACGATCCTCGAAAGCAGGGCCGTAAACGTGACTCGCGATTCCCTGCGACTGATAGCGGTACCCCTACCTAATGACCTCATCAACGAATCGAGTCGGAAGAGGTAAATAAAACCACGTGATCGAAACCTAGAGGAAACAGGGTCGAATCACAATTGAATTAAATGGCAAACGATTTGAATAACAGAAAACTAAAAGACGATTTCTTTAATGGGAGGGAATGTAAATTCTATGTTAAATATAGATTTAAAGATTATAAACGCTGAAATTGTTTACTTTTGGGTTACTGTAAGAGAAATTCAAATTTATAAGTATGAATTTAGACCATAACATTATAACGTATCAGTTATTATAATACAGAAGGTGTGGCAGATCGTGTGGCACGTAAGGGAGTTGGTTTGCACACAAAATTGAATTGACGATATAAAATAAAATAATTAAAGCTTTATTTTCGAGGAAACTATATTTAAAAATTTATCGAATAATTCTAATTTTATATATAAATTAATTATTTTTAATATTAAATTTCTTAATTACCATCTAAGTTATCTAGGTTCAGAACTTATCAATGACATTAAATTTATTGTTCACTTTTTGGGAGTTACAATACTCGTCAGTTCCTTTGCAAGTAGTGTCGCCAAAATGAAATATATAACATAGTTTATCAAAAAATTCACTTATCTTATTTCTAATATAGAAGTAAATATATATATAGATCTATATATTTCTGAATATTATATATTCTGATGCAATATTAGAAATTTTGATAATGCAATTGTGTTAATCACCAACATAACCTCAATATTAGTGCAAACAGTAATTGTACACGTGATGCATCGTAGAAATCTTGTCATGTTAATCAATAACTATTAATATTTGTAAATGTAATACATATATATGCAGAGAATGTTATAATATATTTAATATTTAACAACGAAATCTTCGACGATTAAGAATAGTAAAATTGTGAAATTATTGACTTTAGTTTTGGTTTGTTGAAACCTATTAGCAAAAATGTCTTCACCATTTACTTGTATCACATGCCGTGTAATATTCAGAGATTTGGAAATACAAAGACAACATTACAAATCAGATTGGCATAGATACAATTTAAAGAGAAAAGTTGCTGAATTACCTCCTGTATCTGTGGAAGAATTTCAAAAGAGAGTGATTGCGCAAAGAACCAAAGATGACAAAGAAAGAGAAGAGGAACTGATAAGTTGTAAAATGTGTAAAAAGAGTTTCAGTACAAGAAATCAATATGAAAATCATTTATTATCAAAGAAACACAAGGAGAAATATGCAAAACAAAATGTTCCTTTTCAAAATGAAAGTAATGAGGCTGGTCCAGCATTTGATTCTGTAATTAAGAAAAATGAAGAAGTTTCCGTGAAACGATTGACAGAAGATATGGAAATAAATTCTGATATTGAATCTGTAAATTCTGACGAATGGATTGAAGATAGTGAAAATCCAGTTACAAATAACAATTGCTTATTTTGTAATCATCATAGCAAATCATTAGTGCGTAATTTAAAACATATGACAATTGCACATTCATTTTTCATACCAGATCACGAATATTGCATGGATATTAAGGGCTTACTTATATATCTCGGAGAAAAAATTTTTGCTGGATACATGTGCATTTGGTGTAATGATTCTGGTAAGTTAGTTTAAACTCTTATTTTTACACTTATGGAAAGATTAACAAGGTAATTATGTTTGGTTAACAAATCAACAGGAAGATCCTTTCAAAGTGCTGAGGCTGCTAGGGCTCATATGATTGATAAAGGTCATTGTAAAATGTTGCATGAAGGAAATGCATTAGCAGAATATGCAGAGTTTTATGATTATTCATCCAGTTATCCTGATGCAGAAATTGGTGATCCAGAAGCTGAAGTTGAAATACCAGAATTAGATGACAGTAATTACCAATTAATATTACCATCAGGAAATGTTATTGGTCATAGATCTCTAATGAGATATTATAAGCAGAACTTAAATCCAAATAGAGCAGTTGCAGTATCAAAAAGTACAAAATTGCGTAAAATATTGTCACAATACAGAGCTTTAGGATGGCCAGAAACACAGAAAGAGGCTGCTATAAAGAAAGCTAGAGATATTAAATATATGCAAAGAATACAAGCAAAATATTCTACGCAATTGCAGTTTAAGGCAAATAAGTTGCAAAAACATTTTAGGCCTCAAGTGAATTTTTAAGCTTCTCTATAATGTGTATAAATATTGTGCAAGGCTGTATTCTTTTTCAAATTAAGTCTTAAATTAAGTTGTTCTTAATTAAGTTTCATGTAAAATTTTATTGTTAGACATGCTTCTTGCATTACATATTTATAAATTTATTACTAAAATAAAATCGTACTTAATCCAAATTTATATTCAATATTATTTAAAATTATTTGAAAGGACATATTGAGCATTATTGATTATGAACTATAATATTTATTTGGCGGATACTTTTACAAAATAATTTATAATATATTTTCGTAACATGTAACATCAACAAAAATAATACTCCTTATAACTTTATTCTATACTCGTGTGGACCCATCCAGTGATTCCTGTAATCATCAGCTTCGATAAATTTTTATACATGAATCAAGAAATATTCCGTATCTTTTCTCAGTCATAGCTGTAAAAAAACGCGTACACAATCGAGAATTCCGAACATTTCTATACTGCATACACATACTTTCATTTTACCACCAGCTGTAGAATTGTACAGGAGAGTTAACAAATGTTAAACTATCACATTTGATATACGATTCTTATTACGATATTATCGTTGATATATATACCGACACTTCTTTGCGAGAATACACGAATTTCTCTTCATATCTTACATCTTTTACTGTGCAATTCGTTTCATTCTGAATTAGCAGAATGTAAAATAAAAGTTCAATGAAGAAAATGTTAATTAGATTTTTTCGTTCTTGCATTTGTCAACTCAAATATATAATATTAACTATTTTTTTTTTTATGCTTAGTAATGCCACAGCGTTCAGAACACCGACAAAGAACAATAACCGATACCTCAAATCGTTAATACTTTCTAAGAGAGGCATACGATCTGCTCCATCTTTAGATATAAGTACTTTATAAATGCGTCTTTGAGACAAACATATATTAGAGATCTGTTATTGTCATACAACGATACACATAGTTTACACTACTGCTCTTTCGTAAAATCATTTTCTGGTTATTAAAGATTTCTCATGATTAACGTTGTATCTCGTATTTTGCTCTCTATTATATACTTTTTAATCTAACACCTTCACCATTAGCTTTAAGGCCTGATGGGGAGGAGCCGGTCTAATTGATTCATCAAGATCTCTGTACGGAATCATCGCTTCCACTTCAAAACCATGTTTGTAGCACACTTTCTGTGAATACATTCCCGTAGCATCAACTTTGACCACCTGCAGACATACAATAATATTGAACACTATATTTGCAAGGCATTTTTAATCGCACACGAACATTTACATACACTTTGTACGAAGTACACTGCGTGCAAAAATACCTCTCGAGAAAGTAAGTGCATTGCAATTTTACATCTTGGTAAACGAAAATCATCCCATGCATATTAATCGAAGAACATGCTGAAACAAAAACAAAATGTGAACTTCTTACCAAAATGACCACGCCTCCATGACAAATCGTGTTACACATACATATACAAATGAATACATCGAATCTGTCTTTTGATAGATTTATTAATTTCGTTATTTTAAAATATTAAACTTAATAAATAATTTATTTATTCTTCATTTACATAAAAAAAGCATAAACTTTTGCAAATTATAATTCAAATTTGAAGGATTTGCCGTACAATTAGTACAAGCTTCCAAGGTCAGGAATAATAAAGGTCACGGAATACACAATAGTACGGCTCTAAAAAAATTTTTCACCGAACTTAAACTGCATGCTTCAACAACATTTATCATACAGAGTTACGTATCATTTTGTGAATAAGTTACTATAATTATGACAATAAGACCGAAATGTAATTTCGGATTACCTTAAAACCAGCGGATTTTGCGATTTCTATACTGTCTGCCATAAGAATGTTCGCCAGACCTCTTCCGCGGAAATTCTCATCAACACTGAGGATTCGGCATTCAAACAACTCGTCGACATTGTACTTGTAAAAAAGGTCTATTTTTTTGTTAACTTTGTAGAGAAGTCCGAAGATTATTTTGAATTTTTCATCATTTAATTCTGCGAGACGGCGTTCAGCTTCTTCGCGCTCCCCCTTCTTCAGAAGACCATTCAATGCCATACCAGCTATCTGATAGGACAGCACTTATGATCGACAATGAACTTAACGTTCAAGGTCCGTATATGTCACAGGAAAATATTCCCTCGTCAATGAAATATTTATAACGCAAAGTAAATCCACAAGTAATCGTTTCTTTATTATAAAAAGGAAAAGAATTCTTTTTTTCTAATTCAGCTTACCATTCCATTTTGATCCACCAGCATCCTCGAATATCCCTGCTTTAAAGTGAGCAAGCAGTGTCTTTCCAGCTCGAATTGGCTCTCTCCTTTCTGGCATAGTCCTACCGCGTGATTCAAGGGTTCGTCGGAGAAGAAATTCCATTTTAAGTGGTTAATTGCATCGTCAAAACGATTTTCTGGAACATCCACGACCTTTAAATCATCCGACGACATCTTTGGGGTGGTCACGGCACAAATTTTCCGCGCACTGAAAGGATTTTCCACGCGCGCACTACCCTTAGTAGGGAGAGTTGACTCATATGGGAAAAGGTCCATATATTGATTGACCCAGTTCAAGAAATTTACTGGCTATAATAATGATTATGCATCCTTCTTAATTATTCCAAATACAAAATTCGCGCTCTTCATACCTATAATGATAATGGAGCTTTTGAATAGAGAATAAGAAAATTAAGAATATATTGGATTTACAGTCTTGGGTATCAATTGAATACACTTACTTAGAAAGAAGTATGTATTTATTGTATGATGAAAATTAGTGATGTACTTATAAATGAAATGAATAGATAAATATCTTTTAATGTCATAGAGGGGATAAAGTAATGGTGAATAAAAAATATAAACATAGAAATAAATATATATATATGTACATATTTATTTTTCATAAATTTTTGATAGTTGACACTATAACCTTCTATAACGTTGTCACTGCGAATTATTTGCATAAAATTATATCCATATATCAATATAACAATGTGAATATATTGAATGCGCCAAAAACAGTTTCAACAAATGTCAAATCAATGATACGCAGCTGACGAAAAGCATTATTAACATCTTTCAATTATACGATGATAGATTATAATATAATATACTATCTGATATACTATATTACATTGTAATTAAAAAATGTTAGTAATACTGTAAAATTATTATCTGCTTGTAATGTACTGTGAAATTAGTATTATCCAAAGAATGGAAGGACTAAATCTATTCTCATACTTCATTAGATTCATTCTTTAACCGCATTCATTCAGAATTGAAACATATTTTTTAATACTCCAGAGTGTGAAAACAATTTATGTACAGTGTTTAAAATAATATATCATCATCTCCTTCATCGAGCATATTTGCAGCTTCTACATCTCTGCCAGAAGCAATCATCTCTGCTCTAGCTGCTTCAAGCTGTGAAACAATTTAAATATTGCAAACAATATTATTTAATTAAAAGATATAAAAAATGGAATTATCTTTTACCTTAGCTTTTGCTTGTTTCTTTTTATCCTGAATCTTTTTTAATCGGTAGAACTCTTCTCTTTCCAATTCATCCAGTTCAGAAATGATATAAGCAAGAGTTTTCTCAATTCTTGGAATGATAACATGTTCAATGGCATTTACACGGCGATTTGTAATTTTAATAACTTCATCCAAGGTCACAAAACTTGTTTGTAAAGATGCTAATTCCACTAATAATTTAATTGCTCTTTGATAATTCTTTTTCAATTTTGCTAATTGTTGGCCACCTCTTGCCAAACCTGCTAACTCATATGTATCCGTACCATCTTGATAAGATTCAAATACTGGAAGATTAACACCAGCAACATTATCTTTCTTAGATCTAATTTTAATTTGTGCTTTTGTTACATTCTGAAGAACCACTTGATTGAAATCTCCAGTTGCAAATTTAGCTTCAGCCAATGAAAATGCTGCCTCCTTCATTACTTCGCCCATAAGAGTTTTTGTCTAAATAGAAAGATAAATAAAAAATTATGGAAAAATGAAAATTACCCACACAAATACAAGTATTTTTGTATACCTCAATAATTTTACCCAGAATTAATCTAAAACGCATTTGTAATGCATCTGCTTTCTTTTTCAACAAACCATGACCTTTTTGCGCTCCATGTAAACGGGACTTCATTAACATTTGCGCTCTATAAAAAAAAAATAGATATAAAAAATGTAAATTATATTATTATTTCTATAAACATTGTTAATCAAATGAAAGAAGTAAAGAATATGCACACTTGATGTCCTTGTACAACAATGAAAGACTGCGATCATAATTACGAAATAATTATGTATCAATGATACAAATATACATTTAAAAGGATAATTTAATCATTTTAAACAAATAGAAATAGGGTTACACCCATCTAATGACGAATGATAGTCTTACAAAATTTCGTAATGAAGAATAGTAAAGAGGTATTAAATAAGATCTATTAAAAAATAAAATAGTATAATTTAAAAGAGAAAAACTCACCCCCGAGAAGGGAAAATTGCGAGTTTATCTTTTCCAGACATAGTTACAAGAAATATCAAGCAGACAAGAATGAAACTGATCAGCTGACTCGTGAGACCGGAAGTGTCAAACTATATACATAGTTGCATGAAAATTAGCGCGTTAGCGCGTAATTTTAAAAATGATAATAAAGTGGTGGGAAAAATGTCAAATTTTTTTTATTTACTGACATGTATAAGACAATTGAGAAACAAAATGTCGCTATATTAACATCACTGCGTGAATTTGAAAATTTATATGTATAATTAAAACTTATAAAATCAAATTAAAACAACACAATTTAAGCAGAGAATGAAGTAAGGAGAATCGAAAACAAAATTCTTCAATGGCACACGAGTACGATACTTTCTACTCGATTGAAGAAATGAAAAATAGTTTCGTACAACGATTAATAAAAGAAAATCGTTGTTTCCGTATTAATGGCAGTAAATCAAATAACACATTCAAGATAGACTGTCAATCCGCATAGCATACGTAGAAGTTGCTGGGAATCTGGTGTAGTAAGGAAAGCCTCTGAGGATATTCTTATGAGAATGAATATTAATCGTCTTTAGATATAGGTCTGTATATGTTCAACATATAAACGAAAAATAAACACTAAATGGAAAATCTCTATTCCAGGCTTACTTATATATTTCTTTTGGTAAATTACACTATTAATTTTATGCAAGAGAAAATGATTCATACATCAGATATTTCTAAAGATTTTATATTAAATAAAGCAGTCCGTGATGCTACAAATATTTTATTAGGACCATACAAGCCAGTGGAACCAACTCCAGCTTACTATGAAAGTAAATTTAAAACGATCAATCACATTAAGGACAAATGGATATCACATTCACAAGATTTTTTATTAAGAATGGCAACAATTGCTTGGGATTTTTTAAATATTTTGGACATATTTCAAAATAATCTGCTAAACCAAAGCACAGAAGCAGATATTTCAAATAATAATATTTAAATCATAAAATGAATGTATTTATAATGCACCTTCTATTGCTAATGTGAATTGACAGCTTTTATGTAACAAGGAATAATTAAGTATATTACTGCAATGTAATTAATATAAGTATTTTTAATAAAAATATACAAAGCTATTTTGTACAATATTCTACAAGGACGATTGTCCAGGCTTCAACACTTGTCTTATATTCATATTTATTCTAGCTTCAGAAATGTAAGTTCTTGCTTTATTCCAATCATCTTGATTCCATACACAGTACTGATTATTGATACTTGTTTCTCTGTTATCCCATGGTGCATTGGCAGCTGGTAAAATTTTTGGTATGCCATGATATCTTAAACGGGACTTTTCAGACATTATTATTATATCTCCATTTTGTAAAAATATTGCATTAGCTGCATCGTCTTGTGTAAGTCCTCCGATTAAAAATATTGCAGTTTGACCAAAACTTATAGAGAATAAGGGTGCTTCCACATTAACTTCAGAATGATCAGTATGACCTGATAAAGTTGAATTCATTCTATAATAATTAATAATTGCTGCTTCAGCTTTAAAATCCTTAAAACCTAATGTTTGTGCTAAAAATGAAGTGAGCAAAGACAACTCAATAGGCATTTTTGTCTTAGATGATTCAGAATATAATTTTGTATCCCAATTGTGATGATAACCAAATGTTGCCCATCTTAATTTTGATAATAATTCCTTGTCTTTATTAGAGTTTCTGTAATTAATGTAATAAATATATATGCGATAAATATGTTTCTTTTTAGATTATTATGCTGTATCTTACCCAAAACATTTATCCCACCAATCTTCGTCATCATTTAAAACATTATGAGCATCTAAGTTTAATTTATGTGGCTTTTTTGAGTACTCTTTTAAGCATTTTATAATCCAATATCGTTGTCCGTATATTGTAAATGGATTTTTTATGAAAATAAGACCTGGAATATTTCGAAATTCGAAGACTTTCCAGTCTCTCACTGGTCTTAAACCTAATTCAAGTTCACATTGTTTATCGAGTAACTTCCCTCTAAAATCAATAACCTGAAAAGCATTTATATACATAATTTATATACATAAAGTACGATGATTTTCGCAATTTATTACGTACTTCGTTATAATCGGGCTTATCTAAATCAATTACATCTTTCAAATCAGGACAAGGCTTTCGACTCTTATAATATTTAAAGCTATCTCTGAACATTACATTGAATCATGAGCGCTGCCATGTTTGTTAATTCGCACATGCACCGTTGAGCGGCGCTGCGTTGTTCGTCACTTGGATCTGTGCAATTTGAAAGTAGATTTTAACGCAGATTCCTGAGCGAGATACTATTAAATACTTCAGATGTTTGAATAAGAATGTCATTTTGACCCGGTTCGCAATGATGACAATTGAAAGTATAGATTCTCCTACTCCAAATCATCCGGCTGCAACTTTTTCTCGATGTCCATAAAAAAAAGAAAAAATTTTCATTACGACGCATCTCGTTTAAATCACAACTAAATCACAATTAAAGATGAATTTACAATGTGACATGTGACTAAGTACCACGCAGAAACGATCGATGAGTAGACACGTGGACAGCACATTCTGCATTACGATTATTTGGCTCGTTTTGCATTATAATAGCATCATCGTGAACATTAATAGTCAGATACATATCGAAAAAGTCTTAGTTCCAAGCAATTTTTTTCTTACCATGCCCAACCCCGTCCTCCTATCTGTGTACTCACACGTTAATGGACTGTGACTAATTTTGAAGCGTAATTTTCGCATAATAATACTGCTGGGAAATCTATGATTTCATAGAGGCGAAGAGAGGCACGACAACCGACTTCAAGGCTTTTCGAAAGCTTCGTGCAAATTAATAGTGCGCGCCGCGTTAATAATCGTCCATTTCCATCGCTCCTATTCTCCATAAATTCCACCCACTCACCTAGCCCGGTTTGCGAATGATTGTTCACCTGTACTTCGAAGAATACGAACGAACCTTGTTCCAGTTAATAAACTGGATCTTGAGTTCAACCACTTCACCGATCCTGTTGGATCATACGTCTATTTAATACATTGACTACTATGGGGGTCACTGGTGACCAGCAGTTGAATTGCTATTGACGCCATGGGGGTCACCGGTAATGCTGCAATTAATTATTATCAGATCTTTCAGAGTGTGATTAAAATAATCAATTCGTTACTTCTTTTCATAGAAATTTTATATGTATAAATTATATATGTGCTATAAAATATTGTAATTATTTTAGAAGATATTACATTTCATTTTGAATTCTTTAGTATAAGTTCAGGGAGGAGAAGGGGGAGGTAGTTATAATGTTAAAATAAGTATTAGTTTGTAATATTTTTATCGTTAAGTTGACGACGTAAAGTACTAAATGCAAAATAAAACACTTAAACTTTATTCTTTCAGTAATACATGTTACACATTAAAACGTACAAAATTCGATCAACGACCAATGATTTAATAATAAAATAATTTTAAATCACCATGTATTGTGTTACAATTGTTTTATGTCATATTATAATTATTAAGCCAAAATAACATCTACAACGAGAGAGTGTACAAGAAGAAAGCATTCAACATCTTCTGCAATATGATCATAAGCGAATAATACTGAAAGTAAAGATGAAAATGAACGGAAAGAATCGACATAGGTGGAATAGCAACACGCGGGCTCGAATAGACCGGCGCATTAAGAGAGCGCGTATTCTCTGACAGTTTCATGTCAACAAATGTCGTGCCCGCGAGTCGCGCCCAGCCGTAAGCCAGGCCTGCACCAAGCAATCGCGATATATTCGCGGTGCAATCAGCCAATCACGCGTGCCTATCGCGTCACTGTCGACCAATCGCGTACGTTTCTCGTGACGACAGTTGCTAAATATAGCTCCTATATATCTAGGCCGCTCGCAACCGCGAATTATCCACAGTCGTGCGCCGGCAGCCGACGGAGGAGGACGGTGTGGGGCGTATCGGGGCGCTGTGTTGTCGTTCGCACTGAAAAAGGTAGGACCCGTACACGCACCTAAAACAAACCGTCTTCTCTGCACGTGATAAAGTTCTTTGTAGGTCGAGTCGCATACGGCTATTCTTGTAATATAGTTCAAGGAATGCAATAAGGTGTATCGAGGTTACGGTAGTAATTTCATTAGGCCTCCTTCGTAGATTAGATTGTCAACCGCATTTTCGAACCGCGGGTACAGTTTACGTTGCAATTGTGACGTTTATTTATCGATTAATCTAAAGTATTTTCGTTGGAGATTGTTTTTTTTTTTTTTTTATAAAACCGGGTGTTTGGAAGAAATCGGACATATTTAAGAGATTATCGATGGATTCCTTTATCATTGAAATTTGGGTAGGGATGTGTGAAGCAGATAAATGTCAACATTATCAATGACAGTCTCAGTAACATTCATAGAGAAATACTACGAAAATCGAGTTCGCAAGTAGCCAAGGTCGTGCGACTACGACGAACGGAGCTTTATTATGAACATGTATTGCTACGACAAGAATCGAGGGAAGAATATATTGAATGTGACATTAATATTTTTTAAGAATATTTCCCTGCCTCGATTCTTGTCGTATCTTTTTTACCATATATATTTATCAATAATGACACTAAACTCGTAAAAAGCGTTCATAAAATCTTACGAACGACTGTTCTGGTAACTTTTTTTTCTAAATTCAATTCGAACGATTGTTCTGGTGACTTTTTTCTGTCCAAATTTAATTCGAACGATTCAAATGAAATAATCGCGGTAACGTTCGTGCATCGCGTTACCATGAATATGAAGTTGGCTGTAAAAAGTCGATTATCGTTTACCGCGTCCACTCGATACAAATTGTTCGTAAGCTTTACTATATTCGCGCACTAGAACGATTTATCACGATATGGTGAATTCGTATGGAGAATTTCTCGATTCGATATGGGCTCATGACACCTGAGGATGCACTCGTAATAATGCGTGATTAGTGTCACGGAGAACATCTGGTGTAGTGGGGAATCTTAAATATAGCAAAACAGAACATTGGCAACATTGTCACGAATCTAGTAAATACTATATAGTATCCTCACACGGTACCAATGCTCCTGATTGCACAATACCTTGCTTCGAACTAAATATTCAAAGTATATATACTCCTTTTATTCTCCTATATTTTTTTAAATTTCTTTTTTATTATTATTATTATTTTTTAATACATTCGTAAAGCGGTAAGAAAGAATCTTGGAGGTTTCGCGATCGTTCGGGCATCTCTTTTATGCGAATGAAAGTATAATGTTTATATTGGCATGTAAAGTGGAGTTAAGTAGGATCACAAATAACCGTAATCATAAAACCTCATATTACGACGGCTTAAATGGGCAGTGCGTTTATTATGAACGACTTAGTGTTTACTGGAAATGCATGCTCATAAGGGAACATATTTATCCCTGAAAAAACAAACTTTGTGAATACCTTAATAGTTCTATTTCTTTTTGTTTTTATTCTATAAATATTCTACGTGTACATACATAAAATATTTTATTATGTCACACATTTTTACTGATTTTAAATATTATAAATCAAACATTGAAAATGAATTTACAATTGTTGGTATTATGATGGTAATACGAACGGTAATATGAATCTTTTCACTTTCATTATTTAATTTGCATTTCTATATTAATAAATAATTACCAACCCTTATATTATTATTAAAAAATTAAATAAAGAAGTGTTTATAATAAATTTTAAAAATATTAACAAACATTGAAAGAGATGTTCTACAGATTTCTCAACGAATATATGTAGATCTTATATAAACAATTTGTTATATAATATTTAAGTAGCAAACAGAATATACGTGTTGTAACAAATATCTATTGTTGTAGAATATATTCAATTGAAGTACAATGCCGCGTGCAATTATCTAAATTTAAATGCAACTACAGAATAGAATAGTGAATGAAAATATTGCAAGTTAGGTATCCAATGTGGAGATATACGTTCTCCAAGTCACGAATCTTAAATGTTTACTTTCATTTGTAAACTTCCTCCGCGACTGATAACCATTATACAACAATAATCTTATCTTTGTATTCACTATGCAAACGAGCCAATCTTCCTAAGGTGCAATCTGGGCGTGATAATTAGCTGTAAGGTTAGACAACTTAATGGCCACATAAGTTTTCGCACGTTGTTATATATTTCATCAATTTTTATTTTTACCAATTTTTTCTTTTTTTTATGAAACACGATTCGTGAGAATTCAAATATAAAAATTCCAATTTTCTTTCTTTGGTGTTTTCACAAGACTTCGTGCATTAGCAATTTGCAATGAGAATTCGTATTGTCACGTGTTACGTTGTTAAAAACCGAAAATGAGATATTCTTTATTTTCTTCTTTTAGTTTTCAAATATTATATCTTTTTTTTTTTCCTAGTTCAATTCCTGAGTTCTTGAAATATTAAAATGTATATGTATATAGTATTTTATATATATGTTTTGTAATATTTCAAAAACTATAACATATAAATATATTTATCATATTATTAGTAATTGAAGAACATTAAAAGAATTTAATACGAAAATCCATTAAATGAATCTATATGGATTATTTAGAATCAAGGAAAACTAAAACAACGACGTTTTTCTTGTTAAACGAATATATCTACATAATGTATACTAATTTTGTAATTTTATGGTTTTACATCTTGTAATAATAGTTTATGTTTAACTTTTTATGAGCAACATAAAATGTTAACTTTTTATATTTCGTATAAGAAACTTAGCTTAACTTAAATTTAAATTTGGTCATAATTTGATTCAAAGTCGAAGCTAGAACTGTAATGTAAATTCAAATGTAAACTTATTTGACATTATAATTCACTACTTTGTGAAAGTATTTTTCTGTCATTCAAACAGAAGAAATCTTCTGTATTTGTTAAATTAAATACTAATAGTAATAAATATAGAGATCGATTAAAGATATTTTACATATATATGTAAAGAGATTCTAAAGCAAATTTAGTTATCATCGATGCTATAATAAATCTTAATAAAGAGTTAGCAGTCGTCGATATGTCAATTGTAATCAGAAAAATATTCAGATTTTTCTATTTCAATAAAAATTTAGACAGCTACGTTATCTTTGAAGCCATTAATTTTAGCGAACATTAAATTAAAAAAGAAGATAAAAAGATTTTGTTTTCTGAGTAACATTTAAATTTGAACACCTACGTTGTTTTCGAAAATTCAGAATATGAAATAGCTAATAAGTAAGTTCATTCAAGAGAATGGAAATATTCACTAAATCAGCTATGCTTTTGTAAGCGAAACTATACTTTCGTATACAACCTACTTACAATATATGTATATATTGAGTTAACAGAGAAGTAATTTAACTTTTTTATTATACTAAGAAGATTACATAATTTTAAACAAAATTTTGCATAGATTAGAATTTTAATAGACTAATACTCCTGATCAATTTTGCTTCATCTTGAAAATCAAAAGATGTAAATGCAGTTATTTAAAATTCTTTCTCATCTTTCTATTCCCCGAATAATAAGTTACTTGAATTATTGAATAACAAATTATTTGAATAGAAGATACACTAATTAACTAAAACCAGAAAGAAATTTTCAAAACGTTTATGTTACTTCATAGGTAAAACAAATCTCTATCCAAGTTCCATTTCTTTAACTTCATTTATAAAAATATAAATTCGCATAAATATTCACAGTTTAATAGTGACATTATAGTAAATTGACTCGTACGTTGATTCACACTATTGATTCTCGCAAATAACGTGATTCATACATGGGCATCTATGAAATCAACGTTACATTTTGCACTAACTCAATAAATATCTATACTATGTCTATAGCACAGTATGTTGAAGCTGTTACAGTTTTAGTTAGAAAACGAATTTCCCAAGAGACATAAGCGTGCATTATCGCGAAATTTTTAAGTAATTACTATCTATGAAAGATCGACGAAGATTCCTCGGTCCTTCGCGACCATGACCTTACTGACATTTAATTCTTAGATCGTCGTCGACATCAAAACTCACTCATACAGGATTTGCACGTGTTGCAGGTAGCGTGCGCATTTCCATAATGTCGAAGGCCATCAAATATTGTACCTAAGCGAATACCTTTAACTTCACTCGTCTGTTTATCTCGCTTTCATCGAGCATTTCTTTCTCCCTTCAGCTCCATTGGTTTTAAATTTAGTTCTTGTTGCACGCATATTTGCCATTTGCATTGATTTTCTTATATCTTTGATCACTGTCTGAGATTATTTTTGTCGAGGAACGTGAATCGAAATTCTCCTGATTGATTTACAGCTTCACTTCAGAATTCTCAACTATGGTCCTCGTTTAGGAATCGCGGAAAGAAAGTTTAAATTTTACGACACTAATCGTTCTCAGGTTATTTATTTTTTAATAAAAAATATATATATTTTTTTATAGATATGATCAATTATCCGAAAATGTAAAAGAAGTTCTGAGATATTTATGAACATTTCTATTCTATTGTTTTCTATAATAATATTATTATTTTTTCGATGCAAGTGAAAATTGATCAAGACTAAAATTTATCTTTGATATTTGATCGATTGATTTTATTTCTATAAAATATTAAATCTATTGCGGGGAAACAATAATGTCTGAAATTATATAACAATTTCGGGAAAAAGTTGTCAGGTAACAAACGAATACCTATTGTTCGTTGTCATCAGATTCTAAGATAAAGATCTATAGAGATTCATGCGACTGTACGCGCATAAAAAAATTAAAAAAAGAAACAGACATCTCACAAAGGGAAACTCGACAAAAGAATTCACAGAAGGATTATCATTTTTGTGCAAGAGAGATTTTACTATAATTTAATATCTCATACGTATGTTATTACAAAAATTCCACGAAATAGTAGCAACAATTGTACAATCATTCACACTTTCAATCAAATTCCATATTATTTTACAAATTTACAAAAGACAACAAAAAACGTAGAAAAATCAGAAAAAGTAGATCTATAAAGGGAAGCAAAAGAAGTAATTCTGTTTTAAAATACCTAAAGCGTCCAAAGTATACGTAATTTCTCTCTATTTCAAAATCACCATCGAAATTCGTGTATCATACGCACGATGAAACTATAGAACGCTTGTTAATTGAATTTACCGCGGTCAAGGGAAAACGTGCACTTGGATAAAAGCGCGCATGATTTATTATAGTCGAGGGGTGCGCACGCATGCGTACACGCCTAGAGAGGCCGGACCTTACCTTTTTACACACAGCTGATTACAAAGTCGAGAGATGATATAACTGGATTTGCAAGTTGTCACGGTGAAAGAACGAGAGAGACGTTGGTGACGAGGGAAAAAAGGGGACTAGCGGGGGAGGTCATTATTGTTCAAGGGCGTCATTGTACCGATTGAATTTAAAATGCTAATGCGCATCGTAGAGAAATGGCGAGAGGAAAGATTTGCACGCAAATAAAATAGCGTGCGAGCACTTGAATCGCGAATTCCTCTTGATCTATAGATCTGCACGATTGAGACCCGGCTTGCGACAGGAATACGATATTATTGAACCGCAAAAGAATCAAATTGTTCAGCTTTGTCAGGATAAATCATTTAGCTGAATCGCTGTTGGTTAAAAGTTAAGTGGCATTAGTATATTCAAGGTTTCCTTGTATAACTAGTGCAACATGTGGCTTGTGCTTTCTGTTATGGTTGTTTACAGTTTAATAATTTTATACGTAACAGAATAATCAGCTCCCTTGAAGATTGGAAGATTTCGTTTGGAAATTTCTATAATTTTACTTGTCTTATCAGATATTATTAGCACTGGAATTTTGTAATTAAATTTATTAATTAACAATTAAAGTAACAATGAATATCAACTAAGTAAGTTAAATTAAATCGTGTGATTGCATTTATTTAATCAGAACAGTCTAAATATAAAATTATCAACAGTATCAGAAACTCTTCAAATTTACTTTGAACTTCTCTGAAGATTAATTGAAGACCAAAACTACAAATTTTTCATTAATATGTTTGACACAGAGGGAACTGATATCGTTCAAAACGTCGACTAATCGAATTGTGCAGAGACTCAGACTGCACTCCAGATAGCTACGCGTTCCTTCTCGGATGAATGAATACATTGTTCAATTTGTTTTATTCGTGGGTGGGTTGGTTATCGATCCCTTTTACTCTTATCGCTGTTGGATACAATATTTCACGCGATAAAATGGTTACACGCTCTTGTTACACGTCGATCATACAAAATTATCTACATATTTACAATCAAGCTCTTTCTTTGCAGCAATATGCATGATTTACATATGATTTTTTTTCAAATATTCTTCTTTCAACATATTTTCGTGATTTTTTGAAACATTCTCTGTTTGATATAAATTTTCGCAATTTTTTGAAATCTCTCTTGAATATATGTTTGAAACATAATTTTTTAATATCGGTTTCAAAAAATTAATTCTATGATTCTTTTCAAACAATTCTTTTGTTCAACATACCTTCTCATGATTTTCTCAGTCGCATTCAGTTGCGCAGTCTTTAAACATGCAAAAATGTCGTGCTTGCCTCTTTTTCATGACATAAATGACACCATTTCCATTTTGCAACTTGTACAGAAATTTGCATAGGGATATGCAACCTTTTGTACAACGAACTGACGATACGATAGATAAGCGATTAAGAAGCGAAGGAGAAGGAAGAGGTGGCAGTATATTAGTTTAAAGTATCTTATCGGAACCCATTGTCGACAATGTATTGTAATTATGATATTACGCATTACATAAGCGTCTACACGTAAGAAGACGGCACAGGAGTTTCATTTCTCTGCCATTGGTAGTACATAACTAATTTTGTTCATAGATTGTTTTCAAGAAATTTACGTTATTGAATTTTTTAATATTGTTAAAATTTAGAAGGGAAATTTAAAGAGTATCTAATTAATATCTTTTTCGTCGCTTTTTTGCTTTCGATATTCGTATCGAGATCCTATAATTTTGGATTCTTGTAGACTCACGACAAACTACTCTTATTTATGAATTTAAAATGCACGAATGAATCACGGATGAATTATTCATGAATGTAAATTTGCGAATGAATTACGAAATTATTTATCGAAATACTTTCTGGACTCTTTTGCACAGTAATTACTCTACCACGTAATGATATTAGCGAATTGATAAGTTATAAGATATGCAACAGATACAAAAAGTATGTTCACGCAATAATATTTATTACAGTTAATTTAACACGTAGTGGTATCTTCGTACGATTACCAAAATTTGATACTATAGAAATAACACGTGAAATTTAATAAAAAAATCGCTTTCATTGAAAATTTTTTTTAGCCACAGTCGTTACGCATTTTATTTTTAATAATTTTCTAATTTTATTAGAAGAAAAACATAAGTGGTTCTTAAGGCTCTTAAGGTAACTTGTAGTTTAATTTATGAATCAAACGTGATTGCTATGTTAAATATTAAAATCATTTCGATTTGGAGTAACAATGAAAGAAGTTCAGACAAGGAAGCAAGAACGTTGAATTAAAATATTATTATTAACGGAGGAAGAGCTGTCAAAGTGTGATTAATGGAATAATAAACATTTTCTTTCGAAACGATCGTATTATTGATGCAAGACCTTGTTAGCAATGAAATATAACTTTGCGTCTGAATATCAAGTTGATTAATATATCAGAGGCGAAATGTAAATTTCGTCGTTGAAGATTGATGATATTCTACAAAAAGTTAATACCGCGATTGTTGCATATGATATAGCAACTCCTATAATTAAATTCTAGAAGGTCTCAAAAATGCGAACGATAAGAACGAGTACAATCGCGAGTTAAAGGAAAATGAACGTGGCACAAATGAAATATTTATACGAGTTAAAAATAGAGCGATTCAATTTATGTTGATGTTGTGTGTAATTTAAATATTTTCAGGACAACAAAAAGGAAAATTTTCCAAAGGAGAAACTCGTAAGATAAAATTGAGAATTTTAATATTAGCTACGTTCCAACCGATAATTATAATGGCTCATTTCTGACACTTACTGGCACTTAGTATACCCACACGACTATCAAAGATAATCATCATGTGAAACGTTACAAAAATACTTTTATGATCCAGCTAGCCACAATGTAAAACAAAACTGGCTAGGAAAATTTAGAAAATGTAGAAAAATTTCACTTCGCTCTGATCTCAGAAAATGTTGTACATGTTGCGCGCAACAAGCTGATATCTTCAAAGCTAGGTACCGCGAAACGATCACGCGAATCGGCGCTTTTAATGAGACAAATTCTACGGTGAATCGCGTTCCGCAACGACGTATGTACGATATTCCGCTCGTAATTCATCACGAACGAGCGGCAACAAATCTGTGTCACTTTAGAGATCAAAGCGAGTAGTCAAAGACTGCATCTCGCGAGCGCTTCTTTAAATCGCGTCTGTCCGAGCTAACCCCGAGCGCACCGGGAAGAGAGTTGTAAATAACAATACGGGCGATAACAACACAAAATTACTAGCCACCTATTTGGCACGCGAGAATTCATAGAAAACGGCAGACGCGTTTATAACAGTTATAGAGAACCAAAGAAGCCGGCAATGATCTCTGAAATCTTCACGTCTTTATTTTTGGACAACTTATTCCTCCGTCACGGAGTCCCAGCGTTTCGACGAGATTTACTGCAGTACCTTTGTTCCTTCTCCCTCGAAGAGGACAGGTTTACGGCGGCGAGTGTGTTACAAGTCAATTACGCGTTTCTTAAAAAATTGGGGATCTCTTGCTGTATTTTACATACAGTGGATGAAAGTAGAAAGTTATCAATAAACTCGTAGATTTTAAGGATGTACGTAGTGTGATAGTTGCACATATTTCATCCTTAGAGATCGAGCTCTGTTTCTTGCAGACTCATATTCTTGCGAATTATACGACTTTCTTCGCATAACGTAAGATTTCAACATTTCCTTCCTGTTTAAAAGGGATAGATTTACGGCGTTACAAATCAATTAGATGCTTCTTGAAAAATTAGGATCTCTTGCTGTATTTTACGTTACGTTTTAACGGGTGGAAGTAGAAAGTTGCCAATAAGTTCGTAAATTTTATAGGTGCTTATACGTGTGCATTTTATCTTCAGAGATTGAGTTATGTTTCTTGTAACAAGGCTGTGGGTTCATATTCTCGTGAATTTATATAGAAAATAGGACTTTCTTCGTGCAACGTAAGATTTCGAAATTTCAATATGTTCCTTATGAAATCGGAGACTTTCTCGAAAGATTAGAATGGTCGTGTAATTAGATTGTAGATGCTTATGCAAAATTCATATTTTTAAAATATTGTATTTGCATTTGTCAGATCCTTAAATTTTCTACAAACGAACAAACACTTGTGATATTTAAAAATTATGTAGGATCAATGATTCAGAAACCAATTTTTTAATTTTTATAAATTACACAGAATCATGTTCCTTTCCTCGTACAATATACGCAGAACATCGGGATAATTTATTCCAGAAGCTCGTATATTTTAACCACTTGCGCTGGCAACTGATTGCGGACCATAACGAGTGACCAAACCGTATACGATAATTCGTCGCTTTCTTTTTGAACTTGTCGGTGTGATATCACTGTATAGAAATTATTGAGAAGCAATAGATTTATTATTTGCTTTGCCTGGATTATACTTAAATATAATTAAAATTGAGAGAATACTGCAATTTTGGGACAAAAATTACTGGCTAAGAGGTTAAAATCAGTCTCAATGGGGTCCAAATTTCAAATTCATCGAGAATTTAAGACAGCCACGTTGTTGTCATCTTTATTCATCGTTAGCGTTCGCCACGTTACCATAAAATATCGTCGACATATGGAAGTCTGTAGGACTTCTGCCAGCGTGCATTACATAACCGGTCGGTGAACAGAAAGAGGAGAATGGACAAATCCTTAGGATTTCAAAGGCTGGATCGCACACGTGCGATCCTAAAGCTCCAAGAGTTGGCTCTGTCGCGAAAATTTCGCAGTTCCACGAAATTTCTTTGGAATTTGGGTCTCCGAACAAGACCAGCCTGCTTCGAATTGGTCTCGTCAATCCACACACCGTGTTGGAAGTCGGGTACAAACGGAGCTATTCGCTGTTTACGAGCAACGAACGAACTGTTTTCTTTCGATGCTCCGTTCCGTTTAAGTGGGTAATCGTTTCTGGGTGAAACCGACGGACTCGTTCCGAGAAATAATCGAGTACGAGTTCATTGCATCCACGTTTGCGAGCTTTGCGTCTCGGGCGCTTTTCCTGAAGCTTTCAAAGCGGAGATTGAAGATCGAAGCGCGTTTGATGGTCCTCGTAGGTCATCGACAACTATTTTTAGGCCGGGCTTAGAGCTTGTTTTGAGTGTTTCCTGATACTGAATAGTTGAACCGAGTAAGTTGAGAATTTGTTGGCAAAGTTTAGCAAAGATGATAAATATTAGTTCAGTTCGGGAAGATGGTTGTTGAAGAAGAGATTTGGTTAGGGGATGTTGAGGGGAAAAAAAATAGTAGAAAATTAGAGGAGAATTAGAATGGTATAGACGTGTAAGTGTAGTGGTAACTATTATTTTTAAAAAATTATTTTACTAGAATGTTATATTGAAATAATGTGAAAAAAAGGAAGATTAGGAAATGTATTTTTCATATAATTGCTGTATTGAAAATGTAGTGTCTAAAGAAGTAGAAAAAATAAGTTAAAAATGTATGAAAATAATATTTTATTGCTTTATTGACATTCGTTATGTTTAAAAAGTTATTTCATCAAAGGAAAGAAAATATTGCAAAAAGGAAAATAGATGAAGTCAGTACAAGTACAAAGATGAGATATGGATTGTGTCATATGAATGAGTATGGATTACGGATCCGAATATGTACAAAAATTTAATTTTTAATTCTACTCTATTTTTAGATTGCAAAACTATATTGTATATATTATTGTAGAGAAATTATATAGAATTTTGCTTGAAATGTCACATTAGCATTAATAATAATCAAAATCACAAACTACCAAATGTTATATAGGCACTATTCTCTTCATTTATATAATAATTTCGTCTGTTATTAAACTTATTCTACCATTCTTTATAAATGTTCTTTACTCTATTCTATATATCAAGATTTCTGGCGAATTCCTCAATGTCAGCAGATATCTTTCAATCTGCCACTCACGTCTGCACACAGAAGAGAAACTTATTAATCTTTATTCCGTGAACCTTTAACCATTGCTCTGTCTCTAGTCACTATGCTCATCGGCGGTGACTTTTCTTGCAATTAGCTTTATCTCAAAGTCGATCACCGACTCGACTCGACTCGCTGCGACCAGAGTAGTCGAACCGCGACCTGGAATCTCGCGAATGCTCTTCCAAGAAGATTTTACAAATATTCGTACAATCACTCGAAGAACAGTCTCCCCGTTGTTTCGTGAAAAATGACGAAAAGCATACGCACGCGTGACCTTCTTCATTTTTCAGAGACGCAGCGAGTACTTTCAACGTGTGTGCATGCACATGATTACGAAACAGCGTGTTCAACTGTTGCGCGATGACGGGGAAATCTTTCGAACGATCGTTTGACAAACACGGGAGAAGAATCTTTCTGTCATTTGCTCTAGTGAATAAAGGATATCTTCTTCCGTGGGCCAAGCTTTAGGTCGAAAATTTTCAACAAGGATAGGAGAATCTTTTTCTCTTGCTAATTGCAAAACTATACTATATTTATATATTAAAATTTTGTTCGTATAAATTTAGGGTACAGAAAATTGAAGATCGTTTCTTTTTTTTTTTGAAGATTATTTCTTTTTAGATAATTGTATCTATTTCTTTGTACTCTTTTGTTCATACTACTCCGAAAATTCTTTACATCACAGTATAAAGAGCAACAAACACACGAAGGCTTAAAAACTGCATTTGAATGTAATCTTTATGGCATTCGCTAAAAAAAAAGTTCTATTAAGAATTGCGAGACATTAATATTACGTCATAATTTGTACAGAGCAAAGTGCATAAAAAACATGGATAAATGTTTCATTCATGGATTTCCCTTCACCGAAAGCAATAGTAGGATCTTCGAAGACTATGGTTGCCTATATAAATGATCGCTACGTACTGTCTGGTCTTTCAAAGAAACAGTTGAGAAAGGAACAATTAATGGAGATTGATGCCTCTCGAACCCGCATACTATTCTCCCTTCTTGGGGAATCATTCTTGGCATACGGGCGCGAATTTGTATCCTGAGAACGAGCAGTATCTTTCTCACCACTTCTAAGAAGCTACAAAACTCGAAAGTGCAAAACAAAAGTTAAAATTCTTCGAATTACTTACAAGCTCGAACTTTCAGTGTAAATTTGATTTGACGAGAAAGAATCTTTTGTCTGCATAAATGGTAAAGAGAAAATTTCGTTTTAGCGTCTTAAATTTCTCAAATTCTATAATTAAATAATAATTAATAGATAGTTGAGACTATAAGGTTTTTTACATTCTTCAAATTTTGAACTAGCGCTTGTTTGAACAATTTTTTTTGAAAAAGGATTCTTGTATGGAAAAATTCTTCGAATGTCTCACACCAAATTTTGAATTTCCACCGAATGTTGGTCCAAAAATGAAAGAGAATTCTCTCATTCATTTTTATAAATAATAAAGGAATTTCTTCTAATTCTTCTATAGATGTTAAAAGTAATTAGTCTGAAGAAAAGGATTTCTCTATTCATCGACATAAATGATGAGGAAAATCTTTTTCTAATATTCGTTTCGAGAAAAAATTGTCTCGAGCCTTCGTAATAAAATGAAACGGAAGAAGAATTTGGAACAAGTCCTTTATTGTACAAATCTTGTTAAATGAATATGAATCTATTATAATACATTTTTCGGTAGTCACTGACTTGATCACTGAAAATCACATAATCATCGATTATGTGCTGAGAATCATACATATAATGCTGTAATAGTAGCTTGCTATTTGTAGTATTAATAGCATATTCAGAAAGATGTTTCCCAATTCGGCTGGCCTATCTTTGTCAAATAAAGTAATAAAATAAACCTATTCTAATAATAATGACAAACGTGCGTGCACGCAACATAGAAACACGCGACGTTTCGAATTCGTTTTGGGAATCTCCTCTTGCCCCGTCGCGATCATAGACAAAGCGCGCGCGAACCGGCAGCATATGTAAATTATATGGCCGGGGCAACGAGCGTGTGGTCGCATTACGGTCGGACAGGAAGCATAAATTTCGTTACGAACGCCAAACATAGTGCGGGAAGAGCGTGCGTAGGAAACTCCAGGACTGTTCGGCCGATTTCCACCGATCAACCGTTCGATTCGACGAATCATTCGGAAATCTCCAACATTGGATTTCTTCTATGATCACTTTGATAGTTGAATTCTGGTAGACGCCACTCATGTCGAGAATTTTTTGTCCCAAAATTGCAATATTCTCTCAGTTTTAAGTATATTTAAGTATAAATGATAATCCAGGCAAAACAAATAATAAATTTATTGCTTCTCAATAATTTCTATCCAGCGATGTACCGACGAGTTCAAAAAGAAAGCGACGAATTATCGTATACGGTTTAGTCACTCGTTATGGTCCGCAATCAGTTGCCAGCGCAAGTGGTTAAATAAGCTGAACTCTGGCAGATGGTTTAAGCTAAGAGACTGTGTTTCACGTGTATTTTACCATTGTTATCTTTTTAGAATCAAGTTTATTTTGCACGAATATCGTAGATAGTTATCAGACTGCGAATTTTTATTTATCAGTAATATAAATTTATTTGTAATATTTATTTGGAAAATACAAATGTAATTTGTATAATAATTTCTGCAATGTCTAGTACGTAAAATATAAATCTCCTCCCGAAGTTCGAATTTTTTTAATCACATTCTTAAAAGATCAATTTGTATAAAAATCTGCAGTCTAGTATCTTTTGCAGTGGAATATTTTTTTTTACAGAAAGAGAGTCTTAGATTTCTCTATTCTGTGTAAATTTTTCAAAAATTTTTGCTGTTTTTTTTCGTTTAGTGATAAGAATACTCGACGAACGTGCATCGTGTATGATTTCACCGCCAATTAATTGTAATAAGGAAGGTTTTAACGTACAAGTTTGTTCTCTCGGCGAAACACGATTCTTGATTTTATCATCAGGGAAAGGAAAGCACCAGCTATCGTGCACGCGGATAAAGTGATTTACGCTGTCATGCTCGAGAGATTAAATCGCTCCCTGAATCGTTCGACGATGTGGCCGAGGGAATTGTCAAAAATAAAGAAAGCGGAGCTCTCTTTGAGTTCTCTTAACTATTCGTAGAAATCGGGAGTGTAATTTCTCCCTTATCTCTCCCTTAATTAAAACAACGGTAAGACAGATTTAATTGCTCGATCGCTTAGCATATTTAAGCTCTCGATTCCTCAACGACTGTACAGACCTCACCAACGTTCCAACATTTGCATATCTCTGGGAGGGATTGACGATAAAAATGAAACTTTATGTGAAACTTCGTTATAAAATGCTTGTTTTCCTCTTTTAAATGTACAAGGCGTTTTGTGCATTAAAGATTTCGCTTTTAGAAACATCAAGTTACTACAGAGCAAGTTGACGATTACATAAATGCAGCGTTATGAAAAAATGCAAATAAAGTGATTTCTGTCTAGACGAAGACGGGATTTATTTATAAAAGAGAAGTCATTAAAGAATATTTTACAGAACGAGAGAGTCTACGAATCATTAATACATTAACAATTGTATTATAAAATTATTACATTAAAAATTTCATTGTGTCACGATAAATACTGACTGTTGAAAGTAAAAAGTGACCTAAGACTTTTGTAAGTAAAGTAAAAGAATTATTATTCACTTTTTATGAGATTTCGTTCAAAAAGTTTATTAAACATTAGATAGTAAAATTCTCTGTATATATTGAATTTTATTAAATTTAATTTTAAATTAA
The DNA here is from genome assembly GCA_036937485.2 of Tetragonisca angustula. NCBI lineage: Eukaryota > Metazoa > Arthropoda > Insecta > Hymenoptera > Apidae > Tetragonisca > Tetragonisca angustula. The sequence goes on from JAWNGG020000014.1 coordinate 737,277, forward strand.
ATTTCAAATTTAAAAATTTAATTTAAAATTAAAATAAAGAAATTAAATTTTTTAAGATAACCCACAAAATTTGTAAATGTATCTTTATGGTAAAATAGTGGTAAATCTTTTATACATTTACGCTCTAACCAAAATATTGAAAGACAGAATTCAGTGTCGTGAAATTATTGAAAAACATTCGTTGCGTCGATGCAGCCCTTAACCTTTGGTCTTCGCGTGGATCGATGAACGGTTCCGTTTTATGGTCTAGGTTCGTGGGTAAGTCATGGGTAATTTGCTGTAATTAAAGTCGTATAATTGGGACAGATAGCGTCGTAATATTCCTGTTCCCCCTTCGTACAGTGTTCCTCGTTGGTATATCTGCTTTCTCTCTGCGTGTAACGCTAATTTCAGACCTTCCTTTTTCTCTCTCTCTCTCTCTCTCTCTCTCTCTCTCTCTCTCTTCGAGATCCCAGCTCGTTTCGATCTTGAACATCCTCCTCTTCTGTTCCGTTTAATTACCGGCTTAATTGTGCGACAGCTGAGCCGTGCCGAAAGGTAAAACGAATATGCAACGATTTTTCTTTCTGTTTTTACCTTCTGTACCAGGAGAAATTGAATTTTTTTTTTCCTCCTTTCCCTTTCTTCTTTGTTTTTTTCTCGCGCGATAATGAGGTGAGAAAGACCTTCGGATTAAATGTGAGAGTTTTTTTAAAGTGATTTAATAAAAGGAAGGATTTAATTTAATAGTGTGTATAATGAAACAAATTTTATTTTCGAACAAGTAACAAAATAGCTATTGTTATCGCCTGCATAGAAACTTGTTGATTTTGTTATGCATTTTCATATATATAAGGGCTATATAAAACTGGATCGTAGAATCGTGAGATTTAATTGTTGATTCTATTTTTTGTATAACTGGATTTTACTTTATTATAAATATAAATTACAATTGACTGTTCGTTGTTTGCTATTGCTGATTATTACATATATATTGCGTAACGATAGACCTTGTTAGAAGATACATAAATTAAAGTTAAATATTAAATAATAATTATAATTAATATGTTATATTAACATTATATATTATATTATTATATTATATTATATTATATATCATAATATATTATTATTATAATTAAATATTAAATAATAATTATAGAAATTATTAAATAATATTCTACCATTAAATAACAAAATATCTTATACCCTATATCAGTCACAAATTGAACAATCTTTTTTCAAAAATTTTGCATTTCTCAAAGAACACGTATCGATGTATTATGCTTGTTTAAGGGATCAGAAACAAGCATACTTCTAATAATTTCAATACACGTTACGAAATATGTATGTTACAAAGTTCTCGAAAATAAAGAATTTCGTCTTCGACAGACAATTCAAACAAAAGATTCGCGAGTCCAAAAATTTTTTAAATCCTATAGCCTTGGAACTTCTAAAATATATGTATATGCTCCGAAGTCTTGGATGGTTCAGAGCAAAAGAAGTTGGTGAGAAGGCGAGTTTGGCCAGCTACGAAATTCGTGTCTTTAGAAAGTGCTCGGAGGCATTGACTTTTCGAACTCTTTTCTCTCGCGGCGACCTCTCACCTTCCCAACTAGTTGAAATCACTTCTTCGGCCAACGTGTATTGTTCCATCCAACAGGTTCGTGCTTTACGTCGTTTCCCTTCGTGCATTTTTCTCTTTTGCTTTTTTTTTTTTTTTTTTATTTTTTACGACGGCCTTGCCACGAATTTCTTTCTTCTCTTTCTGTGTTGCACGTCGAGCCCCGTTAACCCAGAAGTTGGCCGAATGTTTATGAAAAAGAGGCTCGTAAACTCGTGTAAATTTCCGTCGGGCAGAATTCAATTTAGAATTTAGGATAGAGTCATCTCGAGATTGTTATCGTCCTGTTGCTACCACGAATTCCTGTATCCGTTTATAATTTGAACTTCGTTTGCTGGAAAGTGATTGCAGTTTATAATAAATGTTAGTGCAATTTATTCGATTTGGCACGTTTTATTTCCAGAAAGGTGATTTCATTTATCGTATTTTATCACATATTGTATTTTATATTTTAAATTTTTTCAACTTTGTTGCAACAGTATGATTATGTTTGAGAACCTCTTGGTACGTTAGGTTAGCAGGCAACGCGTTGATGATTGAATTAATTACGCGTGGAAAATTGTAAGTGTCATAGTGGTAGTCCTAATTCCCTTGACTCTGATTTATATTCGTTGCAAACTTGAAATAAAATTCTTATACTTGATTCTCATTAAAATCATATCTTTTTAATTTTATCAGCAAAATCAAATTTTTGTTATTAATCTTTTAAAGATGCACGTGCATTTTATACCTACAAGTAGTTTCGGGATGAATTTTGTAAAATGCGACGTTTACATTCTTACAAGCTCTCAGCGAGTTTAGTAACGAAAAAAAAAATTTGGTTTATGGGAATGCTGCTAGATTTATTATTACAGCAGATGATTCCATCAAAAACAGACTCAGATCATGTCTGTTGCACGGCACACTGTCTCCTGTTAATGGAACTTCCAAACATTTCGATCGACTGCTTATTTATTCTCACGGTTTTTCAATGTATCGGACTTTTAGATTTTCAGATTCTCTTCAGGCTGAAATCTTCACGTTTAGAAATTTTTCGACAACTTCAAACTAACTTTTGTGGATTTCTAAACTCCTAGATAGTCAGATCTTTAAAGTTTTTAAAATTACTTAATAAGGAGATTCATCAGCTGTCAGACTTTTGGAATCTTGGACTTTTACGTATGTACGTCCTCAGAAATTTCAAGCTTCTGAGCTTTTGAAATCTCAAGTTTCTAATTCGCAAGTGCTACAATGATCTGTGAGTTAAAGATTAAAATTATCTTCTTAAGTTAAGGTAACTTAAAGATTAAAAGTTCTCAAGTAGATTCTTAATTATCCTAACTTTTAGAGTATCATCTTTTTAATCTCTCAAACATTCAGGCACCCAAATCCTCAGAATCCTAAATCTTCAGATTCTTTGATATTCTAATATCTGAAATTTTCGAAAATTCAGAAATTCTTAAATTTCTCTTCAGAGATTCTTAAATCCACCATCTCCAAATTTTTAACTCCTACATTCTCGAATCCTCCAAATAACCAGATATCCAGAGATGTACAAACTCTCAAATTCTCGAACTCTCAAAGCATCGAAACTTGCAAATATATCCAAAATCTTATACTCTTAAACTCTTAGACACTTACGTACTCAAATGCTTAGATTCTCAGATTCTCGCAGCCAAACTTTCCAAACTTCCACATTCTCGAACCCTCTGATTCTTCCACTTGCTTCAAACATCTTTCTACATCCACTCTCAAAGCTTCCAAATCCCTTCTTCGTTTCAACCTACTTTTTTCTCCCAATATCTCGTCGTTTTTTTTCTTCTTGGATGCTGGTTCTCGAATCGTGGCTCGTAAAGTTGTGGACTGGTCGCATGTTTCGTAGGAGTTTCATGGGATTTCGATCGAGGGGAGAGAGTAGGAGGGGGGAGTTTGATGGTCGTCTGTTTCTCTATACTGGCGATCGAACGCGTACGTTGCAGAAACGACAGCCGTAGGAATTAGGCCGCCCACGCTTATGTCGACGACCGCACCGAAAAAGCACGATAAAAGCTTTCTGGCCAGATGGGCACCGGTTGCGCAAACTCCCTCTCTCTCTCTCTCTCTCTCTGTTCTTCGTCCTCACCACGCTCGCGCGTAGTACATGCATGCGTGTACGCGATCTTCTTTGCCGAGACTTTCGACAGACCACCATAAGACTTCTTCTTTCGTATGCTGGGAACGGCGGTATGCCGGGCAATTACGTAACGTTGCAAAACGCATTTGGCGCGATCGGTATTTATTGAAACGTTCAGGGTATTTGCACTCCGTTTTGGCTCAATTTCGAGGGAAGTTCGTTGTAGCTTTGAAATTGAAATAAATGTTGCACGACAAGGTTTTGACATCTACATCTCCTAGTTGTTTCGAATACTGTTTCTTTTTAAGTGACTTTGTCTTTCTTTTTTGGGAAAATTGTAAAATTGTGTGTGAGGATGTATATTTGCATTTCGTTTTGCAGTTGGTTGTTATTTCGAAACTGAGGTGATATTTTGTAGTTTGATATTTAATTTTGTATTATATTTTAGTGCTTATATATACATATATATTTTTAAATTATTTATTATTATTTATATTTAATTTATTTTATGATATTTTTAAATAATTATTTATTATTATTTATATTTAATTTTGTATTATATTTTAGTGCTTATATATACATATATATTTTTAAATTATTTATTATTATTTATATTTAATTTATTTTATGATATTTTTAAATAATTATTTATTATTATTTATATTTAATTTTGTATTATATTTTAGTGCTTATATATACATATATATTTTTAAATTATTTATTATTATTTATATTTAATTTATTTTATGATATTTTTAAATAATTATTTATTATTATTTATATTTAATTTTGTATTATATTTTAGTGCTTATATATTTATATTTTTTTAGGTGTTATGTTTATACATTTATATTTTTTTTTTGCACTCCGTTTTTTGCACAACAGATTCTTATCGATTAAAAAGAAATTGACAGAACACTGTCGTCGAATTCATGGTGATTAACAGACTCTTGGAATCTCCTTCTTTTCGTCCAAATCGAGAGAACGTGGCGTTGGAACTTGGCGTTTCTGCGTTAGAGCACGCGTGGAAGTCTCGTCACGCGCGGCGGGATTTAGGGTGAGAACCGTGGCACATGTTGGAAGGAAACGAGTCGAGCAGAGGATCGTGGAAAGATTAATTGCCAGTTGAGCCCCGGTGCGCACGAAAGACGAGATCGCGTAGCCGGGATTTTCGGCGCGACTCGCCGCTTTTGCAGCAAAGGGGCACCTTCGATATATCGTTCCCGGTGTATTTATGACTTCGTGCTCGTTACGCGTCGCTTTGATCCATCGCATGCTTTAAGCTCCGTGGAAAATCGTCGATACTGCCTTTCTCTCTCTCTCTCTCTCTCTCTCTCTCTCTTTTTGCCTGATTGAAAAGCCTAGGAGTATAGCCTACCTTCAAAGAGTAAGTGATAGACTGCATTTAAGAGTGCAAAGATCTATATGACATGCAAAAATATAGGAAAAATGCACGAAGTGAAATAAATTCCGTTTCCTTCAGTCGCGTTTGTAAAGATATAAAAGTGCATGAATGTTCACAGTTTGGTTATAGAATACTAAGTTTTTGAGAAATTGAAGGTCGCAAAAGATGCACGTAATATAAAAGATACCTATCTGAGTAATTTTTAAATTTAAAGATATGAGATATACACTCTCAGCTTGTATTTTTTCTTTCTTTTTTTTTTATGAAGAACGAAGAACTTTTTTCTACAAAATCATTTTCCATTAGAAAAATACTAAATATTACGTAAAGACCTTGAAATAGAATTGTTAATGGATGACCGACCATTTATTCTGTTGCGCTTAGTGTAACTTTAGAAGATAAATAGATACACGATTGGAGAACGATGCACGTTATAGTCCAATTTATATCCGAAAGAAGGTTGAGAAGGAAGGTTACAAATGGTGACAGAAGTCAATGGAAAAACCATTTATACCTATAACATAGCAATCGCGAAATAGGAATGATTAGAAGGAGGTTAATTGTGAGGATACTTTTCAGACAGCTCAGAATGCAAAGAAAGAAACACAACACAATTCAAATATTTTGAAGAAGAAGAAGAAGAAGAAGAAGAAGAAAAGGAAGATCAAAGTTGTACAATGATTCAGACGCGACAAATATGTTGGGAAAAAATATTGACGAAAATTTAAAAAATAACGGGGAAAAAGTTTGTTCGTTAATTTTTCTTGTTCGATTCGAATTTAATTGGACTTCTGTTTCTTTCGATCGTGTTCAGGAAAGTAATCCTACCTGTTCGGCTCTTAAACAACCTTTGCAAGTATAGGAAAATCGAGAGAGGAGGAGGACTACAACTTGGTCGAAACTCGTGTGAAATTTGCATACGTTTTCTTTTTTTATACCTCTCGAATTCTTTGTAAATTTTTTTTTACCTATAAATTTCCATGGAGAATCAAATACCTTTTTTAATGTCATTTTTCAAATTTAAAACAACTATCTACACATATTCGAACCGCGGACATATTGTTCTAAAATTATTCTTGAAGTATCTATTTTTAAGTCTATCACCTCGATAATCTATTAATACTTATTTTTACAATTATTTTCGAGAGATATCTGTCTCTACTCGATAGATTTAAATCTAGAGCATACTAACTGTTTCGAGCGGCAGGGAAGAAAAATAAATCACGCTCGAGAATGACACGTTAGGATTATCAGAGATTTACTCTGTTGCTAGCTGCTAGAGACTTTGATAGTTTCTAAAAAACTATTTCCCGGCGAATATTTTGCGTGTGTTAATTTTTTCGTTTCGTATCACGGATGATACAAACTTTTGTATTATATCGTGCTTTGGAATCTCTCAAACAAACTTTCAATTTCCAATCTGTATTCTCTCACTCGAGAAGCTCAAGTGGCTTTTTCCTTCCATCACTCGTGTCGAAGAGCCGCGAAATTCGTCTTCAGACACACTGTACCTCCGCCAAATTCAATCCAAACGACAATGACGGTTCCATGAACCGTCATCGACGTTGGGACCCCAATCATTATAAACAGTTTCAACGATTGGTTATCTTCATCATGCAACTTCTTAACTCCTCTCGCTCGTACCATACCTTAACCTCTTGTGCTGGAATGACGTGCCACGTACGTCGAGAATTTTTTGTCCCAAAATTGTAATATTCTCTCAGTTTTAAGTATATTTAAGTAAAACAAAATAGGCAAAACAAATAATAGATTTATTACTTCTCAATAATCTCTATCCAGTGATATCATACCGGCGAGTTCAAAACGAAAGCGACGAATTATCGTATACGGTTTGGTCACTCGTTACGGTCCGCAATCAGTTAAACGTGAACACGACGAATTTACGTACATGGAAGACAAGACAACAATGGTTCCTTCTTCAAGGGTTCGAAGAACCAGTATATCCACTTCTTGTGCATTTCACAAGAGCGTGCTCACGCTTTAAATAGAGTTTTAGCCGAAAAAGGCTACACGATTTTATAAAACTTGTATATTATTATAACATATAATCTGAACGATTGAACAGAAACTAAATTGTTGTACAGTGCGGAGCGTCAATTATCCGAACTAATTGAGATCAAAATGGTTTGGATAATAAACGCATGCGTGAATCACGTTATTCAGTTTACAATTATCAGGAGTCAAGCCTAAAATTAGTCATGAAATACAGAAACAGTCGCGCTGTATATTGGTTAATTAATTTTCGAGGAAGTGGTTTGCAATAACGATGTGCCGTTTTGAAGAATTGGCGGGACGATATGCAGTTCGAATAATCGACGTTCTATTACGAATTCTTGATGACACGACGCTACGCGATAAGTCTTTGAGATGAACTTCGAAGATACATACGTGCATACATACATTCGTGAGTAATGGAGCGAAGTTACACTTCCGTGTTTCTCGAAGCATAGCCAGTCGAAGATAAAATCGATTAGGTTCCACCGCGGGCACGAGAAAATGGAAAGAGGCGGCTTTGTTAGTCAGGCACGCGACAAGCGCACAACACACGCGCGGCGCTCTATGAATCGGAAGTAAGGCTTATTATTAGGCTACACTCTACGAATAGCCTGCACCTTGACGAGACGAAATAATGGCGATTATAAATTCCAAAGCGTTTCGAACCGCACTTCGACAACAGGCCGATCGAATTTTCATGCCAGGCTCAGCTGCTTTCAAACGTTTGATATTCGAAATTTTTTCCTTTTTCTTTTTTAAATATTTTTTTCTATATTTTCACAGACTTGAAATTGGTGATTTTTATTTGGCGATCTTTCAATAATTTAAATATTTAAGTGTTGAAAATTATTAAAAATAATTATAATCAAAATTTCATGATTTAAAATGTTTTATGGGATCGTGTTTTGAAGTTTTCACAGATTTCAATTGCGCATTTAATAGAAATGCTTTCAAGGCTAAAAGAAGAGTGTCGGCTTTGAATTTCGAGTTAAATTTCAAACTCTTCATTTTTTAACTCGTATGTAATTCTATGGATATTAATTGACAACTTTAATGGATTTAATCAAAATATTTAGCTACGTTTAAACTACACGTTGAATATCAACTCCATACATGCAGATACCATTTATTCAGTTTTGTCATGCGTTCGTAAAAACGTAGTAAAATACGTAATTAAAATAAATAACATTCAGTCATATATGTTACTGTATTACAAGATATTTATAAAAATAACATTCATATTTATATTATGTTATATTAATATCACTGTTTGATGAAGAGTTTAACATTCACATCAGGAATTCAACATTCACGGACGATTCTCAACAAAAGCCAGAGATAATAAAGTTTTCGAGGGAACTCGCGAGAGTGGCGACAATCGAAAACATTGTGTCTCCCCTGAGACAAGACGTTTCGGCAGAAGATCAGGCCGAATGTCGAGACGTTCGTGGCACACATCAAAAATCAAACGGTTTCTATTTATACGTTTTACATACAACAGCGTGCAACGACGACGGCTTCGATCGGACACCTGTTTCCATTCAAACAAATTTCTCGGCTCTTGGATTATTATTTCAATCCGTTGCACCGTCTCCACGAGTTTTACATAAGCGCGCCGATTACGTGTTCGATTCGGTGTGTTGCACCCGATCAATTATTTTCGGTGCGTTAACCAGAACGATTCTTGCCGATCGTTGCAGCTGTTTCCATCGCAGTTTTCTCGCTTTGAATTTTTCCTCGATGAAAATCGTCTGGATCGTCAAAGTATGTATTTTTAGACTGTTTAGATCGTTATTGAACATTGCTAGAACCGTGTATTGAAGAATTTTGATCGCTTTTTTTAAATTTAGAGGCAAACTTTTCAGATTCTGTTTCTTTCGATTTTTTTTTTTTTTTTGTTTTTTTATTGCTCGATAGTACGTAATTTCAGTTGCAGATGGTTGTTGATGTGAAAAATTACAATGAAATCTTGTGTGTACGGGCGATATATCTTTGAGGATGAAAGCGAATAATAAAGCGAGATATTTTTGCATCGTCAGATGGATTCCTAAACATTTAAAATTCTTCTCTGAGATTAATATAATATATCAGTGTAAAAATATAGAAGGAAGAGTATTTTAGTATCTTTTAATAAATAAAAAAAAAAAGATGATAGAAACAAGTATTTAGAAGAATATATTTCTCGTTATAATGCTCCTAAACATCATACATTAAAAAGAAATTAAAAAGAAACTGCATCTTTCAAAGCATTTTTTAGCAAGATTATTTTTCAAATTTAATTCGAAACGTGAGAATAGAGAAAGAAATATTTGCATACGTGAAAAAAGTTAATTGGTATAAATCAACGCGAAAAATATAATATGGCATTGTTTCGCGATTTTATTCGGCAGACTATTTTCGTGGAGCTCAATCTCAAAATCTAAGCGTTCTTCCTCCTTCCGCTTCGTGGCCTCGATTCGCTGGATTCCTCGCCATTCTCTCTATCATCTTTCCGTTTAATCGGTGTGAATAAATGCACAAGGGAAAACGACGGGAGGAAATTAGACCCACTTGCTCGTTTGTCATTCAACGTTCGTGAAATTATCTTCTTCTTTATTTCGCTTTTGTTTTTTCAATAAGAGGCTCGCGTAATACGTAGAAATAGAAGACTGACGATTTTAAGGTTCAAGGATTATCTTTTAATTGCAGTAAGGAACAACAAATTCATTCGCCTTTCACCAACGTTATATGTTAAATAACGTCGAATGCTAAAAACATTGTTTAATGATTCTAAAGATTAAACGTTGTTCAATGACTCTGTACTTTTTAAAAGACACATATTTCTACAGAAATAGGATAAATAAACTTTTGTTACATGAATTTTGCCCAAAGGTAATTCTTTTTCTTAACCAGATGTGAATGAACCCGAGTGATTCGTACAAATTTATATTTTCGAGAATACAAAGAAAAGAATAGGATCTTCTATATTCTTTCACCTCTAGAAAATTATTTTATGAACATTTATATTTATATAAACATTTTATAAACATTTATAACCTACTAAATGTTATGAGAACCACTACGTTTTGGATACCTGTACATAATACGCGCGTTTTTTCACTCAAATTCCACACCATCTCGAACCGTAGAGGCCTGTCGATTTTAGATATCCCTGACTCCTCTCTTCCTGCGGCAGCATATAGGTCAGTAGGTGGTAGTTATATACCTACGTGTTGTCTGGCCACGAATTTCTGAATCTGTAGGACGCCAAATTCGATCGGAGGAAGTGTGTGGACTTTTTGGTCGACAGCTACCCACGAGGCCCGCGCGAGGACCATTTCGACGATGGTGAAGTGGCGGAGGAACCGTAGAAGGTTACGAACGAGGAGTTGCAAGGGCATTAGGCTCCAAATACGGAACGATCAAATTCTTATGAAATGCGGCTCGACGTTCTTTACCTTTCTGTTCCATCGTCACGTGTCTTATACGATTTTCGAAGTGGTTCTCGAATATTCTCGAAACTCTCGAAAGTGTTGAAATTTTGATCTCGAGTTTTGAAAGTCTCGATATTTTGCGAGCATTTCTATCCATTTTCCAAGTGCGTAATATAGAGTGCGTAGTATAGAAACGAATGTGTCTCGTATTTCAAAGTTTTTAGATTTTCTTCAATATATGGTGTTTGGAGTGAAGCATCGAAAATGCTTGCAAAACTGATCCTTCGGTATCCTATAACGTTTTCAAGATTCAAGATTAATCAAACCTCAATGAGAGAGACTCAGAAGCTCCATAGAAAGAAACTTACTTCCATTGAATAAACAAATCCACGAAAACAAGTCTTTCACTTCCCTGAATGTTCATCACGTATATCTGTCTAATAAAATAAAACATCGTGCAAAATGGAGTTGGTCAATTTGGCTTTTGAGAAGCTCGTATGTAAATACATAAATTCCAAGTGCCTCATGGTCCATCACTGCTCGTACTCCTCGTACATCCGAGGCTGGAACTCTCACAAAACGAGTCACTCTCAGAAACTCATTCAGAGAGAGGTGGAGGCCGGATTCTCCTCGTACTTGGTGAAGAGAGGAAGTTGAGCAACCAGGAACGGAGCAGTCGAGTTCGAAACGGTCGAAAACAAAACGTGTGTTTTAGAGGACACGATGTGGGGCCGTACACGTCTCGAAATGTATTTTTGACGGCCGTTTGACAAGCTTTTAACGTTCTCTACTCTCTTGTTCCTCTTCGCCGCCTCCGCTCCGCGAACGATGGATTTTTTTCGCGCGTCCTGCACGTCCGTTTTCCGCGTCTCGTTATTTTTGCAAATCGGGTTACGTAAACGTTGCCTCTGGAAAGGTTGGAGGAAGGTGGCGGGTTCTGCGCCCGAGATAACGAACGCGAGAAACGAAATTTCATGCGGGACTTCACGCAGAATGAACTCGGTTTGCAACTTCCTGCGGCGAGGTTTGCGCAAGTTGATTCTGAGAGTTGGAGGTTGAATTTTCTTGTTGGAAATTGAGGTCGAAGAGAAAATTTTATTTGTATTTCTGTAATTTTCCGGAGGAGATTTGTTGGGCGGGAAATGGAGACGTTGTTTTTCAGTTTGGAACTTTCTGTGAAAGTTCATGGTCGATAGTAGGATTTGATGGAGATTCAGAGATAATTTTACTCGTATTTCTGTAATTTTGCGGGAAAATGTGAGAGAAGAGATATGAGATATTAAAGGGGAGATGAGATGTTATCTTTCGTCTCGAAATTTTCTGTGAAACTCGTAAAAGTTTCTCGGAAATTGACATAGTAAAGATTTAGAGATTAATTTTATTTATACATTTGATGGTTCTATTGTTCGATGTCCATACTTGAAAATATTTGATGATGAACAGTATTTCAAATTTTAATTAATTGTTCAAGAGAATATAATTGTAGAAAGAAATTTGTGTAAATTCCGTGACACTGTCGTAAAAAAGGCAAGTTTAAAATTAGACGAATTTTTTACATTTTAAAAACACGATTTTCAATTAGCAAATGTATAATTGTATAATAATTTTAATGACAAATGTAGATAACTTCGAGAGTGATGCATGATGAATATTAAAATTCAAAACGCAGTATCTTTTGACAATCGATTGAGGACTGATCCCACTTCAACAAATCGATAAGCATCTTCAGCTTCCGGCTTCGTTATCAGTGTTCCACGATTCGATTTGAATTCCTCTGTAGCCGTATTCATTCGAGCTCAATAGCCATGTTTTCAAGGACATATCAATAAACTTCTCGTTCCCCGGAAAGAAGAATGCACAATAAGAGGAATAGAGATCCAGTTAGCTCCAGTAAATCACCATTGAATCGTTACTCAACACGCTAGAAAATGTGTTAATTCGTTTTTACATATTAATACACTATTAACGAAATGAAATAGTTAAAAATTGAAAGGAAATTAACATATTGCTAAATTGCGAGAATTTTAATGTATTTAACTGTAAAATTCATATTCAGTATTTGATTAATTGATTGATATGTTAATCACGTGATACAGTAAATCTTCGTACTATAAATATAATATTGTAATTTTACATAATAATATTTTATTATAGTGATAATAATATTTTATTAAAAATATTGTAGACCTAATAGAAATTTCATTCATCTAAATGTTAGAGTGTATGCTTCACTTTTTATTGTGTTTCAACTTAATATTATCTAATATTGTCTATTAATCTATATTTTTTCATGTTACTTATATTCTGCAAATTTTTGTATGCCCAAATTTTTTGCAGAAATGCACAAACATCCAGAATTCTCCAAGACTCGCAGATAGTAGAACAGAAATTTCATTTTGTTTTTATCAACGAGAACTATTCCATATTCTCTCTTCCATATCTCAATCAAAGATAAATCGACAGGAACTAGAAACAACCAAATCGAAAGAAACTTCTGTTCTTTTTATTTTTTTTTCTTTTTACTATGTTCCTTTTTTTTTTTTAATTTTTCAAGTATTTCGTGGATAATTACGAGACTGATGGGGACTCGTTTGTCGATCAAACGTGAGAAAAGTCTGGTTTCCTTTTGTTCCTGACGGAAATAATTATTTATAGAACGAGCAAAGTTAACGTTATAAGATCCCGCGATAAATTGTACATAATAACGTTTACCAAAGACTTGCTTCGAATTGTTTTATCGTTCATTTTCATTAATTATGGAGAGGAAAGAAATTTTGATTTGCATTTCCTCTTGTTTGTTTCTAATTATTACAATTAAACCAAAGTAAAACTTACTTTCTTTCTTTAATCAAAGATTTTTCCTAATAAATATTATAACAGCTTTATTACACGTCGAATATTTTTTATATCTTCGTATGTATGTTATGTGCTCCCTAATTTTCTACAAAATAAAATATAATAATTAAACTACTCTAACAAATAATAAAAAATAAAAAATAATAATTAAACTACTCTGTGAAGTAACAAACAAATATTTAACCACTCAACACAATCTCAACCATATCACAAGTCTCTCTACATATTCAACAGACTATAACATATACCGCGACTCGAAGGAATTTAACAACACCATCAAAAATTCGTACGCTACAAAAGAGAGAGACTTCACATTCACACGCAACCAACTCGAACCATCAACCGCACATCCGCACTCTTAATCTCTGTTCTTGTTCCAGGTTAAATGGTAATCTAAACCAACCATGTACAACCTGAATGTGAACGTGAATCCTAGTCCGACGGCTGCCGCGGGTCTTCTCGGTGTCGCGGCGGCCGAGGTCACACCAAGGACACCGGAAATCGTAAACTCCCTAATCGCCATGACCAATCCCTTCGAGGGTTACACGAACGAGAGGAGCAGGGACCGTACAGACTCGACTAGCAGCGGTGAGCCGAGCCCGCCGAGTGTTCAGCACACCTGTAGTCAGCTCATTAAAGAAGGTACCCATCCGGTGGTGGCCTTGATAATATCCAACCTCGAGTCCTCTGTTGTTGCCGAATTTTTTGCTCTTCTTTCCTTACCGGCGAGCCCCGCGATAGGTAGCCAAGGTTATCCGAGATTTAGCGCCGATTCTCGTTTATATAACACGTAGTATCTGTCGTGCAACAGTTTTTTAGTTTATCTACCAGGTGTGACGTGAGATGGATATTTTTACTGATTTTTTTTTGAAGATCTTTCTTTGGTTTGCAAGTTTTTTCTTTTCTTTTTTTTTCTTTTTTTTTATTTTTAGAAATATTTTAAGAAGATCCTTCATGATCGCTATCATAATGATACTGCGGACTTTCAATCAAATTTGACAAATGCATACGATAGATTTTTATATATCTATATATCCGTAGAGTATTGGTTATAGAGCACTTATTACGGATAAAACGAATCTCTGCCGTTCATAAAAGTAAAAATCCGCAGTCTGTTAATTATATTTTTAAAAATAGTGATTCGAGAAAGAAAAATATTTGGTTATAATTTGTTTTGAATGGAAATTTTAATTTCAATGTTATTCGATATTCTTATTTAATTAGACATTTAATTGATCTGCTTATCTTATATTGCTTGCAGGCCGATTTAAGAGTAGATAGTTTAGTGAACGATATTCTATATTCCATATTTTCCAGAAATTATAATATTACCATTTTCAGTAATGATGCACGCGATTAATTAATGTTTAAACATTACAGGATTGAAGTTGACGCTGCAGACAAAAAGGAGAGCCAACGGGACCGGGGATGATATGAAGAAGAAGACAAAGAAGGAAGACGGAAGCGCAGACGACGAAGAAGAGGAGGAAACCAGTAACAACAACAACCGCGGTGGAGTAAGAAATCTTCACATACTGTTCTCGTTAATACGATAAAGCAGTCATGATGTTGGGCGATCCGCGCTGTAAGTCGCCGTTTCATCGATTTCTCACGGGTTTTCAAGTCAGACCGGACACTCATTCCACTTAGTTCTCTATCAATTATTACTCTCATTAAGAACTCAAACGTTAAAACGATCTTGAACCATAAAACAAACTACTTTTATATTACATTACAGCATTAATATAACATTGTATATATTATGTAAAAGTTCTAAGCCACCTACCAAGTAAAAATGTTTCATTTTGGGGAACAAATGGGGTTAGCAAATTTTTTATTTCTCAAGAATTATTATATTTCATATCAAGATATAATTTAACACTCTGTTTAAGTATTTTTAAAGAATGTATGAATTAGAACTACAAAGAACGTCATAAAGAGAACGTCTGAAGATTTACCATTTACCATTCACAGCAATATTATTCACTATTATTAGATTAGTATTAATATTAGACGATCTAGAACTTTTGCAAACTGCTGTATAAAAAACAGTTTCTAACAATAACAGCAAGGCTAGAAACCTTTCTTAGAGATCCAAAATTCTTGTAGCTAACGCCAGAGGACGAGGAGAGACGCCGAAGAAGACGCGAGCGGAACAAGATAGCCGCAACCAAGTGTCGGTTGAAGAAGCGCGAGAAGACGGTGACGTTGGTACAGGAGTCGGAGATCCTCGAAACGCAGAACCACGACTTGAAATCACAGATCCAGGAATTAGAGACGCAGAGACGCAGGCTAGTGGACATGTTGAATCTCCATGGGCCGACGTGCTTGAAGCAAGGCGGCACAGACAACTCGTACCAGCAGTTTGCAGAACCGTTGCAGTTGCCCAGTTACCAGGAGAATTTCGTTCAGCCGCCACCCGCACTGAACCAGCCTCAAAACTGCGTGACAGAATACCCGGTGAAGGTGGAAGAGTACGAGAGCGACTTTTATCGGCAAGAAAGTCCCTTCGTGCCGACCTCAGACGCTGGTTGCACGGTTTAGTAGCTTTATCGACGTTTTAACAACGTTCACCGCGCCATTACGGAGATTCGTTTTATCGGTTGAAGAAGATGACACATGGTTCGGTTAAACATCTGAAATCCTTTGACGATGAAAGAACAGTTGTATGCATTCCAAGAAGACGTAAGAAAGAAATACCATATGTTGGTTGATGGGATACGTGGGACGATTTAGCAATTTTTGTACGAGTTTCTGTCCTTTTGCGGCATAGAATAAGCTATTGAATGAAATTGTTAAAGTTACAAAATTGATTTTCATCTATCGATTAAGAATTATAAAATTATAAAAGGGAAGTCTGTCATTACAATTTATCATTTGTTAATTCATTAATATTGTTAGTTGGTAAATTATTGCAAGGGCCATGATTTCTTTTTCGGTAAATCGAATCTCTTGGATCTCCGCGTCTCTGTTCAATCGCAAGTCTGTAGCTCGTAAGTCGATTATTGTAATAACAGCGCGCTCCTGTCTTTTTCTTTCACTCTATTTTTTCTTCTTTATTTTTTAACACGTCCCTTTATACTCGAAATCGTTCGATGTAGAACGCTTGAAGACATTCCTTGAAAGTAACCCTTTCTTGAAAGTAAGTAACCGATTCCTTGAACATAAGTACTGTGACATTCTAAGATATAATTAATGTAATCGATAAATATAAGATAGGAACGGATCGTTTTTGCGATACGCGATTCATTAATGTCGAATACATAAAAAAAGAGACGACGCTCTTGTATTTAATTTTTTTATCATATTGTACGAATATTCTTTTTTGAAAAAGAAGCTTGCGAATCAAAAGATAATGTAATCAAAAAAAATGATCGAACATTGCAAAGATGCTCCGTTGTTTTAAGCAAGAGTCGAGAATTTCTTTTACAAACGGCGGTTCGCGTCAGGTGCCGTTATTATTTTTACGCGACCGTTCCCTCTCGATTCACCAGTGAGAACAGAAAAGTATAATTTGTAACTCAGCATATAAGTCTTCTGATATTGATCACGATTATTTTCACGTGCATTGAGACGCGATTGCGAAACGCGTTCTCAAGGGATACTTATAATTATACGAATAATCGGAAATGGTATATTTAATATTACGAAATGTGCATATTTTATACAGATTACCATATATTATTTTATTTACACTCGCAGACACGCACATGTCAAACACGTACGCGTCATTAACAGTTAATGAAAACACGATGTATACATGACGATTAATGACAATGACCGAACGACAT
The DNA here is from genome assembly GCA_036937485.2 of Tetragonisca angustula. Lineage (NCBI taxonomy): Eukaryota > Metazoa > Arthropoda > Insecta > Hymenoptera > Apidae > Tetragonisca > Tetragonisca angustula. Next base: position 754,453 of record JAWNGG020000014.1, read on the forward strand.
ACCTCAATTTCGTGGGTAGTTACCCTCCCCTTGGTGCGTTTGCGTTTGGATAAATTAATTTCTTTTTTACACTGTAACTCTGGTTCTTGAATTCTAATTTTTTTTTTTTTTTTTTTTTTTTTAGCATACGAAATATATAATAGCAACAAGAAGGAATGCCAAAGAACCATTAGAAATATCGATCAGAGAATATTTTTTACTCTTTTTAAACAAGATTATCGATGGAAATAAATTTGTAAACGCACTTTGGGTTACGCTTACGCGTTCTTACAATTTACAGAAGCTAGTTTAATACTTAGCCGAACGCTATTTTTAATAGTGAAACGCTTTTTCAAGTCCACGGACTAAAAAGATGCTTTTCATTCACTCGGAATGTTATCGCCGATTGATCTAAAGAAGGAGGAGATTTTTCTTGCACTTCGTAAAACAGAAGTGAGACAAAGTCTTCCTCTTGTTCTTCTTTCACGAGATTAAACAGAAACAGCGTCCACGAGCATTAAGATTGATCTTGTTTTCTCTTTTTTTTTTTTTAACGCGCAGGACGAACACGTAACAGTCACACACGTGTGGTGCTACATATATATTATATATATATATATATATATATATTTGCTTTTTATATAAATTTTATTAAGTTGCCCGAAGAGAGTATTTAATAGTTTAATACACATGTTAAGCGTATATTATCGATGTCTATTTACTAATGCAGAGTTCTGAAAGTAATAGTATATCAGATATATTGAAACAGAGTTTATATTTATATACGAATTTTTTTCTATCGTTGACATTGAAAGAAGAGTTCGAAAAAAGTCGAATTGATTATTATTGACGTGTTAAAAATGCACAACCGATCTTAAATATGCAGACCTTTCAAAAATGTTGCATTTTTCATTTCAAACGAAAATTACTTGTCAAATTATCACGGACAAAATTGATGATTTTTTTAAATAAAATATAAAGTGTATTTTGATATAATTACGTTTGCGTATCCAATATATACTGCCATTATTAAAATCCCAGATACAATCGCTTATAGTATCTGGCTTATAGGGTCGTTGTTTTCATAGTAAAGTATATTAAAAAAACAAAGTCTTTCTAGAAGATAAGCGCAGAATAACTTTAATAACAAATAGCAAGCAGTATATAAGATTTTATTCATCGTAACAAAATCGTACTATTGTCTTTTTATTACTGAGTACCTGGCCATGGTTTTCCATGCGACAGCTATTTTTCCTTAGGAGAAATATATTGAATTGAAACTAGAAAAATGGCTGACAAAATCTTATCGTTGTAACCCCCAAGGGAAAATTTTATTCTTTAAATAAAAGTGCCTTCGATACTAATTATCTAATGTTCATTTTTGCTCTATACCATGTCAGGTTTTGGAGAAGGTTTTACTAAGGCTAAAGACATAACAATGAGGTATTATACACTCATTTTATTACAAAATTCAATATTAATATTATACACACACATTCTTGTATCTCAATCGCAATCAGTTGAAAACAAAATACATAATTTTATTTTATAAATAAAAATACATAGGGGGGGAGCAAATGGGGGGAGACAATCATATTAAATCTTAATTGCACCTAATTTACATGAGCTTATGAACCCCTGAAAAAGAAGATGAAAATGTATAAATAAAATCATTTAAGATAATACAAAGAGTATAGGACCAAGACTACTTACACAATGATGTTATTGATTGGAATATGGATTAATTTGACAAAAAATCCTATGAATCCCATTATGCAAAAACCGATGGCAGTGGCAATGGCAATTTTCTGGAATTCTGCAAAACACAAGTAATAAGAGCTGTAATTTACTTGCTGGCCAATTTTATTAAACTTACCTTTTCTGTCAGGCTTTGTGCATCGTTTAATGAGACGAATACTGTCTTTTGCGAATTGACGTCCTGGTTCAGTGAGCTTCTTCACTTGATCCATTATGCTAATGTAACTGAAAACAGTATTCGTGTAACTAGATTCGCACTTATTAAGTTGTAGCTGCGCTTGATTTTTATAATTAGAACGAACGAACAAGGTATTTATAAAATTTTATGCGAGCGGTGTGCAAAATTACATATGCTTTTAAAATTATAATGTAGCCAAAACTCTATTATACTTTGCTCGAACTAAATGGAATATTATACGAATATATATATATATATATATATATATATATGTATGTATGTATATACATTTTGTGCTGTTAATAATAAAAATTGGATTTATAGGTTATGATAAATGTCCACTGATGTGTCGTCAATATTTTTCTTACTTTTCTCCAAAAAGATCAAGAAGTTCTTTTCCAAAACACGATACTCACGTTACGCACGACCCAAGAACACTTTACAAAGTATTGTTTGACGTATGAAAAACTGCGCTCGTCAGAACTTGAGGCGCTACGTGGATACTACGCTGTGAAACGTCACTTCCTGATCACTGACGTTGGAATTAGAGAATCGTAGCGGAAATTTCAAATTCATAGGAACGAAATGATTTTGTGAAACAGATACTAATACAGGATCGTATATAAATAATTAATAAATGTGATTCGTGAATTTGCGTAATAGTCTTCTTCTTCAAACAAACGAGTTTTTAATAAAGCAAAAAAAAAAGTTTCTTCAAGTGAATAAGTTTTTAATAAATAAAGGAAAGATAGACGAATATGGACAAATGATATTAATTATCTAAACTTCCATATAATCAAGTAAAAAGAATTTAATATTTCTATACAATTTCTTGTCGAATGATGTTTTACAAATTCGAGCAAGCTTAGCTGACAATGAGTGGAATTTGTAAATTTTCATGCATACACTTCGAAAATCAAGTATAACAGAAAGAAAGCTGAGGATCTAATTATGAAGATACAATTGTAAATATTCACAAATTAATCCCCTTTAAGCATGCACCGTGTGGATCACCCCTAAGATAGATGCCGGAATTAATTTATATTACTGTCCTTATCACACGCTGTTGCTCTCTTTGTCTACCGCCTGAATATGATTGTCCTTGTCGCACACTGTTGCTCTCCTTGTCTACCGCACGTAAATGTCTGTCTTTGTCGCACACTGTTTCTCTCCTTGTCTACCGCACACATCTGTCTGTCCTTGTCGCGCGCTGTTCTCCATGTCTACCGCGCGTAAATGTCTGTCCTTCTCGCACGCTGTTGCTCTCTCTGTCTAGCGCGCGTATATGTTTGTCCTCGTCGCACGCTAGATCCTCGTCGCGATCTTTGAAATATATGCTCGTAGTGTGCAAATTTGTGGCGTGAAAAATTAAAATTAATCATTCTCCTTATATGGTTACCGATCATTTAGTTCCACCGGTCTGCCACAACGCGGCGCTAGTGTTTGTTACCCCGTAAAACAGTGAAATTTTCATTTGCGAAAAAACCTGATTTAGCGAAATGAATTGTGAACTTTTGTGATTGCATTATCCTAATTAGATCCTTAGCTTTCTTTTCATACCTCATTCGATCCGTAAAATGCAGAAATAAGTATTTTTATAAATAATTAGTACCAGCGAGTCAACGCTAGATGGCACCACCATGTTACAATTTTGTGACCGCACTAATTATAAAAAAAACCTAATTTGGAGGAATAATTTGCGAACTTTTTTACATGCATCCTTAAAATTAGGCTCTCCGCTTTCATTCTGTGTGTGTTTTATCCTGGAAAAAAGTGTGTGTAAAAAGTTGAATTTTTTTTTCAATAAATCGGAGGATGTTTTTGTCGCACGCTGTTGCTTTCCTTGTCTAGCTCATTAGACAAGGAGGGCAGTAGCGTGCGACGAGGACAAATATATACGGGCGCTAGACAGAGAGAGCAACAGCGTGCAAGAAGGACACACTTATATGCGCGGTAAACAAGGAGGGCAATAGCGTAGGACAAAGACAGACATATACGTGCGGTAGGCAAGGAGAGAAACAGTGTGCGACAAGGACAGTCATATTATATGCGGTAGACAGAGAAGGACGTTACAGCGTGTGATAAGGACAACGATATAATTTAGTTTCACCGTTTCACCGCTACGTGGAGCTAGTATTTCAGTGCTCGCAGATCGATCAAATTTTTATTTGCAAAATTTTGTAAAGCCTATAAATTTAATTTTCATTTGCAGAAAAGCTATTAAAGGGGATTCATTCACAAACGTTTATAATTGTATCTCCACAATTAGATCCTCAGCTATTTTATTTGATTTGTAGAATACATGCATGAAAGTTTACAAGTTCTACTTATATACGTAGATCGGACAGGTTGTGATTAAAAGTATCACTGTAAACATTTCATTTCCACCTGATTAATTTGCGATTTATATAAATGAATTTCAAAGCTAATACTTCAAACTGTATCCACGTTTAATTTTAAGCCAGGTTTTGAACGTAGTTTAAGAGAAATTGAACAATATACCTGGAACGCGAAAAAGCATCATATCTTGAATCTATCCTACGCTTAGTCAATGACCATAGTTCCCTAGACTACAAAATTTATTCTTTTTTCACTTCAAGTTTGGTACGTGGCATATTTTATTGAATGTACATAGTTATGTTCGGCATTACGTTAGCAATGAACTCATTGCAAGACGCAGATATTTTTACAGAATTTAGTGTATAAAATCTTTTTCAAGCAAAATGGATTACTTAATTCCGTCATATTAACTTCAATTACGTTCAGCTTTTTTTATATAATAACACCTGTCGGCAACATTAAAAATTTATTAGCCGTCAAACTCGAGATTGATATTTTCATTATCTTTGACATTTGATTGCAATTAACTTGTTAAGATATCATCTTAGGAAACTGTACTTTGACCTAAGAAACTAATTATGAATTGGAATTAATTCAGTTGGAATTGTTAGATTATTTTATTGAAAAATACTTTAATTAGTATACCGAAAAATATGGGTAACAGATCGAGTCTTCTTTTACGTGAGGAAGAAATAGCGCAAATCCAAGAAGCCACTGGATGTAAGTTTTATTTGCAAAATATGTTATTTCGGAATGTTCATATCTGTTGCTCTATTTAAGAAATAACGTAATCATCATTTCTAACCATTATCATTTGTAACATAATAATCATTATATATATACAAGTTTTATGTCGTGAAAAGCGTAATAAGTATTTATTTTATTTATTTATGCTTGAAAGTATTTACTTCCATTATTCATATACGCATGTATTGCCACATTGTAGGTATTTATATACAAGAATTAAATCCTTGATTTAACATGATTGCAGTTACACCAAACCAAATTGAACGTTTGTACAGTCGTTTCACAAGTCTTGATAGGGGTGATTGCGGAACGCTTAGCAGAGAAGATTTCCTTAGGATTCCAGAACTAGCGATAAATCCTCTTGGTGATAGAATTGTAAATGCTTTCTTTGAAGAAAGTGGTAACGATAGGGTGAATTTCTTACAATTTATGCAAGTGCTGGCTCACTTCAGGCCCATTAAGAAGAATAGCCCTAACAGACTAAACTCTAGACAAGAGAAACTGAAATGTAAGGGAATAATATGACAGAAAAATTGGATTAAAAAGATCTTAATATATTACAAGTTCATTATTATTTCCAGTTGCTTTCAAAATGTATGATTTGGATAATGATGATTTAATTTCAAAGGATGAACTCTTAGCTATTTTACACATGATGGTTGGTGCAAATATTAGGTAAGAAAATAGTCTTGTTCAGTTATAATATGAAATATGAAATAACAATTATACATTTAAACAATCCTCATTTATTTATTTTAGCGAAGAACAGTTAACTAGCATTGCAGAAAGAACTATAGTTGAGGCTGATGAAAATGGTGATGGAATGATTTCATTTGAGGAATTTTGTAAAGCATTAGAAAGGACAGATGTGGAGCAAAAAATGTCCATACGATTCCTTAGTTAATTTATTTTATTTTATCTTCTTTTATAAATGCACAATTTGCTGATGTGTTGGACACGTGTATAAAGATTTATTATAATTAATAATAATGAATATAACAATTTTTTTTCTTACATCTCTTCGTTTATTTTACATTGGAAGAAAGTTGAATAATGTTTAGTATTTAATGGTACAATGAAAAGAAAAATATAGAAAACTCCATTTCCTTTAAAACTATTATTAAAACAGCTAATAATTTTAATTAATAAAAAATAGTACAGTTATACAATTTCAATACGATGACAGATTTTGGTAATTTACAATATCTATTATTCATTTTATCATTCATTGTTTACAATCTTCCAAGGGAAAAAAAGAAGCTGATCATTTATAATAAAGAGTACTATTGAAAAATAAGTTATGACATTAATGACACGTTAAAAAATTGCAACATGAATGTAAAATATGTCTTACATTAATACTTATTTATACATGAATTATACCTTGACTTTGGAAAAGAATATTAAGGAGTTATGTTTAATTAGTCGTATATTTTCATTACAATGGAAATCCATACTGTATCTATTTTATTTTTCTTAATAGATTGCAATTATAAGTACCTCATCTGAGACATGCCTATGTCTGAGACATTAAATTCTGCATGTGCAAAACGATGAGGGGAAATAATTATAGAATATTGCTGCAATTTAAGCTGTGGATGATACAGCCAATTTTTTTAAATGCTCCATGAATACTTGTAGACTGACATCGTCAGTTAAAACAGGCGCTCCACTTTCCTAAATTGTAATAATAATTAATTAGAAGTTATAATTGATAATTGTTGAAATAGAGAAAAACTAATGTTTCATTCCCAAACCATACGATAGAAAAAAGGAAAGGAAAAAAATTAGAGTTAGTTAATAATTCATAAAAATATATTTTGAGAAAAAAGATGTCTCGATGCCAACCACCAGTGAATTGTGACAATACTGCTACGAAAAATGATTATGTAGAATTATTTGCTTGCTTTATAACAGTGTGAAATAAAGACGACCCATATTAATGTTCCTGTGAACTTTCGGAATAACAGTTAATACATGTTAGTTATTTTATTACTGTTAAAAAATGTGATAAAGAGAAAATAAATATTTTATTGTATAGGTAGATATCAATTGTTTAAATTCATAAGTTTTCCCCACCAAATTCCATTACCAAAGCAGTGAAAGCAAATATAAAAAAAAAGAATATCAAATGAATGAAAAACACACCCCACTGGGTATCGGCATCCCCTGGTTGCAGGATCACGATAATAAAAATAGTGATAAAAAAAATTATTGGTTACGTATGATTCAGTTACACTTAATGTTGTTGAAGATGAATAACACATAAAATAGATTGATATACAAATTCAATATTGTACATTGGACGTATTATTCAGAATAAAAACGAAAAACTAAGTTTACTTACCGCTCCGTAGGCATACATATTATTGTGAGTTTGACTTGGGTTTACTTTGCTCAATAAAAACCTCGCTTGCGAACCACCCTGTTCAGTATCAATATATCTAGGTGCAGGGAACCGTTCAGCTAATATTTCAGCCGCATCATCAACAGGTGCTGCCAATAATTGTCTGAAATTTTCGTATTCTGGCAAATCTTGATATTTTAATTGGCGCCATTGTGCAATAGTCTGTAATAGATTAAGATACATTAAAGTCATATCATTTATTATAAATTATCATAAATAGCAATAACGAATAGTTACCTCTCCGTGGAATATAAGGATTTGGAAGAAAGTATCCATCAACAAAATTCTGTCTGGTTGAATAGACGAAGTATCTAATAAAACTGGTTCTGGGGGACCGCTAAATCCATAACTATATAGAATTGGCTGCACCATTATTAAAGAATTTGTTAAATCTTCTCGCATGAGCATATGCCTATAATATTTAAAATTCGATTAATAACGAAACATTTCGATCAAAGTACAAAAATACAATAATTACTGACCTATAAAAACTAGTTTCATCAGGGGAATTATTAAATACTTGTAAAAATTGCGATCTACGTAAGTGATACATAAATTGAGGATACAAGGAAAAGTTTTCCGCGAGCCTAAAACTATTCGGATCATCCTTTGCATACTCTCCAAATTTCTGGCACTATAATAGAAATATTTAGCTTTCACTAAATATAACATATGCTATACGTGAAATGCAAATGTGGAAAAAAAATACAAACTAGTCTGATAAGCATACGGTCGACCCATCTCAAAACATCTGGTCCATCATCACTCTCTGCCCTAAATACCGCTAAACGTGACATAAGAACAGCTGCTGCTTCTTGATCAAAACCTGCGCTTATATGATGCAAAGATGTTGACGCATCCGCCCAACTATAATGAAGAATGTTGTTATTTAAAATTCAACGATAACATTTAGTAATTGGAAGAACAATGTTAACACACTTTCTAGCGATCGTCGTAACTCTGATTCTCCGTTGACCGCTACTATGCTGATATTGTGTGATAAACTGAATGCAGCCTCTTCCACCCTGAGGAATTGGCGCGGTATGTTGATTAACAACTTCAAAAAACAATGCCGTAGTAGTGGATGGCGTAAGGGAACAGAATTTCCATTGACATGTACCACCTAATCCTACTTCCTGCTCTCCGACACTTGATCCTTTTACACCTAGAGACACACAGGGACCAATTGCTCCAGAAACTTTGATTTCCCGTGATGTCTTTACTTCTAATGTCGCATTAAATGCCATTTTTAAATCGCCTTTATGATCTTTCGCGAACACACGCTGGAACGTTTGTTTAAATAGAGAAGAATTAAAAGAATCTCCCATGACCATATGGCCACCAGTTGAGTTACAACATTGTCTCATTTCTAACAGACCGGTTTGATCAAGAGCGCACGAGTATATGTCTATTATGTGGCCATTAGTTGCGGCTCGTGACGCGAGAGAATCATAGTGTTTAGTTGCCTTCTTCATATGTTTAGCATTATCTTTTTGAATATCATGGTGAGATCTGATTGGTTGTCTTAAGTCGTCCGTTACTACTTGACCAGGTCCTTGAGAGCAAGGTCCACCAACAAATAACATTATTCTGAAAATAACATGAATAACGTTTATACTTAAAATATTTAGATACAATATTGGTAAGTGAAATATATACCTAGCTCCTGTGCTAGCATAACTTGCTTCTAAAAGACCAGTAGCAACAGCTAACGCAACACCGGTCGATCGTAGTGGACGTTTTCCTGGACCAACTGGCCATGGATCACGTTGTAGTTCTCCCAAAAGATCTGTTAAACTCATATCACACTTATGTACAGGCTGTAAAAAGCGATTAGCTGGTGGAAGAGGTTGTCCACCAGGCCCTCTTTGCTGGTTTGGATTTTGACCTGGTATTGGCCTACCTATACCTGTAGCACTCTATAATTAATATCTATTTCATACTGTTTTATTTTATTACAGAAAAATGAAAATGTACCCAGCATATCTTGAACTTGTTTTGGTTGTAAATCCTTAGTACCACGAAAAACATAACTTTTACTACATCCTTCGCAGCCTAATTCATGAACTTGTACCATTCTTCCAAATGTAATAAGTCCAATAAGAGCATTTGGTGGTAGGAGTGAGAGTGACATTTGTAAAGAATCCTTAAGAGAACCTAGTTCTTCATCATCCATACATGTATCCACGACCAATAAGAAAATAGGTGGTAGACATTGTGCTCTCTGTATAAAAATAACAATTAATATAATAACGACAATAAAGACATAAATATTTTGTCTTAAATCATAAATATTAATTACCATTATGGTATATTCAATTGTAGAGAATTTTGGTATGAGTTCAGCTGGCTGATGCTGTTCTGAAATAGCAGCATATTGTGGAGGAAACTGAAAATATTAAACATCAAAATATCATTTTTGTAAGGAAAGATAGTTACATTCAATCGTATCATCAAGATAATTTTGTTCTTACAGGATTCCTCTGAAAGCAAAGATTGCACACCCATAGTTTAGCACGGTAATCCACTTGGCACAATGGATTCAAAATTGCTCTACAAGTAGATCTTGTACATAGAACAGGATCATATTGTATTGGTGGAAGATCTGGCCTTTCTTTAATTGGTTGGTAAAGTGTTCCCAATGGCACAACAAGTCTGGTGGCATCTAAACGTGACGACGGCCAAACATTCCAAGTGATACGTACTCCATCACGGTCTTCATTTTGTTGAATGAAATCTTCATAAGTAGTCATGTTGCTATAATCAAGAATTGCTATGTAATAACAAACTTAACTGACATCTAATTCCTATCATACAACTTTAAAATATGTGACAAGTGCAGTGGGTACAATGAGTGATTTTAGGTTAAACGTACCAAATTGAATCTACGTTTAATTATCGTGTACCCGACGATCAGCTCGAAATGACTTTAAATAACCTCTACTATAAAATTGTCATGATTATAACATTACTTTACAATTAGATTAAAACAACACAATATCACTGCAACAGCACAACTCGTGCCGTCATTGAAGCCACGTCACTGAAAGCTTGGAGGAATTGCTATGACGCATGCGCACAATGTTTTGACTTCGCAGGCGGTATTCGAACGTAAATTTGTAAGTAAATAAAAATTTGGAATATTCAACACTTTATAACTTTGTATTATTTTTTTCTTTCTTCGTAGAACGTAAAATCTAAATCAGATATTAAAAACACAATAAACCAGTTCAATTACATTCACAGTATTTTGTGTTTCACAATATCTCTCGAGCCCCTCAAAGATTATTATCTAAATTGTAGAAGAAAGAAAATTTCTTTCAAATAAGTAAGTTAAGTGACTGAATGATTCACTTCAGAGAAAGAATCTTTTACTTCAGATTGATCTTCTGAAAAATTTATTTTTCTTAGGTTAACTTAACGCTATGATGTTTCTCACATTTATGCGCAAACAGAGGTTAAAATCTATAGAATTTATTAGAAAGCAAATGTACGTTTGCAGAACGATCTATCCATTTAAATGTATAATTTATCGTAATTTATGTTTAGGGATTGCAAGACAAGGACATGTTCACGAAGTCATCGTACAAATAATTACATTTTGCGACGGAGAAATAGTAGGGATTCATTCAGCCAATCAGTCGCAAAGTGATAACGACCGATCCTGAATTGAGTAGATCAGGTCGAGTGTTTACCGTCCGTATTTACTATTACTACGACTCATGCTGTAACGTGAATATTACTAAGCTTGAGTTTTGCTGTCGAGACGTCAGTATTCCAGTGCACGCGTTGCGATACGGTATTCTGTTCGAGTATCCATGTCACGTATATCACGAGTGTTGATCCACGACTAACCTCTGATACGGTGTATAATATCCCGTAAAAGAAAAAAAAAAGAAAAAAAATGGATAAAAGGTAAGATGCGATATTTCCTGTAATTGGTACGATTTATAATCATCAATATGTATAATCTCGACGATATCTTTAGCAGGTTAGGATACCGTGAAGATGTCAGTAGTCATTCCAAGAAGAGCAAGAAACGATCCAATAAGAAAAACAATGTGCTTGGCTCGTGGATGAATAATATGCAGAATAATCAAAATAACGATACGATACCCGGTATGGAATATCCACACTTATTGTGGCAGTCCAACATGCCACAGAACTTTCAGAACAATGGGCAACGTCTCTTTACAACGACGTCTGATCCTAGCATGTGTGGTTATACACAAATGCCCATGACATATACCATGGAACCTGTTTCACTGCCAACCATGTATAGACTATATCAGCCAGTGCCAGTTCCTGGTATTAGGACTGTTCACAGTAGACCTCGACGACAATGTGATCAAAATCAACCAATGAATTTGAGTATGAATTCAATGGCAAATGGTTATACGAGTTTACAAGAAAATGGTGGTGAATCTCCTGTCTCTGCTAACTGTCAGAATGGAGATTATACAAGTTTACCACCCACTGCTAACAAGAACAGTGGAATAAATAGGGACGAGATAAATTCAGAACATCGAAGGTATTCAGATCCTGGTCTTGGGTCTGCAGAAGCTGCAGTTCATAGCCAAAGCGAAGACTCTGATAGTGTTGATAGTGGCAGCTCCATTACTACAATTGGGCGTAGCAATAAGTTAGTTCTATCCCTTATTGAACAGGTGAGTAGTTTTTCTTTATAAATATAGACGTAAGCTATATACAACATGCTTAAAACATTATAGAAACGTAATGAATAATCATTTTTCTTCAGATGACAGAATTAAAAAAAAGCAATAGTCAGTTGTTTAAGGAGTTGAATGAAACAAAGTCTGAAATAGGTAGTATGAAGGCAAAGCTAGCAGTGTGCAGTTCTTCAGATTATCAACCAGGAATGTTATCAGGTAAATATTAAATAAACAGTATAATAAATATTAAATAATAAATAATAATAAATATTAAATAATAAATAATAATAAATATTAAATAGTAATAAATAATATTAATAAATATTAAATAAATAAATATATAAATACAGTAGCTTTTTATATTACTTTCACATATTGTTGTCACTGTAATTTCATTTGCATTAGATCTATACAGTTGTAAGTGGTAACAAATACTTTAATTGTTTCAGATTTCATTCGCGAAATCAGACAAGCCAATAAAACCTACGAAGAGGTACTGGTTTCAAAAGTAAAATCCATGATTGAGGAAAAACTAAACCAAAGATCATTGGAAGTAGTGAATTTAAACGTATGTATCAAACTAATTTTCAAGTATAATTTTCTTTATTAATTCGCCTTTGAGCCCGAAAGAATAGTGCTCTAAATAACTTTACATACATTACGAGCAAGAGCGATAATTCATACTGTTGTTCAAAACATTGACTCACAGTCGTGATTCAGTATCGTAAACATTTTCCCTAAACATACACAATGTGTCATCCTTATACTAGTTTTCTCGATCATAGATTCGAAAGTCCATGAGTTTGTAAAAAGCCTCGTTCGCTGGGGAAAAGACAGGAAATTTCGAAATACGATAAAAATTCAGCATATAGAAAACGTGGGAAGTGAAAACAAAGCGGATAAAAAACGGGAGAAAGAATCCACTTTTTCTCATTCTCCCTTGACGTTGCAGTTAGGCTACAATAATGTGCCGCTCCGTCCAACGCTTTCGGCATTTCCACGACGTGTTCATGGACATATTGTTTGCGTAGCATTCGTATGTTCTGTTTGATTAGGACGGCCAGGTGATCTTCGTTTCTCCCCTCTTTGGCCTTTCCCCCTTTTTCCTTTTCTTACAATTTCCCTTCCTCGATTATCGTCTGCACGCGAATTTTCATCGATCAAGTTCACCCATACGCGTTTTCCGACCATCATTCTTTTTTATTTGATTATTTATGTGCGTTTGCATTGGAATTTTTGTATAGTGTTCTTCAAACAAAGACGCTCCCCCCCCCCCTGTTTTTCATAATATTTATATGAATGACGTAGCTTGATACTAGTAGAACGAAATATTTAGAACGTATTCATATTTATATCTAGCAAAGAGTTAGCGATTCAGTGGGACAATCCGTGTTTAAATATAATATTTCTTTGTTCTTGAATAGTTTTTCACAGCGATTTGTTTAATGTGGAGCATTACATTGAAATTGGTTAAAATATCGTGTATTATTCTTGAGAGAAAGTATAATTCTTGTTTATGCTTGAATCGAGATTAGTATTCTCGTTCTGTTAATTTCTCATTATCTAGAAAAGGAATCTATATGTGCCGAAGTAATCTTCAAATCTTAATTTATACCTCCTATAAATATTCACGAAAAATAGCGTTCTATTCGAATGTTTGATTCTTCGTTTATCGGTAAGAAATATCTACTCCAATTTTAGCTTTTATACTTTTGTATTAGGTGGTAACATATGAAAAAAAATTATTTTCTTCAATTAATAGAGTATACTATCCTTAAATAGAAAGAATGAAACGGAAAAGTAGGTATCTAATTGTATTAGGTGAAAATAAACAGCTGTTTGCTGATAATTAATCAGTAATGTATTTTACATTAATTTCTAATATTATTTGCCTTTTCTATCAAACTAATTTTTTAACTATTTCAGTAATTCTATCACGAGTTTCACTGGTTTGAATCTAACTCTCAGAAAAACCACATTAATTATGTAAACATATTTGACGTAACGCGTATACCATACTTCACGTAAGTGATATATTTTTTGATGCAATCTATCTGAAAAATCTGAAGAGCATATCGATTAATTTTATATAATGTAACGTAGTTACAAAGAGAAACTAAGAATTTACTTTATTTTAAAAATTCTAAAATAAACTCTGAAAATTCATGATAAATTCATTAAATATTATAAAACTAAGTATATTATGATAATCGATATTTTTTGAAATATACATTTAATTTTAAAAATAGAAGTTTGATAATATTTGATTGATCGATGTTGGCATGTTGTTTAAAAATTTTTTTTTTATATAACAACGAGATGACGCAATATTTTAAAAATTTTAATATTATGAAAATCTTTAAAATTATAACCAAAATAAAATAATAAAATCAAATAAAAGTACAATTTTGTAACGTCGTTATGGCTGTTGCATCAAATAGTACAATTGCTCTCTTATCATTATTTTTTGCTCCTATAATTTTCATATAGAAAATAGATTTCTTTATTGTAACAACCCCTTTAACCTAATGAAACCCACATTTCAATTGCATTTTCTCGTATACCTTGCATTAAAAATCCATTTCATCCCTTAATTGAATTACTTGTTTATTTATGTGTTTCACTCGAAAAGAGCGTGAGTTTTTTTGTAGCCCTTCTTACATCTAACAGTACAATTGCTCTTTTATTACTGTTGTCCTATAATTTTTACATAAAAAGATGGATCTCCTCTCTAACAACTTAACTTCAATTGCATCTTCCGTCACATTGAAATCGACTTCATCCCTTAATTGGTCTCACCGGAGGAATCAGAAGGCAGCCTCGTGTTCTCGATAAAAACCCGGCCCTGATACCGGAGAACCTAATGTAGACGTAATACGAAATATCCGTGACGCTTGGTAAAAATGATTAGGTTTCACATGAGGGTGTCCAGCCACCGGGGGTAGAAAGGAAGAAGACAGAGAAAGAGGAACGGTTCTCCCC
Organism: Tetragonisca angustula; assembly: GCA_036937485.2. Classification (NCBI taxonomy): domain Eukaryota; kingdom Metazoa; phylum Arthropoda; class Insecta; order Hymenoptera; family Apidae; genus Tetragonisca; species Tetragonisca angustula. The sequence continues at coordinate 769,517 of JAWNGG020000014.1, forward strand.
GCGGGTTACGATGTGCGGAGGGACGAAGAAGGGTGAAGGATGAGGCACTTAGCGGCTGTCACGGCCTCTCCCTTGGCCTCTTTCCTCCCCTTCTTTTTCCTCTTCTGTCTTCTCGGGTTTCAACCATCCATTAGCCTCATCAGCCGAAGCGATGGCCGTCCGCGCCAGGCTGGCCTCTCTCCGTCGCGTTGCCAATCTCCGTAATTGAACCTCCGGGACCTTCCACTTTCGACCATGTAAATTTCCGCCATGCTCCGTGGCATTTCGACGCGTTTTCACGCGGTCCAAGTGGCCGTCGCGACGATCCGCGGGAATCGTGTCCTTCGCACTGTCTCGCCATTTTTGTTCTCGTTGCTGAGAAAACATTCCTTTTTTACGCGTTGGCGAAGAATTTTACATAATTGGTCTTACGTAAGTACGTAGGGTTGTTTGTTACGTTGCAGGATGAAAGTGCGAATGATTTAAATGTTAGAATTTAAAAATTCAATACGCAACATTTCACGTGAAGACATTATGGATTATAGATCATGGGTATTTAGAAGTTTTATGCAGTTTGATTGCTCGAGCGCTCGATAATTTCGATCAAAGCCATGATTTCTTTAACTGTCTGTAACATCGATAATCATTGCTTGAAATTGTATTTTCTATAGTTATTGCTCTGTATTTCATCAATACATCATTACAATAATGTCAGATGACTTGCTAGCTCCCAGATTTTAAATTGGAGCAAACAGTTATATAGTCAACTAATATAATATAATAATCTTTCTCTTTTTTACGTAAATAAAATTTTGGTTAGAGAGTGCTAATTTTTACTACAAGTAGGATGTACTAATATTCTCTAATATTCTAACGCGTTTCGATTAAAGTATACATGTATACTGATAACATGTATACTCTGATAATGTAATTTTTGCAAAATGTTATATCGTATTTGATTTATTGCATTTATCTGACAATGTTATCTGAGTAACCCGCATTGTTCAAAAATTTTTAACTAACGAGATTTACTCCGATTTTATTACTCCAAAAAATAGAATGTTAATCATCAATGATCATAATGGTAGCGAACGAGTTTCTGAATTGAAACAGGGAATATATTTAATACATATTTTGAGTTCTAATAAATAGTTAACATTTCACAAACTTTTGGAGTATAGCTAGAAACATCGTATTCCATTTATTTCATATTATGCATCATGCAACAATATTGTTCGTTCACCATGTTTTATTTTATGTCATTATTAATTATTTTATTTCATTTATAGAAAATAATTATTGGAAATCTCCTATCAATATTGGAGTAAAATAATTGTGGTAAAAGAAAATATAATTGTGTTAGTTGGAAATTCGTAGTTTTACAATTTGAAGTGATATTTTGAAAAGAAAACTGATTGTCACACTTTGCGCAAACGTAGATCATCGACTAAATATTTATTTTCAAAAATATTATTTCTTTTCTAACAGTTCTTGGTAATTGTACACTTTGTAGAATCATGAGCAAAGAGATCTAAGCCCGTAGCACGTTATCTCGTGAAAAATTGCAGGTTGCTATGTAAATTGTTTGATTTCTTTCGAAACGAGCCGAGCCATCTTATCTGTGCTGGATATTATTGTCTCCCTTATCTTTTTATCTTTATCCTAGTCTTCTTCCGACGGGCAGAGACGTCGAGCAAAATTTCTTCCAACCGTCTTTCTTAGAATTCATTACGACTAAATACATACATATGTAGACATTCTAACAATTAATACATCAATTTATGACAAATTCGCGTTTCAAATAATTTCTAAATGTTTTCTAAATTAAACAATAATTTCATTCAATTTTTATTATTAATACTTCGAGGACCATTACAAAAATGTTAAAATACGGATACGTTGAATTTTTTGTTTATAAAAGATATATATTTGTGAAAGAATGAGATGAATTAGGTACTTATTTCTTAATATTAAGCAGATTTTACACGTATGAAAGTAGTATGGAATGAACTTGTCATTGTCCGTTAATAATTTCTTTCTAATCGTGAATGAGAAGATTTTTCATTCGTTTCAGAATCAAATAATGAAATTAATGGAAGAGAAAGAAGAAAGCGATAGGCGAATAGCAAAATTGGAGGAAGAGGTAGCAACGTTGAAGCTGAACGCAAAGTGAGTACTCATTTATAGTTTGGCATGGCTGTTGCACATTCCTGTAGCAAACTTTGGTATCTTTTCACCGTTTCCTCTATTATCATACTGATTTTTTGTGGATTATTTTACACGTAGTTTTTCGTCTAGTATACATTTGTACTAATCATTATTGGATTCATGTGATTTCCTATAAATTATCGTTCAAATCTTGTTATATTGCCGATATTGACAAACTGTGTGAGATTTGTTCTAATTTTCAAACTGTGATCACGAGTGATAAATGTCCAATAGCAAAATAGCTTTGCTGGAAGAATTTAAATTAATAGAAGAAAATTTTAGAGTTTACATATCAATATTTAGTAGATATTATGTATTGTATCTAATATATTTTTCTTTTTTTTATTATACTTATTTATTTATATATTTTTGTTGGATTTTTTCCCGAGAAGAGAAAAAGATTATGTAAATTGTTGATATTTATTTTCTACTTTCTCTTCTCGTTTTTTTCAATCTTTTTCTGCCCTCTGTTTTGCACTTTCATTTTTACAAAATTATATTTTCATTATTTATGTTGTTCTACTTATTGTTAGATATTCTGATAATTAAAAGGAGTATATTTCCTTACTTTACATGTGTTTTTATTTAAAACTTCATACTAGCAAGAATTTCTCTTTAATTTGAGACACCATTTCACTTTTACTGATTTGACGTAGAAAATTTGTCATGAACTATGCTGCTAAAAATCTATTTTTTTTTTTCGTGATTTATTATTTTCAATTTATCTGTAGGAAATCGTTGAATTAGTCTTTTAGTTTATCACCAGAATAAGCAATAACTCGCTTCTAGCTTTAGAATATTTAATTTTTCTATGAAATATTACACAAACATTTAATAACTGATACATTTTAAACATTTTTTTTGAATCTTCCACAAAAATTAATGACTAACTTTACTTTAGTTTATATAAATACACTCATAAAATGCTTTTGGTAAAATACTGTCTAACATCTCATATCAGGAAATACACGCTAACGAATTGTTTAATAATATTTCAGCAATTTTTTTCCTTTTTAGTCTAGATCCATTACATGCTTGTAAATTGCAATTCACCTTCTTTTATCTAAAAATCTATTTTTAAGTTAGTCACCACCAAATAATTATTCAATCTTGTTTCAATCTAAATTACAAGTACATAAATAAGTTGCTACTTGTTTCGTTTAAAAACCATCTCCTTCCATTCTAAAATCACTGGAAATCGCTGAAAGTTACTTGGATATTTAATAATTTACATAGACTTTCATCCACTGAAATCTGAATTTGAGAAAGCACTTCCTCTATCCAGTTGAAATAACAAGAAAGACTTCAAGAATGCACGGAATAGCTAATTTTTTTATTCTTCCAATCTCTCACCGCATCTCTTTATCAAGTTTGTTTTACACTCCGCACGTGAAAACGAAACCACATATACCAAAACACCACGTCCAACGGCGAATTACTTGGGCATTTAATAACTTCCATAAACCTTCATCCACCCGAACCTGAATTTCAAAGAGGCTTCTCCATCGTCAAATGAAAATTCAAGAGAGACCACCTCCATCCAACAAAACCAAAAGTTGCAAGCAATTGCGCACGATGTCACCTCCCTGTCCCAGCTTTCTCTTACTCTTCTCTCCGCTCTCCTCTTTGTCAAGCTCTCGAGTTCTCTCTGTTCTCAAATCCTGCACGTGAAAATGGGAATCGCATGCGCCAAACATATATACCCACCCACAGTAAAAAAAAAAAAAACGCAGAACCAACAAAAAAAAAAAAAAACATACATATGCCGTTTAATGGACAGTACGTGCGCTGTGCACATATGTACATATATATAAACATGGTGGAAATTGTGTGTTGATTGACACGTAGCAACGAAGGCCGCGAGATCGCCGCGTTCGAGGAAGAAACTCTGGCGCTGAGACGGGAGCTGCAGGAGGCCCGGGCGTCCAAGTGCCTGGCCGAGGCGAATCACGTGGCAAAGTGCGTAAACGCAGCATCGGTCACGTCTGTCGCTACTTTCGATACTACGCAATCCTACGTAACCAGCACCCCCGTGCGTACCGCTCTATCCGACACCTGTAGCCTGATCCCTGCACCACCGTCATCGACATCGTCGTTCTCCTCGATGGTCCCACAACACTTCACCTCGTCACTATGTTCCCGAACCGCGGATCTGGCACAGCATCTCGTCGCTGACAAGACGAACGTTTACCGAGCCGACGATTCTAGCAGCCCAACCACGTCCATCAATGCTTCCTGGTCCCTGGACGATCAGGCTCTGGTGACCAGCAGTAGCAACCAGTCGCCAATAATCGCCACCAATAGCACCAGCTCGGAATCACGACATCAGGATGTCAGTCTGGAGGAGAGTTCAAACATCTCTGGCATCGAACTGACGCTGGAGACCAGGAGTTCCGATCAACACGAGGACTCTGTTTTCGACGATCAAAATCTGCTGGACGAGCTGAATCTCAGCTCGAAGAAGATAGTTTCGCTCACGGAAGAGAGTGTCGCGCGAGACGACGATTTGAAAACGGAAGATTCGAATGTGACGAAGAGCTCGGAGACGACGTCGAGCGTGCAAGAGAAAAGAACAAGGGAGTCGAGGAAGGAGCTGGAACCGTCGCGTGGTGGTCATCATCATCAGAGAGTAGGGTCGAAGAAGTCGAGGAAGAAGAAAGGTGGCTCTCTGCCCAAAAGATCGTTCAGCGAAACGGACAAGGGTGGAGCAACAACAACGGGAGAGAGGAACGAGATCAGGACGAAAGACGTGCGAAGAACGGTGAGCGAGGACGAGGATCGGAATCGTCTGAACGACGACGTCGACGACGAAACGAGCCGAGCCATCACCGAGATCCCGGAAGTGACCGTTGTCGGTGGTGGCTCCTTCGTGCCGAAAGATCTCTGCTCGACGGGAATCCTGACCTCCAGAGTCCTGACAGCACCTTCACGCGCCACCTACACCACCGCCTACATTTAGGCTACGTACGCGCGGGGCCCCTGCGAAGCAAACGCGAGCCGACGGTCATCGTTGAGCGACGGGGGGCTTCAAGGGGCTTGCTAGAGGCTACTACTATGTACATGTCGAATAGCACGTAGGTCTATCGTTGTTCCACTCCTTTTCTGTCTGCCTGTTTTTCTTGTCTGTACAGAGACTGTTTCTTCTGTGTTTCTTCCTTTCTTCCTTCTCACGGACGTGTCTCGCGCGATTCCGTCGGGCTCGAGGAGCGAGCTTTCGCTTGGTTCGTCTTCATTAGGGATTAGGATTAGGCATTTTGAAAGTGATAAGATAGAAGTGAATAATTGTGAATAGTTGTACGGAATTCTGCAGACATTTCTCTTAATGTGGAATATTATTATTTCACGAAAACAATTGGGCTAATATTCTTGTTACTAGCTTAAGGATATTCTTAACACGGAATAATATTTAAGAATATTTCTAATGTAGAATATAATGCACGAACTTGAGAGTTTTCTTTATATATGTACATATATATGTACATATAAGCTAATGAAGACTGTTGGAATATTTTTATATCGTGTACATACACTTAGGAATATTCTTGACATATTTATAGATGAATTTTGTAAAATAATAATAACATCCAGTTTCGAAACTGAACAGAAGATATATAGAGATTTGTTTTATTTTTTTTAATCGCGTTATTATAATGGACATTATTACATCATATAACGCCAGTTTTGATGTAAACAAGGATACTAGAAATTAAACGTTGAATGATTGAAATAGCGTGAACCAAGCTTAAGATCGTACGGAAGTATATTTTTCCTCGATGGTTTTCGTTCGAAGTATAAGAAGAGTTTGGGAGAATTTCATCTGCATACGTAAAATTATCTATCAACAATTGTACTCTCACGATCTATATCTTCTGAACTCTTCTTTACTTACTTATTGTACAAATTCGACATCTTTGAAGTGGGAATGAAAGGTACAGAAATTTTGATTGTGTAGTATTTAAAATATACAATTGAAGAATTCGTAAAAAAGAAAGAAATGTGCAAGAAATAATTTTTAAAATTTACAGATGCTTTCAGTTTCACTACGTAGCAATTAATTATATCATAAGCGTGTGTACATTTAAATAGTGTAAATTACGTACGCGTTGGCATGGCTTTGCAGCTTGTGTGGCATGCGTTCGATTTTTCAATTTGTTCATTATTTTTAGTGTTCGGTGTATATTGTTTCTCAAGCCTGTATTATATTTTTAGTTTAATTCTCCTCAAGCTACATTCAACTCGTTCAATTTTTATCCAATGTAGACAAATAATTTTTAAATTAACTTAAATGTCCTCAACATTATACACAAAACTGTTATTTAAAGTGTTTTTTTGTTTTCTAATTGATTTTCTTCGCTGTTCAAATATCTTAAAGTTTAAGAATCTTTTACTGTATCTAACCAGTAAACAGATTTTTCTTTACACTATTATTACGTTTTCAAATAAATACGCTTTTTTTAGCCATAATCAGTTCGATACAACTGACTCCACTATATCTTTCAGTTATTTTTTATTTAATCGTATTTTTCTATCGTTAATTAAACTGAAAGATCCGTGATGAAAACGCATTAAATGTTTTTGGTTTTTCAGATACTAAGGTATTTTGGATACTGTATTATAATTTGTTATAATTACTCAGTAATATCGAATTCGAGTCTTTGCCGTAAGGACTATAATTTTAAGATTTAGATATAGTTCTTCCACAATGCAGTTATGTTTTTACGTATTTTATTTCAAAGAATTCAAATGTATTGAGAATTTATTCTTTTGTTCTCTTGAACAAAGGTAAGAATGGACAAGAATCATTTTTGTCACGAATCTTTCAATCACCTTAAATCTAAAAAGAAAATGTACATCAAAGAATCATTGTTGAAACTCGTGATTTTTCGTTTCGTTTTTCTCGTTAAACTCTTTTTTTTTAATTTATTAAAAGAGAGCAAGACTGGTTCATAAAAATACATAAAAATTCAAGGATGCTACTAGAATTGAAAATGCCCAACTAAAATACCAAGAAACATCCCAATACGTATTTCATTTCGTTCATTAACGTCAGTTGAAAATTTCCGACGATATCCCCAAACATGTTAGTCTCGTTACGCATTTTTGAGCGCCATTGTTATCCAGCATCCCTCTTCAGAATGAATATAAAAAGATAAAAAAAGAAAAAAAAGAGGAAACACAAATGGTTTTCATCGATGGTCGAGGACCAGATCGAAAGAATCAACGTATCATTATCGATTATACTCGTTGTATCCCCGTCGTTTCGCTCAAACATCATAAAAGTCCCGGTGTGTACAGTTTAAACAAGCAAAGTCAATTTTTATCTTTCGATCCGTTCGTTCGGTGGAAATAACGACCGCCACAGATATAACGACGCCTCTCCATTTTTCTCTTTCTCTTACTCATTCCCTCTCTCTCTCTCTCTCTTTCTTTTTTCCTCTCTCTTTTTATATATATTTCTCCCTCAGTCTCTGCTTCGTTGTATCGAGTTTGTACGCGGCAATTTAATAAATGATCAAATGTTATATTAATTTAATGTTTTTAAGCCGGTGCCTGCGTTGCGTGTGTGTTTGCGCGGGCGCACAAAATTGATATTTTCTTTCTTCTACAATTTCCACGGCAAACAGCCGCCGTAGAATCCCCGTCAACAACTGCAAACAACAAATTAATTCGTTGTTTAAACAGTTGCTGAGGCCGGCTGTTTGTCGGTGACAAACGCGTTTAACGCCACCGACAAGGAACAATCTTGCTAAATTTCAAAGGAGCTTTCCAATATTATTTGAAATTCTTCTTGCTATTTTTGTGTATAATGTAACTTCTCAGTTCTACCGTGCGAGAGCTGTACTCTTGCGAAAAATTCATTCAAGTGTTGTGGGGTGGATGGTGACTCTGTTGACCGTAAAGACTGTTCAGCGCATAGGGGTTGAAGAATCAGTTGTCTGTTGAAATGATTATATTGGTAAAAATTGGAAACCAACCTGAAGATTTATCTTAAATCAGTAAAAGATTATTGCACGAGTCTTAACCTCTTGCGTTGGAATGACGTGCCGCGCGAGAATTTTTTGTTCGAAAATCGTAATATTTTTAAGTATATTTTAGTAAAACAAAATAGGCAAAACAAATAATAAATTTATTACTTCTCATTCTATCCAGTGATATACCGACGAGTTCAGAAAGAAAGCGACGAATTATTGTATACGGTTTAGTCACTCGTTATGGCAATTATTTGCCAGCGCAAGTGGTTAAACATGTAACAAGTGTCAAAGATGGTTTCGTTGATATTAAATAGATAATTGGCTTTTTGTGATGTCTTGTAGTTTCCATACATATTTTCAATCTGCCAATATAATCAATCACATAATCGGGTCTCATGTCAATGAAATTTCTAAATGTATTAGATAACACACGGTATATTTAAAAGAAGTTCCACGAGCAATTGTATATTGTAGTAACACGTTAGCTTTTAGTGGGTTGTGTCAACGAGCACCATTTATCCTGCTAAAAAAGTCTTGCCAAAAAATTGTTTTTACATCAGAAACACGTGTGTGTGTGTGTGTATATATATTCTCTCTGCGTATAGCAAGCGTATTCTACATCCTGTACAACCCCTAAAAATAATCCTGCAAGACGCGACTGGACGAGGGTAAACCGCGAGAGTGACCGGCTTTGGTCGTGTGTATTCTTTTTCTGTTTCTTCTAGTTGGCAGCATGGCTTTCAGCTGACCTCACTGCTGCTTTTGCCGCTTCTAAAGAGAGCATTACAGAGATTTGTTTGGGCCGAGTAGTGAATGATAGGTGAACGAACGCATGTAACGTTCATTGACTCGTCATTTGTCAGACTGGAGAAGCTGATGGACATTCTGCATGATAAGATGATCGATGCCACCGGCCAAGAGGGAACCATTCCGTGCTTGGCGAACGTGATACGCGCGAGGAACACTTCCTCCTCGTCCGACGATCAAGAAGAGACAGAGGGGAATGATCGCCAGGAAGAAAAGCAGCGAAAGGACGAAGAGGACGAGAGTAAAATGGACGAGCAAGGAGAAACAGCGTACAGAGAGAAGGTTTCTGAATGGTTGTCGATGATCGAGAGTGGTATTAAACTGTCCGGACCTGTTACTGACCTCTAGAGTGACGTTTCCGAAATATTCTCGCTTTAGAGTGAAGTTTACGAAACTTTGAAGTAGAATTTAAGTGAAGGAACAGGGTGATTTGCTCGTGTTTGAATGGAGTTTGAAAGGTTTGCGTGTGATTGAAAGAACGTAGTTTTTTTTTTTGAACCTTTGCCATTTTCTGGGAGAATGTGAAAATTGAGATTTGAGACGTTGGACTTGGTAAACTTATGTAGGTTTGAGTGAAAACAATACAGGGTTTGAAGCAGTTCGAAAGGTGTTGGAGTGTTGAAATGGTTCGGCAAGAGAATTCAGAATGAATGTTTGGATTCGTTGGTCAACTTTGAAATCGATGTCTGGGGCATTGACTTGAAAGAAACATAGAGGAACCCGTATTCGTGTAGAAGTTTCTAAAATTCAATATTAAACCGAGTGTGTAATTAGATAATATTTAAGTTAGACATTCGAGAGATCTTGCTAAGAATTCAAACTGGTCTTGTAGTGGCAAAGGACAGAATTCGTGATTCTGTACCTTCAATTGAAGTGTTCACGAATATTTCGCCAATGTGAACGCTTAATAAGTGGATAATTAGTGGATGACAGAATCAAAATTGTTATCTATTACAATTTGTTATCTTCCAAATTTTCACGTAGGAGCCAAAATCGTTAACGATGATTCAAAAGAGCGTCAAACTCTCTAAGTTCGTGTCATCTTTTGTCAAAAAAGAAAAAAAGAAAAGAATTTTGAAGTAATAAAAAGTATCTTAGAATAGGTTCGAAGTAATGAGAAGAAATAATCGAAAAGAAATCAATCTTTTTGAAAATGTCCTCCATTAAAATTACTCGAGTTTGAAAAATCTAAACAAAATTTTGTTTCATTAATAAGAAATTAAAATCTGTTAAATGATTGCGTGATAAATTTGTTGAATGATTTTTACAGTTGTTTCTTTAAATATCATGTCGTGGTTGATTTTTGACGAAATGAGAATACGAAGATTTCTATAGTATAATTTACATTACGAACTGCAGAAATTTTTGTATTCTTCACACAAGGTTAAACGTTGGTACTTAAGGTTTCTGTTGAGGATTAAGGAATATTGTACATAGAATTAGTGCCTCAACCTTTGAATAATCGTAATTTATTTTAATTTTAAAACGTATTCTTTTTGTGTCATAAATTTCAGTAAAGAGATTAATACTTTAAAATAATGAGAGGATAATCTCTTGATTGTTCGAGGGTTGATAATACCGATTCATAATCTTACCTGTGATGGTTCATTCGTCCCAATTGTTTGAAAACACGGTTCCTTGAAAAGCTTCTTATTATGCCGTCAAACGTGCCTATCCAGTTTGCTAGATTTGTTGAGTGAATTTTTGCATGAACATTTTGCATATTTTCATCCCTGGTGGTTCATCGTGGAATTGAGAGTGCTAAAAATGAAACAAAATATAAAAATGTAAGTACTAAGTAGTACTGAAAATAAAATAATTTATGTTTAAATAAAATTATTAAAATAGTAAATTATGATTAAAATAATATATGAAATAATTTGAATTATTCAATACGGAATACAATTGAAATTGAAATATTTTTTTGATTACAAGCAAATTTACAAGTATTCAAGTATTTCGTGTATCTTAAAGAATACATGACTACGATAATTTATGTTAAATTATTAAAATTTAGAATAATCAATTGTATTTTATATTTATGTTCTTCGCGATAAAGATTGGTGATAAAAATAAATTAAATTAAACAAAAAATTCCAAAATTAATCTCCAATGGCCTCATAATATCAGTTAAAGATTAAATTGTAAATTAAATTGAGTTAGAGATGACTGTGATAATTTATGTTAGATTATTAAAATTTAGGATGATTGAGTGTATTTTGTATTTTTTTTTTTTAATGTATTCTACGTAGCACGATTAGTAATAAAATTAAATTGCAAGTTCCAAAATTAGTTCCCAATGGTTCAAACCGACACTAGTTAAATTCTCAAATGAAAACGATCATCGAATTTAAGTATATTGATTTCGGAACCACGAGAGATGAAACTATGACACGATCGAATTATATTTTTCACTGATTAACGTTTACAATAGAGGGGGCTGATCGATAAGTTCGCGTGTTCAGCTGGTTGATTGAAGATTAGCTGATGGCTGGCCTAAGAACAAAGTTGACGTAATTGGGTTACGTACGTTGGTCTTCTTTTCGTTTCGAGCGAATCAACAGCGCATAGAGTATTCGTTTGAATCTTCCCTCACAAGAGATTCTCGACAATTCAGAAATATTCTTTTGATAGAATGCTATTCGATCAATTATTTCGCAAAAGCTTGGTAATGAATTTTTATTATCATTCTTAAACATTGATCTCTCCGTTTGACAATGTTTGATCAATTTGTTCAAAAACTCGATCATGTCGAGTATTATTTGAGATTACGTTAACCTCTTCGAGTCATATGATAATCACAGTAGACTTGTGGCTTGATATACATTATATTAATTAGGGTATTTCAGCTTCTAAGATATTTAAATATTTATTAATTTTACTGATGAAGATTTAGACGAGAAAGTAACTGTTTCTTCCAGTGGAAAATCATGTTTAAATTCTTTCGAGGCTAAAATAATCTGACGAGATAATTGGTTGCCTAATGATATATAAAATATCCCATAAATTAACCGATAATGTCATGGTAGATTCATGACGCGAATGGGTTAACTCGTTTTTGTTGTATTCGTATTATTATTTGTTGAAGGTGGTCTTTCTCTTTCTTTTATCAATATTTCATCAAAATTGTCTCGATCACAGAATCTCAAGAGAGCGCAATGTATTTTCGCGAGATTTTCATACCAAGTTTTGTATAGGTATACTCCGCAATCTTTGAAAAAGCCTCGTTCCAGAATTGGTAGTTCGTAATACCGGGAAGATATATTTTTTTATGAAGATACATCATTGTACATAGTAACGCGATTAATTCCTTTGCTGTGATTTTAATTAATCTCATTAAATCTCATCGTAAGTCATTCTCTATCAAAAATGACTTATGTCGCACAAATATATTCTTCTTGTCAAAATTTTCCGTCAGTGGAACAGCTTAATTATGATATAGTAGCGATTGTGTTATAATAACTAATTTGTCTTGTCAACTGAAGATTTTTGGAATAAAATGTCGTTTGCACGGTAAAAATTGTTTTTAATCGAAAACTGATTAAATTTAATTTACATTAAACTCTTTTTATTTAATTTTATAATCCGTCATGGCAAAGGGATTGAATTGAATATCCATTTAGGGATTAGTGTTCTTCTTGTAAACGAGGATTAACAATTATAGATTAATCGATTAGCAATATATACTACAATTTTCTACAGAGATTCTGTCTCTCATGTTATCTATTTACAATTAAACAATATATAAAACACACTGTGCACGTAAAAAATATTATATAGTTTAAGGGCCGCAGCTCCTCGTAAAAGGCAGTATTTTCATAAATAACGTGATACATTATTTTCATCCTCGAGCGTTCGTGAAATTTACTTTCTATTTTTTGATATCCTATACATAAAAATGAAAGAGCGTATTGTTTGCAAAGAAAATAGTGGTGGTTGAGCTCAATTTCGATGCTCAAAATAATTAGAAAATCAATCGATCTGTTAAAAATTTCGTAGCGAGTTTGTTCTTCGATTTTTTTGTCTTTCGGATAAGTATAATCAAAGTTGTAAGTATGAATGGTCATATTTTTAGCATCATACTCTTATTCGTATATTCGAAGTGAAGTTTCGAATTAAAATATAATAAAGAACTTGTTGGTTCATTTTTTTTAAAGTGGAATATATCTACTTGATAAGAACAAACTAGACTATGTAGTAGACTGATAATAATATAATTAGACTGTAGATTATGCACATAATTAAGAAATTACAACTTAGGTAGAAAAATCAATTCACTTATTACAAATTATTAGTAAGACACATTACAATTTAAATGTTTTTTCGTATTATTTTCATTTACATTTTTGCATTTCTAAATTTTTCACGAATGCATGAAAGTCCACTCTTTAGATATGACAAGCTACATTAATCAATGAAAAATTTAATAATGATTATAAAGATTTTCTAATTGTTTTAAGCAATTTAACCCAGACTTGTGCAACACGATATTGTAAATACCTATATATGTATTATCAACTATTACTTTTAATATCGTTTCGAGTCCAAGACTTGCAATAGCAGCGTATTCTATTTTATAAAGAGGTTTTCAAACGTATAGTTCTCGACGGCTAGACTCGTATAACGGGGGTTTGCCCATAAAAATTTGCACGATTTCACGAATCGTGAAAATACGTTGGCTATCGGAGATATTTCGTAGGCTTTAAACGGACGTGTGACGTTTGAATGGAGAACAATCGATCATTATGACTGTATCTAGCATTAACCAGTAGCGAGTGATTAATATCTTTTATTTCCTTTCTCTCTCTGTGCGTGCGCGTGCGTGCGTGTGTGTGTGTATGTATTCCATGAATTGTTTCGAGTTTGTTAGTTTGCAGAAACTAAGCGATACGCGAAATTTGATCGGATTGAAATGGCGGGAATTGACAGCCGATCTTTTATTCAAATTCGCTGGAATTCAATTCACGGGTAATCGATGGCTGCTTTTTCCCGGCGAAATTGCCATTTGAATTGCACCGATTCGGCGGACAATTTTTTAAGCAAACGCTATTATACTCTGTTTTATCGTACTCCGTAATTTTAGAGAGAGGTCGAGTATCGTTTATTTATCTTTTTTGTTCTTTCTTTTTTTTTTTGTTTTAAATAGAATAATTTTCATTCCACTTTTTAGGAATTAAATCGTTTGCCAAGCCTTGCGCTCGTTTCGAGCATATTTCAACGATACGTAACTATAGAACAATTGAACACAATTAACTCTCTGTAATCTGAAATGTTATTGAAATAATACAGATATTTCTCGTGAAAATTGTATAATGTTTATATAGGATCGTTTGAAATATCGTGAAGTATTTTATTTAATTTTTAAAGAATGACTACATAGCACAATAATTATTCCAATATATATATATAAGATATTTCAATTAATGAATTAAGAAAAACAAAGAGAAATAGATTACAGAGGGTACTAGGGTAATTCTGATAGAGATAGACTTGATCAATATTTCTCAAATTTTCACGAAAATGAACATTTTTCATCTCTAAATAATTTTTTGTCTGTTTACAAGAATAACATATTCATGTAATTATACATAATGAATCAGTTTAATAAAAACGAAATGATTCATTATGATAGAATAGAGAAAACTAAACGATACTCTAAAATTTTATTTATCCATTTGTAAAGATGCTATACTATGGATTTTCAAGTTCCGTTCATTTTATTCGCTAAACGATATAGTAATTTATTTTAGATATTTTGTATATTTTTATGTACTGTGCTCGCAATCTATATAGATTAGTGTATATGATATTCAGTATTTTTTAAATATTTAAATTCGATGTGGTCCATCTCATTTGCAAATTACCCTACAGTAAAATATGTAGAATAACTATAACTCACGTATATACTTAAATAGAGTACTTAACGATCGCACGACTCAATGTAATTAGGATTTTTACATCAAATGTAAAATCACATATATAGTCAGCCAGTAGTACAAGCCATGATATAGGAAAATTATAATAATCATAGTGTCAGGAAATTGACAGAAGTGTAATTATATAAAAAAATCTGAAACCTCAGCCAAGAAATGTTTAATACATAGTCATTCTTTATGATATTTTTAGATATTCGATATATTTGTCTACCTTCTTTTTCAATTTGATAAAATAATAGCTATTACATTTCCAATTTTTCTATTTATATGCACGAAATACTATTGATTATTCTTTTTTTATTATATGAAATTCGAAAATCTTCGTGTCATTCTCAAACATAGTAAATTTCAATTTTATATCCTGCAAAGAACTGTGAAAAGCTTTTAAAAATTAGCATTTACCATATTTTACTTTATGTTAAAAAGCTATGAAAATCTTCTAAAAAGTAACTGTATTTTAGAATTCCATATATTAAAAAAGAAAATAGTCTATTTCACATTCAAATAGAAATATCATAAATACATCAATTATTCTTTATAAGTAAGATAAATCTTTTATCGTACAGTTCAAACACACTGTCAATTTCTCAAAATCAATAATATCTCATCTATATATATATATATATATATATATATATATATATAAAATTTAATCTATGCTAAAAGTTCATTTTCGAGGATACTGCAATAATTTGCAATTTGACTATATCGTGGCCTGTATTATACATCGTGTGCATAGTTGAAACGCACTACGCATCCGTAATTATTCGATCAGCTATATTCTCAAAGTGCCATTAAAATCGCGCTGAACGCTCAGGTCCCCATTGTATTTTTTAATCGAATAACCGATCGGAGAGTAATTTTGCACTAAAAAAGTGTCCTTTTTACCGAATATCCCTAACACGTTAAGTTAAGAGTAATTGTAAACTGTAAGAATGTTGCGTAGAATTTTGCGTTACTTCTACCATTTCTTTTAACTCTATTATAATATAATACAATATGTTTCAAACACGTGGCAAAAATTGTTGTCACCGGTTTCACTATGTTGAGTTATCATATGTTTAGACGTTATACATACACAAAGAAGATGAATATTGAATAGTTAAGTATCACATCTTTTCGAATGGATTGTTTTAATAAATAACCATATGTACACATATATATTCTTGAGATTTTAATAAAACAAAATGTACATCAACAGAACTGTCGCGTGGATGGTTTGTTTCTTTCTTTTGTTAAAGAATTTCAAGTCGTCACAATATGTCTGTATTAATATTCAGTATTTAGTAGATTTAGTATCAATATCATCTTAATTTTGCAACTCATTTTTATACATCTTTCATGGAAATTTTAAATTTAAAAATTTTAATTAGTAGATCAATTATGTGCCAAAGATATAATTAATATTACATTGACATCGAGATATAATAATTACAGTGAAAAATATATGCGAATGAAATTCGACTAAAGAGAAATTTTTATATGATAATTAGCTCGAATGGTATCTTTGATTCTGCCTTAAGACCTGTGAATGAAAGGATAATTACATAAAATTCAGATAACGTGTTTTATATAAGCATTAAACTATGAACATTTCTCAAAAATCAAACTGTAACAGTCCTAAATATGTACCAACATACGACAAAATTCAAATAAAATTATTTTACATCTATATTGCAAAAAATATATATAGATGTAAAATTAAAAATGCAATATTTAATTCAAGAATAAATAAAAGTTCGCATAAATATGATAAATGAAATAGTAATATTATAGAAGTAGTAATAAATGAAAATTATAATACAGACTCAATGAAGCATAGCTACTTACGTGAGAGTAGATTAGATTCTAAGCACTAAGGACGAATAGGTGAAAGTTAAAACGGCATAAATAAATTCTTATTTGTAATTATTGTGTTCGTGTACTATGTTTTGAACAAAAATAATTCCCGTACTCGTGGGCCCACTTCATTAACCATCCGACAGTGGCTATAATTTTTCCATCGGTCCGAACCACGACGACGCTATGTTTTTCCATCGCCGCTTCTACGACTTCTACAGCCCGCTCCGAGTGTTGTGATTAACGGAACGTGAAAGATGTTATTCTTGTGTATGGCTGTTTGTCTTTGGCGCACAGCCTCTCCCACGAAGATCGTCTGAAACAGTAAAAGGCTCGATATATGGATACCATCGGTGTGGGCGATGATAGCAAAACATTATCTCGAGCTAAGCTTAGATAGAAACTGAGAAATGTGCTATGATAAAACGATCTTGGTGCTGTTGAACTCTTCCTCACTCTAGTCTCAATATTGGTGCTTTTTCTCTCATAAAAGCAATTTAATGGCAGGGAACGGACATAGAGCGACAATACAAAGCATGATTTTGAAAAATTTGGCAGATAATCTTTAAACGTCAAATTTCAGTTCGTTGGATTGGACTTTTATATTAATTTTCAATATAACACTCGATATCGATATTTATCAATTGTTAATATAATATAATATTAATATAATATTTAATCTATTTTTATTAATCACTTGAAAATGAGAAAAATATTAGCACCCTTTCTTTTATAAAAGTTACTCAATGGTAGAAAAAAAGACTGATACAATAAGAAGTATTAATCTCTTGCGCTGGATTGACGCACGTCGAGAACTTCTTGTCCCATATTGCAACATTTTCTCAGTTTCAAGTCTATTTAAATGTAACCCCGGTAAGACAAATGACAAGCCTATTACTTCTTAATAATTTCTACCCAGTGATATCATACCGACGAGTTCGAAAGAAAGCGACGAATTATTGTATACGGTTCGGTCACTCGTTATGGTCCACGTACCAGTTTCCAGCACAAGGGGTTATTGTTGTACCCTTTATTACAAACGTTCAAGTGTCAAACTTCGAAGTTTCTTTTCTCATCGATCACACGATCCCATATTTTTATTAATTATTTACTAACAAAGAAAAAAAAAAAGAAAATTCCAAATGCAAATCGTTAGTTAGAAAGTTTCAACTGCACGTAACTATAAAAATCGCCAGGCTCCTTTTATGCTAGCCGCCTGCTAGTTGCGTCGCATTGAGCTTTATTATCTATCGGAGCCAAAAAGGGGAAGAAAAAGGAAAGGAAAGAAAAATCCACGTCTCTGCGATTTTTCTCCCTGCCGCCTTGCCAGGGTACGACTGTGCTAAAGCGCCGCCATCGTAAATCGATTATCGCTTTATGGCAGGATTTTAAATTTCCGTTCGCACGTTCGTTCGTACGAGAACCGCTCTATGTTTCCTTTCGCTACCTGCCCACCCAGGTACTTTTTACCAACGTTTTACTGCACGGGCATGGGGATTCAGCGGGAATTTATCTTCCTAGCGAACACTCGTAATGCAGCGATTATCTGCCAGACGAGATGGCGGTTCCGCGGCCGACCATGTGTCGCGATTCCTGCATAATTTCAACGTTTACGCAGGTATTTTTGGGATAATTCCTTCTCCGAAACGTTTTTCCTTTGCGGCGAATAATCCTGCGCATTCGTCTGACCTCATGATGAGTTTCGTGCACGTGTGTTGAACTGCGCGATCGATCGCTAAGGGTTTACAAAATAATTGCAAAAAATTTTTTCCTGATCTTCTTCAGTTTCCAAGGCTTCTTGGGTTTTGATTTTTCGAGGTGATTAGTGGCTAAGGACATTCGTGCATTTAATAGAGGATTTAAGAGAAAATAGTAGGTCGAAAGCTTTCCCTCGATTTTGTAATTGAATTTTCAGCAACGAATTTGAACATAAACTTTCAAAATTCATAGTTGCAATACAAGAGACGTAGAACTGATATCGATGAAAAATTGTTTTATTTAAACTATTATTACTTCGTAAAAAAAATTAATATATATAATAATAAATGACGTAATGTATTAAATATAATTGTATTAACTAAAATTTATATTTAGTATAAATATTACCTCTGTACCTACAAAATAATGTAGCGTTTTATACGAAAAATAATAAATGACGTAACGTATTAAACAAAATAATACAACATTTTATAAAAAAAATAAATGTGTCAAATTGACACGAAGGGTTGAACGTTTCGCGCAACTGCCACCCCCTTTTCTTCTCATCGCGATAAACTCCACCGTAATTATATAAAATTTCGATCTACATATTTCCACGGCATGCAAGTACGGCCTCGAAAAGTGCAGCGGCGATTATCGTCGAGTCTCGCCTTCGTAACGTAATTCATCGTTCCACCCACTTCCGGCAGCCACGCAGTCGAGAGCACGAGGATCGATATTTCGCGAGGGCAGCGGCCCGTGGGAGTATGGTTCCCCGGATAATTGAAAGCCGTCGTAAAATCGTGCGAGTCATCGTGCACGAAGGCGTACCGAACGGGGTGATATTATTAAAATTGACTGAAATGGCAGGAGAGGGAAGTGGGGGAGGGGAGGGGGGTGAGTTGTCAGTCGAGAAATCGCTGCCAATTTGAGCCGTTTGATCGGCCACGCTCATCCAACACCTGCTATATCTCTTTCGGCTATGCTCATCGATCGCTGTTTCCTTCGTGCTACACGCTTGACAATTTTTTACACACGCTCGACGAAAATAGTAAAATCCATTGATTTTGACGGGATACGTCGACGTATTCAGTAGAATTTCCTTCCAAATAAATTTCACCGTTTGAGAAACGTTAAATCTCAATTTCGCAAATTCTCTAGTGATTTGACGATTTATGGTAATTTTCGCTTGCAAATTATCTTTATCTACTATTTTTTACTGTAAAAATCTCCAAGTCTCGAAATTTTCGGAGCCATTTTTTTGATAGATGCGAAACTGTACAGTATCTTCTCCATACGTTTCACTGATATTTTTCATTGTTTCTGTGATATGATTTATTGATTTTTCCTGTTCGAAGCTTCTAAAGCAATATGTCACGAATATGCATCTTGTCAGCGGTCGTTTCGGTGGATACCAATTTCCATTTTTATCAATGGAAAAACAAATGAAATGAGTTAAAATATATTTGCAATTACGACAAGAAAATAATCTCTAGAAGAAAAATACAGAGACATCCAATAAAAAACGTATTAATTAATTTCTGTTCTATATACCTATCTGTTCTATATATCTATATATTTCTGTTCCATAATACCTATATAATATTGTATTTATTAGTAAAAGAATAAAATTATTCAAGAACTTTTTGCATTATTATCATGAAGTAATGTATGCATAAAATATAGTTTATGGTATAATAGCTCCTTTAAATAAAATATAAAAGATCAAATTCAAAGACTAGAATACCTACTACTACTCTAACGAATCTCCTCCCTCCTCCCAAGGAAATTAAAATAAAAAATACCTTCAATTCACAGTCTCGACAATCTACTAATGACAGAACATTCAATAAAAAAACAAATATTTGAAGCTTTTCATGAAATTCGGCGATACTTGTTATCGCCAGACATGAAATCGAATAAATAAAACGAGCCGAGACACGAGCCGAGAAATAATTTTCGAAAAAAGAAAAAAAAAGAAAAGAAAGAAAAGGAAAGACTAAAAAGCAAACACGAGAGGAGGAAAGTTTTTTCACGTTTCGTTTCTATCCGTTTCTCGTCAATTAAATAGAAATGGTGTTTTCGACCGGTCGTAGGAAGTATCGGCGTGTTCGGAAAGAGGGATGGTGGAAAGGGGATGAGATACACGAGGAAGAGGAACGCGACGAAAATCAAACGTTTTTCAGGTTTGGCCTGATGGCCTGCTTAAAACTTTTACCTTTCGCGGTACGTTTGCACAGAAACGATGAAACGGAAATTTAACGAAAGATCGGGCAGCCGAGGGGCTGAGGGTGCGTACACACCACCGACGTTCTTGTTTGTACAATCGATTCCGAAGCGTGCTGCTTTTATACAACGCGCCTCGCGAGAGTGGATCGCCCTTTCTCGTTGGAAAATATCGAAAAATCTTCGACTGTTCGTTTCCTCGAACAGAAAAAAGAAAAAAAAGAAGAAAGAACTTTGCTGTAATACGAATTTAATTGGACTTATCGCCGGTAGTTATCTCATTTGCTCAGAATTTCGAATTTTTTACTCGAATTATTTAAATAATTTAAAAATGACGAAGCTTATCGTATGGTCATTCCGTCAGCAACAAATGTTTGAATTTTTAGTTCAGGCTACGTTGTATTCTATATATTACAAAGTTCTTTCTAGGTTGATTAATGGTTGGTTTCTTCTACTTCGATTAGTAGATTACCGTAATTAATCGAACAACATTCATTTCATTTACTGTTGTATCTACAGGACTTGAAAACGAGTTTAATTATAAATCAGTGATATCATCTTTTTTATAATATAAGGATTTTATAATATAAGATAAAGATAAAAAAATAAAATTTTAAAAAATAAAAAAACGAGACAACGTTAACAGTCTTGTCTTTGTAATAATGTAATATCCCTCTGTTTGCAAGCGTATGATACATTACACGTTGAAAATTGTAAATAATGCTAGCGGGGCAAATATTAGACGAAAGTTGTAAGTTGGTTGATTAAAGGTGCTTGCAAGACTTGTGGAAATAAAAGCGCACAACATGAAACTAATGAAGATGGGAACATTAAACATGTTCAATATTAGCGATCAAATATTTATAAAGAAATGTTTACTGGAATGTATATACAGATTCTCTGAATCGATGTTTGCTGTAGTATAGACCTGTTTTCTTAACGTGTTAGTGATCGTTTCATTTCTGTTTTTTTTTCTTTTGTTAGTTACATTTATGATCTGTTTTAATTAATCGTTGACCTATCTTACAACAAATTTCTTTCAATAGATATTGATTATGACAACTGTCGGTCGTCGAATTACTCAATTGAATTTATTTACTCTTATCAAAGAATTTAATTACTCTTATTTAAAATTTACGCAAAAGATATAAAACATTAAAGTACGTTGTAAAGCATATATTTAAGATCGATGATTTGTTACTTTTCTTTGAGAAGTGTTGAACAATTGCTTACTTTTAGTAAGCGTAGAAAAGGGACATTATTTGCTGTGATTCTTTCCAAATTTATGTTTTTACTAGTAGGCAATTAGTAGGGATTTAAAATACTTAAGAGATATTAAAATATCCCTAAATATCCTATAGGTATTACAAAATATACCTACTGTCAATAAATGAAATAATATATAATATAAAAGAAGAATCAGAATAAAAAAATCCTACATTTCCAGATGTCTAGATTAACTATATAAAATCTGATGACTTTAGAACTTCTACATCTACTGTAGACAAAATAAAATATTAGATATCCAATATACTATACTTGTTGCTCAAGACTACTACTATTACAAAAAAACTATGCTAATATAAATAGGCTTAGTTATAAAATATAGACTGTATAAATATAGATTATTAGTATAGACTGTATAGATATAGATTATATTAATATAATAATACAGATTGTATAAATATAGTCCACGTTATAAAAGTATCCTTACAAAGAAATTTTCCAACAACAATCATCCAAATGTATTAATTTATCTTCTTGTGTTCAACGATTATTTATCTTTTTATTTTCAACAAAGAATATTGTTAAAAAATAACTTGCTGTATTGCCTGCAAACTATTATCAACGATTGTTATTTTCATAGTTAGAAAATGAAGAATTCTACAACTTCCAAACAAAAGCAAAAGGATTAAAAATTCCTTGTTATAATTACACACTCTTGAAATACTCATTTACCATGACCCAACAACCTAACTCGACAAACAACAAATGCGAGAAGATTGGAAACTAAGAAGTGTGTTTAACAATTTCTGCTTATTGTAAGAAGAGGAAACTGGATGACGGAATTGGAAAAGCACCGTGGAAAAAAAGAGATTTTTACCGTGAGATAAACACTATCCGTAGTACTTTGACATTAAACAAGATAGTGTTATTTACGAGAAAGAATAGAGCTTTATTTCCTAGTGACTAATTGGGTCATTCGTGCTTGATAAAAGAGAAATTTGTAACAGAGAAATGTCCCTGAGTGTCAATGAATTGTCACTAGTTGTAACTTTTAGCCTTTGAGTCACTTGATTTATGGTTTCTATTATTCTCAGTTGTCACTTTAGTGAGTTGTATATTTTATACTGTGAGTTGTATATTTTGGGTTTCTCATTACGTTACTAAATGACTATTTTTCTACCTATTTGGCAAACTTCCTGCGATAACTTTTAAGTTAATGAGAAATTTAATATTAGTTCAATATTAGTAAAGGGAATATTTGACATCATTAGTCACAGATTACAGTGTAATAAAAGTACAGTAATAAAATTACAGTGTATCCAATTTTATTTTGTGTTGTTAATAGAGAAATAAAATGCAGTCAAATTAAAAATTCATTACTTATTCATTGGGTTTATTCACAACAACAATTCACGAGGATTTCTTTAACAGTTGTTGATTACAAACTAGAAATTACATCCGTGAAAAACACATTTCTGACAATGACTGACCGATATTATCATTATATTATTCGACAAACAAGACTATAGGTCATGCGATCCTCTTCTTTCAACTGTTCAAATATTCCCAAAAAGAGATTCTCTATCGTAAAATGATGTTTCATTGTTCTCGTCGGAACTTATTCAGAGTTTTTTCGAATGGAAAGGAAAAAAACAGAAGGAGAAAATAGAAAGGCAAATCGTTGGAATAATTTTACTCGGTGTACACCTGTGGAGTACAGCGTTAAAAAGTGTGCGCAAACGATTCGAGGGCACGAGACGCCGAGGTCTTTGGCAGACGTCGCCGAGCAATTGTGCTCTATTGATCCTACCAGTGACTCGGTTATTACTTGCAAATATTTACCGATTTTCCGCGATGGCAAACAACCGGCTAGAGCCACGATTTTCGACGAGCTTTGCCCGCGATTTTTGACCAGCTTTTTCAGCTGTTTATACGTTTTTGCACCGAGGGGCAACGACGCACTGAAGTTGAGATAGTAATAGGGAAGATAACGTGGTCGCGTAGATAAAGCTGAATTATCGTGGTATTTCTGTTCCGTGAATATCAATAAGTTCAAAGTTCTTTGGGATGTTTGTATCATAGTTGCCTTTCCAGGTAAAAATACCTCGTTTTTTGAGGAATTAACATTAGAAACTGATACCGCGATTAAAAAATAGGTATTGAAAAATGAAACTTGTATCAGAAGGACGAAGTAGCGTGTGGTAATGCAGGACGAATGACAATATTTATCATCGCTTTGCGTGATTTTTAATTTTGACGAATTTTTAACGCTGAGTAAATTTGGTTGTGTATTATTAAACGAATTGAATGTATTATAAATGAATTTTATTAAAGTGAATTACAATTTTTTATTAATAGAATTGATAGTTCAAACATGCAGTACAATAACGTATTCATTTTTCACGCAGTCAAATAATCGTCTTTGCGTCATATTGAAAAGGAATGTTTTCATTTTCAACCAATCTTATTGTTAATGTTCCAACTAGAAATTCAATTTCGTCAGACTTTTAATCAACTTGTATTTCAGCTTCTAAAATTTCCAAAATCATCTAATTCGATCGTTACAAAAGGGACGCTGCTTCGAAAGAAAAAAAGGACCAGAATACTAAGAATATGAATAATCGATTGTTTCTTTCTTCAGTACCTACATTCGAAAACATCAGCAATTTGAGCAAGCTTAATCACTTTTAAACAAACATTGGTTTCGACAGTGATTAAGCAAACTAATAATTTGCAACTTGCGGTTATAAATTCCAATTTCTTTTAGAGCAGTTCGATCAACGTCACGCGTATCTGTATATCTCTTGCCACAAAACGCAATAAGAGCGGTATCATTCTCGGCCATAAGCTTTGCAACCCCGTTCGAGCTCCGACGAAATTACACGGGGATGAAAACAGTGTCGAAGAACGATTGGAGGAAGGGCCAGGCGTAAGTGGATGCAGGGCGAGATTGAGTCACTTAAAAAACGATACACCGTGTGTGCTTTATCGTGCTCGAGGCGGTGCAGACCGAGCCCTCGAAGGAGTCACGTGCTGTGCGTGCCTCGTCGGGTTTTTCCCAGATTTGCGGCCCTCGAGATCGACCGTTGGCCTATCTACCACCAGGAGGACCCCCGGAGCCACCCCCTTCGAACCCTCTGGCAAAAATAATAGACTCGTCGCACGTTCTCGAGGATCGTGGTGTCGCAAAGAATCGTCCGACGACTGAATGAATCTTGGTTAGAGTGGATCGTGGAAGTGATTGGAAAATTGCTCTCTTTCTTTTCGTTTTTTCTTTTCCCTTCTTCTTTTTATCGGGGACGTTTTTTATTGGATCGAGGGAATGAGTTTACATTCGGTCGATGTATACGAAATGTCTTTCTCTTGAAGTTTGATTTTGATAGACAAAATACCTGCTATCTATTAAATTTTGTCCAATCGTTAATTACGACTAGATTTATTGAGATGAGAAAATTCTGACGAGTGAATAAAAATATGATATTTTCTTATTTTAACATCATATTCGTGCGATTTTCTTTGAAGTTTCTACAAACATTCGGCATTGTTAAGTGAAGAAATTTATATATGATAAACGTAAAAACGAAGAACTGAATGAAATACTGGAAAATAGTCGTTGAAGAAAATCTACCGAACCGTACGGAAATTACGAACATATATTTGATTCAAGAAGAATTACGACACAACTATCTCAAGTACCTGTGTAGCAACTGTATCTACACGTTATTAAATATTCCCAGAAGGGAAAGAAATAAAAATAGTCATCTTCTTAATCGTCGTGATACTCAAAAATAATCAAACTTATCTATATTTGTTCGATTGACATATACTTTAGAAATTCTTCGAGCATTGGTAAATTCCACGATAAGTATGTGTGTGTGCCGGGGAAGCAAAGGATCGTCTAAACTCGAGGAGATGCGCGCTGAACCGGGGTTTCCTCAGGCCAGGGAAATTGGTTTTGTTCCGATTATGCCGGTGCTTAATGCGGTTCACGCTCTTCTCTCGCGCAAATGTTGTGACAGCGATTTACGAAGTCACGGGTCAAGATTTGTACGGATTTAATGCCGCTCGGCCACGGTTCGCCAGGTTTCTTGCTTGGCCGTTCGCATTCAAACGAGACGGATTTTGTCGATTACGCGACTTACAACTGCGAGTAAGTTGTTCTTCAACTTCAGTTTTAGGCTGACCTCTGTCCATCGGGTTGGCTGCCTGTTTTTCTAGGCGACAAGTAAGAAATGTGGGATATAAAACTGAGTGGAAAAGCAGGGACATTTGAAAAGGAAAATATTCAGAGCCTCGAATACGAAAATTA
The DNA here is from genome assembly GCA_036937485.2 of Tetragonisca angustula. NCBI lineage: Eukaryota > Metazoa > Arthropoda > Insecta > Hymenoptera > Apidae > Tetragonisca > Tetragonisca angustula. The sequence continues at coordinate 795,718 of JAWNGG020000014.1, forward strand.
GTTTCTTCTCTTTTCGTTGCGGTGACAGTCTCGGTATTTCAAGATTCGAGCATCGGCGACTATAAGAGAAATTTTTGTTAATTTAGGGATCAAAATCATTTTAGTGAAATTTAGTAATTTTCAATTAGTAATATATAAGGAGATTTTTAATTGGATGCAGATTTTCTTGTTTTCGTTTTACATATTGTGTATATTAAAATAATTATTTTATTATAATTATATATATAATTAATTTATTATAAATTATATCATTTTATATTACGAATTATATCGTCAGATTTTTGTAAATCAAGATTTATATGTTTTAAATTCGAGGTGACATCAAGACTTCAAAATGAGACATCGTGCTTGAACGATAGATTTTCACATCTTAGCCAGATATTTTTAACAGTCACTGACACTTGCAACTTGCTACTCTGCCATAAAATCGAAATTCTCTTTAATCGTCGATCGTAATTTATGCCATGACACGCGAAACGTTTACGAGACGTGTGTTCGTGTCTCGTGTCGTGATTTTCACGTCGATCCACAAAGTAGACGAGAGATGACGTGTTTTTCGGACGTGACCCAGCCGCGGATGCACCTGATTTTCCTTTGATCCCGCGAAACATTGACTTCACAACCGGTCGGTGATTTTGTTGTTTCGCAAAGCCTTGAAACAACAAACCCCATGCCACTCACTGTAATCGCGTGACAGGTATTTAGGTTACCGTGTGCTCTTCAGATATTTTTCTAGGGCAAATCGAAAAAGAGAGGATCCGGGAAGTGAAACTCGAGGTTTTTCAGTGAAATTTGTGTTCAGCCTTCAGCGTGGAGGATTTCTTTTTCTTGGAAGCGCGCGCAGCTAGGAATTGAAAAGCCAGGTTGTAAGTCAGAATATTGAAAAAGATAGATAGATATTCTTGTTTTATATTTTTTTTTGGTCGGAGGGTTTAGGCGATTTGAGAAAGCAGATCAAAAATTTTTGCTTAAGAGTTGCAGAACTTTTCCACTGTACCGTACAATGAACAATGCAACGCCGAAGCTTACGTTCTGGAATTTTACAAAATTTCAATTTCGTTTCTACAACAACTCTTTGTTTCGTGTTAAAAGATCGTGATCTTTTAACTATCCCTTCGACAAATTTACATTTCTGATTTTAAGCAGGTAACTGAATTATATTTTAAAGAATTATACAGTATTATTTAAATATTATTTTCAATCCATAAATAATATATTCTTTGTGATTAAAGTTTTCTTTGACATAGATATTTAAGCAAAAATTCCCAATTCTGAATATTTGATACAATACTACAATTTTATATAAATGAATCATCTATAATAAAATAATCATATAATCATATAATTATATAAATAATGTAGTTGAAAGATTATCTGAAATTATAATCAAATTATTTTCAAAACTTTTGTAATACTTTTCGTATGATGTAAGCTTCTCGAGTAAAAGAATTCGTCAAGTTTTTCGCGCTCTTTTGGCCGGGCCGAAAGGCGGTCTATGTGCCAACAAGCTATCAACGACGTTAATAATAGGAAAAACAGAAGTGGACCACCCACGTGAACCAGGTAGCCATCCTTCGGGAATCGTGGTCCGTCCTTTCATCTGTCTACCCTTGTGTCACTCCTCCTCACCTTATAAAAATGACAAAACACTTTTATCGGGTCGAAAGCTCTTGAGTCGCGCGTTTCGGTGCTTCAAACGAAGTCAAACACCAGAGTTTGGTCGGCGAACTTCGACGAAAAGAGTTCGCTTTTAGGACATTTAAAAATTTTCGAGCCTTCATGAGAGAAATCAGCAAAGAATTGATGAAAGTTGTTTGCTCAATTTTTGAAATGGATATTTGTGACAACCTCTCTTTTCATAAATTTCTTATAAATGTTATCTCCAAAGATTAGTAGATTTCCAGTCTATGTGTTACTTACCATAAGACCTTAAGAAAATGTTTGCAGAATTTGTATGTTAAATTTCTTTAAAATGATTGAATCGAAAATGATTTATAGAATGTTAATTATCTACATAGTTATCTATGTACTCGTTATATAATTAATTAATTAATCAGTCGAAAATAATTTATAAGATGGAATAATGTTAAATTCGCCAATTAGTAATTAGATTTGTAATAGTTGGTGTTATTGAAGATTTATTTGGAAATCGGTTACGTGGATAATGTAGATCAACAAATGAATGTTAATTCACAATTTTTAGCCGCGCGGTTTAATTAGTCTAATTTCTTTTTACTTTATTTCAAGCATAAAATTAATTCGGAGAAATCAGTTTAACAAACGCGTCTCTTTTCCACGATTGTACCACTTTTTTTTTTTATCGCGAGCAAATAAGTTGTTAAAATTCCAGGTCGCAATAAAACCGACTGTGATGAAATATGACGTTCAGACTGAAAATAAAGCAGCGGATAATTAATATAAAAATGCGCCGCAAAAAGCTGGAGAACTTTTCCCCAATTGTTTTCTCTTCTCGAAACGTTGCTTTAAACGTAAAAAAGTATAACAATGATAATAATGAAAGAGAGTGCAGCTCTCCTCTGTACTCTTTGAAACGCAGTAACTTTTCAACCTGATATATTAATTCTAATTTAACTTCAAGATACAATAGTCATAAAAGACGTAAGATAAATAGAAAAATACAAACCATATTGAAAATTACTCAAGTCAAAAGATTTGTCCTGGAAAATATTTTTAAAGTCAGCATTTACTTGAAATTATCCATTTAAAATATAAAGATTTTAGAAAAAAAAAAAAAAATAGTAGGTAATTCTGAAAGTACTTTAAACGTGAGAATAACAAGAAGAAAGAAGAATATTCAGAACATAAATGAAAATGTTCATGAAATTTGAACACATAAAACGCAATATGCCCCGTTGAAATTGAATCTAAAACGTCTTTCTAAGTAATAATTTGAACAGACGACAAACTTCACCATTTGCTAATATCTATCGTTAAATTAGTGCGTATAATACAATATAATAATTAAATTAAAATAATAAATTAATCTAATAAATCACTCTCTCCCACGGTATTGCCAATAATTGATACCACAATCAAATAAAAAAAAAAAAAAAAACGAATTAAAAAGAAAAGAAAAAGGAAATAAGAAACTAGATAATCGCAGCGACCACTCCCAAAGTTTGTGAAACCAACACCAACAAATAAATCAGCTCTCGCAAAATTTTTCGAAGCAGGGCTATTCATCCGATGCAATGTTCATCTCGCCCTCGGAATGAAACTCGGTTCGTTGATTCAAACAGAGTCCAACAGAGTCAAAGGAAGAAGGTAGTTGAATCAACAGCTCACGGAGCGCGGCAAGAAAGTCGCCGGTTGCGGTTGGCGAGCATCGATCGCGGTTCGTGATACGACGTAATCTAGGTCAAATAGCAAATCGTTATTTAATCGTAGATTAAGGATCGGTACTAATCGAAACAAACAGCACTCGATTGCGCACTTGTGTTGTAGCTACTCGGCGGCGGAGGGGAGGACGAACACACGGAGGAGGAGTGATTTGTTGTAACGAAGAACGCCGCGCGCGCTTGGCACAATGTAGCCACTTGTTTACAGGGACAATATTTTCATTCCGCAAACAATTGGTGGCTCGATAAAGACCCGGCGTACAGGTGGGTGCTCTCGGATCTAACGTTGGAACGCGCGGCGCCCGTTCATGAATGCCTCCTCCCCTCCTCCCATCGTCCCTCTCTCTCGCTCTCTATTCGCCTTCTATATATGTGTGTGTTTACGAATCTCTCGAGTAAAGTATTAGCCGACTCTAAACGCTTGAATCATCGAGTTGTATGCCTTCGATTCGTCGACCCGTCACGCCCGACAACTCCGCCCGATAGGTATTTCCCTTGCTTTTCCTTCCTTCCTTCCTTTCTTCCTTCCTTTCTCCATCCCTTCCGTCCAGCTATTTATGTTTCAGGTTTCGATTTTCATGACCATTGTAATGACCAATGTTCACTGTAAAGATTGACGGACCGTAGTGTCGTTAAATTTATGACGTGTCAGCGTGTAATTATTCAGTTGATCTTTAAACTTGTCGGATTTTTGTGAAAGTAACCCGGCTTCGGGTTCCACCGAGTTTCGACATTAGTTACAAGATTTGGATTTCAAGGAGTTCCTTTCTTGAAAAGACTGATGAAGACACTGTAGTTGTAATTAGTGAAAAGCTTCTGATGTTAGTTTCGTAGGTTTTTAACATATCGCAGGGATAGATTTATGTTTTAATGTTCCTTTCGCTTGTGAAAATTGACGAAAAATAGTAATTGCAAATGAGAAGTTGATGAAGAGATTTCGCCTTTGAATTCCTTTCTTTTTCTTTTGAAGAGGAATTGTCGAACATTTTAACGATACGTCTGACACCAGTTTTGGAGGGGTGCGATATTTCATCGGAGATCCACTTCCCGGACTCTCATTTGAATCTATTCTCGAAAAATATGAGTGACTTCATCGGAACGTTCTCTGCATAGTGAAGTGACATCAGAGCTAATATGCTGACTAATTATTGCTGAATAATCAAAGCTCTTTGTGCTAACAGTTCCGGGAAATCAAGAAGCATTATACTACGTTTTCTATAATATTCTACAGCTTCTAAATAATAGATAATTGAGCGATAAACTCTGCACGATGTAAAGAAATTGATTTCAGGATTATTGAACCTTATATAAATTAAACACGAAAGATGGACAGAGAGCTTTTCATTGATCCTTCAAACACTTTCCACATTTATTGTACGTCGAATTCCATCGACACGGATCCAAAATCGTTGAAATGACCAAAAAAAGAAAAAAAAAAAAAATGTAACCAACCGTAATTTCCTATTCAACCACGAAAGGAGAGGTTACTGAAATCCCTAGAACGCGTTGGAACGGCATTAGAATGAAATGAGGAGGAGGCAATAAAACGCGAAAGGAAAATCCAGGGGCCATTCGTTGCGCGTTTAAGGGCTGGCAATGAGGGAAGAAACAATGGCAGCGGCCACAGACATAATCCTGCGGTGTTTACGATCGAGCAACCGCAAGAACGAGAACAAACGACCGTCTCATCGGAGCCAGAGTCCACTCTTACGGTTACTGCGGATAATAAGCGGTGTTAAAGCGACTGTAAACGGAGATTTGCTGGTCGCCAGATGGACGATGCGCGGTCGAGCTTCCTACCTACTCTTTTGTTTTTCTTTTTGATTCTCCTCGACAAATAACAGTAATTTGACAATTGCGATTGATCGTGTTGCACTAGAGTATTTTGAATATGTAAAAAATAAAACCGAAGCTTATTAACCCCTTGCGCTGGTAATTGGTTCGCGCGGACCATAACGAGTGACCGAACCGCGTACAATAATTCGTCGCTTTCTTTTCCTTTCGAACTCGTCGGTTGTGACATCACTGGATTGAGAAATGATTAAGAAGTAGTAAGCTTATCATTTGTTTTGCCTGGGTTTTAAATATACTTGAAACTTATTTCATACTTAAAATTTATGTACACTTATTACATTTATACTTAAAATTTAAGTATATACTTAAAACTGAGAAAATGTTGCAATTTGGGGAAAAAAATTTTCTACGTGCGTGGCACGTCATTCCAGCGCAAGAGGTTAAAATACCTTCACATGTACAGTACCATAGTCTATGAAATTAGTATTAGTATAGTTTGTATTATTGGAAACAGGAATTTTCCGAAGCATTGAATTGTTCATATTTTCTACTCTTTCTCGCGCTGTTATTTTGTAATTCTCTTTCTTGCTTTATTTTTGGTAGCGACAGAAGTTCTGCTGTAGCAGTATAGATAGATATTTGGACGTGGTTTTTATCATGACAGAGGGGAGGGGGGGGGCTGTTAATCGGTGGTCATTGGACAAGATACAAGGGTCGACAGACAGGCAATCGATAAAACGACGGAGTTCGTTCGTAATCGAGTTTGCCTTTTGTCTCTTTGTCCAATGAGTAGATACTTGTTTTTCTCCAACGAGCCTCGAAAAGCAGCGGAATTTCATAAAATTTTTCCTCAAAAACAAAAAAAAAAAAAAAGAATCTACGAATTATAAAAATATAGTTCACCAATGATGAATCAAAATTTGTCAATGTATAAATAAAGCCCTCGTACCCCAGGATTCGGCGCCAATGCATTTGATAAGCGATATTTCACGATAACGGGCATGTGTGCACCCGATTGAAAAAGAACGTTCTCAATCGTTTGTCGAAGTTTTATTTAAATTTTCACTATTTTTAAAAGGACGAGAGGAAAATGAAGAAAAATAGCAAGACTGCAAATTATTTATGTATATACATTATGTATTTTTCCTTTTTTGTGTTTCTCTTTGCTGAGCAAAAATAAACGAGCACGTGTTCAAAGAGTGAATTACGTATAAATTATTAACAATTAGGAAATGTTGACGCGAGCATGTGTTAAGCACGGAGACGAGCCGAGGCGAAAATGTCGCCTCGAAGTTGTTGGTCGATGGCAAACATCGGTTCCCTAACCGATTGTAGAAAGATTTTTCCGCTCGATCCCGAGTTTTTGCGTTAAAATCAATTCCGCGGAATATTTGATCAGCACGGTGAGCTGTCTGAGAGGGAATAAAGCAGGGAAAAAAGAGGAAAATATTCTCTCCTTGTGCGTGGCGAAAGAAACGCGCAAGTTTGACGGCGGTAAACATTCGACAATATTCGTTCATCATATTTCTTATGTAACGAGCAAGAAAATTACGCGAATGTTGATAAAATTTATTCATAGACGTGACACTTTGGAACATTATTATTCCAGAAGAGAAAAAAAAAGCAAAGGAACATATAAAAAAAAAAAAGGAGGAAGTAATAACAAATTTCACAGAATATTTTCTCCTTTTTACAGGGAACTATGTTTTCTCAGAAAATAAATTTCGCTTTTCCTTTTGTATTATTTTGTATTTATCTTGTATTATTTTAAAAGTGTATTGTTACATACATGTTTTAATGTCATATGTTTAAAAAAATCTTTAAAGGCGAAACCAATTTCCAATTCGTCAATCAATACCGTCACGCTCTTTTAGATTCACTGACAGCACTTTAAGAGGAGAAATGAAATATTCCACACAATAAAAAAATAATGGAGTAACAACGAATTTTCTTTTAATCGACTCGGGTATATTTAAAACAATTTTCAACGAGGGATGGAGAGCGGAGGGTGAGTTGCAATTAAAGGAGCAAACGATCCGCGAATCGTTCGGCAATTTCAAGCTGCTGCTTCCGAGATTACCGGATCTCTCGATCTTCCGGGGGCAGAGTCGTGTTTGCGAAGCGTATACTAGCTGCGGCTTAATAAAGTTAAAAATGTACTTTGCAGTGATCCTGCAATAATGTTAATCCGCGTCGATGGAGACTCGTCGAAAGAGATTTTAATCGTTCGACGAATGTACCTGTACGTTCTTTTTCCTTGCGACCTTTGAAAAGCATTGGCACGCTACTGATATTTATTGTAGTATGATATTTAGATGGGTTAATATTTGCCAGCAATATCAATATTTAATTATTAGATTTTACTTAATAACTGTATTTACTAATACAGTTCAATTGTATTTACTAATCAGTTAATTGTGCCCGTATAGATATGAATTTGCATAAAAATTCTTCAGTCTGTATAATAATGAAACACGATTGCTACGATGATATTCGTCAAAATTTGTAACCAATCTGGAAATATATAAATTTAGTAGAAATATATAAACAAATACATAAATTTAGTAGAAAACTAACATACAGTACGAATAATTATCTTAAATGTACAAGTGTTAAATATGATCTCGCTGAAACAATAAATAAGGCGATTCGTCAATGTAATGGATAATTGATCGTAAATATCTAAAAGAAGGTAGGTAGTTTACAATTTCCATGAATTTTGATCCCCATTGTCAAAGTATTTGATTGACGAATATTCTCTAAAAATGAAATTTACATTCGGATTTCAGATTTATCCCTATCGGTGTGTTTCAGCAGCTGGCTAATTACAGGATCGATTTCACGCAAACGTTTTCGCGGTTACGAACGTTGGCAGGCACGATTACTCGCGCGAGAGGAACTAGCGGCGATTAATCGACGACTAACTCGATATTTAATTCACCGTTAACACACGTATGCATGTTCTGGGACCATCGTATTGTGCATCGCGTGACAGCATGTAAAATTATTAACACCGCGGACTGGTTCGCTGTTTATCATAAATAATGTCGTGCCAGGTTGTCCACTTGGGTAATGGTGTCTCGTTTATATTGCGTGACGTTAAGCTGACGTCAAGTCAATTTTTTTTAGCAATCTTTTGTACACAGAATTTTTTCAAAATATAATATTCTCTTCTTACTGATTAATTTTGAGAAATACGAGAAATATGAGATTTTGTTATCACTGAAAGGCGTAATTTTCTATCTATTTGAAGTCTAAATTGAATACATTGATTAAATTTTTGTATTTCCTACAAAAATTAGTTACAATTTTATAATTTTAATTTATAATTATAATTTATAATTTTAATGTCGTAATTTTGCTTTTGTTTTGATAAATGAAAAAACTTTTGGTGTCTCGTAAGCGTAATCTTTAGCATGATGATATTGAAACGAGAAGTTGCAATAATATTCCTTTTATAATATTTTATATTATATTCCTTATATAATGTTTCCTTATTTGAAAAATTTTTTAACTGTAAAAAAATACAACTGTATCGAAAATTACACAAGAACGTAAATAACTTAAAAGATTAATGCTGTAAAAAATTCCAAAAGAAAGTTATCTTGCCAAATATAAAATATATAAAGTGTAAATATATTTTTGTTCATTTTTTTTTTTTTTCTTAATACCTTAGTACTAGTGAAACTATGTTGAATTTCATTAGACCGTACAGAATTTTTCTTCTCGTTTCGTTTCTAATGGCGACTGTGAAATTGCAAAGGAGGTTTCTCCTTCGTGACGAGCAAAATGGGTCACCGTCCATTGGTGATTTACACCACGGGGAACGTGTTAAGTCGTTGAATAAATGCGACACATCGAGCACCCTTCGATGCTTTCTTCTTCGTCGTGTTCCCTTGAGATTTCGAGTCGCGTACATTAGACCGTACTTCGCACTTCCTCGAAAAATAACCAACTACGTCAGCGGGATCGCTAATTCCATGATCGTTCGAGTCGATCACAGTGATCGATTCATTCTTTGATTATTTTCTTTTCTCTGTTTCCCCAAAATTCAATGTTGCCGTAAAAATCGTGAAAATTGTAAAAATCGATGAAAAAAAAATTTCGCAATTCTTTTTGTAGATGGAAGGCTTTTGTCACACGATAGGATCTGAATGTGAAAAATATCACGTTAAGATTATTGAATAGAAATATATGATTGATAATTTAATCAAGATGTCGTAGTTGGAATAATTATTGAAATCTTCCATTTGATCTAGCGGATAGTTTTTTAAATTCTTGGTACTTTGTATGTTAACAAATTGTTTTAATTTTGGAAGAAATAATCGCTTTGGGCTATAAAATTCAAAGGACACGTGAATTGTATGGCAAATCCCGTAATTTTATTTCCTATTGTCTTTCTTTCCAGGCAATTTATATTTTTTAAATCTCATCCTTGAATTTCTACATCTTTTGATCACGACAGGCGATTCTCAATAAAGAATTTTACAAAGTTCAAAAATATCGAAGTTACTATTTATATAATAACAAACTATTTTCTTCACTCTAACATGTATATAAATATAATAAATAATGATAGATAATATATAATTGTAATCATTATAAATAATACACACGTGTTACGTGAATAATAATTATTTGTAAATTCACAAATTGCATCGTTCAAAATTATTCAACAATTTCATTTCATCGTTTTACCCCATGAAGAAACAGGCAGAACAGATATGTCGCTTAAAAAAAAAAAAAAAAAAAAAAAAAAAAATTATTTCAATGAAAAAAATTGTCGATAAACAGTTATAGAGATAACATGGTAATTAGGAAGGAATCGATGGACAATGGCGAAATAATGATGATGAGGAAATCGGTCGACTTGCGAGCTTCGAGGCGTCGAATCGACGAAGGGAGCGACAGAGGAAACCGCGCGACTGGATCGAGTTAAGCTAACCAAATTATCCGCCGAAAATCCGATCTCTTTTTATTACGCGCGTTTAATATTCATGGGCCACGGACGGTTAATTATTCGAGACGCGATAAACGATTAATCGGCGCTGATCGAGCGACGCGACGCGCCGAAAAAGCGGAAAACTCGATTGCAAAACTCGATTGTCGGACAGGTACCCATGCACCATTATGATTTTCCCATGTGAAATTATATATTCGAACGATTCCCAGCCGTTGTCTACTTCGAGAACGACGATTTGTTAATATTATTTTTTACCTGTGTGTTCTGTCCTTTTTTTGAAAAATTATTTTCGCCGAGACGAAGTGAAATCGTTTTCATTTTCTTTCGCGAGGAACGATTCATTTTTTTAGCAAATGAATTTTACACTTTGAAAAATCAAATCGAAGAGGAATGTTTAGAAACTTGTCAATTGGACAGAACATAAATATACAATAGAAATTCTCTACATTTGTTGAAGGTAAAAATCGAAAGACCGAAAGCGTGAAATTCAAACGCTACAAGTAGTAGTACCAAATGATTTAGGGAAGAATCGAAAAACATTCGAAACTAATTAATTGATCAATCGGTGATTTCTTTCTTGTTAAAAAATACTCAGGTAAGTAAGTGTGCGACTGTTTCGTGATTTGTTCTCTCTCGAAAGGAATTCGAGTGTACTTATAGTAGAAGAGGCTTAATTCGATCGTAAATATCGACAAATTTACGCTGGATGTTTAGAGTTATCAGTGTGTTACACGGATATAGATAAATATTATGCGTGTATATTTGTTGTTGTAATTAAATGTTATCGGGGACTGTTTGAGTTATCTAGCTTTGACATAGGTAATGAAAGCGGCAGTATTCTTATGTAAGTTGATCGAGCCAGTCCAAACTCCCTGTAATTTGCCGTGCTTCAATATTTATGTTGTTGGATTTGTTCAAATGATCCATTTTCCAAGGTAGATGATTCTAACGTATTGCCACATGCTATTCTTCAATATTTGCTCTGTTTCTATATACTGTCGCTATTGTCGAACTTGTCGTTAAAGAAATCGCTTTGAAAGAAGAAGAAACATCCTCATTTTCGGAGGGTTCGGTGCAAATGACGAACTATTTCTCAGTCTTGATAAAGTTAAACATTTGCAGCCACGTGTTACGTTAAAGAAATTATATCGTAAACTTGCATCTCTTATTTTGCTTGCCTTTGTGAAACTAAATCTAGCGTATTTTATTATCACTCACCGTCCCTTTATTTTGTTATTGTACTTAACAATAGCAAGTTTCGGTCGAATTCAGTGATTTAACTGAATAATTAAATCATTTTATTTTGTCGTATAAAAATTAATGATTTGAAAAATTCGGTGACATCGAGGATCGTGTTTGATCGACGCCTGTTGCGAGCATAAAATTACACATACTAGTTGTATAAATAATTTTACCGTTGTTCCATTGTCATATAAATACAAAGATCTCGATCAAATTTCAATAAAAATTGTACTAGGTTTTAAAAAAATTTTGTTTCCACGTGAAAATGTGTCATTGAATGAACGAAAGTCTGATTGTGAAGTGTTGTAATCAAACTATTGTTATAAAACGAAGCAATTATTATTTATTATTAATCTCCACGAGTGGAAATGCAAAGTAGAAATTTGGAACAACCAAGATTTTAAGTAATATGATGCACGTTATCACTGGCATCTATAACTCTGTTTTGTTCTACTATGCTGTACTATACTCTATTGTTTTATGGCTAAATCAGACACAGTTTTCGTCGGATTGTCAGTTTTGCGGAATCTCTGAGTATTAAAATAACTCACAAAGGAAATTCTACCTTGACGAAAGCGAATCTCACAAGCAATCCACGAACCTTGCTCCGAAACCGTCGCGTCGCCGTTTTCACTCTCTTTCACTTCTCTCACCAAGCTCCTCAGAAAGTCACATGGCCATGACTTCGTCGCGAGGGATGAAAAGAAACTCACCTCGGAAACTTTCTTCCAGAAATTCAACTCATGGTGTCGAACTCACTGAACCAAACAGACGCGTGTTCGAAATTCAAACAGCGACAAACAAACGAAAACCACGGGATAACTTCGAGTCCAGTTTGAACGAAGAGAGAAGAAAATTGTCCAACTGAGTAAAAACCAAAAAAACCCTTCGAGAAAAGAAGAGAGAAAAGCAAAATTCAAAGATGGAAGAAGAAAGAAAAAAGAGAAAAGAAGGGAGAAAAGAAAGGAAAGGAAGGAAGAAGAGGAGAATCAGCTCCCGTCGCGTGACGCGCGCCGATAGGTGTCAAACGCGTGGCAGACAGACAGTTGACATGACATGAGAGAGGAGCGTCGGGACGCGGCCGTCGGGACGGTGGTGGCCGGGCGCCGGTTGCTCGGCGTCCTGCGGGATAATGCGCAAGCGGGATAACCTGCAGCTGCGCGTTTCACTCGATCGCCGGAAGGTTGGAAGGCCTGCCTGTTTCTCCGCTCGCATTGTCGCGCCACCGATTCACCGGATACGAAGGGGACACGCTGGTCGCCCTCCGTTCCATTCCCATTGGCCTGCACCAGCGGCTGGTAGGATTCAGAGGTTTTCGATTGGTCGGTGAACACGGGACAGGCGCGGCGGTTTGGTATCAGAGTGGGATTGTGTTTGAACAAGATCGGGAGACTCAAGAGTAGCGGAGTACACTCGCTAACCGGCCTTCATCCACACGCTACACAGAGAGACAGAGAGACACAGAGCGAAAACTGGTGAATGAGGGAGGTGAGGCGGCCTCAAACACACACGGAGCCCCGCTCAAACAACGTCGATCGTGTCTTCAGCTCGTGTGCTCGCTGCTGGCCGCGCGCGACCAGCCCCGCGCGTCGATTCACCACCGTTGTTCTCCCGTTCAGTTGTCTCGCCGCGTGTTGTCGAAACGATCGAGCGATCCTGGATTTTCACCTTGGATCCGTCGTGCCCGTGGCTTTCGCAATGGAACAGTGCGGCCCAGTCACCGACCGAGTTTCGTACTGAGATATTTGTGTATCCGAGAGGTGTACTTGGACGATCCTTGTTGTGTTGGAAGAGGAAGAGGATAATAATCCACGTCGTATAAATATACGTCGGGGTCGTAGTATCTGGTTGGTATCGGTACTACTACCGAAGGTATTCAGTGGATTTTCGGGGATTTTTCGTAGTGTGCGGTGTGTTACGGTTTGAAGAAGGCCTACGATCCACTCGATCATCGATATATCAGTGATATATAATATACATATCGGGGGTTCAACTTCGGTCGAATAAAAGTTGATCGATAACACATAAGATAATTTTTGTGGTCCGAGTGAGTAAGTAAGTTGAAGTAAGTTGAAGTAACTGGAGTGGCGTGTGTTCGGGCGTGCGCCCAGATATTTCCGTTCCATAGGAGAAGATTCGGGAGGCGTCGCATTACCAGCAACAGCCGTGGTACCGCGGTTTTCATGATTCTCGTTTGACAAGCAGACAGCAGCCCGCCACCCCGGCACCGGTTAGCTCTATGACCATGCTCCAGTCGCAGAAGCTGTACAGCGACACTGGTAGCCTCGGCGGCGCGATGACCAGCGCCGCGATGTCCACGATGGGCAGCATGGCGCCGACGTACAGCTCGATCAACTCGGTAGGATGTATGCCGATGGGTATGTCGATGGGTGTCGGTGTCGGGCCAAGTTGCAGCCCTCAAGGGGCTGGAGGTTTCAACATGAGCACCATGAGTTCAGCTATGGGGATGGCGTCGATGGGTGGCGGTGGTATGGGTGGTTATGGGAGCGCCTCGATGGGCGGCGGTGGTGCTTGTATGAGCGCCGTCGGCTATGGTCCTCTGACACCAGGCGGCGGCGCCGGTGTCACCAGAGATCCTCTTTCCCTTGCTGAGCCGGATTCGCCAAATTCCGCCCTGCAACGCGCCAGAACCGACAAGTCCTACCGCCGAAGTTACACCCACGCGAAACCGCCCTACTCCTACATCAGCCTGATCACGATGGCCATTCAGAACGCTCCTAGCAAGATGCTCACCTTGTCGGAGATCTATCAGTTTATCATGGACCTGTTCCCATTCTACAGACAGAATCAGCAACGCTGGCAGAACTCCATCAGGCATTCGCTCAGCTTCAACGACTGTTTCGTCAAGGTGGCGCGCACACCGGACAAGCCGGGCAAAGGTTCTTTCTGGACTTTGCATCCCGAGAGTGGGAACATGTTCGAGAATGGATGCTATTTGCGTCGGCAGAAGAGGTTCAAAGATGAGAAGAAAGAGCTGACGAGGCAGAACAAGCATCAACAGCATCACAACGGAGCGGCAGCGGCCGCTGCTGCAGCAGCGGCCGCGGCTGCCGCCGGGCACAGCAGTCCAACATCTCACGAACTTTTGCCACAAGCTGCCCACGCGGGTAAAAAGACAGCGTCCTCTCTGCACCACGGATCCCAACAGCAAGACGACAAGGACCTCCATTCTCTGGTGTCCTCGCATCACCATCATCACACGGCCGGCCTCCACCAGCATCACACCGCGCTAAAGAGCGACACAACGGACATAGGCGGCCTGTTGCCCGACCTAGGCACCACTCACGACGAACTCACCGCCATGGTTAGTCGAAGTCTTCATCCTCATCTGATCTCCGAGCCGACGGCGGCTCTGCATCACGGTATGGCCGGTAGTCTGAAGCAAGAGCCGCCGTACACAGCTGCCAGCCATCCGTTCAGCATCACCAGGTTACTGCCAGGCGCAGCGGGCACGTCACCCGGTGCTCAGGACATCAAACCACCCGAGATGAAGATGTACGAGCAGCTGCACCAGAGCTATGCCAACTTCGGCTCGCCTCATCACCCACACGCGCACTCCGCGCCACCGAGTCACCACCATCACAACGGTATGCACACGGGCTCGAACGCCGCTGGTCCGATGCACAACATGACGAACCATCATCATCAAGAGTATTACCAAAGCCCGTTGTACCATCACGCTACAAGCGTGGCTAGCAGCAGCGCGCCTCCGCCGTCCTCCGTCGCCACCGCTGCTCCGGGCTTGTGACACCACCCTACTCACCCCTACGCCTTGGCCTGAGTCGCTGCAGCAGCGGCGTACGCCGCCACCGCAGCCGCGAGCAACCCTTCGACCACCGCTAACATCGTTCTTCCTGACCACAATCAGGACCACAGTCAGGTTCATCATCATCAACAACATCAGCAGCAACAGCAACAGCAACAGCAGCAGCAACCACTCTCCTCGTCGTCCTCCTCGTCGTCCTCCTCGTCGTCCTCTTCGTCCTCGTCGTCGGTCACCGGCGTGCAATCGACAGCCGCTGTCTCACAGTCGACGTCGTTGCGCGTCTCGGCCTCGATACAGCAGTCGCAACAGCGACGTAGACGACGCTGCGAGGACAACGATGCGTGCTGGCCGGCCGTCGGCCACGACGATGATTACGACGAGGAGGAGGAGGAGGACGACGAGGAGGACATGGTGTGAGATGATGCTCGAACGGAGGAGATCGGAGCCGATCCGAGTCGGAGGTGAGAGAGTCGCGCGGCTGGATTTCTTTTCCAGTTTTCGATCGTTGTCGAGAAAAGGGGTTCGGTGTGGCGCGGATGGTGCGATGGGGCGTCTCGAGACACGGTGGACCACGTCCGCGGAGGACGCTTTAGGAGAATCGACTGGGCAGGTGCGAATTTTTCCGAGTTTCTCTTTGTGGAAACAGTGATTCCTCGATGATCGTGACACGCGCGGTTACTCGTCTGGCTGGTCGTGAGTTCGTACGAACGACTCGATCGGGATAGAAATGACAGATTCGACGATGTTTCGATTTAATTGGAAGATCGTGTTTTAGTTGGTTGTTTGGTGACTATGCGACGTGGTAAAAGATTTTTTTTTTTTTTTCATTGTCGCGCTAGGCTGTTGCATTATAAATTTAGAGAATTTTCGATAGGTGAAGGACACAACGGTGAGATTACAGATTGTAAATTGAAATAAAAATATTTAATAAAGTTTCCTTCGTACGCGGTAAAATCGGTTTGAATCGATTATTATTGCTGTTGTCGCATTACTCTGTTAGTAAATACTTGGTGTCCCTGTTGTTTCATCGTGTTTGTATTTACGAAGCAAAAATAATCTGGTAATCTACAAGCAGTAATAATCTCGCGTATAAATGTGTTTTTGCACATTGTATATAGAAATGAATAAAGCATTATTTGAAATGAAATTGTTGGAAAAGGTAATGAACTGAGAAATAATGCGAAAAATTTACCAAAACGAGATTTCGAGAAAGACATTTGTAATGCAACAGTCTAATAATTTGAAAATTCGAATGTGAAATTAATGTGATACTGTGCTTACGATGTCAATTTCAAATTAAACACGTTTTTGTTTCAAAAATACAGTATATAATCGTGAGTTTTGAATTGACACTAGTTTTTAATGAATCTTTCACTTGGATCGTTATACTTTCTCTTTGATTTCTAATAATTTGTTTCGTTTAGTTCCTCCATTTGCAAATCTAGTGACACGTATAAATATTCTACTTGAGTTTTCTTGCACTGTTAAATTAATTATTATTAGCGAAATTTTACAAGTCAAAAGTTTGCCAAAAACTTTTAATTTCGCGCAATAGCAAGACGTTTGTTGATAAAACAAACGAAACTCTATTATGATAAATCGTACAAATTGGGAGTTTGATGATTCGACTGTGTGATCAACACAAGTTTGTACAGTTTACAATTTCATTTATAGAATATAATCTAATTTTTAATTGATTACTATATCAATCTATTATGCTTCTTATATATATATAAAATACAAATTAAATATATATTGTATAATCTTCTTATTTATATATATATAATATATATTTAATTTATATTATATATATATATATAATATAAATTAAATACATATTAATCTTCTTATATATTTTAGATGTTTAATTTTCTTAGATATATTTTAGACGTTTTCTATTATATATTACACGTACTTTGAGTATTTTAGTTTTTAATTTTTGAGTATTTTTTAATTCACAAATACCAAAAATTCATTTGGAAGTGAATTTTCCAAAAATCTACAATTTACTTATTATTATTCTTCTCTAATATCGTAGTCAAATTATCGTGCAAGAGGACTCAAGTACTTGATCGTCAAAAATTCCACTCGGTTTCTGTCCGGCCTAAATTACCTAATCACTACGATTCCAAATCTTCCATTTCTACAGATTTTATCGATAATCTAATACTGTTGCTTCGTTTCTCCTCAAAATGAACTCGACAGAACCCTCATCCGAAGTGGATTCATTTCTGTTAATTTTCAATTTCCTCATTGTAGGAATTCCCGATCGAAACACGACACACGACAAACAGATTAGAAATATCATCGGCATCGTACAGACAAGTAAATTCATGGATATGTCGTTTCGCTGTTCGGCGTACGCGACGAAATCGTTGGAAAACAAAAACCGTATCGAAAACTGGCGTCGATCAAACGCCACTCGAGTCGCGCGATTCACGGCCAGGCCAGATACACGAACGGTTACGATCCAAAGCGAGAAAATAACAGCCAGTCGAGGCGATGCGATTTTTTTTTTTCGCCGATCGATTCGGCGATTTTTCCAAATCGGCGACAACCGAGAGCCACCGTTCGCATAACTCAACGAAAATCCAACTTTCGCTGTTTGTACGCCTGTTCCAAGTGCTATTTGCGATCTGGCAAAATGGACACGAACATGTTTCCTAATTAAAGGCAGAACGCTGGTTTCGAAAATACAGAAATTCGCGAACGCTGCTTTCGGTTGTTGTCGATTCGAAAAAAAGAAAAAAAGAATTAGCGAGTTGAATCTGCTTACTGTTATCTGCCATGTTCATCTCTTCGATGCGGGAAATCATCGTTAACGAATCTACAACTATCGTAACGCAGAGATGAGAACGCTTTCGTTCATCCGCGTGCTTTATTAAATTAAATTGTCATAAATGTCAAACTAAATTTTCTCGCAATTCAATTTAGCAACGTTTGAGTTACAGCTTCTTTCTATTATAACTATAATTGTTTTATCAATGATAATTTAATGTTTTACGAACAGTAAGGGGAATAACTATTAAAATTTTAGTTTGCTTAAGCTGTTTGGAGATTATATCTTAATTGAATTAGTCTCCGGAAACGATAGTTACAACAGACAGATAATACTACAAAATTATTACGTTTGACAGTGATATATAGTTTGCCCTTATCTGTAACCGATGAATCACGAACAGTACTTACTTATTCCTCATTTGTAACTAACGAACCAAATCTTTAACTAATGGATCGAATCTTTAATGATTATTGCAAAACGGACAGTTACAAGAAACAAATATCGTATCGCCTGAATTGGTTGTGAAAAACGAAGAAAGTCTCCGCTCGGTTCGTTCTCCATGTGGACTTCCGGTTCGTGACCTTTTCCCACTGGTGTTCACCACGACACGCGATTAGTTTTTTTCTGTGATACGCGACAACGATGCGACCCTCTCGGCCGCGTGACATTTCGCCTCGAACGTCGGCCATTCTCTCGTTTCTTTCTAAAAAAAAAAAAAAAAAAAAAAAAAAAACAAAAACGTGGAAACACGATCGTGTTCGATCTCTCGATTTCGAACGATTCGTTTCTGGCCGCGATACACGAGTGCAATTCCCTTCTCGTCGGAGGGAAGTTGGTCGGCCGAGGTGAAACTCCTCGCCGCTTCGAGACACGAACGTGCATCTTGGTCGTTCATGATGTACGAAACATTATGTCTGTATCTCGAACGCGTAACGTTGCAATCTCATTTTCATTGTTGTTTGACAGGCAGTGAGAATTTCGATGTTCTCAAACGATTTTGGATTGATATTTCGAACGATTTTATTTGGATTTATATAACGACGAACGTAAGAAATTTAATAGTTAGTTCAACGATGGAGGAACCTGATTGGATAAAAAGTAGGTAAAATTTTAGATGGTTTAGGTGGTTTCATTCGATGTTTTTGAGGGTTGCTAAAGGGTGATAGATTAATTTGCGGAAGGGTGATTTATTATAGAATTATTATTCGTGTATCGATTTCTTTTTTAAATTATTATTTTGCTCAAGTATATAGTCTCATTTTCATCAAATTTGATGCTCCGTACTATTTCTCAATATAGTAATATTATAAAATAGAAGTTATATTATTTACGACGCAGTCATAATAGCAATTTTGTCTTCAAACTTCATACTATCAACAAGATATTATGATCATATTCACCTTTGATATTCATATTTTATTTTAATTTTTCTCGGTGACGCAGGTTTAATTGTAATTCATTTGTCGAGTAACACGTGGCCAGTTCCAGCAAACGATAGTAAAGATCATTTAGGATTATTTTCACTTTCGATAAGTTGCGTTTCAAGCCGGTTGTTGATCTCAGTTCTCCAGTTTTTGGTTCACTTTTGTAATTTTTATTTTCGACGCGAGTCAATGCGTTTTGTGTTCATTGAATTACATTTTTATCTATGCACCAGTGAGTTCTTTTAACTTTTAGATCTTTTTTTATTTAGAAATTTATATCCCTCTCTAATAGCCTTCGATACTATTTACTGACGATTATATTCAATTATTGATGTATGAATTAATGGAAGGAAAGGCATAGAAGAAGGCAATACAAACTTTAATAAACTTACAGCGAAAGTGTAAGTGAATTTGTTACAATGCTCATAGTCTTTAAATTATTGAAAATTATTGAGGATTAAAAGTTTAATCTTCAAAAATCTTCTATCATTTGAAGACTGTGAGTATCGTTTCATTATAGATCGCTTGAATGTAAATTAAATTTTCTTCATTTCTAATCATTTTTAATATACATGTGATGTAACATTTTTTCGAAAATGTAACATTGCCGAAGAGGTTCCAAAATTAATTAATGAATATGATTTCGAGCGCTGTGTCTGAATATATCCGTGGAACTTCTCTTTGCTCAGAGAAATTTCGCAATTAGAGTCTTCGAAGACGATTTACAAGCTTTGGAACATAAATTATATATTTTCATTGGAACCATATGAGAAAGTTTCATCATAGAAACTAAAAAAATGGAAATGATTGAAAGAGATTAATTAATTAGGGAATTGATAAATAATTCGGTGAGTGTAGGTTGGTCATTTCGTCGTGAGAAAATAGTCAGAGATTAGAAATCATAGTTGATTATAGATTCGGTTGATTGAATTATAATTACTATTGGATAGACATTGAATCATAATTGCATTTACTATATTTCTTTTCACCATCATTATTATTAACTCTGTAATTGTCGTAACGCAAGAATAATTAAAAAAAATTTAATCATTTGCACGAACTACAACTTTACTGAATCACAGCGTCGCATAAATTCTCATCGAAAGAAATTTTTCAACGTTTTTACATGTCATTGACATTTTCGAGAAGAAAGACGTGTTCTGAAATAAATGAAGTAAAGAATTTGAGTGTAGAAACTTTAAAATATATCTGGGTTTAGTGTTATACGATTATTTTTTTCTTTTTATGAAAGTTTAAATATTTATTACTGGGATATTATTGGGATGGTCGTTTAATTTAGTAATGTTAGAATCGTAAACTTCTCAGGTAGAGAAATGTGTATTTTATACTGAATTAAACTTTCGTACACGAATAATAATTCTTCACGTATGACTTCACACATTGTAGTTTTAGAATTATTTTATATATTTCTAGAACTGCTGCTGTCATCAAATTATACGTGGACACGAGACGATTTATCGTTTGAGATATCAAAAAGAATTTCAGTTTGCGATTAATTCAAAAATTAATCTCGACAAAAACTCGACAATGCCAGCTTGTGACTATTCGAAACTTTATTCGCGTCTTTCCATCATTCATTTCATTCTTCTTTGACGAACGAAGATATATAAATCCAAACTTTCGTGCGTTCCTCTTTCAGCGTTTTCGCGCGAATAAATAAAATCTCTCAATTATGATTTCTGTCAATCCAGAGCCACTGAAACTAAAACCAAATTTCACGAATTCTCGTGTATCCAAGATCTGACGATTCGTGTCTCGAATCCTAATCGAGATCTCGAAAGGGAGGAGGGTCCTGTTCGATGGCTGGCTCGAACCCGCGCGAGCGCCGGCGTAGAGCGAAAAATGTGATAACCCGCGAGAATAACTCTAAATTAATGAACG
This sequence comes from Tetragonisca angustula, assembly GCA_036937485.2. Taxonomy (NCBI): domain Eukaryota; kingdom Metazoa; phylum Arthropoda; class Insecta; order Hymenoptera; family Apidae; genus Tetragonisca; species Tetragonisca angustula. Next base: position 816,971 of record JAWNGG020000014.1, read on the forward strand.
TAGGCTTGCGAGAGACGCCTGTGTATTCCCCCCCGGTGTAGAGTTGCGCGTTCGTGCGTAACGTTACACTCTAAAACGAAAGGAAAAAAGGGGAAAAAAAAAAAAAGAAAACAGAAAAATCCTCGTGCAACACGCTCAATACGCATACGCGTATACACACCTACACGAAAGAAGATACCGAGAGAATAAGAATTTTCTTTAAAAAAAGCGTCGAAAGCAGGACACGTCCAGTGTTTTTTTGTATGATACGTGTAGATAGTCGCACAATCGTAACGTGTACGATGTACAATATTATATGTTACCGGGAGCTATATATATATATATATATATATATATATATATAAATATATATATGTATATATATATAAATATTATAAATACAAGATATAAATATATAAATAAATGGAATCTAACGATACGCTATGTTAGGTATTATACATATTATATATATATATATAAATATATATATATATATAAAGTGTGAGGGAGTGCGAATGAACGAGTGAATGATAGCGCGAGAGAGGCAGAAGCGAGAGCATTGTACAGCGTGTTTCAAAAGCATCGTTCGCAAGAACCGGGGCAGCTGGAGTCACCCCATTGAGCCTTTGCCACCCCAGTCGATTCACCGACCGCTACCCACTACCCAACGGGGGGTTGCTTTTGAAACACGCCCCTCCACGAAACGCCCTGTAAATAGAGAAGACGAAAGCCAGGCAGCGTCGCGGATCATCACGTCGCGATGATCATGTCGAGGGAAAAGAAAAGAAAAAGAAAGAAAAAAAAAAGAAGAAAGAAAGAACGAAAGAAAATTAATATCGTCGGTTCCAAGTGTGTTTCTAGGTTCCCTTCAATCGACGCATTCGCTCTCCGTTTCATTTTTCTCGAAGCCGTTTCACCGTTCTGATACTCGAAAGTCGAACGGTAGCACGCCTAATTACCGCGACTGACCGCGAGTACCGACTTGATGAAAAACGAAATAAAAAGAAAAAAAAAGAACACGAGCGATGTGAGATGAAAACGAAACCGCCCAAGGATACTCGTCCCTTCTTTCGTCGATTTCGTCGTTCGATCTCTCTTTCTCTCTCTTTTTCTCGTACGCGGGTGAGTCGGTGATGATCGGTTCTTGGAGCTCGAGAGGAGGCGGTTCGGAGTTCTCGCCTCGCGTGCGAGATGAAATGAATAAAAATCTCGAAGTCACGAAATCTCGCCGCCATGTTTACGCTTTCATTGTTCCTGCGCGTTCCGCCATTTCTATCCACGCTTGTAAACTCGAACACGCCAAAAGTACCTCGATCGTTTTCCTGTTTCTTTTTCTGTTTTTTTTTTTTTTTTTTTTTGGTCAATCGAGGTACGAGAGATCACGAACTTCTTCGACTCTACTTTCTGCCTTCTTTCCTCCCCCGTCTGAATGACCGTCCCCTGTCTGTCCTCCTCTACACGACGCAACACTTCTGCAACTTGTTCGAATTCGCTCGTCGCTTCGGAGAAATTTTTCAGTGTCGTTTCTGGCCGGGGAATGAACCGAGAATCTTTGAGAATCACGTCGTTCGACGACGATCGCTGCGGTGATTCTGTGGCCGATGTACATAACACGCACAAGCCACAGGGCGGAAATGACGTCCGCGGCCCTTCATCCCCCAACGACCTCCTCCCCCACCCGCCCCTCTCGCGTGAGTTTTAGGGCCGCGGACACCAGGAGAAACGACGCGAGCAAACATGTAAATGTTTCAATAAATCCACGTATTTCTACGAAAAATTCGTCTGGTTTTTAGTGATTTTTCTCATCTCCGATTGTTAGACTGCAGATATTTATGGAAATTTATATTGATACGAATGATTATTGACGATTATCATTGTATATAATCATTGTGCCAGTCACTAAATATATAGTCGTAATAAATATTACAGTCTTGATATTTTATATATTTTTATATATTTGCACATTTACAGTACTGTAAATTCATGTGAATATCCGCAGTCTAGTTATCATTTTCCCTACTCTCCGTTTATGTTTTATTTTATATCTTCCAGGGGAGTGTTCTGAGATTCGTTTTTTGAAAATACTTTGAGCTAATTTTCTCTTTAGTTATATATATATATATATAATAACATTTCAAGCACATTTTTATTTCTAAATTACTATACATAAGACACATAACTGACAATCATGATACAATATTCTTTAGCGAATCTTCTTTCGATCAAGTGCACGTTGTCAAAAATTTCTCAACAATCTCGAACTGTTTTAGAAATATTTTATATATATTTTTATATTCACAGGTATCAAATATATCATGCTTGTTAGTTTGTGAGCAACGAATAATCCTTTTTAGAATTTTGGATTGTGCTTTCTTTTGCTATTCTTTCTTTTTTTTACTATTACTAATAAGTTAGATTATTTATTAATCATGGCGTTATTTCACTAATTCATTAAATGACGTCTAAATGAAGTTGTAATTAATTGCAATTATATTACAGTATCATTAGAACTTATTTTCTTTTCAAACAAAAACATACTGGCATAGCTGGCAAATATTTATAGTTCATAAATGTTTGTCTAGCGATTTCTACAAATATTTTCAACTATTTACGAACCTAATATTCTTAAATATTTATCTATTTGGTGATTGCAAGAACGAAACTTGTTCTAATACAATTTCTTCGTTGAAATACTCCACATGTACGATAATTATTATATTTATTTGTTATCCTACCCCAAACAGCACAATAGATACGCGATCTTTTACAATATATTTAGTGTTTCATTTGACCGAAGAAAGCAAGGAAAGTTGGACAGTTTTATTGCGGCAATTCTGTTTGCAACGAGCAATCGGGAATACCGATGTTTCCTCTGAAGAAAGTTGTTCCAGGCTTTTTCCCCCTTCCTTATATCTTCCACGGTATAGTCACGCCATTGATTTCTCAGACTCGTCTCTCTACGGTTTCCTGTTTTTACTCGCTAAACGTCTGCTAAACGAACTTCGTTCCTTTCAATAATTCACAGATGTTCACAATAACACTCGCCGAGGATGTAATATTTTTTAATAGAAAAGTTGTTAATTAATTCGCAAGTCTAACCTAACAATTTGTAAGCGGAATAATCTATCCGCGATATTCCAACGAATTCGAATTCACACACAGTATCATTCGACGTTGAAACCAGAGAGAAGTTACATAAAGTTTTCACCAAGAACCATTACAACTTCTTGCATATTCATTACCAGTGTCTTTGCTAATTGATTTTTAGCTAACGTTGGTTGGCTACGGTCACGAAAAAATTCCACTTTCGTCCGGATCTTTCATAATCCACGCCGTGGATCATTTAAAGAATAAATAATACATTAAACACATTGTCTGAATATTTAAATAGTGCATCGAACAATTATTGACGACGAATTGAATAACATATTACTCTATTTGATTAGATATTATTTAAAATGAGCACGTGTTAATTTATTTGAAAATGATTTCCCTCTAGGTTATTTGACTATCGTTTTATTTTTTATTCTGTACTTCGAAGAAATCATAGTTATGATCGCAACAAGATTTTTTAAACGATTTCAAAAGATTCAGACTAATCGTTTAAAGACAATGCAATTGATAAATATACTCTTGAAATTATTTTTTCGAATTATGCCAAAATTCGATATATAGATAAAATTAGAAATTAGGCAGAAAATAGAGACTTCTATTAATTTCACTGAAGTAATACTTAAAATCGTCTTACTGTCAGTTACAATCTATCACAGTGTATGTCAAGATTACCAAGTCACGAAGCGTATTAGATAAGAAATTTTTTTTGATCTGCATAAATTCACAATCTAGGCGAGATAGGAAGTTGAACTTCTACTTTTTTTTTACCATCAAAAATTGAACTTAATAATTGGAAATAGAAAGAACAATTAATCACGATCTTAAATAAATTTCAAGATTTTATTTTGAACGGTTTGATAGAACAGCTAAGAGAAAATAATAATATGGTCCTGGTGAGGTAAAATACACTACGACAAATCATCCACAAAAACTGACACGTGCAACTTATTTTACTTAAAATTGAAATTACGTAGAATTGCAAGATTATAAAACAGAAATTTGCCAATTCACTTACAACTAATAAATTACTACACAGCGATATATCTTAACGCACCTTTGTAATTATTAGCGGAAACAATAAACTGCTAATAACAATTTACTAGTAATAACGATAAATCATATCGTTACCGTGTAGCATAGGTATAAAAGGAAAAGAAACTAGCGTTGAAAGAAGAACCATAATTTTTCATCTGAAAAATCCAAGCTCCCGTCACGCATTACTCTTCAATTCTACCGTCGAATCGTTCCATCAGAGCCTCGCAAGTTTTTATTCCCCGAAAACGAGAAGAAAAAACGAGGCAGCGGAGTTACCCGCGATATAAGAGCATTAACAAATTCGCCCGATAATATTTGACTTTCATCCAAGAGGTACGTTCGCGCTCATTGACTTTTCACCCCCTCCTCCCCTCCCATCCGCCCCCACTTTTTTTCTCCATTTTTTTTTATTTCATCCCGCCTTTTATTTCTGATACCCTCTCCGCGAACCTCCTAATCTGTGTATGCGATCGATAGGCGCTCATTAATTACGGATTCGACGGACGACTCCGGCGAGAACCGGCCGTAAAAATTCGGCCGATTATCGACGGGCTCCCGCCAGACAATGTTGCCTCGATACGGATTTCGCGATGCAATCGATCCTCGTCGACACGTAATAGGGGATTAACACGATCGATCGTGGCTACGTGCCCCGATCATCGAGATCATCCGATACCCGATCTCGCGCATCTCGTTCGAGCCCTTGAACGCTGAAAGAAATATATAGAAGCAGGGCGTTGTAACGTGTAACGTGGCGTTCAAAAAGGTGCAAAATTGCTCAAAAAAGAGTCTAATTAAACATAAATTTGGACATAAATGTGGCTCACGAACGTATTGGAACGCTCGTCATTTCTTTTCGACTCTCTCAAGTAACTTGTTATTAAGTGATTAAAATGTAGGACACGATGCTACGTTAAAATATTTTTGCGACAGACAGTATATAATATTGTATAGGTATATTAATCAATACACTAGTATACCTAACAGAAGCTACAAGACATTTATTGCGAATATCTACATATTTAATATTGTAGCATGAATAAATTATCTCAAGTGTGTGATAAATCACAAAGATGGTTTTAATAAAGAGTAAAAATCGTTCCGGGTATTTCCATTTTTTTGAACTTTCGAAAGCAAAACGTCGCATATTTTTGAGCAATAGGCGATGAGGTTTAAATTGCTCTTCTGACGTAATTCAGGATAAATTTGGTGACAATATTATGACAGGTAAAGATTGTAGAATGAGTTCCTAATTAAATATTGGCGGATACACGACAGCACTCTTGTTGTATGTTATTTACCTGACGGTTGGATAATTTTTCTCCTCCTTTTTCTTTATGCGTTCTACGGAGGTTTTCGGAGTAGAAGGATTAACAAGACTGAATTATTCAGTCAAACCTGTTTCCTGGCATATTGATTTTCCTTTAGCAGATACCGTTGGCCGAATTTACGGCCCTGGTGTTTTTATTATCTTATCTACCCCTTTTATGCCGGGCATTAAAAGTTCCTATTACGCCTATCTCGCTTTTATTACTCTTAAATTGAGCCCTAAATTGAACGTCATCTTAATACGCGCATGTTCTAACATCGCGAAAAGAAAATTGATCAAGAAATCGCGACAGATTTTAAAAATTAATGTCATTTTGTTACCACTAGCTTGTAGTATTAATCTAGATATCTATATAGATACTTCATTTAGCTACGAATTTTATTTCAACTTTTCGATTTTGTAATTTAAAATTGAATTATTCATAGTATTTTATATTTTATCAGTATAATAATGTAACGTGACTGTAGACATAAAGTGTAAAATATGGTCTCATTTTAACAATCTATATTAATTACCATTGTTATCTTTAGTCAAATTGGAAAATCTTAACATTAATTGTAAATATATCGTGTAATACCTGTTATAGTTAAATGTTACAAATACTAATAGTTACAGCATCCAATTACTACAAAAACCAAGATCAATATTATTTACAATTTATGCTATATCATCCACTTGTACCTGATCGTACTTACAAAATATTCTTATGTGCAGCTATTCTCTCTCTAACATAAATCATATCTGCTACAGATGAGGTATCCATCACTGTGCAATTGGGAACCATAACAATTTGAAATGAAATTATTTAGTTTTAGAATTTTTTAATTAACTGAATTTTATTACTAATCTCTGTCACGAAGAATATGAAATAAAATATCCATCCAGTGACCATCGTTACTACTACCAATCAAAGTTAAAAAAAAAGAAAAACACCGATTCTAAATAATTAATCTCAAAGTTCAAAATTAAATCGAGGCAAAGTTAAAAATTTCTGTGAAACAAATTATGTATCGCCAAAGAAGATACTTAAACGTCAAATCGCTATAAAAACCAAGATCAATATTACCCTACCTCATCCACCTGTTCTCGAATACACCAGCACAATAACTACTTGACTGTATCGGCTGTACCACATAATAATACACACTATAGACATACCTAATCGTACGGTAAACAGATCGCAAGCACCGAAAACAGTGGCGTCTAACACGTGTCTTTTCTGCATCGTCGTCTAACAACCGTGCCTCGTAAAACATCGTCGAGTGCGTGAACGATTATCGAACGATCAACAACTATATAACTATAGAAAGAGAAGAGAATGCGCGCGGAGTCCGGGCGTCGCGAGTCCGGGGCAGCGTAACGAGTCTTAGTTAACGGGTGGACGATCGAGGTGCAATCTCCCGCGGATTATTCAGCATGATACACAGGCAGATATACATTGAGAGGTACTACAAACCTGTGTATCTCGCCAATATTTGACTAAATCATGAACAATGTTTGATTGTACACATGCGCGCGGCCGCGCGCGCTCATACCCGGCGCACACACGCGCCCGGCTCGCGTGTAGCTATTCCTCGTTCGATATAGGCTCGCCGTGCCGTGAAACGAGACGCTATATATCTCTCTATATATCTCTACCTACATACACGCACGCACACACATATACACATATACGCAGTACATGCATGCGTGCGTGTGTGTGTGTGTGTGTGTGTGTGTCAGAGAAGGAAAGAAAGGGACACGATGTAGAAGCGAGCGAAAGCGAGACGATCGAATGGCACGCCCGGGTTGGAAAGAGATAACGGTGAAAGTACAGCGAAGGTTGATGGGAGTGGAGCAGAAAGGGTGAACCGTGGCCGGGCGAGGGACAGAGAGGGAGAAGCAGTAAGACACGAGGGAAAAGAGGTGGAAAAATGGACACAAGAAGGCAAGATAAAAAAAAAGAGTCGGCGTATGGTGAAGAAGAACTGGCGCAGAGGGGACGAAGAAGAGTCGCTGGAATGGTGGGGGAGAGAGCGTCGAAAGACACCGACCGAAAGAGAGAAAGAGTCGCGGTGGAGAACGCGCTGCATGAAAGGTGGAGTAACGACGAAGCGGCGAGGGGGAAGGCGAACGGGTGGGGGAAAAGCGGGGAATGCGAAGGAGGGAGAATGAGCGACTGCGCGAGAGTGGGGGAAGGTACAGTGTGGAGGCGCGTGAGTGAGGGGAGTTGCAGTGTATCGGCGTGGGAGTGGGGAGAGTTACGATATCACGGGCAGGCGTGGTGGGGAGCGTATGACGCCACGGGCAGGGAGTGGGGGAGAGTTGGAGGGCCAAGGTGTACAGCGCGAGAGGGGAGGTGACGTGGATATCGATGAGGAGAGGAAACTCGTGCGCGTTTTACGAACGTACCCTCCTTTCTTCCAACCACGCTCCTTCTCTTTCACTCTCCAACGTGGAAAGTCCGCGCAAGAGTCACTGCGAAGGAGGATACGAAGGGCAGAAGCCCCCTCGCATGGAATTTAACGCTTCATCGACGGGTTTTATCAGCGGCTCGCTCTCGGGACACGGCGATAAGCGGCGTTGTTAATTCGAGGATATTAAACGGAACTCTGACGGACACGCTGTATGTGGATCAGATCCGACAGGTATAGTTGGTAATTCTCGATAATGTTGGTAACTTTGGTGACGCGGCGGTGGTTACGGTTGTAGGTGTTTTCTGGAATGGTATGGTCGCGTTGATAGTAGCACAATTGTAATGTATAGTGAATATTAGCGTAATTTATTAATTGGATATTGTAGACAGGAGAGAGTTTTGGTATTTAGATCAACATTGTATTATATCCTAGCTGCAATTGAAATTATACTTGGATGCTATTGTACCATCTTGTACCATTCATTGCACTGATTTTACGATCATGAATCAATATTTTATCGTATCAAGTATATTAGCGTAACGCGAAACGGTTGCAAGTAGGTATAGTTGCTCGATCGTCGCCGATACCGATACCCGCTTTCCCGTAGATCGTGTGGAGTGCACGGCTGCATTGCGTCGCCTGTATGCTGATATTTGCACGGGCGTACATGTGCACGCGGTGTTAGTCAGGGTAATTTGCAGCTTCGTTAATTTATGGTTGCGCAAGCGTGAATTTCGCGTCGCCAGCAAAGGCGAGGAGTCAAGGTTCGCGGAGAGAATCAGTGACAAGATGTCTGACCGGAGACGCAGCGATGCACATCCACCACACTCCTACGAAGAATATTTTCTCCGTCGATGCCGCGCCAAATATATTACGTCCCGCCAGTTCATTTTTCGAAATATCAAATTCCCTGGCTGCAATTAACTACGAAATTGGTTACGAGCAATTGCAATAATATTACAAATTACAATTGTATTAGTTTGGATAAAATATACAATTTGGAATTATTTTGTAGAATTTTGTGATTTCAACTTTTATCGTGAAGTTTAGTATAAATTTTAGTGTAAACTTTGGGGTTTACATCAGATCGTTATTGGCAATATCGTTCGATTCGATTCTTGCGTGCTGTAATTTATTATTGATAGGATTGTGCGTCATATTATCGCGCTGCGTCTAATCAACAATTCACGCGATAATCACACGCAATCACTACTTGCACAGTCACGTAACTGCAACGCGTATAATCGTAATTCACGTGATTGAATCTGGTACAGTCGAGACTCGTACGATGATTTCCACGCGCGAAATTGAAAAAAAAAAGTACAAGTAATTTTCGAAACAAATTGAAACTTGGGTGATTAAAATTTTTGAATATTATAATGATACGCCTAATTGTTACAATTTCGTTGATTGTTATAAATACAATTGCTGTAATTTCAATTGTAAACAGCTAATTAAACTGTGTCATCACCTGACATTAGTTTATGTCCTGCTACTAGTTATGTTTGTATGCATAATTAAACAGATGTTATTAACAAAACATTACAAGTTTAATATCTATTGATTGCCAGCATCAATAAATTCTTTTGTGGTTTCTAAATGCTGAATGAAAATTAAACAACAATTTGATAAATAAAACCAATGTACTGAGCATACGATAAACTTTTATAAATCATAAATCATTTAATCATCCTATTTTATAAGATTGTAAAAATTATTTTGTAATTTACTAATAATGATACTGATAATATCAATATATTAATATTAATTATAATGATAAATATTTATAGTATAATAAAGTTATATAAATACTTCTACTATTAACGTACCTACTATAAATAATTATTAGCATGCTAAATATATTCAATACCACTAATATTACTAAAATCATTAACAAACGAGTGCAAGAATGCTCAGAATTATAAAATAACAATATAAATCAACTCCTAATTTTTCCTAAATTTTCTCTGAGAAGCAAGTCTCAAGCTGGAGCTTCATCGAACATGTTGCACTGTCTCTTTTAATTAACGTTATCATAATTAAACCGGCAACGTTGTAAACGGGGCAAATATTTGAAGCACGGTAGCAAACCTCGTATCTTGAGCCGCCTGTTAGAACATCATCTCCAACACCGAATTTCTCCGTATTTGTTGTGAAATAGTTTTTCCAATGGCGCGTTAATAAAACGCAAACAACAAGCAGAAAAGTATTAATGTTACTTTGATTCTTCGTATCGGCGGCAAATATTTGGCGAAACGATCGAACAACATTTTTTATCTTCCCTTTTATTTTTTTATTTTTTTTTAGGATGTATTAGTCGCGCGACAGGGCCCCGGTTTTGTTTCATTCGGTATGACAATGTATGCACACTCGAACCGTGGCGGGACACGCCAGCCATGCTGCTCAAAATAATTAAAAGAATTAACTAAATGAATGGATCAAACAGAAACGAAAACGATCGTCGCACGTCTTCCGCTTGTTTAACTTGTTAAGAGGTGTTCTTTCAAGCGTTGATTGCTCATTTGAGCTTGATGGCCTGTCGGTTGTTGTTTTTTGAACGCTGTGTTTCGCTTCGTTGAAGATCGCGGGATTTCTTTGACGAGAATTTTTATTTAACACGGCTCGAGATTATTCTTATTCCCGAATTTATAGAATTTTCACAGTTTTCAGTCTAAAGAACCCCTTCCGACGTATTCAACTTTTAAAGCACGATTATTTCTAAAGTTATTTTAAATCACGATGTTTAAATTGTCTTTTATAATTATTTTAATTATAACATGCGAATCTCTGACCGCTTATTGTTCGTGAATCATTTGCTGATATTCCCATTGATATAAATCAACAAGTTCCAACAATTTCGTATGAATCATTAGAAATTTCCGTATCTTAAGAATCAAATGTAGCGTCAAGCGTATTAACTTGAAATTGAGAATTAAATCGGCAAGATTCAGTTGAAAATTGTACATTTTTCTAAAATGAGGAATTTTCAGTTTCATTATTTTTATTATTGCGAATTTCTCGTGAATTTAAACCAGAAGAATCGTAGACATTGAAAAGGTTCATTGACAAGATTCAAAAATTTCTTGCGCGCACCGAATGTTTCCATCGCTCGAAATTTATACAAGATATCGTGAATGGCTCGTTGCCTTGTAGACGATTGAATAATATCAGATAAGAGATATCTATAACGCCGGCTCTTAAGTGCAACATGCCAACCTCGATTTTTTTCATTGCCTCGAATTCTCGCATAAATGAAACCTCTGTGCAAACGTGCACGCCTATTCACGTCGTTGTGTCATCGCGCGTAGTTTCTCAGACGTATTTTCCATCGAACCATCGCGATCGGCGATAAACATTCGGAAAATTTCGTTCGCTGCGATCAAGTTGATTATCTGACGGTGTTTCTTTTACAGATTTTCACTTGCGACGTGTTCAATGACTAATTTTAGTGCAACAACAAAAATTAGATTAGACATTGGAACAAAGATAAAGAGCTTACGATTAAAGGGGAAATTATCTGTTTTGACTTTTGATTTCTAAGTTTTTATTTTTAGTATTTCATTCGTTCGAGCTTCGAATAGGAAAGTTGCGTTCAACGAACAAATTTACAGTAGGAATTAAAGAAACAAGAAGCTCATATTTGGAGAATGAATTTTTTAAACGAATTTCTCGTTGACCATCTACCTACTCAAAGATGCAAAAGATGCTACTTAATAAAAGCTGGCTCGAAAATTTATTTTTTACTATCACGTGTCCATGTAGACTACGATGAATACAGACTTAAAATATTTCCATCGTAATCAATACTTTTGTTAATGGCAATGAAATCACAGAATTAAAAGTTAATAAAGATACATTGACTTTACCATTGTTCTTGCAAGCGTAGTGACACGATATAATTCATTTTCAACATAAAAAGGATATATTGATAGATATAAAAATATACTGTACTACAACGTCGAAGTGATTTATAATTCAAACGACGAGTTCACTTTCGATCTATTATTCTTGTCCCCAGCCTGCTCTATATAAATTATTGAAAAAGCAGCGTTTAAATTAATTTTTTCACGTTTCTATTAAAAAAAAAAAAAAAAAAAAAAAAAAGGAAACGTCTCTATTATTTTTTTTTTTCACATTTCTATTCGCACGTGAAAAGAGAAGTCTCAATTAATTGTTTCATATTTTTATAATCTAAAAAACACCGTTGCCAGTTAATTCTTTCGCGTTTTCACGCGTATAAATTACGGGGCGATTAAACGCGCGTAAAATTTGGGAAACGAAATTATGAGAGTTATCAGAATCGGAAAGGGGATTGATATTTTGTCACTTCAAACATTCACCGGTTGGAAAATCAGTTTGTCGAGTTTATTTATTTATTCTTTTCGCTCCCCCTCCCACCCCCCACGCCACCCCGAAGATGATTCGAACGAGATAAAACGAGATAATGGAAAATCGACTTCGCTTCGCCAAGCGTCGCGGCCCCGTTGTAAGCATAAAAAAATATAATTTCAACCGCGGCGCGCACAATAAACGCGCGTAATAAACAAAAAGTTTACGCGCGTACGCGCGATCGATTAGCGTCCAGCTGCGAATTTCATTTTAATGGAGTGTAATGGCTTTATGGAAATACGATATAATAATTCGCTGGCACGGCAAATATGATAAAAACTGCAAACAATTTTGATACATTTCACGCATCGTGCACGGCACACCCGCGCGCCGGCCTCCCCGGTATAATTTTCAATTTAATTTTATAACTGGATCGCGAAACGCGTGCGCGTCATCGTTCCATCCCTCGCATTGTTTCCGTTAAAACTAATTAGACACGCAAAATACCGCCCGGTCTGTAAAAATATGAAAATTTATAATTTCATCCCCATTACATATCGGGGCAAACTGGCGATCTCCTTCCTCGTTTTATTCTCGTTTTAATTTACGAGCGAAATAAACGGTCGAAAGAACACACATAGGTATTTATCGAACCTCGAGGTTGCTCTCGGAAATGCGTGTTGTGTTTTATTTGAAAATTTTTTAACGTGTATCTCGATATAGCTTTTTGTTTTTCCGCTGCAATTAACTGATGTTTTCTTTTTTTTAAATTCTTGTTTCTTTCTTTCAATTTTGGGAAGAGCGATACGAAAAGCGAGAAGATAATTTGCGTCGATAACGATAAATATTATGCTTATTTTATCCCAATGATTTTATTTTTTTAAAAGTTCCCCAACACTGAGCTTGCGATCTTTTGGACACTTTATTACCATATCTCCTCTGAGGTGGAATTGTTTTAATTCTTAATTGGTATTATCGAACATGTGGCAACTTGTCGAGGGCTAAGAAAGCGCGACAGGGAGATTTTTAGAAAAATCACCCAATATTAATTTACGAATACTCTCTGCTTCTCTATTAAGTCCCAATTAAAAATACGTCACGCTGCAATACGTCATACTGCGTGCGAAGTCGCAGAGAATTGCAAGTCGTCGGAGAAAGAAAAAGAAGGGGAGGGGAAACGAATTAACGAATCGATGAACAGGTGGGGAAAAAAGAGCGTGTGTTTTTCTACACGAGGATTTAAGCAAGCAAATGTTATTCCATTCTGTTTCACGCGTGACATAATACCAGCAGCGCCCCTTTTAATTAACGTTACTACAATTAACCAACACTCCCGCGGATGGGACAAATATTTGAGGCGAGGTTACTTATCTCTATCTGCCGGCCTCTTCGCTTGCAAATTTCGCTCGTATTCGGTTTGAAATAGGCTTTCTTTTTTTTTTTCACTCTTTTCCTTTTTTCTCTTCTTTCCTTCAATCGTGTTTTCGCCCACGAGAACGCACGTGGACGCAAACGACGCGTCGATAAAGCGAGAACGAAATTGACACACCCTCAGCACCCGTACGATTTTTGTAACGTTGACGCATCGCAGCGGCAAGAAATGTTTAATCAACCATTGAACGATCGTTCGTCATCCTTTCCGTAATAATATCTAGTCTTCTGAATTTTTGAGCACTTGCCGAGAGATTGGACAATTTTGAAACGTGGAAATTCAAACGAAAGAGCAATTGTTAAACTGATAAATGTCTTTAATAAATGTCGCCACCTATTTGGAAATTGAGATGCGCAGCATTAATTATAATTCTTTATAGTTGTTATTAAACATTCTGGTAGATTTCATACCCAACTTATTATCACTGATGATAATAAAATAATAATTTTTATTAATAATATTATCTACATTATCTACAATATTAATATTAAGAGAAATTAGAAAAATTTTGCAAATTACAAGTAAAAAATTGCCAAAATATTAATACTAACAAGTACGTATGAAATAATAACTGAAACATATTAAACAGCAGAAATATATTTAGATAAAAATAGTTACTCAGACAAAATAAACTTCCGTAATAAATAAATTCTTACTGGTAATTGTCAACTTTTAATTTGCGCAATTTCACGAATTATTCCCTCGTCGTCGATTCGATTACGTTACGACCTACGTAATAAAACAGACGAAGAGAATGTTTCCTTTTTCGAGGAAATTTCGAGGGAATTTCGTCGGATCCGTCAACTATCACTGTACTTTAAACGGCGTAATTGTTGACTGTCGGTCATAATTGATTCAGCTGACCAAAGTGACATAGAGTGCGCGTTGAACGACAGTTAACGTCAAGTCGACGCGCGGTTGCGTCGGCTGCGTCGTTTACTTGTTAGATTATTCCCGTAAGAGGGGAGTTTACCCCCTTTGGATTTCGACGTGGACGTGTAAGCGTAACGGTGTCGTTTGTCTGTACGCGTTAATGCATTTGTACGCAGAGTGGCTGGCAAAGTATAATGGCAGTTATGCCAACGACCTTAGTCAGTTATATAAACTAGTTGTAATATTGATTCGTCGAATCGCAGGGGAATGGATCTTGTTTAAATTTCAATTGGAAATGATAATTAAAATGCGAGTTCAAGAGGATCGATAGAAATTCAGTAAAAATGACTATAGAAAATAAGTCTGTAATAATGATAAGTCTCTCGTTTCAAAACTCTCGGAATCTCCTATTTTTAACAAAACTTTAAGACCATCGAATTTCAAGCTGTATACATTTTTTAGTAAAATTGTTAAATATAAATGCATTCATAAACGTGTTTATAGTAGAAAAATTGTTACAATACCGATGTATAAATTTAACAAAATAGACTGAAATATCATGTAGGGTAAATATTGGTAAATATTGTGTGGTAATATACAATATTATAGATAATTCAAGAACATTCTTACATGCAATAAGCAAATAGAAAGTAATTAAATACGTATATCGCGTATTTCATAAAGGATTAAGGATTATCAATATTTTAACAAAAGTTTGGTTCGAAGAGGGACAAGTGATCTCTTCTGCAAGTTAAGTGGTGAAGAATGGATCACAACCCCTATAAAAAGAACAATCGTTAGAAAAAAAACCCACTTACATTTAGAATCATTCTACCAAGAAATTTTCTTCTCAATGAAAAAGAAACAGGGAAAGAGAAAGGGAAAAGCAATTTCTATAAGCTCGTGCGATAATACATTTTATTAGGGGGCGAAAGAAGGAGAGACCTCCGCCATATTTCACCATTCGCACGAACCGGTAGATTAAAACGATCCTGTGTATCTTCGTCGGGCACGATCCTTAAACTCGCGCCGGCGATGCAATCAGTGGACGAGGAGAGAGGGGTATCGGTGGTTCTCCAGACGCGGGGTGCTTTCAATTTCCTGGCCCGATCTCTCCTCGTGCTAACGCGAAATTGGCCAACGACGTGTCTCAGATCGCGACCGACGTGTGCACCGGCTGATTTTATTAGCGGACGTCCCATTAAGCGGCGGATTACATTCTAATTAACAAGGAGTTTGTCGTGCGGCCGGGCCCCCCTAATCCGTTTACGAAAATTTCAATTTCTCGGCTACACCTAAGTAAACCGCCACCTACTCTTCGGACACATACGCTTCACCCCACCCCAACCCCCTCCTTCGACAGACTTTGCCTTTCGTCTCGGGATCGTTCGGGTATATACAGAAATCCCTCGAGCGGTAATCCTTCCCGCGATCAAGAAATTACGCGAGCACGGGAAAACCGACGGAAAGGGATGGAGAAGGGGTTTGCCATTCGCCACGACGTTTCTTTCGCGAATCTTTCCTCGTTCTGTGTTGTCTGAGGGTTGATTCCTTGCGGACGAGAGCGTAGAATCACGGACGGAGATGGACCTGGCGTGGAAAAATCGAGGCCCGGGGAAAATTTGATTAGAAATTTAGACACGTAGAGTTTCGTTTCTTCTCCTTCCTTGCAAGAGGAAATTTCTTTTTTACGATTTTTTATAGATTAAGCAACGAATTAGTATCACAAACCGTTAAATGTGCGATGTGATGATAATGTAGATTGTTTTCTAACGAGGTTTTAATAGTTTTAGCGTTTTGAAATATTCTTCCGTACAAGAGTGCAATTTCAATGTATAAAATTGCAGATTTGCGAATTGAGGTTTACGCTATTATTTCATTTATAATTCCTTTTCAATTTCTTGGAAAGCCTTCGTCACCTTTGCTACTTCAGTTTACAATTATCTGTCACGAATCACTTAGTTTTGCCTCGTAATTTTTTCGCATAAATTTTCCATTAAATCGCTGGATCACTAAAAACAACAAATCAATTGCAATAGTTTAGCTGTACAGTGCTCGTACTGATTTTGGAATTTAACAAGAAAGAGATGTTTTTAAATTTCAATGGTGATTTTATTTTACTAGAACATATCGTGTACTGTACTTTTCCGTTTATTTAATTCTTGCACGAGTTTCGACGTGACATTTACATAGACATTTCCTTTCTAGCATGAGTTGTTTTACGTTTCTTTCCGGCGATTTTATCTTAAACGTCACAACGCACGTACTTGTTTATATTCTTTTACGAATTTTTGTATTTTCCACGGTATTTTGTACAAAATGACGTACATCTTCTTTCTCCGGTGTCAATTTAGCGTCTACCATTTGAATAATATTAAATTTACAAGAACCACGAGAACCAAAGCAACTGGTGAATATCCAGGCGTCTACATATGTGCGGTCAGTAAAATGTTTGCACTTTACACGCGGGGGGAGGGGGGGGGGAGAAATTACGTAACGCGGGGTTGGAAAAGTATCGGGCAGCATTTTTCTTCGATAAAACCGTATTTTCCTTGGAAGAAGTGACGAGAACAGCTCTCTTTCCCATGGAGGACCGTGGAAAAGGAATCGATTCCGGTCTCTATTTGGTTATCGTTACGTAACGCCTGTAATCTCGCGTTGTAACTTCTCCCGTAATTTCCCCACACGCTGCCATGACGCGGCCGTGCCGGTGTAAAAGTCTCTCGGGTACACGAAACTAACGCGTTATATTCCTCGAAATTGTCCAACCAAGTAAAAAAAAAAAAAAAAAAGAAAGAAAGAAAATGAATTTGCAAAAATACTGTACCGTCAGAAGTACAAATCTCGCAGCCTTTGCAGTTGATCTGGATTTTCTATCTGGATTTCTTTGTATCCTCAATTGATCATGATATTACATTATACTGAAAAATACATGGCATTTCTTACATTGGAAACTTTGGAAACTTTTCTCTCGATCAATTCTGGTGTTACTTTTCAGATTGACCATTTGCTTCGGTTTGGTCGATACCTGCTTTAAAACAGCCACTGTTGAATTTCTTTTCAATTCGAAAACTGCTTTTTCAGAAAGAGAATTCGAAAGTTATCCGACAGATAAGATAAACGTATACCTAACGAAGATTCTACCTTCCAAACTATGATATCCATGAAAAAATTACTCTGTACACCGCGCAGTAAAAGCTCGGAGTTTCAAGGAAAAAGGTGCAAAATTCGCGTGAAAAGTGAAGGATCTCTGTGTAAAATCTGCGGCAAAGCGGCAGAACCAGAAACCTACGACGAGCCACAAAAGGAACGTTGCCGAACGGAGTCGTTTCGAACGTCGCGACAAAACCATCCCTTTCTAAAGAAACTACATACCCACATACGTGTATATGCATACATATATATATATATATAGAAAAAAAAAAAAAGCGGAGAAGAAGCAAAAGACTCTTAAAACCGAAAATCCAAAGACTTCCGCTGGACTTTTTTTGAACTTTTCAAGAGAAAGAGGAGGAGAAGGAGAGTGAACCGTGGCGGCGGAAAGCGGAGGGTGGTGAATCGAGGGGAGCCGGGAAAAAAGACTCGGCAGAATCTCAAGCCACTGCTACAAAAAGCTCCGGAGGAGCAAGGAAGCCGGCAGGAGGAAGGAAGGAAGGAAGAACAGCAAGAGCCAAGTGCAAGAGAGGAAAACGAGGCGAAGAGGAGGGAAAGACGCGACTGCTGACGCGTGTGGGAGCGGCTATCAGCGAATATGAGCACGTTTATCAGCGTGGGGGGTTACGAAACGTCGGCCATGTTGAACGAGCCTGCGTTCTGGCTCTGTCCTCTCTCCCACTTCGCCTCCCCCTCTTCTCGTCGTCTGTCTCCCTTCAGCCTGCACTTTCACCCTTTCACTCTGCCCCTGTCCTCTTCCCCATGAGCACAAGCTTCTCTCTCTCTCTCTTTCTCTCTCTTCCTCTCCTCTTCCGCGTATAAACGCGTCTTCGTTCCGAACTGTCGGCACCAACCAGTTCCCTCCTTCCTCCTCCGTCGTTCCTTCCTTCTCTCTCGCGATTTTCATACCATAAACGTGTCTTCGTTCTGAGCGGTGCCCGTTGCCCGCGGTTCTCTCACTCTCACTCTCTCTCTCTCTCTCTTTCACCGGTTCTCGGTTCTCTTCGTTCGTTTCATCGGGACTCCGTATACAGTTTGTTCACTCTTCGTCTGGCTGTGTGGTTCACCGTGCGCGCCCTGGTCTCTCCCTCTGGCAGCACCCTGGCGTTCGTTCCTCTCAGTCGGACACGAAGGCGCGTCAATACCTCGGCCAAGCGTACTTTGCACCCCGCGAAGTCTCATGGGCCGCGTTCGCTCGGGCCAACCAGAAGGCAAGCTGATACCCAGGCGTAGCGATGGCAACGCTTTCCTCGCTCGACCGCCGCCACCGCCGCCGCCGCCGCCGGGCAGCCGCTTCTCTCCTCTCTTTCTCTCTCTCTCTCTCTCTCTGTGCCGCTTTTCTCGTCTACAACCTCTGCCTAGCCCCTGTCACGCTTTGAATCTCTCTCCCTCTCTCCCTCTCTCTCTCTCTCTCTCTCTTTCTTTCTTTCTCTCTGTCTGTCTACCGCTCTTCTCGTCAACAACCTCTGTCTAGCTCCTGTCGCGCTTCGAATTTCTCTCTGTCTCGCTCTCGCCGTTCCCACCGATCCCGCAGAAAATCACGGGGAAAACGAAGGAGAACGTCGAGAGATTTGCTGGCTATCCCCGGAGGATGGATACTAGGAGATTCACGGCGTTCACTGGGCTACCAGGCTCACGGCGATCGAAATTTTCGGCCGGTGATGCGACACAGCTGAGAATTCGAGGATTTTCATGTGTTGATTCTTTCTCAGAATGGTATTCCTAGTCCTTTTTTTTTTTTTTTGTTTTTCGCTGATTTCTGGGGGAGATTGTTTAGATGGAACAGTTGGTTTGAGAATTAGAAATAGCTGCGATCGGAAATTTCAATCATTTCTGGATGTATCTGTTGACTATCTGTTGGAACTGTCACGGGGGATGAAAATATGACCAGATTGTAATTTTACGCATTTACAAGCAGCATTTTTAGAGATTCCCATACTATCGAAACTCTCTGCCCTTAATAAATATCTTTGCCAATTTATTTCTCTCTCTCTTTTATTGCAAAATTTATTCCTCTCGTATTTCCGATGGTTCTAGTGTTGATTGGTATGTTGAGAATAATAAGGGCAGAAGATTGATTTAAGAAAATGATAGAAACCTGATATGTTGAAATTATTACTACATCATTGTCGATAATTTAAAAATTATTATCATCATCGTTATCAAGAGAAGATCGAAGTGTTTTATAGGAGAATTAGCCATGAGACGAACAATGATCATCAATTTCGCATTTAAGTATAGATTGTAAGTAGAAATGGATACTCAGACAGAAAACATAAGCCAAGTAGTAAAATAGTTAAACTTAATACAATAGTTAGGTTGGAAACATGAATTTTGCTATAATATAACTTCTACATGCTTTAGTACACGCTCTCGTGTTTGTCAAGTAGAAACTGATGATCATAGTCAGCCAGGAAACGGAGTAGCATCACTCGAGCCTCAGTAGACTAGATTAAATGACAGTGATCATAAATTTCGTCAGCTCTTAAATATTCTTGCACTTATATGTCTGTTAGTTTGTTAAGTAGACACTGATAGCCATAATCAGCCAGAAAGTAGAATAGTATAGAATCGATCGAGCAGTCCCTTAGTAGAACAATTTACAGATAAGAGGATACTGATTATAAATTCCATCGTTTCTGAATCGTTTTGATATTGTACTTTTGCAAATAATTGTTTATAAATTAACCCTCGCGAATATGTAAGTTTTTACAAGCGTTTAATTAATTTGGTACGTAGAAACGGATGATCGTAGTCAGACAGTGTAGCACTGCAATAATAACATTGTAACAATTTCTTAATTTCGTTTGGAACACTACTTTGAAAATAAGACGAATATCAAGTACGAAATAAATGTCAATCGTAAGTTCGCTAGTTTGACAAGTAGAAACGGATGATCATAATCAGCCGGCGAGTATAATAGAACAATTGGGTCCGCAAGGCTGGTTACAGATTTTCTTACGTTATGTTTTCTCTTCCTCTCGTTCGTTTATCTATACCTTTTCCCCTCTTTTCCATTTTATACGCTATGTATATAGCTTTTCCGTGTTTCCTCGTTTCTTTATACTTTCCATTCTCTTATTTCAATTTCCTTTTTCCAACTCTGTGGACATTTCCCGCTCTTCTCGAATTTTTCTCGCTATAGCTTTTCGCTTTCTCGGTCTTTAATTTTCTTCTTAAACTTGGTCTTTAGATCCTTCTTCGCTTTCTCCTTTTATGGTCAGTTTCTTCTATTTATTTAGTTTACCTTCGCTTTGTTTTCTGGCCATTCGGTTGAATTTTTCATGGTGACAGAATTAGGAGAACTTTATTATTCCCAAGCATATTGCAGTTTCTCTGTAACTTCTCGCTCGTTTTTCGATAGTTAGTAGCTTGTGTTTGCGGCAGTAATTAACATGTTACGTTCCCTTACGTTTTCACTTATTTCCCTCGTACCTATTCTTCCATTCTTTTCACTTTCTTCCGTTTGTTCTTCATTTCCTTCGTTCTTTAATCCTCATTTTACATTTCCTTTTTCTTATATTTTCGTTCTTCTTTTCATTTCTATTTTTATAATTCTCCATCTTCCACGTTCTTTGTGTTTATTTATTTCAACGTTTCACATTTCTACGAATCTTTCATCACGTATCCTTTATTTTTCTGCTTAGTCGTTTAATCATTTTCCTTCGTTATCTTTTTATTTTCGTTAAACCTTTCACTGCCGTTCAAAGCCACTGAATTCGCTAAAAAGAAAACTATTACTTTTCTTTGAGGTAAGTCTAGTTTCCATTGCACTGTCTAGCCTCATTAAACCATCAGCTTCAACTCCTCTTAGATTCACTAGATCCTCCTCCTCCTCCCCCCAAAAAAAATTGAGTCACGAAAGTCCCAATTTGTACAAAATTCACGAATATAATTTGCATGTAATACATTTTCTCGAAGCCAAGACACTCTCTATCGTGCAAAATTCACGAACACAATTCGCTATACTTTTTTCGAGGCCACGTACGTACGTTTCTACGTCGCCTCCGATCTCGGCTAATTGAAATTCATGAATTAATGCGCGGAGGATCGGCGGCTGCCGACCGGGGGTTTTTCCATTTTGCCGCGTATTCACAGCGGCGCGGCATCCGGCGCGCCAGAATTCGCGTCGCGAAGACGTCGTTTCGGCGGAACGGCGAGAGGCAGCGGCCTATGAAATATTAAAACACCCCGTGAGACAGGGGTTACGCGTTCCCCGAGCCTCTCGTCGAAATGAATTCCGGCCGGAAGCCCGCGAAACCGGCTCCACGCTTGCACACAGAGGACTCTACTCAATAATTCCGGCGCCACCGGCAAGAAATCCGTCAAAGACCATCCACCGTTCCTTCTCGTCCAGTTTCGCCCTCGCGTATTTGCACGTTCGTTAAGCGCGTGCTTGTTGTTGCTCGATCTCCTCGTTTGATTTCATATTAAATTCCTGTTTAACCTCTTGCGCCACGCACGTCGAGAGTTTTTTGTTCCAAAATTGTAATATCTTCGCAATTTTAAGTATATTTAAGTGAAACGAAATAGGCAAAACAAATTTATTATTTCTCAATAATTTCTATCCAGTGATATCGTACCGACGAGATCAAAAGAAAGAGACAACGACGAATTATCGTATACGGTTCGGTCACTCGTCATGGTCCGCAATCAATTGCCAGCGCAGCAAGTGGTTAAAATGCAGGGATTCCTTCGCTCGAAGTATCATTTCTTTACTCTTCTTTTTTCAACTCTTCGGAATTTTTTTTCAACTCCGTCGTTAGACGAGGATTCGTGGAATTTGTTTAGAAACTCGAAACTCTTGTAGTTTGTTGTAGCGCAAGTGGAATTTTAGGACTACTAAAAATTTTCTACCTTAATGTTCTTTTCCATCAAATATCACAGAAATCTCGGGACTTTTAAAACTCCGTCATTAATTTAGAATGTTTTACATTCCGTGGATCTTTATGAAAGCATCTTTATTTATGAATTTTGGTCCAAGAATTTTCAATTCTTTTTTCTCGGGAATCTTCAAATTACCAAAGCTACACGCGTCGATTTCATGGGGCGTGATAAACTAAGGAAATTTCTTTTATCAACTCGAGGGAGTTTTATTTGATCCTATTAATCTTTCAATTCAATCGACAGCGTGTCAGACTTACGATTACGCGTATAATGCGAGTAATGTTACGCAGAGTCTAGGGGGTGACGATAGAGAAAGGGCAAAACAATCATGTGTTGGTTGGATATATTGACAGTGGATTGGCTCGATGTATTCACGCTAATTATTCGTATAGGTTATAGTGTGTGTGGCGTTTAGCTCTATTCATCTATAATGAAGTGCAAAGGGTAAAGCTCGATAGTAATTGTATCGTAGGGGCGTGACTGTAGGGTGGTTCAGGGTTGGAGGCCAACGGGGGTTCACGCGTATTAGACCTTCATTCACTAGATCGTTTAATATTTCCTATATCATGTTGTATCGTGAAAATAACAAGCTACCTGTGCTCTTTTAAATTAAAGATTGCGCCAAGTGTCAGCCGCGAATTTTATCTACAAGAACGATTCTGAAATATCTTAAACTATTAATTAATTGCAGTGATTCTGAAGTATATTAAAGTACTTTTAATCGGTAATTTTATCTATAAGAGTGGTTAGGTATTAACATTTTTTTTAATACTAGATTTCTTTAATTCGTCCTATCTCTTATTATGCTGTCGTTATTGTATTAAAGACTAATAATATTTTATAATGTACAGTTAACAAATTAAATTATTCGGTGATTAAATTGAATTGAATAAAATGATTGGAGTTTGATGATTAAAACCTAAAATAATCCTATTACATGGTAAAACTTTTCTTAAACCAGGTTTGGGCGGTAATTGTAATTGATTTTAATTGATTACGAGAAATAATCAGGATCATTAATCAATAATTATGATTACCGATCTGGTACTCTGTAGTCATTAATTTGTAAGTTGTGATTGTTTAATGATTAATTTAATATCATGATACTACCATAATATTAAATGTTTGTTAATCACATTAAAAAACGTTATCATTTCGTGATTACTGATTATTGATATGCCCGATTGTATTCGCTTTCATTACTTCAATTATTCATTAATCGTAATTACTGAATTACTTGGTGATTGTTAATTATTAACAATGAACGCATAATTCATGTTAATCATCAATCAGATTACTTTTTGTCCAACTCCGTCTGAAACCATTCGATTTTCTTTGAATTTTTGATAATGCGTAAGATTTTTTTTTTTAATTGTTATTTAATTTTTGTTCGATAAAAAATTATTTTTCTCCAAATTGCTATCGCGTCGTTCCATAACGATTGAAACTTTGGAAAAATCCTACGCTGTGCATTATACAGCAGACTTCACTTTACGAACATCAGAGATATTTTAGAATATTTTCTTTTAAACATTTCAGTTCTCACCGAAAATTTTGGCCAACTGTCGGCTCGAGCATAACGAACAGCTTCGTCGTTTTTTACTATTTCGTTTTAAAAGACACTGGAGAATGAAGCTGAGAGCCACACTAATGCCACACTGCAAAGGAAATATCTGATGTGTCTGCTTTGTTTTTTAATTATTTGTAAATAGACTGATGACATTTATGTGAATTCACATTTTGTGAAGCGACAACTACGAGTGAAGAATTATTTTATCTGCTAAATGTTATAAGGAGTGGGGACTTTACGTGCGAATATTTTTCCACCCTAAATGCATAAAAAGTTTTTAATGTAACGATTTTTAATGTAACGGCTACATTTCCCCTTATGTTTTACATTTGATAATTTTTTCAGTGTTGCAACAAGCTACGTAGATATTTTTCTTTGTTTTCAAATTATTTTCACACTTTCCGTTCCGTTTTTAGGACTTTTTAATTTTATTGTGCAGTATTATATTGTACTCATTATGCGACATTCATTGATAGAACAAATTTCAAATTATTGTTTGTAACGAATATGTATAATAGGACAACACAATCAGAAAATTGCTATCAGTCTCTTCTATAATGCGAATGTAATAATATTATTTAAAAAAATATAGCTGTATGTGCGTAGATAAACAGATTAACATACTTGATCGAAACCTCTTTTATATTAATTTGAAAATCATTTCTTTACGAAGCCGGAGCAAGGATGCTAGTGACAGGATAAAAATATAATATATTTCCAATAAAATGCGAATTTTTATGCATTTTAAGATTTTTATGAATGTAACTAAAGAAACAAAACCAAATTAGAACTAGCAATAAATTATAATAATTACTTTTCTTCAGACATTTTAATATTCTTGCATGTTATATATATCCTGTGTATTTTTGCTTCTTTCAGTTTCCTACAAATGGATAAAAATTCGTGATCTACTTATTTCAACAGTTCTTTCTATTTTTAAACCTTCTTTTTATTAATTTCAAAACCGTAACTTTTTAGAGGTTCTTGGAGATTCACGATACAGATGGAAGT
Organism: Tetragonisca angustula; assembly: GCA_036937485.2. Lineage (NCBI taxonomy): Eukaryota > Metazoa > Arthropoda > Insecta > Hymenoptera > Apidae > Tetragonisca > Tetragonisca angustula. The sequence continues at coordinate 842,080 of JAWNGG020000014.1, forward strand.
TTAATAGAGCTTTTTCATCGGGATTTTAAAATTATCTAAATTTTATTATTCCATTTTTTCCCCTCTTTTCATAGAAATCTCGATATTCTTTGAACTTAATCATCAGTTCGGGAATTTTCGATTAGATCTTTCAATGCAAATTTTACTGTTGTTTAAATTTCTCTGTTTCAACGTTCCCTTCAATAACGCACAAAAAATCCGTAGTCTAGTTCCAAAAAAAAAAAAAAAAAAAAAAAAAATTCACGTTTCGCTCCTCTTCCAAAAAAAAAAAAAAAAAGATCGATAGAAATCTAGCCTTTCGACGCAATATTTGCGAACAATCGGTCGTTACAAGCGCCGACCGGGGAATCCGTCCGATTTGCCGAAGCGGCCGCAGCGGACCCGCTGCTGATCAGCAAGCCCCGGCCATTTCGAAATCGGCTGTGTCAGTCGCGCGAGAGCCTGGTAAAGGCTCTCGCGTGTCACAGCGCGATGATCGCGACGCTTGTTTGGATTTACCAATAACAAATAGGCCGGAGTGGCGGAACAAAGTCGCCACCCTCCCCTCCCACACCCCCCGATTACACCTCTATACTATGCACCTTCGGCAAACACGCGTCTCTATCGCGCGCCCGGGCCTGATCATCGGCCCTTTGATCGTCATCGGCGCCCCGGCCTCGCCGGCGACAAAAGGATCAGCTGGTTTAAAACAATCGACAAATTGTCCACGCCGGTTTAATCGCGTTAAGGATAATGGCGCATAATCAGCCGGGCCGTGAACGAACCGCGAGAACGAACATGTGCGGTCGCCTTTCATTTCGGCCGCACCTGATTCCACCCTGCTGCTGCAGCGGCCGAGCGAGTGTTTTTCAGCCGGGGGTGAATTCGATCCGGAACGAAAGAAGAAAAAAAAAAATAGAAAAAGAGAGAAAAGAGAAAGGAAAAGTGGATTAACCGTGGTGGCGCAGTGTTCGGAGGTTAGACGGGAATTATGCACCGGTTAAGGTGGCCAAGGGTGGATTTCGATGCGATCCGTTTGACGAGTTTATTGTCGGAGGGTGTTTGGGGTGAACGGATTGTTCATGGATTAGCATTTCTTTCTTTTTTTTTTTTGTGGCATTTCGTGGGGTGTTGGGTTTTTGTGAGAGGCGATGGTGAATTTTCGAGCTTTCGAATATTTATTCAAATGTATGTAGCTAAATTTGTATGGTTTTATAGCAACCACACAATATATTAGCACACTGTCTGTTGCAGCATTTGTATTTCTGTTCGACTACTTTTAATCATTTGATAGTTTTCTGTATTTAATGGATACACGTTCATCGTTATTACCATTGTTTGTTATAATTATACTTATTGCACGTAATTATATAATATATACATATTATATACAATTATAGACCATACTTGCTTGATTATAATGATATACTATAATATACGTTATTAATTATATATAACATAACATAATATAATAGAAACATGTTATTAATTATATTAATTACAATTTATTATTAAAGCACGAGTTTTACATTCTCAGTAATCATCAAAATCATTTCTCGTCGAACGAAACTCTGCAACAGAGGGCAGTTCAACGAAGCCTGTTTGATTTCCAGAAATTGTTACCTTTTCCCAAAATTACAACCTTTCACTTTTCGAACAAGCTGCACGAGAGCTTTGAACTGCGTTTCGAACTGTTACGAAGCTACCGTGACGCGAATCCTTCCATCAAGCATCGAATCGATCGCGTCGTTTGGCTCTTGCTCATTGTGATCCGCTCGAGTGACCATCGGCGTAATGATCGCTGACCATGGTCATCCCCCGGTTATCCTCGTGCAAATCCACGCGCTATACCGACAGGCACGTCTCGCCACGACATCGCCATTTGTAGACAACCACGTATTTCGTGCGTGCGTGTCGAAATCGATTCGTTCTTTCGCAACTATCCTCGTTTCCCTCATCTTGGAACTTTCACTCGATATCGAGTATACTCGGAGCTGTTGAACGGGTGGAGTTTTAACCTCTTGCGACGGTTACGACGCACGTCGAGAATTTTTTTGTCCCGAATTGCAACATTTTCTCAGTTTTAAGTATGTTTAAATGGCAAAACGAATGACAAGTCCATTGCTTCTTAATCATTTCTATCCGGTGATATCGTACGGGCGAGTCCAAAAGAAAAAGAAAACGACGAATTATTGTATACAGTTCAGTCACTCGTTATGGTCCGCGCAACCAGTTGCCAGCGCAAGGGGTTAAATATCGTGGACATTTTTGGATTATTTAAATTATCCCACTTAATTGCAGAATTCCGGAGAATGTTTCTAATCATATTTTACAATCGTCGTTCGTAAGGATTTACGAAATACTCGAGGGTCAATGATTTACGGTGGAAATTTTAGAGTTATTCAAATTGTTCCATTAATTTCAGAATCGAAGAATTTCTGAGATTGCACGTGGAATATTTTTTTAATTCTTTTGAGATTGTACGCAGAACATTTTTTTAATTCTTTTACAACCGTTGTCCTTCATTTCGTATATTTCAACGAATTTTTTGAAACGAAATTGAAGAATCGGAGCCATTCGATTGATACCGGGCTAAAAATTGTCGGTGGTCGATGATCTGAATTTGAGAATTATTCAAATTTCCTTGTTGGCTCGAGAATCAGAAAATTGTTCAAACTCCATCTTTAATTTTTCTAAATTTAGAGGATAAAAGGTTTTGCCTATTAATTACGAATTTTCTCTATTACCTTTCATCGACGTTATTTCCCGCCAACAGAAGTGAATTCATTTTAATCAACTATGCACGATTAATCTCAGTCAACAGCCAATTATGAATTTTCCTATTTATTACTTTTCATCGAACTCTTATGAACAGAAATGCCAAATCAGATTAATTTTAATCGATAATTGCGAATTTTCCCTACTGTTTACATGCTATCGTCACTATTCTCTCGGATGGGGAATCAGCTAAATTTGAAACTCGGTTCGAAAATTCGATGCAATTTTCTGGAAAATCTACGGGGTTAACGAGATCTTCGAGGCTGTTTGCGCAGTTCCTTACGCGGCTGAGGGACGATCGATCGCAATTTGCCAGTTAACCTGATTGCCTCGAGTAACCATTTCCGTAATTGTAGTGGACCACGGTCATCTCTTGATCATTGTCTCGTAAATCCACACTCCTCGCTGTCCGGCACGTCGCGAGCGCGACCGATCGAAATTGTTTGCATGATTTCCTGCGTTTCCCCCGTGCTTTTGCAAAAGCGTTCGATCCAGGAAAACCCGTCCCCAGAGAAATCGTCTCGAATTTAATTTCCTCCGTTAAAAGTTAAAAAACTTACCTCTCTCGTTATTAAATTCACTATTAAATTTTGTTTAATTACGTTGCTGCTAGCAATCAATTTAAACTCGTTCTCGTAGTGACTTATCTGGCAAAAATCTTTCTAAGAAGGTGGGATCTTTTCGCGAAAAAATTTTTCTTTTATCGTAAGCAAGATCGTAATTATTCTTATTCGATATTCGACATCTCGAAATTTCTCTTGGAAAATTTCAAACAAAGCAAGAGAGAAAAACTTTAGAAATTGAGTTTTAGGTTACAGAACTCTGAATTGTCGATCGATCGATCGATCGTGATGTACGCGTAATTTTGGAAGTTCTACGAGACGTATCATCTACAGGTATATATTTGGACACACGCAAACTCTTTAACCACTTGCGCTGGCAACTGATTGCGGACCGTAACGAGTGACCACAAACACAGTAATTCGTCGCTTTCTTTTCGAATTCGTCGGTATGATATCGCTGTCGCTATCAACATTCTACGACGTAAAACCTAAACTGTCACGTTTGAATCGACGTGTAACGTTGGAGAATAGAAGAAAAGTTTGGGAGAATGAAAAAAAATCCGGACCCCACGGTCTCCATTATCGAAATTAACGAGGATTCGCGATCGATTCACGGCTCGTCATGGCCAGGCGAATATACCTACGCTTCGGCGTGTATCCACTTTAGAAAATTAATACGTCAATTCGAACGACGGTGGTAGTCTTCTCGGCCGAAGAAGAGACAACGTGGAACGAGAAGGATCGTCCAACGAATGTTTACCATCGGGAAAACCCGAGGACGGAGCACCGGTTACAGGGGAGAGATGGACAGTGTATAATTAATCACCGCTCATCCATCAAGCATCCCCGACGTCGTCCTGGTCACTTCGCCACGATAATAGATTTCACCTCGTCTAAGGATCGAGCAGATCCTTCGTGTCTGCGACGCGATAACGCTTCCGCCAGAAATTGCCCGGTTTTTCGACGAGAATTGGGACAAGTCCGAGTTTCGACATGCGAGGTATGGATATCTGGATCTGGTTAGGTGCTGTAGAAAATTAGCGGGTATTTTTGAAATAGTTTAATGCTCTGTCTAATGGAAATCGAGCGAGTGGAGTCTCCGTGAAGTAACTGTATCAAATCTAAATCAAACTTTCCGTCGATACTCATTTTACCTGTAATTGACATCCGATTTTAATTAATTGCTAATGAAACAGTTTGCAAATTGCTTTTTATTTGTGAATGTTTCTTTGATCGTTATTTCCTCAAGGAAGAACTTTATAATTCGACCGAGGAGTAAATAGTGATCAGTGCCACTAATAATTCCGACACAATTAAGATTCGTCAACTATTTATTTTCTAAATGTAGCGTTATAAAAGAGCAATGGCAATTTTCTGATCACGTTCGACGAACGATCAGTCATTGTCAAAGACCAACGATTATTTACAAAAGAATACACACCTCACCAACTGCAACAACATTCAAAATATATTTGGTAATCTCACTCGAACAAAATTTAAAAACTCCACGATATGTGTAAAACAAAATTATCCAGAACATTTTCACAATACAAATTAATACTTCATTAATACTATCATTCGAATCATTGCAGCGTAGTGTAATCATCCTTCTGTGATTTATTACCCGAAGATCAATCGGCGTCGATCAAAATAGAAATAAAAGAAAAAAAAAAAAATAAAGAAACAAATACCAATTCCTGAAAACTTCCATCGAAACGTTTCACTCGCAAAACCCCTGGGACAGTGTAAAACAGGTCCAACGATATTAATAAAATTTCCCGTGCCGATTGGTAGGGCACCAGCCCCCGCCGTTCACGAGCACGGCGATTAATCAAAGTCGCATTTAGTAATTATCGGCCGCGACATTATGCCGGATGCCTCCGGTTCGCCGGTTCGAATTTGCGTTCCGCGGCCGCGAAATCGGTCGATTTTACTTCGGCGTCCGGTAATTTATGCGCGCTAAGCAAATAAGCCCGGGCCGGGCCGGGTTACCGGTTAAAATAATCCGGAAGTTCCGGTGATTATTCGCCGAGCGAGAAATTCCCGGGGCCGTGATTCGAAACGAACGAACAAACGAACGAATGGACGAACGAACGAACGAACGGGGGGCCGATCGTTAAAAACATGCCTGTTTACATTTAATAAACGACTTCGACTCGCACGTTTCCCCACACACGTTGCCTCGGCTTGGCTCGGTAGTACCCCACCAGGCTTTTAATCGTGCTCGTTAACGGTAATTATTCCTAATCAATGGCGTAGCGTTTTAATTCGACCGTTTCGCCGATAACGATGCGCGTTTCGGCCGCGTTTTGAAAGCGTTTCTCGTTGAAGGTGTTCCTCGCGCTCAAAGTTGCTCTGAATTTGAGACGATCGTCGCTCACGTTTCGAAACGCTCGAGATATTACGGGTTCATTGATCAAACTTTGACGAATTTTAGGATCACGATCAATAACGTTTTTTTAATAAAATAAAATTTTTTTGAATAAGATGTAAAATTGTACGTTGTACGCGAGGTTACACGCGATTGAATAGAAATTTCGAAATTAGTCTACTGTTAACAAAAGAATTTGTAAATTCAAGTATTTTCACTTTGACACCAAGGTACAAATTATAAAAAGGGTGAGGGATAAAAAAAGAAAACGAAAAGTGTTTCTGTTACTAAATATTAGGTTTCGGTTATTCGAGTGTAATTGAAAGACACTTCGAATTTCTAATCATTGATCCATTAGGGATTAAACAATAATTGAAGAGTTCTTGTAAAAAACACTATAAGTGTCAAAGTTGGAGAAATTTATTTTTTCTTTATCGAAAAATGCTCTAGATGCTAATAAAAATACAATGTAAGTGAAATTACCAATTATACTAAAGAATTATTGGTAAGTGTCAATTGAAAAGCATTGTAAATATAATTATGTAATACATTCCATTTGAAAATAAAAATAATTACGTACTTTTGAAATTTGTAATCAAGAAACAACCTTGTGGTTGTTGATTTAAATGAACGACACATCTTCTCGAGGTTTCTTTTCACCGAAAGAAACGACACACACAGAGTTTTCTACAAATATTTTTTTCAAACTATGAATTTAGACTACGTCAACGTAAATTATAGAAAATTTTTGTGATGCGTTATTGTATTGTTATCTCCTAATAATTTACAGGAAATCTATGTTTCTATGCCAGAATAAACTATTTTTAATACACCAAGTCTTTTTTTCTTTATTTTTCTTCCAATTTTGTTTGCATCTCTTTAAACTGCCAAAACTGTGTTGATAGTACAATAAATGAAATGTCATTGCTTTAGAAGTATCTGGCTGACAAACTGCTTACGATTAACTATAAAATATCGGATTAATTCGACGAAAAAATAAAAACATCTGGAGTTGATTTAAAAATTCAAATTGTACAAATACAAAAAGTATGGAATTATTGACAACAGATATAAAGCATATAGTAAACGATATGTGAATTTCAATCTTTAAATGAAATTCATACATTCGATATCTACTAAAAATATACAATTACTAATAAAAACACACATGTTGATTAAATTACTCAATTACGATGTGAAAATAATAGAGAAGAAAGGAAGAAAGTAAATCTGCAAACAGATATGGGAATAAATATCCATCGTTCAATGAATTAATAAACGGTAATAAATGAAAATAAATGAAAGTAATGGAAATAATTATTTTATAATTAACCATTTTACCGGGAATCTTTATGATGGAAAATTTGGCATATCTGTTTTAACTATATATTTACCAAAAAAAAAAATCACTTTACAAAATTACAAACAAAGGGAAAGAAGAAATTAAATCTACGAACATAATATATACAATATAGAAGCAAATATTCCTTTTTCAATAAATGAATGAAAGATTCAGAAATCATCATATCCGTTTGAAAATTTCGCACGTCTACTAGATCAAAATTTCTACTAAAATTTCACAAAACTGTCCAGTTATAATTTAGGAATATAAAAATTAAATTTTCAACTAAATAAAGGCAGGCGTAAATAAAGAGAAAACAAAGATGATTGATCATTTGGTAATTAGTTACTTTACCGCAAATCGGCGCAGCAAATCCATCGCCACCAAGTGAAATTCACCGTTTGTAGATCGTAGCTGCAGGTTTTCAGGGGTGCGTAACACAGCGAACACGAAGAAATGAACCTCGCCAAGCCGCAGTCTATTCGATCCTCGTCGCCTGGTGAAAACCGTCCAGCAAACGTATTGGAGAAACGAGGAGATTGCACCCTTTTATCGGACTGGAAACAAATAACGAGATCATTGCTCGCGTGGAAAATGTCCCGTATGTATATGGCTGTTGGACAAACAGGGGCGATTCGGTAGATTCTGTGCTGTCCGCTCTACTAAATGCTGCTATATTCCAGCTAATTCCCAGGGCGATCCCTTGGGATCTCCCATTGCACCCCTTCTTTCCTAGACTTATCCGCGATCAACTCGGTCGTGCGCGCCGTGTCGGCAACTGTGTCCCTCTGTATCGCGTGTGCTGCCATTTCGATCGTATTCGAAAATAGAAATTAGGCTATCCACAAAAGGATAGCGAGCTGTGAAAATTATATAAATTTTTTTTCGTCGAACAAACGCGTTCTTTTCTAGTGCTTCTATCAACACGTATAAGCAACGTAAATTAAACTTTTTGCAATGTGTTTCGTGTTAGAAAAAGAAACAGGAATGTAGCAACATTTAGTGGGACCAAGTGGAACGAGTTTGATAATTGTTTAACACTCCTTCCTTTTAATAACCGCAGCCGTTCTTTCGGGCAAAGATTTACATAGATTTTTAATGATTTTTACGATACATATTTTTTAAATTCATTAACCCCTTGCGCTGGCAACTGGTTGCGCGGACCATAACGAGTGACCGGACCGTATACAACAATTCGTCGTTTTCTCTTTCTTTCGAACTCGTTGGCATGATACCACTGGATAGAAATTATTAAAGAGTAATAGACTTATCATTTGTTTTGCCTGGGTTACATTTAAATATACTTAAAACTGAGAAAATGTTGCAATTCGGGACAAAAAATTCTCGACCTGCGTGGCACTTTATTCCAGCGCAATAGGAATATTTGCAAATTTCTCTTCTGATAAATGACCCTCGCCAAATTTCTCCAACAATTTTCTAATATAATATTCAAATCCGAAGACTTGGCTGGCCATTCTAAAACACGAATTTTTTTTGTTCTACTTTTGTGCATGGCCGTTGAAAAATGTACTTATTTCCGGCAATTCGTGTCCCATATGTGTTAATTTGTTCGTCAAGCCGTTTCAATATACTTTTTACTACCTAATTTTCTTGTAATAAATTTTCTTCCCATCTTACCCCCCTCCCCTAATCATACTGTCTCTCTTCCGTGAATCGACGACTCAAAAGTTGCCACTCTTTTCGTAAATCGCGATAATAGTAACGATAGCCATCAGATCTGTCCAAATGAAATCTCTTATATTTCTCTTATATCGTATTTAACTGACTGTATTTCACAAGAATGTTACGCTTTCGATGGGGCTCCCGTACGGCTGAGGAGCATAAATATTCGACTTGCTCGAATTTGTTCGCCTCGTGTCTACCAGCAGTATTTACATTTTCGTTTTTATGTAACTTTGGGAAATTCTCGGCAATAACATTCAACATGCTACACATTCACATCCAATATTTCAAGAATTCTGACGTAAAGATCCGGGCAATGTTTTCACTTTACGATACACAATACAAGAAAATGTAGAGCGTGTTATCTTCTCGTCTTGTGTACATTACGAATCGCATCAAAAATATCAGAACTGTAGTACCTATTTGAAAAATTATCGATAAAGTAATTTTCTATTTGAATTCCATTACTTTCTAGATTATTTGGGTCGTATGTTGTTAGATACTGTCATTTTGGAATATATAAGTGTAAATATAAAGTTTCAGATACTTTAGATTATATAGACGTAAATTTATCTAATTTTAAATTTATACAAATATCCGCAGTCTAGTGATGATTGCTGTTTGAACAATAACGACGATGAAATTAACTTTGCGGGTGTACTTCTCTGCTTGGAACTTTATAACGTGAAAAATATGGGTGTGTTTAGAGCATTGGACAAATATTGTCTGCTGTGTAATGTAACTTTCTTTCTTTTGATAATTTTACCATCAATATCAAATTAATATAGTAAATATATCAACCTGAAACTCGTGACGGACCATGACGACTCGTGTAATCGATTACAGTGTATTACAGTTTCTCTTATTTGTAACAATTAATACTTTCTGTTCTAAGATATAAATAAATATTATATAAAATATAAAAAATAGTATAATAATCTAATAATATAAACTATAATATAAAGATATACGAGTATCGAGTATCATCTTACTTATGTTTCGAAATAACAATTTAGACGGCACAAAGTACTAAAGAAATCTATTATTAGTGCGATTCAATCGATCCGTACGACGTATCGATCAGTAATAACTCCATAACATAGGGGGTGTAAGTGCATAGGTCGAAGGGTGCAGGCCACAACGCCGTATAGTTGCTGTTTCATGGGGTGTTTTATTGACGGGTGTCGCGCTGCAGGGGTTCAGCCGCGTTAAACGGCGTGATTTTAAGCCGGATCCACATTGAACACCCCCTGCGTACCCGAATTTGTCGCAGGAGCGTTTAGGCGGATTCTGCTGTTATGGTGAACAGGTCTATTAGTCGGGCCTTTTCGTTCATTGTGCGAGTCTTGCTCTTTTAAATGATTCGCACAGAGTGATGTTTGACGCAGTTTGTTCGTTAGGTTTGACATTCATGCAAATTACAATGGAGGTAATATGCGGCTCGAAGGAATAGTGGAATTAAGCAACAACGCTTAAGGAAGATTCAAGATCTCTGACTTTGTTTGAAAAGGATTTGAACGTTATCCTATTTAGAATCAATTTATTTGCAATTCCTTTTCAATCGATTTATGTTATCAATTTTTTAATCAATCGGAGCTACGAAAGGAAATTCCAATTTCCAGACTCTGTAATTTTGAAATGAAATTTCAAGTTCAACTTTGTGCGATAAGCGTTCCTCTTTTATTCTTCCCTATCTCTGAGGGAGACTAGAAAATTCTCTCTATTTCTTTCCCTTCGTTTCCTTTTCTCTACTCTCAACGTTTTTATTCTTGCCCTCGATTGAGAGACACGTATCGAGGAATCAACTTGGAACAATGTTAATAACACTAATAAAAATTTCAATAAAGAGTATTACTAACAAATAATATTAACAAAGAAGAACGATAGATTTAGCCTCGTATTTAATTCTCTGTATCATCATGTAACTTGAATTCTCTATACGACTGCATTTTTGAAATTTTACTGTCCCAATAAAATGAACAAATTGATTCATTTATAGCTGATATTAACTGTTTCTTTTTCTTGCATGTAAATAAAATTCTCGGTCTCGGGAAAGCGTGCTGTTGCATTGCACATATCAAGAGATTAGCGCTTCGAGGAAATTCGTCAGAGCTAGATAAATGTTGCAGGAGGCAAACAAAAGCGTAGTGCAAGGGATGCCTGACAAGAATTACAATGTTGCAAATGCAGACCCTTTTGTTACTCGTTTGCCACTGTATTTCGTAGGATGAACCAGGCTTCAGATTTATCCGGCCACTGTTGACAGCTTTATTATTATGCGTTCTTCGTAGGAAGCGCACATCTGTTCCACCCCCTCTGTGTCGTATCCTGAATTCCCTAAAGCTCGGACCTAAATTGCTGTGAAATTATTACTTGCGTGGAAATGGAGGAATATTTAACTAAACGCTATACATAGCTATACATTACGAAACATGTTCGTTACAAATCAAAAATAGTTAGAATGGCGCAATTAGTACATTTAATCCCTTGCGAGTAAGGTACTGCAGACAACGCGAAAAGAAATATAAAAACACGAAAATATCGTCAAATATAGTGCGTAAAATATAATGCAGATATAAATAAGTATACGTACGTGTATGAAGCATGTTAATTTCTTTTTTTCAACAACAATATGCTTACGTAATGCGTACGTAACTTCGTTGTTAAAACTTTCGATCAATGGAATAGTCTAGTTGTAATATTGCAATGATCATATTATCGCGATTGAATTTTTCAATCGACTGAAGATTTTGACAATGTTACTTTTAGCGAAAAGTCGAGACGTCAATGAAATTCTCAAAATGTTTTATAGATATTTTTATAGAAGATTGCTTTATAAAATTTTCAATTGATGTAACATAACACAACAAATTTCTATAATTTCTATAAACGTTCCAATTCATGATTAACTACAATTGATGAACAGTAACAGACTAGAAAGGGATAATCATAGCGATTTAAGTACGAGAGGCTCTGTATTCGAAATGAATATTTCAAACGAACAGAAGTTCGCGATAGCACGTTCTTCTGCGAAATCATCTGGTTTTTCACGATGAAAAAAGACACGAGACTCGAGCGTCAAAGGCTAAATCTTATCAAGATACGCAGATGACGGGCTATAAATTTTAGAAAGCTTAATAGCGCCTTGGCGCGGTCTACGCGCTGATTTTTTGCGTTGTAGACCTTTTAAAACCTTGACACAATGTTCGTCCGTGAAAGAGAAGAGAAACCTTTCATTTCTCTAATTATCCTCTTCTTGGTCTGTTTCTAAAATTTGCCTAGTGAAAGACACTTCATTCATATGCAGTATAAAGAATCATTTTTGATAGATGGATGTTCAAATGGAAATTAAAAATTTTTCTAAGAAAGGAAGATTTACACTGGATTCCACGAATTTTTCGAATGCAAAGAGTTCACAAAGGTGTTCCAAGAAGCGATAGCAACGACGAAAGAATACCTGGTTGATAAGGAATCGTGGGCTGCGCCATTTGAGGTAACTGACGAAGGAAAAGAATGAAAGAAAATGTTAGACGGTCATCTGTGAGATGGAGTTTATACAGGAAATAGAATATTTCTCAATATCGTTTCTAATTTTTATATTTTTGCTATTTTAATCGTGAATCGTGTTTCTTTAATATATTACTCGTATTAATTATACTTGTTAAAGAAACATTCAACGGATAAATTTTCCTGATATATCCTAGTAATGTCTGTGTTGTAATATTTACGACGAACAATAATTCGAAAATTCATGTTGAAATTAAATGATTTCATATAATAATACGTATTATTAAACTAAATCGTTGCAACAGTACTGAAATTTTGTATAGTATATTAATTCGATATTTAAAATGAATTCGACATTTAAATAAATGTGTTTAATATCGATTTATGAGATTCACTTTGAATTGCTTCTTTCATGTCAAGTTATCTCTAACTACCACAACGTGCTTGTCATATGAATTGTATTAAGAAACTTATTTTCATACTTACTCGATAAATTTCTTTTTGTCAAAAACTGCTTGCTGACAACTAATCGAACATGTTTGAAACTACGTATTTAAATCAATGTTACTATTTAACATTATCATTTAAGTTATATAATTAAAATAATTTAAAATAATTCAAGTTATATAATATATAAATTACTTGACACGGTTCAATTAACACGTAATTAATTTAATATAGCAAGCCATATTAATAAAATTATTAACAGAGTTACCAAGCTAAGCAATTGGTCATTCGTAAAATTACTATTATTCATTTACGATGGAAGATAAGTAATTGCAATGTAAATGAAATATAAGATACAAAATTAATACAGAAAATTGGTACAAGTGACATTAATCGCAACTAGTTTGTTAGAAATTATCGAATATCGCACGTATCCTTCGTTAATAATAGTAATTTTCAATTACGACGCCTATCCTACGTGTTCATTCTCAGTTTTTTCTTTCGGATTCGACAGTAATTTTTCATAGTTTGGCGTTTAACGTGAAGAAAACTCGCGTAAACTGCCGAGTTCTCTGATTTTACTTAACGCAAGGAGATAACGAGGCCAACGATCGGGAAGGCGCGAGTTCATCTCAGAATTCCTAGCGGAATAGTCGCAACGCGGCGATACCAGTTCGCATGACGATAGCGCGTGTTTGCACAGCGATAAATTGACTTGTACCTGGCGCCCGTCTCCTTAGCTATCCCCGTCATCTTGGTCCGCGCGTCTGCGTCAGAAATAAGGCGTTCATTGTTTTCCATTAACGTTCCAGCAACCTCGTACGTACGACAATTTTACTTGTACTTTTACATTCAGACAACGATACGTTTCATAAACCTGTTCGTCGCGTTTATCCTGTCATTTGTGAAATTGCAGATACTATTGGGTACGAGAGAAGGCTTCTGCAATTGGAGCAGTGGGGCTCTTTTCGAACAAAATGCTCAACTAGGTATTCTTTTTTCTACTTTCTTTTTTTAATTGCATCTTAATCTGTTTGTCACTTTTAGGTTTTTTTTTTTTTTTTTTAGAAACCCTTGGAACTTGAAAGACTTAAATTCTTTTTGAATAAGATTAACCAGCTTAGTTGGATTCTACGTTCTCTTTTTCCTAGATATTTTAGCAACATAATCTTTTTAATTTGTTTGCTCTTTCTAGTCGAGCCTACAAATGGCAATCTCTCTCTTGGAAGGAGATCAAGTACTTTTTCAGCTGACTGAGATTCTTTTCGTAATAAAATACTTAATAAAATAATTTTCTGTATTCTTCCCTGTATTTACTTTTCTACATTGTCCCCTACATGTCGCTCATTCGCTCTGCAACTCTGAGAAACCACTCGTCTCAGAACTCGTCAAAAACGAGTTACAAGTTTCGTTAGATTAAAATACCAAAATTGTTGCGACAAGATGTCAGAAAGTGTACAGAAAGAAACGCATGGCGCAAGAAAGCTACGGCGTCGAGGTTTCCGGTGAAAGCCGTGGGTCTTTTTCTGAGGTAAACGGTAAACGCCCCCGAGCGCGTACCACGAGGTACCTTTCCTCGGGTATCGCGCGCGAGCACGTGGAAACCGGCCGCGATTCCGTGTTTGACCCTCAGCCGCTTGGGCAAACAGCGGCACGCTCAGGATCTCGTCGAAAAAAGGGCCCCGATGGAAGCTTTTCAACCGGGGGCCCTCCACTTCCGCGGCCATCTTCGCCGCGTCTTTCTTCCTCGAACCGGCGTAAAAGCCTCGAGTGCCGCCGTTTTTTGGCTCCGTGTTGTGTGTTTTCTCTGCTCCTCCGCGCCGTTGGATCAGGTTTCGTGGCCCTTGCAGTCATGGGAATGGAAATGAGGACCGCTCTGTGACCCTCTCGTAAAAAGAACATGATTTCTCGATGGTTCTCGGACATCTCTGGTTGAGGATGAACTTTGGTACCGCGTTCGACGCCATTTTGGAGAGGAGTCGTCGAAGAGGAATTATGGTCGTTTATATTACACGTATCTCAGTTGTTTGCTTGATTTTGTACGATTGCATTTTGATTTTTGATTGGTGTTTATCGCGGTGAATTTATCAAGTTGATTCCGTTTCATAAAGTTTGAAGAAATTTAAGTGAATGTTGTACATGTATTGAGTTGTTTTTTTTTTTATGGTTGTGGCGTTCCTATCCTCTCTTGCTACTGCATTTTATAATCTCAGACTGAGAAAGAGATTTTTCGCGCTCGTGTCGAAATTTCATTAAAGTTGCAATGAGACTTAACAATGTAATCATAATTACGTTGTTAAAGTTTGAAATATACATTTGTATGTATATAAAAATCATAATAACATTTCGGAGATCATAAAAATGTTCCAGAGACCATGACGGGACTTGAGCACTTCAACACTCAACATCATAGTATTCAAAGTACATGCCATTTAAGCTGTAAGTATACTAATTTTTTTTATTATCTTGTACCTTTCCAGATTGATTTCAAAATGTTTACGAATATTCTTAAAAAAATTCTTTATATTGTTTATTATTTATTAAAATAATATAATATAATTTATTATTTATTAAAAAATTCTTTTGCGCCGAGTGTTCGAACACTTGACACACAGCCACGGTATTACAGTTAAACGGCTCGAAATTGAGCAACTGGAAAAATACAAGATTGAAACGTGACGTGAACGGTATCGATACTCTCGGAGGCGGTATTACTCGATTCCGTGGGTCGTGAACTTTCTCCTGGCGCGGCGAAGATCGATTGGCCGATTTGTCGAGAGACACGGAGTTCCGGCACGCTTCCTTTGTTTTACGTAATTTCCGCGCCAATATTAGCACGCTGCGTTCCGTCGGCGTGTTCCGTTCTCTCTCACTTCTCTCTCTCTCTCTCTCTCTTTCTTTCTCTCTCTCCCTCGAATCGACTTCGTGTATTGGCTTGTGTGTTCTTCGCAAACAAACCAATCAATGTTGATGCCTTAACTCTCTCTCCCTCTCTCTCCTTCTCCCCATTTCTCTTCTACGCGCGAGCTTTTCTCGTTTTAAAGCGGTCATGGAAGAAAGTTCACTTTTTTTCTCCTTTGGCTTTTTCTTCGAATAATTTACACTCGTTTGCGCTGCATTGTTGCACACACAAATTCTTTTCATTTATATGTACATTTATTTTATATTTATTTCTGTTGTTGTTTGTATATCGTTCATGTGTAATGTGATATAATATAAATCCATATATATTAAGATAAACTAGAAGAAGATGCAGTTTTATTTTCTTTCTTCTGTTAGTTCAGTTTCGTTCGTTTTTTTAAATTCATCTTCCAGTTTTATGTCAATTTTCAACGATATATAAAACTATGTAAAAGTAAGTAATTTATATGAGTTATTTGTCTTTCGACAAGTCGAATATTAATTATTTACTAGATTTTATGATAGTATCGAAGATAGCGCTAGGTCAAAAGCATAGTTTTGGAGAAAACAGTTTTATTTGAAATAAAATAGAAGTTGTCTTTTACGCTCGTCTCAGTACTTATGCCAATATTTTATATATAAAACTCCAAAAAAAAAAAAAAACATTAAGAATAGATTGCTCCAATTTTTTTATAAACCAACACAATGACGTACCCTCTTAACACAGATAAAATAAAATTTATCATACAGGCACGCCAATATATCATCGATTAATAATAATAATCATAACTATATCACAACACGCTATTGCACAATATAATTGCAAATATTTATAATTGATCAATAGAAAAGTGTATTAATGATACAACGAATGATCAACACGGCCAATGTGAAACTCTCATGGAGTCTCGTTAGAAATGAAACGGGCGAGTGAGGACACCGCGAGAGACGTGTTCGAAGGAGGCCAAGGCAGGTGTGTCGGCCACGAGGACACGGAAACAACCGGAGAAACGACAGAGGCAAGCAACGTGACGAGACACCAGGAACGTTAAAAGGCTTCGTGGGCGTCTATTTGCGTATAGATCCAAGAGATCGGACAAGTGGCCAGGCCTTTGTCGGACTCTCCGTGGGTGGTTCTCCCCTCTCCCCCCCCCCACACTCCCCTTTCGCCATTCTTTTCCTTTCTCATCTTCGTTCTTTCTACACGTAACCCAGTCCACTCGAGCCATCCACCCCCATTCACCCTCGTTGAATTAGCGTCACCCTCACAGACTGTCGCCCTCCACGAATCGTTTTCCTAGACGTCGTTGTCGTCTCTCGTCGTCGTGGACTCTTCATCCTTCCCCAGGACTCGCTTGTCTGGCGGTAATCAAGTGGACGCGGGGGTAGGATGGCGCGACGTCATTTTTTTGCGCCGCGACGGGGTGCAAGGGAAGCAAGGACTCGTACGACGAGTACATTCGTGCAACGTATAGATTTGCAGTTGTCAATTTCGAACGATTTATATATTTCTGCAATGAACGTGTTGTAGTTGCTATCAGCGCGAGATGGTAGTTGATAGAATAAATGGAATAACATTGTCAGAGTATTGTTGGAATGATCAAATTTTCGAGGTGTGGATATCTTTCTAGTTGTTGAACGATATTATGTTGATAAAAATTTTGAAACTTGCAGTGTAAAAAAGATATATCAGTTATTCGAGGTTGGAAATTCCGAGAGTGACTCAGTTTTTCTAGAAAAATGATAGATAGACGTACGAAGGGATAAAAAAATAGAAAAAAAATATCTAATTCAGGAGTGAGAAATATGAGATAAGCAAAGATACCAGAGAATACAAGAAGAAATAAGAAACGACGATTCTAAAGCGGAAAGTTCTTTAAAGAATTTAAAGATTTGATGGAGTCTAGCAAATTTTATCTTGCAAGTTACGATGAATAATACATATGTAATACAAAGTAAAAAATCGTATGAAATATTTCGCGCAGAAACTGTGTAGATATATAGTTGCTCACACGAAACTATTCGAATAGTTGAATAAACATTTTGTGAATATATATGTATTCTGAATGTCATATGGAATATTTCGAAAGTTCCTCGATAATAAATTTTTGAAATTCCCTTAACAAATCTGAAAGTACCTACGTAATATAGAAAAATTAAAGATACGCTTCAGATTCATAGACCATTCATGTTTTTACCAAATATACACAATAAATATCTTTTTAATACATTTCCAGATTGATTCTAAATTTTACTAATGTAATCTCTCAGTGCAATATCAATGAAGTTTCAAAATGTTTCATACGCATGATACATATAGGTAATGATATTATAATGCCATCGTAAAAATGTCTCTGTAATAGCTAAATGTTTGAATATTTCCGCGAGCCATTGTGTATTAAGGGAAAATACGAGCAAATGGCCGTATTATATTCTGTACTACTTTTCAAGTCGTTCGATAGCGACTTTTCCCTCGTTCTATCGATGTTGAATTCCGTGAATAAGGGTTGCTCGGCTCGCAATCGAGCATCAGGATTCTCCTGATTCCAGAGCATATTTAGAGAGGCCTCCGTTCTATTTGTTGGCTTTAAAAACATCCCCAGCGGTAAGCCGCATTATTTCACCCCCTTGGTTCAGTGCGCATCGAGCATTAAGAGAATATCAAACGGTCATCGCACGATATCGTTCGATTGATTTCCTACAAATATTTACAAACTATTTACTAAAAATATTAATAAAACCGTCAATATTACTGAAATATCTTATTCATTTTAGTCTGTTGAGGCAACACTTCGCTTGCAACTTTCTTCAATCAACTCACGCCATTCGAATTTCGTTTCGTTTGACATTCTGATGACGAAAGAAAATTTTAAGAATCGTCACTTCTTTCACTTATTCAAATCTCGACTATTTCTGCAATTCATCTTTAAATAGATAATTATTTATAATTCACGTGATCCTTGCGTGTTACATCACTAATTGTCACGACAATCGTAGTATATATTTTAACGTACTTTAACGCGACGTTTGCCCAAAACACTAACGTTTCACACGCAGTTATTTCCAAAGACACTCCAGCCTGACTCCAGACGGACCTATTTTGAAGAAAGACGCTTCGCCAAAACTCGAAACGCTCGTCCAGAAAGTCAAATTCAAGTTCCTCCAAAATTTCTCTCGCTCTAATAAAAACGCCACCGTTCAAAAGGCTCCTGCCGTCACCTTTATTCGCCAGCCTCGCACGTTCACCGCTTATAAACAGGCATCGAGTATTTGCCGAGCAGTGGAAAATTGACTCGCGGGCGCAAATTCGGCGCGTCGAGGGGGCTTGTGCAAGAATTTCGACGCCTTCGGGTGTGCAACGGCGTCGTGTCGAGCGGCGAACGCCGGGGTTGAACAGCGTGTTGGGAGGGGGTGGCGGCGTCGGCTGGCGAAATCACGTTTCCGGAACGGCGGCTAGACGCGTTCGACGATTTCCGAATGTTTCCCCGGAAATTCTCGCCTCGCTTCCTGGATTCGACACGCTTCCGTTGGTTTGTACATATCGTCGCGCCTCCCTTTGTCCGTCCACCGCCCCGAGGGGGAGGGGAAGGGGAGGGGTGGATTTGCACGCTCGTTTCCGCGTCTGATCGACGACCGAGCACGTTCCCCGAACCCTTTATTCCATCTCGTATCTTCTGCTCGTCTTGTCGAACCTGCTGCACGCTACATGCACAATACATATACACATAATGGTATGTACACGTATAGTTTTGTTTGTCGAAGGAATTTTGGAATTTTGGATCGATCGTGAATGCGTTTCACGGGATTTTCTAACGGCGGTAGAAAGTATCGGCGGTGATTTTCTATATTCGTTGGTTATAATCGTAATTAATTGAAATACGATTGTAATTAATGTGCAGTCGTAATTAATCGCGATGTTAATCGGTGTAACTCGTTCCTTGAAGTTTCAGATATTTTTCTCACGTTGTAGATGATAGTTCAACGATTCGAAAGTTTTCGGATGCTGTTGCAATGACTGCATTTACATAAAGTTTCTCATCAAAAGTTGAACGTCGATAGTCGGTTCCTTCACGATCGTTAACATTACTATTTCGTGACAAAAAGCGTCGCAAATATTCAGTACATAAATACCCGATTATCATCGATTCGAAACACCTGTTCGAAATAATCCGCGTATACGACAGAAACGAACGAAACGAGAGGCAAAGAAGAAAGAAAGCAAGAGGGGCGCAGCGAACGGTGGTTCTGGCTGAAAGAAAACTTCAACCCCCCCCCGCTATCCCGAGTTAGCTAAATATTATCGTTCTCATCGAGCCACGCTCTGAAAACGATTGCAGTCTCTCCGGGTGCAGTCACGTAAGAGCGTTATTATCGCAATGTAATGTAGGTCGATCGCAAACAGACCGCTTCTTTTTTTTCCATCGATTAATTATCGGTGAAAACTATTCCCGCGGTATCTCGACGATTACTCGATCGTCCGTGGTAAGGTGGCGTGCTGGTTTTTATCTGAATGGGGGTCGAGGACCCATTATCGGCTGCCACGGAATTGCGTGTAAATACGGCAGCCGATGTTTCACGACTTTTTTCCCTTTCCTCTTTTCACTCCGCCAGCATGATCCGTGGATTATGGAATTTCTTTGGCGAGGGAAAGGAATTTGAAGGTAGAAAGTGGTTGTACGACGATTGGGGGGCTTTAGGCGGCGATGTAGGGTTGAAAGTTTCTTTATGGAAAGAAGTTTTAAGAGCGGTTTTCTTTCGAGGACATTATAATTGAAAATATTCAGACATTGGAATTTTTTGAATTTAGAATTATTGAAAGTGCGTCACGATTGAGTTGATCTTTCATTTAAATAAAATACAACTATAAAATAAAAATTATGACGAGGAATGAAAAGTCATTCGTTTTGTGAGAAACGTGTTGCTTCTTATCATAAGTTTTCCTTAATTGCGTAAATCTAACGTGGACACCCTCTCCCCCGATATCGATCGAGAATTAAATTTATTTATTTTTCCACGTGTAAATTTCGAACATTACTTGACCTGATATTGGTTTAATGAACGTTTCCAACTCTCCATAATTCGTTCCAATTTAACGAAACACTTATCGATCCGCGTTTCGATGCGCACGTTGGCCTGCAACGTTACACCGAAAAATATGTTCACGCTAACGACAAGCAAACAAACCGCGCATGTTCGATTCTCACCGCGTAGTTGGATAATCCACCTATCTGTCCGCATATCTGCCTGCGTTTCTTCTTCTTTTCGTTTATTTTTTTTTTCCTTTTTTTCGTTCAGAAAGTGAAATAACACCTGCGAGAATGGTTATATCTGCTGGTGTTCGTTTTCCAAGCGAGTAGCTTCTATATTTAATTAACATACGACTTTCTCGCGTTCTTGTGTCGTTGAGTTTAAAACGTGACTCAGAAGCGCACTGTTTTTTTCTCTAAATCTAAATTAGAAATATCGTTATAATATTGTTATTATATTGTTGAAATATTGTTAAATAAAAATTGGACAATATTGTATTTTGCATCTTACTTCGCATTCTATATTCCATGTCTCAGGTAAAGTTGTACGATGTATATTTTTCATTCGAAACGATGATTTTTATTCTGTATAAAATTGAAGTTAAAATAAACTCGTTTAAAATTCATTATCTTAACTCAAAAGTATTGTTGGCGATCAATCAGTATCTAACGACATCAAGAGAGAATCATTAAATTAAATGAACTTTAATAATTATTTAAAGAAACAGCCACCATTGTCAATTTGTCGACTAAAGTATTTTCCAAGAAACGGTGTCCTGAAAGACTCTAAGACGGCATGCTCACGCTGAATTAACATTTTCCATTCCAATTGAAATTCCAGTCCAGTTTAATACTGAATGAGCGAGCGTGTAACAAATTAAGAACTTATTGGAGGACGATATATTGATTACAAAATTATCTGTACAACTAAACACTCGAAGGTTTAACAAAATGATCCTCATTCTCGACAATTGCCTTAAAAAAAAAAAAAAAAAAACAAAACCCCCTGGAAGCTATCCTAATTACCCTAAAAAATCCACGAGATCGATACAGGTATAACCTGAACCTACAATTTCTCGTTCGTGCGTTCATCGATCACCATCATCGAAAGCAATATTCCCTGGATCGCGGTGCTTCGACTAACACGGTGGAAAAACTTGCGCAAACACAGGACACCGTAGGAGCGAACTAAATGACCGGGGGTTGGGCCGGTTTTTAGGGTTAATAAGCGAGCAATGGGGAGGGGGGGTTGGTTTGGAGGAAGGGGGAGCGCGTCGCTAATTAGTCGTGCAGCGGGTTGCGCAAAATTTGTCAGAGAAATCTGAATGAACGTGCCTTGAATCGTGCTACGCGGTTAATACAAATGTGTATTACCGAGTAAATAAATAAATATTTGGTCATGAGCGGAGCAACTCAAATATGTTCAAGCAATGTCAGCAGCATCTCTGTCGACGCTCTCTTTCTCCCTCCCCTTTCTCCTCCTGTTCCTCTTCCTCCGATGTCAGTGCGCACGATGTACGTGTACGATGATGCTAATATACAGGTATGTGCGTTGTACACACGTGTGTGGATACGTGGCTAATATACGTGTACGTGTATGGGGTGTACACGAACGATATGTGTCTGTAGATTCGTATTGGTGTACGAATCTAAGAGTGTGTGAAATATATAGCGATGGTTAGAAGGAAATTTAAAGAAGAAAAAGACAGAAGAAGACAAGAGTGTGTTTTAAAAATCTTTTGTCTACTGTTGTTTTAGTATGTTCGTTTGTGACTGTAAAAAAAGTACGTAGTTAGCAGGTACACGTATGTGTAAATGATGCAGGTCGTATTGGTAAATTCGTATTGGTTCGTGGATAAGTGTGTGTTTGTAGAAAATACATAATTGTGTGCTCGTGCATGTTCGTGAGAAATATGTGGCCAACATGTTTACACTTCTGCTGAGAAATTTGGAGCATTTCTTTGGAGCACCTTTTTTTGGAAGAAGCAAATGTTCTCGTGCGTATTTCTACGAAACTTCGTGGATATATCAATGTTATAACTTTCATTTACAAGTACAATTAGATTAGTTTCAATGTATCACAATGCATTGACACGATTTATTAACATCACAACGTCAATAAAATAATATTTATATTCACCGATAGAATTCATTATTTTCTTTCAATAATCCCAACGTGCTCTAAACTCTAAACTTTCGAACGACGAACTATGAGCATTGGTATGGTCATGCGTGTAGAGAAAATGCGTAACTATAATGTACGAGTAAATACATACATGTAACACAGAATGAAAAGAAGCGACGTGTGCATCTGTGTGAATGCATTCATTGGCACCTAGAGTTTTGATTCCACCTGTTTCCTCCACCTCTGTCTTGCTTTTCCACTTCACTTTCGTTTGTTCATTTTCGCGACGTTTCATTCCTGGCTTGCCCCGTTTTGCTAGTTCTGTTTTACACCATTTCTTGTTTCGTTATCTTTCCTGGTATATTCTCTGGTACATGGTTTCTTTCTCCCCTTTTTTATGCTTGAACGTTTTCAGGGCTGACTTTTTTGATTGTTTTTTCTTTTTGTAGGATTTATTCTGTATCGTTTATATTTCCTATTTTTTTTTTCTTTTCGAGTACTTGGTACGTATATAGATATTTTTATTGCCTTTTCCGCGTACTTGTGTTGAAACTGGTTAACTGGGTTCTAGTATTCTTTCGTTTTTCGTTCTTTTCAGAATTTTTGTTTATATATTTTGCTTCTCCCTGGTACACATTTTCGATATTTTTCTTTTGATCTCGTTGCTTCGAATGTTCAAATTTTTATTATTCGTTTCTTTCGTTCCTGGGAACGGCACTGTATTTTTCATTCATATTTCTTACTTGGGATTCTTTCCATTATTTACATGTTTTCTTGATAATCTCGTTGCTCTTTCCCTTCCTCATTTTTGTTATGATTTTTCTCTTTTTCTCCCAAACTTTCTATCTCTTTATGTATTACTTTTTACTCGTTCAGCGTAATGAAATGTATTTAATTTTCTTGATTTAATAATTCTTATATGTACAGTGCCTTCACTTCAATTCAATTCCAGCGAATCGATAAAAATTAATCAGTGAATATTTTCTTGAACGGCCGGAGTTTCATGAACCCCTGGTGAGCGCTGATTAACCCCAAAGAATTAGAAATGTGTCGCTGATTAGATGACAATATCGAAAACACTTTCTACTCCAGTTTTGAAACAAATGTAATGTACTTGTCCTGAGATTTTTTAGAGATTTCAACCCCTTCAACAGTCGTGCAAAAGCAATAACTTTACACTTTAGGTGTAATTTCTTATTACAACGTAAAAGAAATATAAAACTTCCTCTTTCTTGGAAAATAGTATTTTCTATAGATTTATAAATACTTGCGAGATATATAATAAATTCACCTTTCAAAGTGAATCCTTAAGGTTGTTCCCTCAACCTTTGAGGAATATTTAGTATTCAATTGAACGTGTATCTCGTAAAACAATGATTAATATCTCGGGATATTTTTTGTATTAATTAAATTAAGTAGACCCGTTGTTCAATACTGCTTCGAACCTCAAGGCAAGTAGAGCATTCGGTTGCAAGACTTTTGAACGGTGTCGGACGGTGTGCGTCAGCCATTATACCATCGTTATATACACTGGGACATATACACAGAGGAAAAGCGGAGTATCCGCATCCACGTAGGACGGCAGGCGATAGCGTTCGGGTACAATATGTACTCAGTCTACCCTAGGTTGACTCTTGGTATTTGATTCTTGAATCATTTTGTGTACGAGAGGAGTGGTTAATCGCAGGTTAAATATTTTGGCCGTTCGAAGTGCGTCCTGACGACATCATCTGGACACGCGCGACTTCTTCCACGTGTTCCGCCCGCATCCTCGAGACGAATTTTATGTCTCTCCTTCACGATTTTCGTACATTCGAAAAATTCACATTTCAAGATTAAAAAGCGTGGAAAACAACTTTCAATTATTACTTACAGCAAAAGAATCAAAGTGGACAAAAATTTGTAGAAATCACGGTGAGTATTTCATTGACTTGAAGACTCAAAATTAGATGAAATGCATATAATATAGGAAAGTGTGTAGGTTAATTTTGAGGATGATTTAATTTTCGTTAAATTCTACTCGCTCAGTTGCGGACGAAATTTGTAATTCGTCGAGAATTGATCAAATAAATAAAATCCTTAGGTGTTCACAAATTTGTCCACGATACAAGTATATATATATATATATGTATTTTGATCGAATTATTAATTCTGTGCTATTTCTAAAGTTAATTTCAATCTGTTCCTCATCTTACGATTTTTAAATTATTTTGTGCTTATTTTAAGAAGAAATCTTTTTTCGTTTTTGCATGTTAATTTCATTACGAATTTCTTTTCAAGAATCGTCACATTTTATCGTCTAAATATCTTTTCCTCTTCTTCTTTTTTTTTTTTTTTTTTTTTTTTTTTAGAAAGAACGATATTATCGTTACAATTGTAATACATGTAAGATTAATATTTGTTATATTTCTTTGACAAACGTTTGACCAAGAAGTTTCAAGTTTCTCTATTCTCCTTTCCCTCCCAAGTGTTTAATTTTTATATTAGTTTCGCGTTTGTAGTTTTTAAACATCGTTTGTCTGTTTTTAAGATTACATCTTTGAATTGTTTCTTCCTTTAAACGCCGATGTCAATACTCGCTCCTTATTGACACCTCAAACTCGAATCTTAAACGTTTAAATATTTAATCGTACACTTAATATGTTATAATATTTGTTGTGCGTTTAATCACCTCTGTCTTTCTTCTGTGCAGCTGTGTTTCTGCTCTTCTTAAATATTTGTTTGCGAAATTAAGCTTGCCCGCAGTTGACAAAATTAAGTCGAAGTCTTAATTTGTACATGTTTGGAAGACTGCAGCTCTCGATGTAATTTGACTTTTCTTCTTTCTTTGAATTATATCAAATATTGCGGATATTCCTGCGTTCGTGAATCGAATAAAATGCACAATAATGTGTGAAAATATTTAAAGCAAAGTGCTTGGTATAATTCTTTAGAAATTGAAACAAATGTTTGTTTAAACCTTGCTTCGTTAATCGTCTCAATATTGAGTACGAATCTGCACAAAGATCGATATAAAATAAATAAACAGTGAAAATAAAAATACGAAAAAGAATAAGTGAAAACGAAGTAGAATTAAAATTGAATCGAATGATTCAAAGACTATTTTATTTTATTTATTTCAAGCAGCAGTGTAACGTGCAAAAATCGAGAATATCGAAAATGAAACGCTCGTTATAATCTTTGGAGAAGCTGAAATAAATTTCACTTCATTTAATCACGTGGTAATCCGACCGCGATCATAGAAAAAAGCGGATAAACAAATAATAATTGAGCAAATAAATAAAAAAAACGAAAGAGAATGAAAGAACTGAGTTTCAGAATGAAATTTATATACTTCGACATTTCGAGCTATTTTATTTTATTTACAGAATCGTTATCAACGAGACCTTTTGCTATAATTAATCTCCGGTATCTCGAAACTTTTCAAGAGCTTTAGTATGCCATTTCGTTCTCAAACAGATAATATGTAAAATACACAGACGCACGAAACATTTTATCTCTTTGGGTAAAGAACGATCAAAAAGGAGCTGTTGTATCTAATCGTACCGCTGTTTGTTGGAAACGGAAGGTTATCCTATTTGTAGTTTTCCTCTGCTTACGTGTAGACACTTTGTCTTTTCGTCACGAATGATCTTTATAACGTTCCACGGTAGTCCATGCTATTTTGCATTTCCCTCTTATTTTTGTATTTTCTTACATCTTTGAAATTGCTCACGTACTCTTCGTTTATCTTCAATGTTCTCTAGATTATTTATTCATTTTTTTTCATTATTTCCGTGTTTCTTTTGGTTCTCTATCGTTTTAATAATGCTCGATTTTTTTCGTTATTCATTTTTAAAAAACTTTCTGACATTGAAATTTTCCGTTTGTTAAATATTATACAGTTTTTGTATTATTTTCTGTTATTCAAACATTTCTAAAATTTATCTGCTACTTAAAATTTTCACTGACAGTGATGTATTTTTAAATTAATCGTCCGTCAGGATTTTTGTGGAGAGGATTTGAGAAGGATCAAGAGCAAAGTCGGTTAATCCTCAAGTGTTCGCTATAGATCATTTGTGAAACTCGTACAATTTTCATTCATCCTTTCTTAATTGTTTACAGAATCTTTGGACTTGAAAATTTAAAGTTAGATCCTGTGATAATAATAAAGAAAAGAAGCAGGCATCATTGATCTCAGGATTTTTGTTTCGTCAACAATACACTCTGTTATTATACTTTTGAATATTGACTAAAACTTTCATTGTACCAAAAACATAAACTGTAATTATTGCGATTGCAATGCCAATAGTAATACAAATTGTAATTATTATTAATTAACTTGTCACGAATTTAACCCAAACTCTGGAAAATATATTAGAATTGTACAATACAGAGTTAGAATTGTATCTAGGTACAGGAAGAAATTATTCAGAATTGTAACTCTGTAGCAAAATCATTTCAGGATCGTCAGAATCACGTGAAACACGTCCTTTGATATATTACTTTCACTAACGAAAATTTCCAAAGCGTAAATTCTGCAGGAGACGATAAAATCGCGGAGGAACGTTGCGACTTCTTTGACTGCTTTCGTTCGATTACAATCTCACGAGAGGCAGGCATGGATAATTAAGGAACGTGTGTATCGAAATTAATTTCAACCGAAGTCTCTCGCGGACGATCTCTGTTATAATTCCCCACCACTCTGGTCTAAGTGACGAAACAAAATTTATTAGCATCCGTTTGACGAGCGGCCGATTAACAAGCCACCGAACACTTGTGCAAACCATAGTGCGATCGTCGTTGCGACACAGCACGGACTACGAATTTTCAAGTGCTCGAAAATTGACGTTTGTTGTTTGGATAGATCGACTTCACTTCGTCTCGTTTCTTAACTTCTTTGCTAAAGCAATGCACGGAGTATAGTTATACATAGTTACCTTTCGTTACGGGTGCAAATATTTCTCTTTTTGTTGAAATTGTCAGTCGACGAAACGGTTCATAGTAATGTAATTATCGTGATATCATGACTGTGATTGTGCAAATGGACTGAAGACTTTGAAGACTAAGAAAAATACGCGACGAATTATTCGAAAGGAAATTACGAAACTGATATTACGAGAAAGTTGAACGTCCAATTAAAATTCGTTGGAGCAATTAATATCAAGATAGAATTTGAGGAAGTATCTCTAAGTTTCAAAAAAAAAAAACGGTATCGACCGATTCTCGAGATATTATCGATACCATAGGACATTCGACTTCGTTTCCTATTATCTTATATATTATATTCTTCGGCGAAATCACATTTCAAAGAATAGACGACGTTCGAATGTGAAAGAACCTGGAGCGAATCGGCACGCGAGGCGAGAATCTATCTAATAATAATCTGTTCGCGTAAAAGCGATCGAATCGTAAAGTGGCCGTGTCGGTAACACGCTGCCACGCGGGAGAGGTCGTAATAAAATTCTCTTTATCCCATTTCACGTACAAACACGCACACACGTCGCCGTGGTACGTGCACTACGTTCCTCTAAATTTACCAGCCTTACTGGCGATATCTATCCAATCTTCAGCTTCATATCCCACCCCATAAATACATTGGCTGATAACGAACGACTACGTTCCGTCGACGATAAGATACACGACGAGAAGAAACGCTCGTGCGGCTCTTCCGAGGAGAGGAGGAAAAAAAAAAAAACTGAACGTTGGAAAAGGCGTAAGAAAGGTGGAGTAATGAAGCACAAAATACGTGTGAAATACGTGGTAGAAATACGAATATTGTGAAACTGTAAAGAATGGTGGAAATTAACAATGATAATATGTATAATACGTATAATTTAGAGGAGAAGTATTTGAGGGATATTATTAAATGAAATAATCTTATCTATTTAATGTTGAAGTTTCTTACCTACATACGTGTCTGATCGCGTTATAAAAAAAATATATACATACATATATATATATATATATATACACGCGTAATCGCGACAATAATCGTAAAATATTACAATACTTCGATGATATCATTTTTTATGCGCAACGAATAGTTCGCGAGTGACCTAAGATGACAAAGTCACTTAACCCGTTGCACTGGCAACGAGCGACCGAACCGTACACAATAATTCGTCGCTCTCCTCTTCTTTCGAACTCGTCGGCATGATAATTATTAAGAAGTGATAAACTTATCATTCATTTTACATTTGGGTTACATTTAAACATACTTAAAACTGAGAAACTGTTGCAATTTGGGACGTCGTTCTCGTGCAAAATCGTGGAAACGGTTGCACAACAGCCATCCGTGAATCGCATCCGCGGAATATAATAAATTCCGCATTAAACGCGCAATTTCACGGGAAGCATGGCGGCGCTTTTTCCATGGCGGGTGGCTGGAATCATGGACGGGAACAATGACGCGGTAGCGCGTGACTGTAATTAAGTTGCTCGTGATTAATAGCGCCGGGGCAACGCGGGGCTCGTTCGCTCGGCTGCTGCATTAATTTACAACTCTGTTTAAGGCCGGTGCCGGTGCCGGGAGCCCGAAGCGCCCGCGAGTACACCGGTTCCCGCCATAATTTTCTGCCGAGCTACGGCCGCTGTTTACACACCTGATAAAGTATACACTTTTTGCCCTGGTCCGACGCGTATCGCCCGCGGAGACCCCGGAACATAATCGCCCGCGCCTCTGACGATCTCCTATCGCCATCGATTCCGGACAGAGATCTCCTCCAGAGAGGGGAACGAGGGTTGATCGCGCGTCCACCGCGATTATCACGTGCGATTTCCGGTGCGATCATTCTTTTCGCTAAAGGAAATGTTTCGTTCGAACGGAGGAACATAGAGGCGAGTTGATAAATAAAAAAATAAATAATGTAATACAATGACATATAATACAATACAATATAATGTGTAATAATAATATAATGTAATGTAATGTATAATAATACACAATATATAATATTATAATAATAATATAATGTAATAAATAAAATTGAAAAATAAGACAAGATGACGTTATTCGGAATTGATGAAATTATTTTTCTGGAACGCGAACAACGTAGTAGTTAATTACTCGCGAACGAGTTTTAATTTTTCGTAGCACCGTGGAGAATATTCGTCGAATTCGAATTTATGGGTCCTCGTCTTTCATGGAGGGAGACTTTTGGACGTCTTTCTTTTTTTTTTTTTTTTTGTTTTCTATCATTTTCTTCTAAATTAGAAATTTCTAATACCGTCGTATTTCAATATTTCGTGTAGAGAATTTATCAAATTTCCATGTAAAGGATTTATTGAACGACTGCAATGAATCGATTGCAACCAACAAAGTACCGAAGTATTGAACATATTTCGTATATTGAAATATCTCGACTAAGCATGAATTAAATTAAAAAAAAGAAAAGAATGAATCGCGACTTCGTAGATCGGTACTCGAACGATCCAGAGGATCGATAACGAACGAGTCTGCTGTCTGGCGACGATATTTTTCTTTTTGGAGAAGAGCTCGAGAGGTACGCGTGTTGACTCACTTGGTTCACGCAGAACGATAAGACGAGCACGTCTAACGAGTAGATAACTGTTTTTCTTGGAAAAATTGCATGGTACCGATGGAACAGAGAATACCAGTGGAATCTCGATGATTCATCGATCGTAAGATTCGCATAACTAATCTATGGATCTCGGTGCTGTGTGCAATATCGACGTGATTGCTCGGAAAGAAATTCCATTGCTGGCCATAGCTAGGGAAATCATTTCTTCCGATGTAAATCTTAATTTTATTAAATTAAATTTTCTTGTTAATTAGACAAATCAATCTTTAATTTTCTTTAATTATTTTCCTTTTAGCGATGGTAATTTTGTTTATTTTGAAAGTAGAGAACTTTAAGACGACTGTTTCTCAGCTAAATTCAAAGCGAAGTTTAAATGTAATATTCATAATTTTAATATGGAGATCTCATACTGTCATTTATCGTGCGCTATGAAACTGCAAGAAAAATCTATCTTTCCTTTCGTTAGAATTCAAAGTTACGCCAAAATGAACAATCTCTGTCTGGCAAATACCTACATGCTGCAGTATTTTATAAAACAGACATTCTCCTGGCGAAAATCGTAAAAATTTTCGCAAGAAGAATTTTATCAACGTATAATTTCAGATCAAAATGAAACTTTACTCTGTCCGAAAATATCTCTTCAATTTCTATCAATTTGTTCCATTCGCTGGACATCGTAATCGACGGTTTCCGCGTTTCCGCACAGTGCCTCGTACGTATTTCAACACTCTTCGATTTCACTTCGATCACATCGTCGTTCCTTAAACTGCAAAAGATCGAATGCAAACACGAACGTCGGTTCTCTTATCAACGAACGATAAAGCCTAATGCCGTGAAAAAGAAAAACAGAAGAAAAATAACAAGAAAATCTAGCGACGACGACGTTTCACGTTGAACAAGCTGTTCGACTATGCAGTTTCGTAGTACATGATCGAGAATTAAGAAAAGCGAATCGCGTCAATTCTCGCGTGATAATCATCGGAGAGAAGAAGGTGGCTGATGGAGAAGAAAGTCGATGGGGGAGGGTGGGTGGGTTCGGTCGTTCATTTAAGAATTTTGTCTCGTTAGTCAAATCATGTTCACCTCGTTGGCCCCGCGCTGGTTGATACAATTAATTAAGCAGTCCGCCGGTGTTGCAGCCTTCGCGGAAATTTGATTAGAAGCGACAGAGAAAGCGATTCTGTCTCCTTTCTTCTTTGGCGGGCCTCGTTTCTTCCGGATATCGGTGTCCATTAACGCGACGATTAGCCAACGAGGATACTTTTTAACTCGTCTCTCTTGTTTAAGGCGGCGTTGTTCGAGGGAAAGCGATTAAACGAGTTCTTATTTAATTTCACGACTTACTGATACTTCTCCTTTGAATTTGTGTATGCAATCGAGTTTAATATAGTTCATATAGGCAGCCTTCTTCGAAAGTGTACCTTCATTAAATTCTCAATCATTTTTACTCAGGATTTTTTGATTCTATTTCTATTAAATTAAATAGATTATGCTCTCTCCAGTTTTTCAATTCGATATAAAAATCTGTCCATCTTTCGTTTTCTTATATTTCTCCGACGACGTGGAACCGAATTAATCGACAATAAAAAAGAAAAAAAATCACAAAATGTTCCAATGCCACGTAACAAAGAATTACAAAAAATCCTACATCTACGTGAACTACTACAACTATGTGAAAAAAATTCCTCTTGAATATTTTATTTGCATATTTTATTACAATTTTCTACAGAAAATGGAACCAGTTCTATTTCCTGGTTAATGATTCGAGGCTTAAGAGATATTCCTTTTCTCATTTCTCGACACGTTCTGGCACATTGCGAAGAGTTCCTGCCCTCATTTTGATAAACTCCGGTACATTTTAAACCTGCTCGTTTTAAATTACCGGCCATATAGTTGCGATTCTTTCCGCGACGCGAGCGGGCGAACGATCGACTGGCGCAAATCGCGGAACACACTGCAAAATTAACGATTTGACCCGCACCGAAGACAGTGTTCCCAGACGCCGACAAAAGAAAGATCGATTAAATCTTTCCCGTATAAATGATTCTTATTAACCGCCGATTTTAATCAGAATTTGACTTGCTCGTTTTGCTTCGATCTGAAAATCAGAAATTGCTGGTAAGAAATTCACGCAATTAGTGTGAATTTTTGTGCATTCGTAAGAGATTCGAAACGACGTGAAATATACAGTTCGTGTACATCTCCAATATTTAAAGAAAACTGACGAAACGGGCACTAATTTATTCCTTAGTTTTGAGAAAAATGAGAAACATAGAGAATGTCTGTAAAATGTCATGATTATAATCGAGATAACTTTAAACAAATATAAGCAACATTGTCGATATTTAAAATACGATCTAATTTAATTAACGAGTGAATTAAAATCTGTGGAATGTTCGAAACGACTATGTCGGCGATTATGTCGGTAAATATAATTTATTATTATTGCAAACATAACGAACACATAATAAGTGTTGTATAGTTATAATTGAGTATAATGCATAATTTCAATTATAAGTTGTCTATAAATAAACAGTTGGCGTCGAAATGTACCTATGCAAATTTTTCTTTTACATCACTTTCAAAATAAAACGATCCAAAATATAATTTTCTACAAGACCTATCTCGAAAAGATGATATATAAGTAACGATGAATTTCAAAATAAAGAAACAATGTCTATGAATCGCTATCACATTTGAGTTGATCACTATGGCTTCTAAACAGCTCCTATATAAAATTTGTATTATATATACCTTTTCAAATTTATTCGAAGCTTGACCAATGTATGATCACAGTAAAATATTTTATCTTTCATATTTTTTTGTTATCTTAAATTTTATCTTAAAGCATTTCATGAACAATTGTACAACGACGATATAGCGTGATATTAAAATTGCAACACCGCAAGAAACAAGTATCTACTCACTGGAGATTTCTGAAGGCAGTATCGTAACAAGAAAGAAAGAGAGAACGAGAGAGACAGAGAGAGAAACCGGAAGAACGCTTTATTTTTAGAAAGTCGACATATACGAGGCGTTGAATGAACTGTAATTAAATCTTTTGCGTGAAGGATGTGCTTCGTTCTTTCAAAATCGATTTCTCTCCAGTGTTTTCTCTGTTGTGCCCTCGTGCACCGTTTCTCTCCTTTTCGTATCCTTTCGAGCACGCGAGGAACAGCGTGTTAGGACTTTGTCCCTCAGGATCGTCGTCCCTCGGTTCATTCGTTCGTTCGTTCGTTCGTCCTTCCACGAGAAACGCGCGGAAATAACCGACGAATAATTAATAAAATACGATTTAATCTACGCGCAAATAGTACAATCTGTCCCGTTTCTTTTTCTCTTTCTATTTGTCTATCGTGTCGTACGATAGCCATAGAATGTGAATAAACAAATGGAAAATGCAGACAAACAAATCCAGAATAAACAAATAAACAAATCGAGATTGCACGGTTACACGCTTTATCTGCTGTATTATTAGCGACATTTTGAATGCTCGTCGAAATTATCGATCGAACGGTTTTAAACGATTTTCATGCGCATTCATTCGATTGATACCAGGCGGTAACGAGATTATTAACTACAAATGTTTAGAAATATTTTTGGAATTTGCAATCATTTTATTATCTGTCGAACTTCATTTTAATATGAAGGCTTTGAATATTTCTTTTCTACAAAAAACATAACTAGAGAATTGTATACTGCATAATAATGTATTCTTTTTATTATATTATGTGTAGACATATTTCACCACATAATATAGAAGCTCTAATTATTATTTTATACTAGAACATAAAAAAAAATAATGTAACGGTACGTATTTATTTTTAACTTTTATTCATCATATTGTACTTCAATCTAATACGAAGACACTGAATATCATTTCTTCTATGAAAAATAAGGAGAATTATCAAATGAATTGTCACTTGATAAAAGATCATAAATAAATATCTTATATTTACATTTGAACATCTATTTTTGATATCTGTATATCTTGTTTCAATTTAAAGATTACGAATATTACGTATTTCTCTGTAAATATATAAGAAAATATATAATATATAACAAATGTCTTAATTTACATTTCGCTTTTATCTACAAACATAAGGAGCAACATTTTTGTAAGAAATAAAAAGAACCTCTATAAATCGCTTCCCACTAGAATTTAAAAATCCCAAAACGTCGCAAACTATGATACTTTCAAAAATGTAGATGTAGGTGTAAAAATTGTACGAAACGAAGAAACTTAAGTAGAATTCATCGACGATAACTCTTCCCTCAGAACCATAAAGAATACTATCCAGAGAATAAAAACAGATAGAAAAAGATGTTAGATATTGGATATAAAAAAAAAAAAAAAAATTAAAATATGTTAAATATTATATAGGAAAAAAAAAAAGAAATAAAAATGTTCACGTTTGGACGCCTCGAAAAAACCTATATAGCTGTAGCCATAAGAATACAATATGAACAAAGAGAGTTTCGGTCATCGATCTTTCCAATTAACACCGATCGTTACTGTTCCTCGTAACAACAAAGAGCTGTTCGCTGATTCAACGAACAAAGGTTCGAAAAAATTGTTTTGCCGATCATTACAACGACTATTTTCATCGAAGCGATTATTTCCTGTCGCGAACGAGGCGGTGCTACGAAATAGATTTCACGAGATCAAGGGGTCAGGTAATTACACGGGTTCACGATCGATTCCTCGGCCGAGCAATGAATTTTTTACGACGCAACGCCGAAGAAAATCTGCCCGTGTCCGATCAGCTAAGGCGTTGGCCTGAGTCGAAACCGACGCAATGTGCACGTGAAACCGTCTCGCATGCCATTGTTCGTCTCTTTTCAAACTGACAGAGAGAGAGAGAGAGAGAGAGAGAGAGAGAGAGAATTTAGCTGATGAATCGTTCACAAAAAAAAGAAAAAAAAGGAAGAAAGAAACAATTTATTAATTTAACGCGCTAGCAGGAAATATTCAGTCGCGTCGAATCGTTCCGTTGCAATTGTTGCGAAACACTTGGTAACATGTGGAAATCGTTACGTGTATGTTAATAATACAGAGAGAAAATACAGTGTAATTTATGGAAATGATTGTGTGTAATTATTTGTGGTATTTTCGATATATATAATAATTCCATTATTGCACCGTGCGAATTGGAGATCACGTACGCGTGTATAGAGATACATAGATATTTGTGTCCTTTCTTTTTCTTTTTTTTTCTTTAATTCGTTTTTATATCGTCGCTGTGCGCTGTCGCGTTTTATTGATCTATCGTTATGATGGTGGCACTGTCTCTTTCTTAATCACTTAATTAGTTATAGCCTTTCGATTAAACTGACTGTGTAATTTTTTGGTAACTTTCTCTTTTTTTGATAAACAACAGTTGAAATTTTGTTTCGAGAAGGTTGGACGCTTCTTTACTAGAATTTCCATATGTTTTAAGAAAATTAAGCTTCCAAATATATTTTTCCAGAAACAAACTCGCTACGAGTTTCTTTTAAAGCTTCTTTTAAACTCCTGATTTTCTTCCATTGATATTTTTAATTTTCTCCTCTTGACTTTCTAATTTCTCATAGAAATTTTAGAGATCCGCGATACTGCATTTTTAGTGTAACATATACATTTCTTAATTCTAACATTAAATTAATTAAAAGTTTTGTTTAGACAGAAGTGATATCAAAAACTGAAAGAAATTATTATACACCAATTCTTTTAAAATAATTCGTATTCGAGGTTCGCTGAATTTTCAGGAACAATTTTCGTCGGAATCGAAATCAAGTTTCATTTTCGATTAAGATTTAACATCTATGAGAAAATTTTAAGAAACTTTTCGGAAGACAATGTGATTCTTTAAAATAGAACTAACGCCTAAAATTTCATCTTTTAGTTCCTTGATCGGTCATCAAGTAAGTACATACACAGGAGCATATTAGAGAGGACCCATTGCTCGATAAGGCCTAATCGATAATTGTCGCTCCGTTGGCTAGTTGACTAACTGGCATGTGTACTGTGCAGAATGTCTCATTATGAAATTACGTAACCACGTCCTTCGTGGCTGACTTAATGAGAAAATTCTAATTAATGCTTCCTTAAAAATTTCCTATCCATCACCTCGCGTCTCTTCCATCGTGCATTCCAAGAAAAGTTCATCGTCAGTTTGAGTTTTTCAAATTCATTTCTCTATATTTGAGTGACTTCTATCAAACTCAGAGCTTTCTAGAATTCTATTTTGCTTCAAAATTCTGAGTAACCTTCGTTTAGCTTGAAACTTTAAAAATTCATTTCGCTAAACGAATATCGTAAAATTCACTGGATGGATATCACAATTAAACTGCGGATTTTTGTTTATTTATGTAAAATTTGGAGATGCCAAAAATGTATAAATGTATAAAATATTTATTTATACATATTTAAAATTACATACGATTATACATAATTATTTTAAAATTACAAGTGAAATATATAAAGCGTGATACCTGATTTAATAAAATTATTTCCCACCTTCCTAGACTTCATTTTATTTTTCAATCATCTTCGTAAAAATATAAAATTACACAAACATCCGCAATCTAATTATAATCGTAAAATGTATTCCGCCAACTTTTGCATATTTTAATAAAAATACCCGAAATTCAGTTTGTTAGGTATTAATAACCGTACGAATTGTTAACAATTCTTCTTAACTCGAATTACATTACGTTTCATTATAACTTAAGCTCTCTTATCATTGGCATATTGCGTGAAAGATATTTCTCTGCCCGAAGGTGTGAATTTAACAGAGGTGTCCTTGTTTAAAATCGCAATGTCCTGCGGAGGTGGTCGAGTGTAAGGCAAGAGCAAAGGGTAGGCAGTTTGCCTGACGCTGACTTTTTCAGTCTCAGTGTCAACCCTCCCGGTTGTTTCACCCTGCGACTCACCCGATTCCTTGTACACATTCCTCTTAACGTGACTTTTCTTCCTACAGGAACCCGCTTAAATAAAAGGGTAACAGAAACTCGATTTAGGCCACGAAACAGACCTTGACAGACTTCTATATGTGTGCTAGATTAGGTTTCGCAATTCATTTAGACAGGAGATTTTAAAAGAAATTCCAGGGTAATTAATATATTTGTACTATAATATGTCTACGTTACACATATTATATTCCGATTCTCGTTATTGGAAATTAAATGTAAATTAAAACATTGCGATGTTAATTTACTTTTAGACGGTTTTTTTTTTTGTTGGTGGGAGGAAAGGAGGATTCGTCGAATGAGAAAACAAAATTAAAGCAACAAGATTTCTTTTTAATCTATCCTTATCTTTTTATACTTAATACAAGCGCAAATGGTGAATAGTTCTACTCACCGAACGGTAAGTAGAAATTTCTTTCGTTTACCAAACGAGTTATTCCTAAGAAAAAATTCACATAAAAAAGATACAATATTTTTTGATATTACTTCGTCCGTTGTCAAGAAATTAACATTTTTGACTGATGCTACTTTCTTGATTGAATAACTCAAACATATACTATACTTCGATGTTTCTTCGGAAACGCGGAAATTTAAAAAAACGAAAGAAGTTCAGTACCATTGATCAAAGTTACTTACCATTTGTGCTTGTATTAGGTATAAAAAGATAAGGACAGATTAAAAAGAAATCTTGTTGTTTCAATTTTAGTTTTTTCATTCATTTAGTAGTCTAGAAGACTATCGCTTTTCGGTTAACGTCCGATTAAAAATATTTTCTCATTCGAACGATGGAACATGATACTGTAATCTTCCGTCACAAGTTGAAAACACAGAATAAGTATCAATAAGTGCATCACGGTCAAGTGTCCGAATAAAATCGCTTTTTATAAGCGATCGCTATCGGTCGCTTGATTTCGACGCGGGTTAATTGCGATAACCGGGGCCGGTTAGGCGTGTATGGGGGATGGCGACATATGCTCTCCTCGGGGTTAAATAATCCGGCCGTGACTCGTCGGATACACACGCCGACGTGACGAGCTTTCGTGCGGCTCGTCGGCTCGTAAAAACGCTTGACACGCTACGCCCACGCAACCTGCACGCTCTTTCACCATATGTCTAACTTTCCGCCAGCGATTCGCGACTTATTTAATCGTACAGCGAGAGCAAACTCGAGGGAGCACGCGATTTTATGGGTACCTTTTTTTTCCTCTCCTCCCCCTCCCCCCCTTTTTTTTTTGTTTTACAAACGTCACTGGATTGTTCGCGGCTACCTGTCGTTCATTCTCATTTTAATCAGTTGTTCGAAAGAGGGGGGTTCTCGTTTAAAACTTGGGCTTTTGGAGCGAAGAAGACATTTGACTTTCGTCGTCTGCTTTTTCTTCACGAGAATTTAATTTGAAAGACAATTTCTCGTTTTTGGTGGGATGAAGTATAATGAACGTTGAAATTGTTACGTTAACTAAATACGAATGCAACGAGCGACATTAATTGAAACAAATTATCAGCGGAAGGTAATTTCTTTTCGTTCGAACGAGAGGAACGACGAAATGAAATGAATATTAAAGTTATTGCTAATTGAATATTACGAGTTAAACGAATATTGAATATCGCGAGTGAAATTAATATCACAATGAATAATATTAATTGAATTAAATGGATATTGAAATCATTGCAATATTAAAGGCAACGAATCCGTGAAACCTACTTCCACG
Source organism: Tetragonisca angustula (assembly GCA_036937485.2). Lineage (NCBI taxonomy): Eukaryota > Metazoa > Arthropoda > Insecta > Hymenoptera > Apidae > Tetragonisca > Tetragonisca angustula. The sequence continues at coordinate 880,986 of JAWNGG020000014.1, forward strand.
GAAATAACTGAAAATCGCTCGATTGTACGAACGTATAACCAATCCACTCGTATCCCATAAATCATTCGGACAGAATCAAATTCACACGAGTCCAACCGAAATTCAAGAACGCGTGACCTACTTCCACGAAAGTACACGGATCTTGCGTGAACCGAAAGAAATCGTTTCTTTTTTTCTCTCTGCAATTTAAAATTACCTGTGCATAAAGTGCAGAGCGCAAAGTCGAGCCAATACGAACGAGCAAATCTCCTTCTGCGAAGAGACTGTTCTCCGTCATTCGCGAAGGAGGGGGAGAGAAACCTCTTGCAACGTGAAATTAGTCAATCACACGGACATGTTGCCGGTTTTCACGGCCTATAAGTCGATACCGGCGCCGATAAGAACGCGTGTTCCCATCGACGTAAACGCTGCGCTTTGGTAAACGTTCGAAGGGGTAGAAAATCCCGTGGCCCGGCCAGGCTGCACGCAAGTTTCAGTGCTTTCGAGCAGTTATGGAGGGCGCATGCCTGCATATTTCATGAGCAAACAGACTTCAACCCCCCGTGGCATGCGCTGCAACCATCCCCTTTGCGTCTCTGTCTCTCTCGCTCAAACTCACCCTCTCTCTCTCTCTCTCTCTTTTCCCCTCTTACTCTCTTTCTCTGCTTTTTCTCTTTCTCTCTCGCTCGCTCCAACCTTTCGCCAAGACCAGCAGAGCTTCGACGAGACTGGGCCCGCTTCAAAAAGACTTGGCTGGGAGGAAAGCGCGCGCGGGGGCCGAATTATTAACGAACTTCCGCCTGGTCAACGCTAAGTCCTACCCTTCCCTGCCTCTACTTTCTCTACTTACTCTGCCTGGCGTATTTTCTGCCCGGGGTATCGTTTGATCGTGCTATTAATTATCGCGACGTCGAATTGATCCGTGAACCGCGTCGACGATGGAATATTTGAAAATTTCTCTACCGTCGGCGGAGCTTTGTTCCGGCGAGACACGTCCACGTGTACAGGTTTTGAGTTTAACAGCAGGGATAGTAAATGACAATAGATCATACTGACATACGATCCTTTTATCTTTAAATTTCACCAAACTAATAATCAGACGATTATTACTAACATACGATCTCTTTATCTCTAAATTTCACAGAAGTAATAATAATTGGACGAATGGCAATAAAGGTAATAGGTAACAAACAGTGGACTTCTTTAAATTTCACCAGAGTAACAATCAGACGATTATTACTAAAATATGATCTTTTTATCTCTAAATTTCACAAAAGTAATAATAATTAGACGAATGGCAATAAAGGTAATAAGCAATAAACGAAACAATGGATAATTATTAATAAAAGTGATAATCAGACAATCTATAATTTTGTAAGATTTAATTATATTTGACAAGGGCAATAAATAGGTATAATATACATCTCAAAGGTTAATTTTCACGTGCGTATGTACTTCACTTTTAATATTCATCAATTATAATTCTTCATTGGACAAAACTAATTATTAAATAATTTATATACATATATACTATTATTATTATTAAATAATTTATATATATATTAAAATTATTTATATTTATATGTATACATATATATATTTAATACATATCTTCTCAAATTTAATTTTTTAATCTTCCCAAATTTGAAATAAATACAACAGTTGTAGAACTTTCGAACTTAGAACTTTCGAGACTATGCACGCGTAGATAGATAAACATGCAAAACCATATCAAAATCATATCAGACTAATACCAATTGTTCGAAACTCTCTTTCTACTCTCGCTGCTACGCACGACTCTACGTACCACCAAGTTGTCACAAACATTCTCAAGAGTTTCTCTCATTCAAATAAATAGCCATTTCCTGGGAAATCCGACCGAACTAGCATCGGTAGCATTGTTTTCGCAAGATAGGCTCTCAGCGTGAAAATGGCAAGGAACTTTGCGCTACGGAGACCGGCAGACGCAAAAATCGGCTGTTTGCACAGCGCTGTTTTTCATCGGGCGGCGCAACATTTATCGCCTCTCGATCGGATCGGTGGATGCCCGATAATATCGCGACGCTTATTTACCGTGTCTTGTTTCCTCTTTCTCGCAGCTTTCATCGGAGGGGAAACAAGACGTTTTTTCCTGCAGTTTTCAACGAAAAACGGCAACCGCGCGAACAGAACGGGAATCTAATGTCGAAAGAGAGATTTCCACTTTCTCCGAAGGGCCCACGGAAAAAAGAGGTTTACAATTACGCCACCACTGGCTGGTTTACAATTATTTTGATATGCAAGAAATTATTGTGTGAAATTGTGAGTTTTTCGAAAAATTTTTCGTTAGAAAATTTCAGAAACCTGACGTTTTTCCTCTCTTTCTCTCGTGGACCTTTCATCCGTATTCTACGGAGGTTTTTGTGGAATAATTCTTTGGACGATATCGTTAATCGTCGGTTTGATAAAAGTGTTTGTGTTATCGGCGTGGAGGGGCTCGTAGAGAGGATGAAAAATATGTATAGTGTTTAATTTGTTGACATTGATTATTGGATTTCTCGGTAACACTGTCTTGAGAGAGATTTTTATTAAACAATTTGTTTTCACTTGGAAGTGATAAAAATTGCAATTACTGTATTCCCTGTGTTAATAATGAGGTTCAAGTGTGTGTTCACTGTTTTTCTTTTCTTTTTATACGAACAAATTAGTTATTCCACAAACGTCGCTTGAAGACCTTCTCGCGTGTCTCATAGAATATTCATTATTTCTGTCTTAAACACGATTCAATATTTTCTATATAAAATTAGTACCTAATTTATTCCATTAGCCAACAGATGATTTATCGAGTGATTTCGTTCTATTGTGAAATGAACATACGAATCATCATGCAAGAATCTAAATTTTTCTACAGAAGAATCCAGCATCATTCTATAAACCTTGTTTTATTTCAAATCACACTTACTCTGACACTTAATCTTTTCGATGCTACGAATGTTTATTATAATGTAATTTGATACAGTCGCTTAGAAATTGCTTTCAAGGATATTTCTATAATTTACGAGACTTGCGAAACACTAAAATCATTATTTAACCTAACGAAAAAATACATAAAAACTTCGTACGAAAATTACCGAAACGAAAAGAACACAAATTCCAAAAAGTCGTCCTTCAAAAGTTTACAGAAATAGATCGATGCGAGCGATAAATCTTCGAGATCGAACAAAAACCTTCTTGGGATAAACTTTAAATTTAATATATAATATATTTAATTTATTTAAAAAATTATGATTTTAGTATTAATTATTAATATAAAAAATTTTATAATTTATTTTTATTATTTAAAAATTAATTTATTTTAATTTATTTATATATATATATATTTATTAAAAAAAAAATTTTTTAAATTATTTTAAAAATGATATAATGATTAAATTAGTAATAATTTTTGTATATAAATTGTATTTAATAATATTATATAAATATAAGGAATTAGGCAAAATAAATATATTCACCTGTTTATCAAAAACATGTCTTATTGAAAATAATTTTAAGTCAATCTGCCCAATGAATAATTAAATGGCTGCAGTATATCTGACTGTACAAAGGTAGCATAATCAATTGATTTTTAAATGAAATCTGGAATGAAAGGATTAATGAAATATATACTGTCTCATATTTATTATATGAATTTAAAATTTTAATAAAAATGTTAAAATTTATTTATGGGACGATAAGACCTAAGTTAGAAACGTAACCAAAAATTTCCTCTCCCTCGTTACTCAACCCTCGGCGTCGCGTTGCGAGAGAATTCATTTCAATTAGATTATCGCGAGCGTAGGAAGAAAATCACGGCGCCGCGTCTCATCGGAGCAACAACAGCCGTATCATTGCTCTCTCGAGCCGCAACAATGCGAACAATAGATCGTCACGTGGCCTGGCTGCCGGTTAATAACGCCGCGATAAAGGAGCCGGCGATGTTTTACAAACACCACCCCGCCACGTGACCGGCCACCCCCTGTCAAAACATTCGGTGTACCAGCCGAGATATTCGTACCCCCGGGGGGGTTCGATCCGGCCAACCTGCCCCCTCCTTTCTTTCTCTTCCTATTTGGGTTCGTGCCTGAACGACGTTACGTCGTCGTCGCCTCTTTCGCATCGTTCGTGCACGTGGACCACGTGGTGCCGGAGATTGGGAGTCTGAGAACATCGTGGACGGGCGCACGAGTTTAGAGACGATGGTTTAATCGCCCGGTAATTCGGTTGTTCGACGATTCGAGTCAGCTGATTTCCAAACGTTTCTATCCGATTTTTCTGGATTTTTCTGGGAAGTTCAAACGTGCGGAAACAAGCATCTTGAGTTTCCGTGTTACTGGAATGGAACCACTTGCGCTGGCAGCTGATTGCGGACCGTAACGAGTGACCAAGCCGTATACAATAATTCGTCGCTTTCTTTTTCAACTCGTCGTCGCTATGATAGAAATTATATTCATAAAAATTCTTCCGTAATAGGCGTTCGAATGTGTTCTCGTAAAACCGTGTTTAGATATAACGACACGTAGTGTGTCATCGTTTCACTTTTTATCACGTCCACCTCTCGAGTATCAAAATCGAAAACCCGTCACGTGCCAGTGCGATTTCTCAAGAGAAAACTACCTCTCTTCCTTGCAACTGTCTCTCTCTCTCTCTCTCTCTCTGATCGCTCGTGGTTGGCCACCGTTTTCCCACGATCGAGTCGGCCACCTATTTAAAAAGCAATCGTCTTCGAACGTCGGAGAAGTTAATCGCGACGCGGGTACTAGATGATGTAAACTACCCTCTCGATGATACTCGTAGGTCCATCGACGTCGAAACCAATTCCCCGAAGCGACCAACGCATCCCCTGCGTTACTCCTATAATTTCCCATGCGTTCTGAGTGCATACGGTGAGTCAAAAAATTATCGACTTGTTCTTTTCGAAGAAAAGTCGAAACGTATATGTATTTATACTTTATTATATTTATTAAAATTATTCGTATATTTGATTGTATGATATATATGAAAAATCTTTACACTGTATGTATATCGAAGTGACATTTAATTTATCAGCAAGAAATGTGGAGAAGTAAGAAGATATCTTTTACGTTAGTAGATAAGTGTTGTTAAGAATTTAATTCTAAATCAGATCACATTAGAATTTAACTGTAATTGAATATTTAATTATAATTTATTCCATCTAGATATCCATTCACTTCGGTTGTGCAACAAATGTATAAATACATTTGAAGTTTGATTATTTTAGATATTCTTATTATAAAACATGAGTCTGCTTCTCAAAAAAAAAAAAAAAAATCGTTTCCAAATTTTATCCATATTTTATTCTATCGTTAAAATTAAATATATCAATAATAATCTATAATAATAATAAATAATATAATAAATAAATAATAATCTATAATTAAAATTAAAATAATAGAAAAACATCTTTTCCTATCCTTTTTACTAAAATTCTAAGCAGTCTATAAGAATTTAAACGAACTTTATTCATTATAGACTCGGTGTACATAATTGCTACGATAAATTTTGTAGCCAGAAAACGCATAGCTCCCCTTCAAAGTACAAGTTCGACGATTAAATGATCACGCGATAATTCTCACTCGCACGTTCAAATGAATCACGTAGCAGATCCTCGCGAAAATTCCTAAGGACAACCAAGTTTGGCGAGACATGGCCACGGTGTGTCCAGGTGAAGCGAAGATACGGAGAATTTTACTTGGAGACTCGATTATGACAGGACGACGGGACGAGCGAAACGGGCTTCTAGTTGACAGAACAAACAGGTGATGGTTCCAGCGATCGTAAGACTGGTAAACATATATGCTGGCCCGCCGCAGCGCGTTACCAAGCAAACAGACAGCATCAAAATGCATTAGCCGATTCTGATAATTCCGATTTACGATGCGCTTATGGCCGCTAATTGTCTGATTTATCGGCGATGTCGGCGCTAATGCGATTAACAAGCGTTATACCAGGCGGATTCGTTCGAAAACCCTCGCGTTAACGTATTCCCGTCAAATTTGCCGACGTCTCGCGTCACAGCCGATCTTCGACGCGAACGATCTACGCACGAGTCCACAGCCCTTGGCTGTTGGCTTAGGACCAGGCTTGAAATTTTCGACAGGTTTTGCATGCTCTTAGCGAAATTTTGGGAATTTCGATTGAACAAGTTTTATTAACTGTTTTCGCGTGAAAATGTAGTTGCGTTTTTAAGAAGGAGACGTGCTACTTACGATCGCTTGAATCTTCAACCCTTAGCTATTGAATGAGGATTGTTCACAATTTCTCGCGAGTTTTTTTAGTCTTAAGTGTGAGTGCAATTTGACGATGAATTTTGTCAACTGTTAAAGCATACACACGAATATTTTGTCAGTTGTTAAGGCATACACTGCAAATATAATATAATAATTTGTGTTTTTTCTCTTTGCTTCTATTGCAGGATATCGTTAATTCTTCTTTTCGTATTTTTACGCGTAGAATCACTTTCTAGCTTGTTGCACTGTTAGGAACATTCTGTGAGGTTAGGAACAATTCCATCGAACAACTTTTTAACACTAGAACTATCACTGACCAAAGTACAGAATTCGTAAAAATTAAAGTGGAAGATTTAGAAAAAGTTTGTAATGTCTACAATAGATTTAACACGATATTTTATTTGTGTGATTTTACTTTATGATTTCTAAAAGTGCACCTACCGAATTTCAATAAATATAACATTATCTGTTGGCTATTTTCGTCACTGATTATCCTGAATTCTTTTCACGATCACTGACGCTTCAAACTCTTCAGTACCAAAACGAACCAAGGTGCAAGAGAAAGTTCATAATACAATAAAGAATACAGTCTCTACCAAACTTTTAAAAACTTCTAATCTTTCATTCCTAACAAATTTCAATAAAAAGTCACTTTTACTTTGACAGGTCTACCCGAAGTTAATCATCCTGGAAAAAAAGAAGAAACTACAATCTAACCCTCAAAAAACCACCTACGTTCGTCTCTCAACTCTTTTCCAATCGATCCTTTCGATCGTCCTAATTGCTCCCGCGAGAGGAAGCAAACAAACAAATGAAACAACGAGGAATTATTAGCTGGCAAAGACAAGCCGGTAATCCCCCCGCGTGAAAGCTGAAACGAGAGGAATCATCGACTCTGGCGAGCGACAAATATTTTATTCCTGAAAGAGTGTATAGTCCTCGTATTTATACATTCCGCCGATGTATATTTTGTACATATTTACACTCGGCCGGAGTATTTACACGAAAACGGTTATACGGGAGGATCTTTAAATATTAAAAGAATATTTGTCAGCATCGGAGGGAGAGAGAGAGAGGGGGGGGGAGGCGAGAATCATTACCGAGCGAGAGGGGGATAAATAATAATGCGGCTGCCGATCTTTATTATTTCTAATCGGCTCGGCTCAATGATTGCTGAATAAATGGCTACGATATTTTGAATCAACAAGGGAACACGCCGCGCGGCTCTACGCGAAAGCTCGCTGGAAGCACGAGCAAATATATACAATGTATACAACGATAAATGTCTGGCTGTGTTCAACGCGGCCTCCCGCTTAAAGTGTCACCGTGGAAATGTGCAAACACGCCGGTGTCGTTCCTCGCTATTATAGTTTTGACTTACGAAATTACCCGAGCCCATCCGATGCCCGGGCTCGTTCCGCGCCACCCGACGCGCCAAAATTCGTCACCCACGATTGCTCGAAACTGACAAAACATTTTTCGAATTTTCAAAACAAATTTTCAAGTTTGTCAAAGTTCCAAGCAATTCAAGGCTGTCCAGTCTTAACCTCTTGCGCTGGAACGACGTCCCGAATTGTAACATTTTCGCAGTTTTAAGTATATTCAAATGTAACCCGGGCAAAACAAATGATAAGTCCGTTACTTCTTAATAATTATCATATCCAGTGATGTCATACGAACGAGTTCAAAGGGAAACGAAAGCGGCGAATTGTTGTATACGGTTCGATCACTCGTTGTGGCCAAGCGCAAGCGGTTAAACTTCCTCCAAAAATTTCACAAAAACACAATTCCTAAACACGAGAAAGCGAAGGACTCAAGTAACGATCAATTTTAATGGATCGACAACGCAAAGTTACGATAAGTAATTAGAAATTCAAGTGATATCCAATCCCGATCAACCAACAGCCCTCTAGTTCACTTCTGACAACCTAAATTCAGAACGCGGTGACCGCAGAATTAATTAGAAACGAAAAGACTGCCCAGTTTCAGTGAAAACCACCAAGCAACCGCTTGAATCCGCAGAAGTGCGAAAGGCACGAAGGCCGCAGAATTAATTAGAAATGAAAAGGCCCGGTTCCAATGAACCGATAACCACGTGGAAATCTCCGAAACCACGAACGGGACAAACGAATCAACCCCTTGAATCGTTCGAAAGGGGAGGGGAGGGGGTGGCGCGTGTCTTCTTTGAATCGGTTCGAAAAGGAGCATGGAGTGGCATGGTGGTCACGGTTGTCGTGGGCTGAAGCAGCTACACGGCGTCCAGCTGTGGCCCCATGGTGTCTGGTGTTGCGCACGGGGTTTACCACGGGGGTGGTTCGACGTGCGCCTGCCCCACGCTGCGCGCTTACCACCTGTTCCCCGCTGCTCCTGGAAAGGGGATTTGCCAGCTCGTTTGATCGTCCCATACTCGCCGAGATGCCACGATAAAAACAAAAGCGACTGCTGCCCCATAGAACCGACAGAGCTTTGAGAAAGTTCCGTGCAAGTGGTTCCACGAGGGTGGTTTTTTGCGTCGAGGCCAGCTCGGCCTAGGGTGTCGTTGCAGAGATTTTGACGTTTCGAAGAGTTTTTAGAGAGTGGTTGAATTGTTTATCGTTGGCAGAACAGAGGAGGCGCATTTAAGGGGTGGAGAAACTTGGGGGATGCAGGATCCTTGTGGAATTTTATATTTTTGTGAACACGATTGAAGTAGAGGGAATCCTGTTTTATCTATTCCTGCAATTTCTACATCTTTAAACTTCTGCACACAAATGCATAAAAATGCAGTATGCAAGTAAGAAAGAATTTAAATAAAAAAGTAAACTTTCATTTGATTTCTTTAGCTGTCTTGCGACGAAATTCCAGAAATCTGGTGTTTCGAGGAAATTTAAAAGGAAAGGAACTTGGAAAAATAATGTGAAACGTAAATAATGAAAAATTCAAATTAACATGAAATTAAAAAATCCTCGGTATAATATTTGAAGGTTACGACTCTAATTATCCAATAGCGTTCGTTTTTAATTGTGTTTCTAACGTTTAAATTTCACTAAAAATCTACATATCTACTCTTAACAATGGTGAATAGATTGAAAATGGTTCTAAATAACTAACATCTGAATAAAATACATTTTTGCGAATTAATTATGAAATTGAAATATCAGTACGAATGGAAATGCGTCATAGATAATTTTCTGAATGTTTTAAAAACCTCGTCGACGCGTTGTTTCATATTAATCAGCGACGAAGTGCATCATCTTCGTTTGATTGGACGATGCATTTTTACGAATTAATTTTTGAATCCTGGCCATCGAAATTTAGCGAAAAGCGTGTAGTAATTTTCCGACGGTTTTGAAAATTCTGTTGACGTGTTATCTCACGTTAATCAGTGACGAAATGCATTTAATCTCCATTTAATTTAGCTAAAGGAACCCCGCGAATCAAATTGAATCCCAGAACCATTGTCAATTTAATTCGCTGTCCCACGATCTTCCTGTTTGACGTTGTACCTCCAGTTGTATCGGATTACACGCCATCACGGAATATTACGTCTCAGCCAATTATCTGTTTATCGATACCTCCAGAAGATCGATCGATTTTGTCGACCTACCTTTGTATGAATTTGATACCCGTTAAGAGCCTCGATATAATTAAGTAGCCTCCCGTAATCGACTACATTTTTTTAATGCATAAAAGCTTCTTTTTTTCTCTTCGATAACGCAAAAAAACAAAAACGGTTCTCTTTTCATCGTAACGAAATGTCATTTGTCTTTTATAACGAATAAAATTTTCCTTTCGCAACTAATTTTTTTGATTGACTTTTACGATGAAAATTTCTAAAGGAAAGTTGGCTACGATTTTTCTTGGGACCCATTACCCATTTTTAACATTCAATATTTAATTAAAATACTTTCACTAATCTTAAATATAATCAAATTTTTAAATTACACACGTGTGTTTTATAATAAAATTTACAAATTTTTCGTCCTACAAAGCACTATTCAATCGTTTAACATCGATAATTTGTAATTTGTACTTGTCTACACTGTCTTTACTATAATTATCTGTAATAAGAATAACGAAAACTGGAAACATCGTGTCTTTCAGAAAAGAAAGGAACTTCTAAAACTCGTTTATCGAATCTGATGATTTCAGTCGAAGTCGCCATTATTCACATTTCATTAAAAGATTATCTAAATCAGGGGTGGCTCCCCATTTCAATAAATATTTATGAAATATATTACAATATATATATAAATATTTCAAGATTCTATAAATGATTCTACTTACGAAAACGATAAAAATGAATTTTTAGCATAAAGCAATAAATTCTCACGCGAATAATTTTGTAAAATTCGGGATGAAAGGGTTCGAGTGTAGAAATAAGTGAAAAATAGCGAAATAAAGATGTTTCAAGTATCGCTAATTGCAAGCTGTTGGAGTCGTCAGATGTCTTGCCATAATTCGACACGAGCGTTGCATCGGAATATCGAGACAACTTCGTATCGATATTCCTCGGCGAGGCATATCGAATTAATAGTTTGTACATACGTTGTAAATCGAGGCCCTGTGTTTCGAGCATACTCAAGGGGTCTCCTATTGAAACCCGATAAAACATCGTCGTATATCGCCAATAGGCCAAACAATTTGATCGTCGTATTTTGTTTGGCGAATATGTTGACAGATTTGTCATTCCGTCGCGAATTTATTCGCAGCGATAAATTGTTGCGGCGATCTCCGTCACGCCGCAACCGGCATACGCGTTTATTACGAAAAATTACTATTTCCCAGAGGAATTCTAAATTCAATCAATTATTCATCGTCAACTTGATTTCGCGAATTTTTCCAAATTTGATCGGATATCGTTCCGACGAGATTATCGGCGTTGAACATGCCGCTTTAAATTTTCGAAACGAGCGATTTGTGTATTCGTACTTTTGTAAAATGCAAAACGCCACGAATTTCGAAAAGTTCGCAGAAATCGGAGAGCAATATTAATTTAATGTGTTATTAATGAATTGGTGATTTAAAACATTGATTTAATGAATTTAATTTAATAAACTGTATTAATAAATCGGAATGATAATTAAATGATAAAATAATAAATAACTCTGTACAGCGTTAACGATTTTATTGTAATTTCGAGATATGTAGTCTAGCAATAATAGATTTGATTTTTAGTGGCAGGGAATGAGACAACTTAAAAATCCCTTTTCTCTTTTTAATGAACTAAGAAATGAACTAAGAATCATTTTAGCCAGCCATTTGACAAAGTAAACTTGAACGTTGCAAACTATTAATCCCTGATGTAGTAGCGAAAATATTAAGCACTGTAAAAAAGTATCAAACGCGTGACTATCAATTAGAATACCACTGATACTGATCACTTGAATCAATTTAAGAAGATTATCTATTTCTAATAAATACTTTAGACACGAATAAAAAATGATATTGCAAGAACGTATTGAGTGTAAAATAGAAAAGATGGAATCACATCTAACGAAACAACAGAGAGAAATACTCCGGTAACGAGTTTTGATCGCGTTCATAAATATTCAGACACTTTGTTCAATTTGTACTAGCGGAAGAAACATGCGTAAATGTTGCTGAAATGTGTAAAATTGACGGCGGATTAATGAAACAGAAAGCTGAACAGTTGTCATCCTCTTATGCAATCGACAGATCAGAAATGTAAATTACTCGGCGGGGAAGCTTATTAATAGCGTGTGAAAGCTAAATGAACAAGTTCGTCAATGTACTCGCCGGATTTAGATAGCAATGCTTGAATTAATTGAGATAATCTTTGTATCAGGTTGGAAGGAAGTTGCTTATCTGCTCCATGGTTCGGGAACTAAGCGCCCTGCAAGATAAAGAAATTTATTTTTAAAGCAACGAAATACATATTTCCGCTGGAACTTGAAAAATCACGTAAACTATAAATTTGTTTTCGCGCGTTAATTTCTACCGCGTCGTTTATATATTTAGTGTACGATTTTTTCGTAATGGAAACAATTGTTTTACAGCATTGCCATTCTATTGCAATTTCGCGGCGAAACTATGATCAGAAATTTTTCGAATTAAATTAATAAAACTACGGGCTGCAACGGTTGTAATCAACTAATTAAGGGCGAACGTTGCGTTAATGCAACAATCCATTTGTTTCCAATTTCATTTCGTTTTGACCGATTTATTTGTTCGATTTATTTCGTTCGTTTATTTGGATTCATTTAAATATTTCATTTATTTACGTGCAATTTATTTCGTTACATCATATCCTATCGCATCACTCGGCGATATTCTTCTTTCGCGAGTAATCATTCGTTATTTAATTGCACGCCTCTGGTATTAATAAAACTAATTTAACAACGCATCGGCCACGAGAATTAAAACACAAATTATCATCGAGAGACTCACTCGGCTCGCTAAGTCTCTCAAATAGCAAAAACATCCTCGTTTCGTCTAATTACCATTATAACTTCCAATAGACCTCCGTCACGTTCTCCATCGTCGAGTGTTAACAAACAAATCAAACCTCTGCCTCTTCTAATCTCCCCGCATAAATCTGTACGCTCGGCGTGTGTGTGCGTGTGTGTGCGTGTGTGTAGGACACGCGTCGTAAGAACGAACATTCGTGAACAGAAGAATCCAGTAAGAAAGGAGGCGCTTTCATTCTCCGATGATGGGGCTTTCGCAGAATCCGGCGCGTGATCGGTTCACCGGGTTCACCGTGAACGACGCGCCAGCGTCCGGTTCCGCGCCATCTTTCGCGACTTCGTGGGACATTGTATTCCCGTTCGATGGAATTTTTCGTCACGGCGACACCTCGATCAATATTTGCGCAGCCGGGAGTGGAGACCACGTCACGCTCGACCTTCCACGGCCATATGCGAACACGCGGTTGCATACCCGCGTCGAGTCGCGCGTGTACACGCTCCGTCGTGCATCTCCGACAATCGTGATCGACAATCTCCTCGAAAGTAACTGATCTATATATATATATTTGTAAAAAAGAATAAATATATAGAAATATATAAATAAAAATAAAATATATGTATTTATAAATTAAATGTTTGTCGCATTTATTAATATCTAGTTTTTTTTAAATAAATTTAATATATATTATTTTTATATGTTTTTATACTTGCAAAATAATTTGACGAAAGGTGTAATGGAAAGTGAAAAGTAAAATAGATTGCCGGGGATTATTGTTTTAGGAAATTAGATGCGGTTGTGCGTTTATCGTTTATATAGGATAGCTAAATATTTAGTGGTGCAATTTATTTATTTGTACGTAAATAAATAGTATCCCGTTCACAATATTCAATCGCCAATCTCTCACGTAATAATCGATAATGTAATATTGAAGGAATAATTGTTCGGTTGGAATTTTATATATGTGTACACGAAAACGATTGAAAGTATCGAACGATTGCATATCAATAAATTTAATGAGTTACTAAAAATATAGAATTCTATTATTATTACATTATTAATTCTGTCAATACGTACGCAATATTATGTGCTTAATATTACGTCCATCTACAAACTGGAAATCTTCGGTTAAGATAATTTTGCTTGAAAGTAATTTCTCAATTATAAATATTTGCGTTTTTGTTGGGATAAGAGAAATAACACGAGATATCTCACAATCATGGCTCATGGTATCATGGTTAATTATTAACGTGTTAATTTTATAACGATTTATATCGTTGCACATAAGAGGTGAACGTTACGTTACAGTGACAATACAAAACATCCCGGGGAGAGAAATAAATATCACTGCTAGAAACGACGAAGAAACATTGAGAATCGTTGTGGCTCGTTCGAAATATCAACCGAAGGATTTGCAAAAAAATTATCACGTTTATGAATCAGCATTCCAATTAAATCTTTTCGAAAGCGAAGATACCGTTTAATGGCCATGACTGTCGCGAACGTGGGAAGATAGCGAGAGACAGACGAGTGAATTCTGATGATTCACGTTGTTTTATAATATATTTCCTCGCTGAATTATACAAATAAAGTTCGTACAATAGCGAGACAGCGATCGCAGAAACGATTATGAAATTTATTTCTATATTTTTATATACGCGACGAGAGGATCGTCAATTCCTAAATGAAATTGCAATTAATTAGCTCCGTGTATTCCTGTTTACGTTTATAAATAATCAATAATCGGCCGAAGCTCGTAAATTGATGAATCTCGGGCATTTTTAAACCGCAGCTGCGCGAACTGTGAAATTTGCCACATTTTTACTTTCCACGCGATTGTTTGCAAATCGAATCTAACTTCCTTTGACAAACAATTGTTGCAATTTGAGATTCGATAAGAAAGTTGAAATTTGTGTATCTCAAAATCTTTATACGTCTATCAAACACCAGATTGGTAAAGTCTCAATGGGACGAATCCAATCAAACGGAAATGACAAGTTTGAAAATCTCGCGAATTTTGGATGGTTCTTCTTGAGTCTTCGAGATTTCTGCTTTTCTCTCAGAGATGTTAAACATTGCAAAGCTCAAAATATTCCTTGAACTTTCAAACGTTCGTCGGTATGAACTAGCAAACGTCAGACAGCAAGATCTTTTTAACAGATTCGATAAATAACTTGATTTTATGTATTCTGTCGTTTCATCCCTCTGGGAATTTTCCAGGTGAAACACTGTGTGTCGAAGTCGGGAGAAAGAAAGAAAAGAAAAGAGGCTCGTTGGGAAATGAGATAGATGTCGAGACGCGTGGTGTAAAAATCGAGGATTGTCCGGGCGATTGCCTCAATTAACGATTGTTAACGGTCGGATTGAATTTTTAATCGCGATTATACACGATTTTTATCGACGAATCGCCGAGAGAGTCTGTAAATACAGGGAGCACGATTTTCATTAAGTTATCGCTGATAATTATGACTCGTACTAATATTTGCAAGGATATTTCGGTGGCCGTTGGTAGGTGGGGGTGGAGGGTGAGAGAGACAGGATTAAAAATAAGCAGGGTTTTCCGTTGACTTAAACGAGGAGAATTTATTTACCGGCCACGCTGTTATAAATTGTGTACGCAATTATTTTATTGCATGATGATTTGCTCTGCCGGTGCAATAATACGCGGAGAGCCATGTTGAAAAGTTAACGCGATGCGAAAACGAGTGTTTCAAAAAATTATCGGAGGCGTACGAATTTTAACGGATTTATCGGTGATTTACACAAACACAAACAACAGGAACACGCGCAGCTAATTAATTATGATTTTATTCGGGCTTTTATCGATGGCTCTATCGTGCAAATATAATAACAAACCGTGTGTAAAAGTGACACACACAGGGCGGACTTTCATGCATTTTTAAATTTCTATCAACTGAATTAACACGATTGCAATGAAATTTAAATAGTAATTCGTTTTACGAACGTGTGAATATGATTGTTTTAAAGCCTGTATTTCTACAAACCTTTTTACATACAAATTTAGCTGCAAACCTCGTAACAATAAACCTTCAAGAATCACGATATTCGATTCCAAAGACAATTGCCTGATAGTATTGTGAAAAACTCTTATATTCTTAAAAAGGACAATTTTGTCATCGATAATTAAAGAAGTCTAAATTAACCAGTCTTATTAAAGAAAAAGTAAAAAATTTAAATTCCTGACACAATAATAAATTCAAGGCTTAAGCCTTCCTATACAGTATATATATTAAATACTACGTACAGACTATCATTTATTTGAACCAGATTCTGATCAATATCTGATTAACCTCTTGCGCTTCAATGACGTATCACGCACGTCGAGAATTTTTTGCCCCAAATTGCAATATTTTCCCAGTTTTAAGTAACATTTAAATGTAACTCAGGCAAAACAAATGATGAGTTTATTACTTCTTAATAATTTCTATCTAGTGATATCACACCGACCAGTTCAAAGAAGAAAGCGACGAATTATTGTATACGGTTCGGTCACTCGTTATGGTCTGCGAATCAGTTGTCATCGCAAAGTGGTTAAACAAACTCTTGCTGATTGAATCCACTCATTTCGACCTAAGCTTCTGTCATATAAACGAAATATTATGTCATGTTGTAGTAAAGGATTATTATATTAAGTAATAATTATATTAAATAAACTCCAATAATGGAAAATATTTGTCCTCCGGTGCTGCTGTACAAATTTAGTCGAACGTTCAAATTACGAGCGTGCCTTCGAGGACTCGATCAAGTCTGGATCTCAAAGACAGTCGATCCCGGAAGTACAGAGTCGTCGCGACAGTCGCTAAACGAAGAAATAGATCGGCGGTCTAAGCAGAACAACGGGGGTTCGCTGCGGTTGTTTGCCGCGCGAGTTATTTCCACGTTAGCGACGTCCAATCGCGCGACGCGGACGCCTCGGTCCTTGGCCATGCTAAATGCTCGTAATGAGTGATTATCTTGGTTAGCCTGGTTAACACGCGGTTCCAAGGTAGCTGCGAGAGCGTGCAACGTTTATTTGTTTGCCGCGACACGTGCCCGAACACGGCCAGATACCTCGCCACTTATGCAATTGCGTGCACATCGAAGATCTAACGGTTCTGAGGGCTCGTGGATCTCACTCGTGATCCCTCACGCAGAATCTCATCTTCCAATGTCCGTTTTCGTTTATCCTCATTTCCCTCTGTTTCCTTTTCTTTCGAATTTATTTCCTTTTCTTTTTTAGAATTTTCTCGTTGCTTCGGTTCATCTTTATTTACATCCTCTCTTTTTTTCCGATCTTCAGGTTTAATTTTAATTAGAGTTGCGCTATGGGTACCTCCGATTCTTAATATTTATTCTTATATTTGAATCGTGCGACGAGCCGGTTTTAAGAATTTCTAAATAAATCATAAATATATGCTAATTGTAATATATTGCACGAATATAATTATAATTTCATTATTCATTTATAAGTCTATATTATCGTATTTGAAATAAGCTAGACTAGATCAATATCCGACTGCCCAATAAACGGATTTTCGCTTTTATATATATATTATACTTATATATATATATATATATTATTATTATTTTTATATATATAAAATATAAATTTATATATATATAAATTAGGTAAATTATTAAATTGTTGTAAAAATTTATATATATATATTACATAATAATTTATATTTTTTATATATATAGGGTAAAAATAGGTTGTATATATATATTATTTATATAATATATATATATTATATAATATACATATACTTATATATATATATATATTATTTTTATATGTATAAAATATAAATTTATGTATATATAAATTAGGTAAATTATTAAATTGTTGTAAAAATTTATATATATATTACATAATAATTTATATTTTTTATATATATAGGGTAAAAATAGGTTGTATACTTATATTATTTATATTATTTATATAATATATATATATTATTATTATTTTTATATATAAATGTAAATATATATATTAGGTAAGTTATTAAATTGTTGTTGATTTATTTGCATAACAGTTTATATCTTTTATATGTAGGGTAAAAATAGGTTGTATATTTATATTATTTATATAATATATATATATATATTATATAATATACATATACTTATTTTATAAATTTATAAACGAATTTTATAAATTTTGAGATTTATCTGAGTATGTTAATTCTTATTTGAATATTAATTTACATATTCGTGGATTAATTATGGATTAATTAATTCTCATTTATATGGTGATAGAGGCTAAAGCAACTCATTGCGATCCAACAACGTATAAAACATATCCGAATTTCTTCCAGTTTAGCGAGTAGTACCGAGGGAATACCTAAAAGTATATATTCAAAATTAAACTCATCCACGCTACATTTCAAATTACGCTCCGCTGTCGTCGTCAGCGAACAAAGATTTCCACACCGCGCTACGGATCCAGTCGAAACGTTTCACCCCCTCCTACAAACGTTTTCCTAAAACGCGAACGATGATAGAGCTGGAAGAGAGACGGTCGCATATTCGTCGGTGTATACACGCGACTTGTTAAATTGTCACGAACACGATGGAAACGTCGCGCATCGCCTCGCAAGTGACGACGCAACAGTTACAAACCGGGGGTGCGGTGTGCTCTAGCCGGGCAAACAACAGTTCCGTTGTTCCAGCGACGTTATTGCGACTACACGCGCGCATCAAAGCAACCATTTGAACAATGTCCCGAATCGTCGTTAAGACACGCCACGTTAAATATCGTCGAGCGTCGACGGTAATTGCCCGCGGTTCTCCGTGGCGCCGATTTCTACGATCCTCCTCGCCGCGACACCGAAAATCAAACGCGCAGCAACCGCGTTTGCGATCCTTCAACGTGCAAGCATGAAAACAACGTTCACCTTGTTCACGTTGTTCCATTCCCTCATTCGCGTTGGAAAATAATTGGAGACTTTTCAATGCTTGAGAAATTTAGTTATTAAACCTCTTGCGCTGGAACGACGCACGTCGAGAATTTTTTTTTTTTTTGTCGCAAGTTGCAACATTTTCTCCGTTTTAAGTATATTTAAATGATAAGTTTGATTACTTCTTAATAATTTCTATCCAGTGATGTCAAACAACGAAAGTTCGAAAGAAGAGGGAAGCGACGTATCTCATACGGTTCGGTCACTCGTTATGGTCCGCGAATCGGTTGCCAGCGCGAGGGGTTAAAAGTCTGCAAGAAGGAAAAGTGATTGTACTTGTTATTTGGAATTTGGAATTTTGTACTACTACGAGAGAGCGGGTAATTGTTGAATTCTTTACGTTTTTCACTTTTTCGCTCGACATTTTGGAATTTTGGAGTGGTTACGAGGGTTATTGTTCTCTCTTCACAAGAATGCTCGTTCGAATTTTAGAAATTTACATCTTTCGTTGGCACACGTTTGGGGCACATGCTTGGTTTCTTGTCTTGCGGTATTGCGGAGAGAAGAAGAAGAAGAAGAAGAAGAAGAAGAAGAAGAAAAAAAAGAAAAAATAAATTGATCGATTTCGGAGGCGAAACGCGTGTTCCAGGGTGAGCGTGCGACCCGATTTTAGCAAACGCTCGCGAAACGCTTTGTATTAGCCCTGCACATATAGACACGCTGATTCCACGCGAAACAGAAGTTTGATGACAAAATATTTGTCGTTCAAACAGCCGGCCCAGGTCCTGCGAGTTCCCCCCCGCGTCACGCGTTCCACTCGCGATCCCGATCTCTTCATCGAATTAAGTGTCGCGTCCCCGAATCAACCGCGACCTACCTCAACGCCAGCTGTTGCTACTTACATACATCACGCCCCCCTCTCTCTCTCTTTCTCGCAAGATACATATACGTAAATGAATACGAATTCTTCCTTGTATCATGGTTAACCACATCGCGACGATCAGGAAAGAGTTGTGAATGATAGATCAACGACAGATTAATACTAGATTGTGTAGAATTTTTTTTTCTACGTATTACGTGCCACGCACGTCGAAAACTTTTTGTTCCAAAATTGTAATATTTTCTCGGTTTTAAGTATGTTTAAGCAAAAGAAATACTAAATTTATTACTTCTCGATAATTTCTATCCAGTGATATGGTACCGATGAGTTCGAAAAGAAAGCGACGAATTATTGTGTACAGTTTGGTCACTCGTCATGGTCCGCAATCAGTTGCCAGCACAAGTGATTAATGTACCTGACGATTTTTGATTACAAAGAAATATCGAACAATTGGATTTCTCTGAACGTTGTAAAATGCAAGAATCTCGAGATCGATCGAAATTTCTTCAAATCAAGGCTGCTTTTCAACGCTTTCGCTGTTAATCGGGATTAAGATTTGCGAGATTAAGAATTGTGGCTAAATATCTAGACAATATTTAAACCTGACTGGTTGCAAACAATCCAACGAGTGAAATTCCAACTTAAAAAGGGAGCTCTGCTTGTACATTCGTATATACGTGTGTAGTATTCTCGACTTGAAGCGTCTAGAAGCTCGCGTAAATATTTTAAGAGATAAACCAAGAACGCGTGGAACACGTGAATCCCGAAAACTCACACAGAGTATCATGTTGCTCGCACAGTATCCACCGTGAATACGAATTGCTGACAATACAAAGATAAATTTGCAATCACATCGATATTCTCGTCTCACGAATTTGCAAATCATTAGGAATCATTTACCTATGATTTTGAAATTCCTCGAGTAGAATTTTGTTGACAAGAAAAGAACAAGAAAAAAAAGAAGAAAAAAAAGAAAAATACATTCCTGAAATAGCTCACGCCTCGGTTGTAGACTCTGAATCTACAAAAGCGCGTGCTCGTCCTTCCACTTTTTCCATCGCGATCTATCCGATGTTACTCAACGTTCCCAGCCCACAGGCAAAATCATCGCGTCGCGTTGTCTACTTATATAACTTATATTGATGCATTAACGTCGCCAAGGACGACGTTATATACGATTTTGTGTGCTCTCTGCCTCGAGACGTGTGTTAGCGGACAGCCTTTGATTGAATGTTTATTGGCGAAGAATGGTAAAATGGAAAATCCGCCAAGTTGAAATCCAAGAAGCAGAGTCGCTGTCGAAAGGATTTTTAGAATGGAAATTTTATATCCGAAGGAAGTTTATTGAAAGGAAGGTTTTTGTGAATTTTCCAAAAATCTTCCAGAAATTAGAATGAATAAATAAAAATATCTATTAAGATGATGTACGAAATGAAATAATAAAATGCGATTTTAATATCCGCAGGCTGCGGATAATGTCATCTTGAGGAATGTGATTTAAAAAGTGAAGCCTTTTAATTGTTTCACTTACTTTGAATATTCTATGTATCTTCTTTTTTTATCATATTACGTGCACTCAATTTCTAATATAAATTTAAGTCTATTAATGTAATCATATAGCTTAATTAATTAATAAATAATATTTCTCACACACGACGAAACGTGCCTGTTCGTATTAAAATTCTTACCCGAAAATTATATCGTAGAGAAAGTATTAACTTTACGTTTCCCTTTAGGTCTATATTATCCAAAATAAATTATATTATAATTCGATTGATATTATCAAAGCACAGTATTTTGGTGATTCTCAAAAATTTCTTTTCAATGTTCGTACAACACAATTTTATCACTTTTTATGAATAAAGTATCGCAAGACAGGAAAGACAGAATGTGACGAACGAGAAGAGGCTAGTCAGGATTCAAATCTGAAGTTGTTGTATTTTTTTTCGTTTTTTTCTTACGAGAAAGCAGTTTTAATAAATTTTTGGAAATTTAGCTACGTCTGTCTTCGTAGCTTCAGTTTGTTATTCCTGGGAGCTAGACAGAGGAACATTTTTGAGAGTAACTGTAACTCGAATGTTCGACGGTCTGCCCAATTAGCACGTTCCATTCCCGCGTGCATAATTTTATCGTCCTTCTTCAAGACAAGACTCACACTCCTTTTCATTCTCTCGTCCAAGAGACGAACAGTTTATTACTGATCTCACGAAGAATTATCTCGTACTCCTTTAGCACGATATTTTTCCAATTGTTACAAAGTATTCGCAACAATTAATAATTTTTATTTATTCGTAGTCTTCTGTCTAAATTTCTTTTTGGAAAATATTTTAATTGACCAAATTTTGTGTGTAGATGGAGGAAATGTTTGATTTCACAGATTAAATGTTGAATTTCTCGATGATTTAATCGAAATTTTCACAGAAGGATGAATTCTGGGTTTCGTGGAGCTCGGTTCAGATTAAATTGTTTAAAAACGGAGAAAATTCTAATCCATCGACTCCAAAATCCTCTTTCTCTTTCAAAAAAAAAAAAAAAAAACAGTCGAATTTACAAATACACGTTCAACAAATTAATCAGTTCATCCACGCGAGATTCCTCCAGTTTCATCGACATTTCCACGACGTCGACGATCTTTCAAAGAGAAGGAAATGCCAGAATCAAAAACCTCGGGCACGAATAAAATAATAAAGTTGTAGCCGCCGTAGTCGTAGATGTGTCGTCTCCTCTCTTCGACCTTTATTTTTCTTTCCTGCTTCTTTCTTCTCCTTTCTCCTTTTTCTTTCCTCTTTTTCCTCCTCCTCCTCTTCTTCTTCTTCTTCTTCTTTTTTCCCCTCTTTCCTCTTCCACGCCGGACACGTCGTACGATTTTACTCCGACGAGGTGGCTCGCTACGCGAGGTAGTTCTCTACTTGTTAGCACTTAATTAACTACCACCGGCTCGACCAGTCGGCGACCGTCCAGACGAGAAATTCCTTCTTTCTCCGATCCATCAGCGGACGACGGGATATATTCACTCTTCACCTAGCCTCTAGCGGAGAGTATGTCTCTGCCTTTCTTTTTCTTTCTTCTTCTTCTTCTTCTCTTCGGGCCGGTAAACGGCCATCTTTGTTCGTCGTTGGAAATATCGACGCCTCCGCGTACACAAGGCTCACGGGAGCCTTCGCTTTTCCAGGAATCTTCTCTCGCTGGAATATTAATGAAATATTAATGTCGCTCCGTCTACTCCTTTCGTAACCGTGCACGCGAAAACACGATGACCCAATGGGCAAAGTTCAACGGACCTAGCGCGACGCGACTACGCCGCGATGCCGATGCACTCTTTTTCGTTTGTCTTTCTGCAACGCTCTGCTCTTCTTTGTCCCTCTTCTAGGTGAAACGTAAACGCGCGGAAATTTTCGAGGTCGGGGGAACCACTTCCTTTCGTTTCGACTGTACCGAGTCAAAAGCCTGACGCTGACGCACCTTTACATCAAGTCGTTTCGTTTGTCTTCTTTTAGTTGAACGCAACGCGCCGAAATTGCTCGACCCTTTCGTTTCTTTCTTTTTTTTGCTCTGCTCTTATTTTCTCTGTTTGCATTCTAGTTGAACGTAACGCGTCGAAATTAGTTGATTCTTTCAGTTTCTCGAATGTTTGGTGCTGATGCATTTTTAGACATCGCTTCGACAGGAAGAGTATAAATTATATACATATATTACATAAGTTATATGTATCGTATAAATTCAATTTCAATGATATATATCTTGAAGACTATTTTCAACTTTATTCAAACCAAAATTTTACGCCTGATTGTACTTTTCACAGTGAATTCGAATATTATTATTATTAAAACTGCTTTCAAACGTAAAGTTTTCAGCTTTTTAGAATTTTTATTTAAGCTCTAATTCTTTGTGTTTGTTCGGCCTTATCGAACACAATAGAGGTGGGGTTCATATCGCGAAGGACAAACTCATCGAGTCAGGGAAAGCAATTTTCCAATTTCTTGACTGCAGGGATTTTCCATGACCATATTTTATACCTTTCGTTACCGTCTATCTTCTATTGTAGTTATACTGGACTACCAATTCCAAGGCTCGGTAAGCTCTGTCATGGCAATATCGTGGAAAATAGTGAATCTGAAGGTTTTATTCTTGGCTCGATGAATTGATTTTTCGCATCTCCTTTTTGGGATTTGTTTTATGATGGGGGCCTAACCCCACCTCTATTGTGTTCGGTAAGGCCGAACAGTGTTCCTTTTAATTCTGTACTATTATATATTTATGTCTACATGTATCTCCTTAATTGTGTTCTTAAAAATACGAAGTTGCATAAAGATCCGTTGTCTAATTATCACAGCTAATAACATCAACGAAGACATCACATTAGTCACTTATAGTAAAAGGGTCAGAGCCCGAGGTACACTGAATTTTTGGAGCAAAGCGTGTCTCTCATCGAGTTGGCGCGATGAAGTAGTTTTGAGAATGTATACAGTTGTTGAGGATTGATGAAGTTTGTTCTTCGTGAGTAGGTTTGTGATGAAGATTCCAGGGATTTTACATTTTTTTAGTTTTTTCTTTTTTTATTGAGAAGGAAGATGTAGAAACGTGTCGGGAATTTTACAGTAACTCTGTGAACGAGTTCGTAAACGATGAAGATAGTAGAATCGTGTTTGCTTGAATTGGTGAATTTAAGCCCGACGCTATACGATTGAGAACAGCGACTTGAAAAATATTTTCCAGTCCCGAACGATCAGCATGTTTAATTTATAAAAATTAAGCATTCTTGTAAGTAATGTTCACCTCACTTAGCTCCTCGATTTATCGGCGAATCAATATTAATCTTTGCACAATTAATATTCTCAATGTACCAAACATTTGTTTTGTTCCTACAAAGTAGCTATTGACAGTAAAACAAATATTTTTTCATCTTCTCGGAAGCTTTACTCTCTGCTTTATCGTTAATTCCACTTTGGATTGTGGAAGTCTCGCGTAATTGATAAATTTCTTGAAATTTACATCGAGATATCTTAATAATGAGAAAATTCAACAAGTTGTAATTCACGACGGAATTCGCAAAAGGTCATTAACGAAATAATATTTTTTTTATTTCTTCACGCAAATTAAATTATGTAAATTCATGTTGATGCGAAAAACGTAGAACGTTAAGATACGGATGTAACAGAATAGAATAAAAGTTAATTCTTGAGGCGACTGAAACAATAATATTTAAATACAGACTCGTTTTATCCGTTAAGTGTATCGAGAACGCAAAACAATTGCGAAAGAATAAATTTTTGACTTATTTTTTTCACGTAAAACTCAATAGTGCTGTAAAATCTGTACACCATATAACTTGAAACTTATTCATGTGTCCACATTTTGAAAATTCATCTTATCATCTCGCTATTGTACTTTATCAAACGAAACTTCTTTGTAACAATTGTTAGTTCCTAAATTTTGCTTCGTTTCATTAAATTGAAAAACCAGACAAATCTTTAAAGTTCTACAATCTACCTCTAACTAACATTAACCTCTTGCGCTGGAATGACGTGCCACGCACGTCGAGAATTTTTTGCCCCAAAATTGTCATATTCTCCCAGTTTTAAATATATTTATGTAAAACAAAATAGGCAAAACAAATAGTAAATCTATTAATTCTCAACAATTTCTATCCAGTGATATCGTACCGACGAGTTCAAAAAGAAAGCGACGAATTATTATATACGACTTGGTCGCTCGTTATGGTCCGCAATCGATCGATCCAGCGCAAGTGGTCAAAAAAGAAATTCGACAACGTCGATTAACTTTAAAAAAAAAAAAAAAAAGATGCAAATGAACCGTTGATATTTAGTCCCCGATGAGTTAATATCGCACGAAACACCTCATCAACCCTCCTCCCTCCTCCCTCAACGTCCAATATTCAATTTTTCCATCTGTCTGTCTACCCTCAATTCGTTTCACCGAATTACAACCTGTTAAACGATCGAGCCGGTCTCATTATCCACGGGTAGCTAGAAAGAGGGGGGGTGACGGTGCTAACGGGGTTAAAAATGGGGGAAGCTAGTGGCCGCGTCGGATAAAAAGTCGACGTTGGAGGGTCGGCTGGATTCCGGTCGCGCGGAACTCTCTCGTGTCGGGGATGATTTCCGTGGCGCGACTTCGTGAGTGGGCTCCTAACTCGTCCCGTTCCTTTGTTTTCGAGGAGCCAGCGATAATTCCGCCATGAATTTTAATTCGAACGCTGCTCGAAGCGTTCATGAATTTTAATTCGCCTCTTTTCGCTCGCCGCCGCCCCTCCTCGTGTCGCCCTCCTTTCGCCAATGCGAGTCTCCGTTTTCGGTTTCGCAGACTACTTCCCGGACGAGGGAAAAAGAAGAACCGTGGAACGAAGGAGAGACACCTAAACCGGAGGGTGGCGACGAACACACTCCGGCGACGACGCTCTCGACTGGTTTCAAGACTCGTCTCGCGACTCGTTCTCTCTGTTTCGTACGAGTCGATGGAAACCTTGCTGCTGTCTGACTGAGAGTTATTTCGAATTACAAATTGTTGTAATGTTGTACGTTGTCTGTCAGTGGTGGAAGAAAGATTGGAATTTTGGTGAAATGGAATTTGATTGGTGTGTCGTGGGTGTGGAGCAGTTTAGATAGTTTATGCGAGTAAAAAGAAAAGGTTTGAAATTTTTGGTGGAGTGTACGGTGGATGTAGAGTAGTTTAGAATTATTGTTTTTTTGATAGTTTATCGGATATCAATAAATAATGGTTATGGATAATAAACTATAGCGATTGACAGAATTATGTAAACGGTGGATAATGATGAACTGTTTACAATTTTAACAGAAAGACCGAAGCACAGTACTGAAAATTTAAGCGTGTGGTTCGTTCTTACGAAATGGTAATTAATGGTGCTTCGAATTTAATATCGAGTTTTGTTAGTTATGAGATTTTAATACCAATACTGTACAAGGTCGTTACAATTTTCTGTTCTGAACCCTGACCCGAACAACAAATTTCGTCTCACGGGAAAAATTGTAAATTACAAATTGCACGTTCAAATGAAAGGAAAAATAAACGACAAAATAAAAAGAAAAAAATTAAAAAGAACGAACAATAAATTGTAAGTTATAAATGATCGTTGTTCGTCAATGTTGAGAGTTAATAGCTACCTAAAATATTTACTTAAAATATAAAAAATGTTCCGCATTAAGACAAGTTAAGAAAAAAAAAAAAAAAAAGAAATTGAAAGAAGGAAAAATGACAAATTCTTTCTCCGCGAAATCATCTCCCAAAAACAACTATTCTATGAACTCGTCCAACAAATTGCCACCGTTCAACCCTCGCTACGATTATATAAAAATACGCACGGGATATCGGAAGGAGCCGGGCGACAAATCGTTATTCAAATCCCCAAGCTAAATTCCTGGCCTAGCCGAGCAA
Source organism: Tetragonisca angustula (assembly GCA_036937485.2). Classification (NCBI taxonomy): domain Eukaryota; kingdom Metazoa; phylum Arthropoda; class Insecta; order Hymenoptera; family Apidae; genus Tetragonisca; species Tetragonisca angustula. The sequence goes on from JAWNGG020000014.1 coordinate 907,832, forward strand.
TATGTAGCGTTTAACCGGCATTATTCGCGACCCTTGATCGCAACGGGGTTACCGATGCCAAGGATCCGCGCCAGAGGGTGTGCCCGGCCGTATTCGCTCGTAATCGCGCGCACAACCGCGCACAATGCTTGGAAACAGGGTGCAGGCTACCCTTCCTTGGACACCCTCGCCACTACCATTTCCAGGAGGGGCGCTAAGCTTCCCTGTCGCTCAGGATTACCGGCTCTGATTTGCTGGTCGAACGTATCGCTGGTTTCTACGTCCGGGACCCGGACAACCACCCCCTGGGGCCACTTCGACGAAAAGACTCCCCCTCTCCGTCACAGTGCTTTCGCGGCCACGATGATTATTGTGCTTAGAAGTAAACGAACGGTGATACTGGGGTGGTTTTTTTTTTCTCGCGACGAGTGAATGGAAATGTTGTATTTTTGGGGAGGGGAATTTTTTTAATTGGAATCTTAGAATTAGGAAGAGAAATTCTGGAGTATTTTCCTTTTACTCTTGTCGATTGGAATTCTTTGAAAAAAGAAAGAATCTTAGATCTCTTGCATGTACATTTGCTAGGATTTTCCGAAGAAGAAAGAATTTCGGATTTCTTGGGGAATTGATTACTTTGGAATTTAATTTCCAGTTCGCTGCAATTGGAATTATCAACGACGATTTATAATTCGTCAATTAAAATTTTCAAGGGGGAAAGAATTTGTTAATTAGAACTTCTCGAATAATTTGTCAAGCGAAGTTTCTAAAAGGTAGAAGGGATTTTCGATTTTCACGAATACTTGTTTATGAGAGTGTTAAAATGATTATTCGAATTAGAATCTTTCCCTGATTTCTTTCTTGAAGGAAACAACGATTTTAAATTTCTTGAATATTTCTGAATTAAAATATTTGCAAGTTCCTATCGCTCGCGAATACGAACATTTATATTAATCGTATAACGTATCGCTGATTTCTATGTCCGGGATCCAGCTAATCATCCCCTGAGGGCACTTCAACGAAAAAATTGTACGCAGCCCTTCCTTGCCCTTGTGACAGCGTTCACCGCTCTCGCGGTCATAATACTCGCTACGACGACGATTGTCTATAGTAGTAAACGGAGGCTGGTACGTGGGGTGGTTTTTATTGGGTTCTTTCCTCGAGATTCGTTCCACTCGTTGTTTTGTTCGAACTGACGCTGTGCGTGCAGAGGGTGGATTAATTGTGCGATATGTTATAAAAGGCAAGAGTTTCGGGGTATTTAGAGATAGCGAGGCGGTGATGAGTTATGATTTGATTGGATGGGTTCCTTTTTGGATTCATGGATTTTGATTGAAATTGGATATTATTTCTTTTTGTTTCTTTTTAATTATCAGGGAACGGTTATAGTCTGAATAATGAAATCTTTTCTTTTTAATTTTTTCAATCTCTTTTTCTTTATTTCTTTTTTTTCAATTATCAGGGAACGGTTATAGTCTGAAAAATGATATCGTCCAATTTTATCATACTGAATCATCGTATCTTCTTAACGTCATCTGCATCACGAATTACGAATCTCTTTAACGCGTGGATGAAATCTTGATGTGAATTGTCTTTCCTTCCTTCTTTTAGTTAAATTAGTTAAATATGGAATACAACATTGTCTGCGAAAACAAGACATCCATTCATTTGTAAAGTAGAATCTCCATTACGTTCCCCTTACAACTGACAAATATAAATTTATGAAATTCCTTTAGTAAAGACATACACTTCGCGAAGAATCACAAAAATAGAAAGAAAGCTGCAGATATCGTGGATCCATCCGTCGATCAAAATATCCATCTATTATACGTAATGCCAAATATTCATAGAGTTCGCGCAAAATTTATACCCACCCTCCGTACACAATGTCGACCCCACGGATCCCCCACTAGTACCTATCCTACGAAAATAAAAATGAAAGGCAAAGAGAGAGAAACCGGACGAAACGTTCAACGCCCAGAGAGAAACGAAAGTACAAAGTGTCGAGGACGTTCCGTCCCATCGAAACTCGCGGCGCATGGAAACGAAGGCGCGAATAATGGACAGGCGACGGGGAAATGTATCAATGGAGCACTCGAATTCTGATGTAAAACCGCAGCTTGTCGTGACAGCGAATTGCTCGTTGCTTTCGTGTGGGACGCGTGTTGCGCGAGCGTGAAGCAACGAAAAAGAGGCCGGGATCCCCACGTGGCCGGTCGAGGGTCCTCGATGTCAGCGTTACAGAGACGTTACGTTTCGTCTCTCGATCGGACGCGAAGCGTTTTCGAGACACGCCGCATCCGCCAGGCCCTCGAGTGTTTTCAGCTTTTCCACGTTTCCGTTCGTTTCGCGCGTTCGTCTACACGTGCTCGATAGCACCGAGGGTCTTTCATCGTTCGTCGCTGCACGACAGAGCCTCGATCGTCGAGAGTGACAGAGAGAGAAACATATTTGGATAATGGAACGACAGCTTTTTTCCTGTACTATGATTATTTATATCATTTCAAGCACTTAATTAATTTAGTCCACTCTCGAGTGAACTATTGAAATCGGTATTTAAAATTTATTTAGTTGTAGAGTTAAATATAAATTTACAGTTATATTATAAAATTTTTAATTTAGAAAAATTTAACTTTAAAATTGCAGATTTTAAATTTACAGTTGTACTTGAGAATTGATACAATACTCTATTGTCTCATTATGATTCTAACTTAAAACCAGTTTCATTTTCGAAAAAAAAAGAATCACACTAACAAAATGTATTTTAGAAATAGGTATGAAACTAATTTCTTGTTAGCACCGATTACATTTCTGGTATAGACGTACGAGAGATATATAATACAAGTTGGAAAAGAATAAATTTTCATTCATATATTATTTTATAAAACAAACATCATAATTCAGACAATAAAAATCCATCTTTGAGAATCTAGTTTGATAATCTATTGTATTATACATTAATACTAAGGTACTAAGATACTATTGTAATGCCATTGTACTATTATCTATTATAATAATAAAATATCATTGCAATCAATCATCCTGACTACCTCTACAACTACTCCCTAACGCAGGGAGGGCGTGGTTTCCACCCCGAAAACCTCCCCTTACAAAATCCCAACTCTCCCCTAAAATTCTCCCCAAAAATTACTAAAAAAAAAAATACAAAAAAAAAAAACGCCATGCAAACGCGAGGACGCCACCAACGGTGCGCGAAACCAACAACAGAAAAAGTATGCAAGACGAGGGAAAAACAGAAGGGGAGAAGTAGGCGATAGCAAACGCAGGAACAAGATAGCAGAAGAAGAACCTGGAAACTTTTCCTGCAGAAAGAGAGAGAGAGAGAGAGAAAGAGAGAGATTCTCGGAGGGTAGAGTTTCAGTCGCATTAGACTGGTAAATTCTGAATCTACCCTTCAGCCCCCTTGCCAACCTACCCCTCTGCCTACAAAGACTTCGAAACTCCTCTTTTCCAGTCCCTCCCCTCTTCCCTTCGCCCATCACCCCGTCCAGCCTCAAAGAGGTCGGGTTCTTCGAGACTTCGAAGAGCAATATAACAAGAGGGACCGAGCGCAAGGGTGTCGAGGGGAAGGTTTGAAACGAAGGGAGGGGGGGTGGGAGAGGCAGTAAGGGACCGGGAGTTTTATTAATTTCGAAAGTTCCGAAACTGATAATTAGATCCCCGCGGAGCCGGCCCGCCAAAGGCGAACGAACTCAATTTCTGGGTCGGTACCGGCTTTGCCGTTTAATTTTCTTTAATGTCGCTTCCCCGTCGCTTCCGGCGGTTCTACTTCCGTTCCGTTCCTCCCCGTTAACCTCCCCACCTCTCCCCATCCACCCCCGCCGGTGTTATTGTATGTATCTACGCGGTAGAATTTTCGAAGGAGAAAAGGTAGGTGTAAGTAGTTTCTCCAGAAGTTTATTGGAAGTTGGCACGTGGCAGAGTGTTTTTTTTCTTTTTTATCGTTCTATATTTTCTCGTTCTTCTTTCGCCAAAGGAGGAGATATTGAGTTTGTCGTGCAACTACGTATTGTTAAATCGTATTGCATTCGGTCAAATGGTCAAATTTCAAGTCGTTGCCAAAAGGCAAAGAGGTGGTTGTAGAAAGTTTCTCAATGTTTTTTACACACTTTTCGGGAAAAAAGTATTCAGAAATAAAGGGTTCGTTCTTTCTTTTTCACAAAGTTACGACAGTTCGAACATCGACGATTCTTCAAATACTCACTCACTATATATAACTATCTTCAATTTAATGAGAATAGCAGTTGCTACTGATAAAAATAAAATTATTCTTCCAATTAATGGAAACACGAGTAAGTTTAAACGAATAATAAAATAAATTTCGTCTAATGTGAATATAAATTAGAAAAAAATGATGCTCCATTTATACGAATTAAACGAATTAATCATCCCGAATTAATATCTTTTATAATATGAGAAATTGTTTTAAAAACAAATTCAATATTAGGACAATAATGTATAATGAAATAATCTTAATCATTAAAAGAATTCCTAACATCGATCCAAAATTTCATATGTAATTAATATTTAATGGTGTTGGAACATCGATAATTTTTTCTTGCAACTGCCATTCTCATTGAGTAAAGATCGTTGATATATTTTTTGCCGTGTAAGGTATGGAACACTGAAAATGAAAGATTAGGTGCTGTCGAGTTTCGCAATTAAAAATCTCAAGGCTTTGTCAGAGAGGAGTGAAAAGATATCGATAGAGACTGAAAATTGAGTGACAACGACGGTGAAAGCGCTTGGCCGTTTCTTTGTGTAATTTTGAAATACGGAGAAGGTGGCACACGTTGCTTTTGTCCACTCGCGAAAATTGCGTAGCGCGAACGCCTACTTTCCCTTCCAACGTTTAAATACACACGGCGCGCGCCACGTCAAACACCAAGTCCCTCGCGGCGACTAATAAGCAACTGTATTCTTAACCTATTTGCATATGTCGTTGGTGCAAGCAACGCGAATCAGATTTCGTTGCGAAATTGATCGCGGTCGTTAACACGTTGAATGCCGCTGCAATTATCGACATTGGTCGAAGTTAATTGCATTAACATCTCGCGCTTTTGCCGTGAATACGTAGCGAAGTACGTAATGCAGAGGGATATTGTGAAATAAATATTTCTGAATTACGAAATACCACGGAATATGTATTTCCGTACGTCTCTACACATATTTTTCATATATACCGATTCCAAAAATTCGACAGTTTGATTTGAACTGTGCGCGATCTACAATGTCTCTTTATTTGTCAATTTTATACAGCTTCGAAATTTGAACATTCTAATCAGCACAGATCCATAAATGGAATTAGAATTTATCAAGCTCGTTAATAATGAAACGAAACTCCAAATTCCGAGTGTACGATTCCCCGCAAAATATATCTTTTTAAAAGCTGAAATTTTCTTCAAAACTCTTAATAATAAAAATTCAAGTACATCTACAATATTCCTCAAATTCAGCTTGCACGTGTCTTTAAAAACAATTCGAATCTATAAAATTCTTAAATATAATAAAATTAAAAAATTTCAAAGTACAATTTTCAATAATAAGCCAAACTATGCATCCCTCTGAGGAAAAATTCTTCCAAAATTCGAACGGACGGTCCTCCTCTGTTTACAAAGCTCTTAACAATCAAACAAAACCAAAAAGTTTCCAAGTTTCAAATATTCCTTAAACTTTCCACAGATTTAGCCTGCTAAGTATCCCCTCGGAAATCCCTTGGTTAATAAGGCAAATATAATTTGAAAATTCAAACGACTCGGGTGTCTTCTTCGATCCTGCGAAAGGGGTGTCGCGTGTGGCGGAGGAACTCCGTGCTCTCTTTTTTTCATTCCTCCTCTGCCCGATTTCTCGTTAGGGTTGTCCGACAGCGAACACAATCAGACGTCGCGTAGCCGTGTTCGGTGTGTATCGCGAATGTTGACTCGGAGTATATTTGTCCAGCAATGGAAGAGCGTCGCTGCTGGTGGTCGAAAGTGGGTGGTGGCTCGGTTCAAATATTGTGCCGCTTCGTTCGGCGCCGCGACGATCATAGACGCATTATTCCAACGCCGTGAAACACGGACACCGCGCGTTCAAAGGCACACGAGTTTATACGAAATCAAAAAAATCGAGATACAGAAGGTAGCAAACAGGAGCTGGTGAGGATTGAAGGATCGATGCACTCTCGCGAACGAAACCAGGGAAGAATTAGCCGAATCAATTTCATTCGTTTCATTCGTTTTATAATCCTTTTTAATTCGTTGTACTTGTACGTGTACGTGTACAATGATTTCGTTTGGTCCTGTTCATTTGTTTCTTTTTTTTTTTTTTTAATTTGTTCGTTTTAAAGTTCATTTACTATTTTGCTCAATCGAATGAGAATTCTACTTGGGAATTCGTAGAATATTTTTTTCATTGCTATTTCTTTTACAATTGGAAACATTCAAATTGTACGGTATTGGATTTGGGGAAATTAAAATATTTGTGACATTGTGATAAACCATTGCAACTGCCTGATTCTTAAAATAAGAATCGATCTCATAAATGAAATCTTTTGGCGAAACTTCTATTAATATTCAGTTATCGTCAAGGGCTTATGTTATCATTTTGTTACAATAATTTACGAAGAAATTGAAACTTTCATGTACTTGTAAACTTCTATGTAAAAATTAAATTATTACTTGAATTAAACTTTATTTAAATCTCTCCTGTTTGAAATCTTGTGAGGCGTTCTATCTTCATTCTACTAGTGATAGAACCACCTTATAATTCAGCCGAAGCTCTGTCGTAGATTTTTAGAGTAGAATTATTGTAGATTCTCGGCTGAGAGAGAAGATTTGAGCGTGGAAGCAAAAGAGATTGAAATAAACTTTAATTCAATTAATAATTTAATTTTTAAACAGAGATTTGTCAAGAGAAATTCCAACTTTTCTATAAATTATTAAAATGATTGTACAGATCTTTATGTAACGATGACAGAAAAATTTAAATAGAAGTTGAACGATACAATTTCCGATCAAAGTCTTGTTTAAATATCATTAACATAAAGTAACATACTGTACATGTAATTATAGTTGCAATATAATAGTTATATAATAATTGAAATATATCTGATAAGTAAAAATATGTAGTGTGTTTACAATACGTAGAAAAAAAAATATTTAAAACAGAATTCTTAAAAAATAAAATGAATCCCTAAATTCTATTTTTCTCAATCATCCCCATAAAAATCCGCAATACCGAGGTTCACCAAGCGAGAAAATTTCCAGAAATTCCTCAGACGGCCCTTTGTTCATGAAAAGACACTCTGCTATGAAATTTCGTCGCGCAGCGTGTAAGAAGAAATCACGAAGAAATCAGGCTTATTAACGGATGGCCGTGGGACAAGGGATGTTCCTTTGGAGAAGGCAGAGGCAGGAGAACAACAGCAAACAGAACAGCTACTAGCCGAGCATCGAATTACGACTGTCAATAGGTGGCCGTTCGTAATTACACACCCGTTAGAGAAGCTGGTGAACGAGGCGGCCGAGAAGCAGATATCACTTGGCGAATCAATAAAACGTGTTTGGCTCAGTCAAACTGCGTGTCATCGCGTATCCATCTCGAACGCCAAACAAGTACACTGGCTATCATTTATCTCGATAATTATATGACCACTGATTACCGGTTCATTTTCTAGTAAATATTTAGCTACCTCGAAACGGGATACGCCTGCCTCTCCGACATGTCCTGGCCTGGGAAATATGGCAAATCTTGGCGGAACGATCCTCCATTTATTTTTTCCAACGGAAGATTCCCCACCAAAATTTCCAGCCGAGTAAATCAACGAAGCCACCTCTTTCGAAACCTAATTTGCAAAAAATTGTTATCTACTTACTTAGGGGTGACCATTTTAAATGAAATCTTCGACAGATTTAAATCGCGATTTCAAGGATTTCAGTGAAATTTGAGACGAGTGTTTTTCTGAATTTGATGAAAGTGAAAGACTCGAAGAATTTAGAAGATATCCAGGGTGAATTTTTGTTTGTATTTTCTATTTTTCTATTATCTTTGCAAAACAGAAATTCTACGTGAATTTTTCTAGCGCACAGCCTTTTGAATTATATTAAATCGATGGACAATCAAAATTTTGAAAAATTTTCCACATTTTTCTCTAGCTTCTCTTTTCCAATTTTCAATCCCGCTCTCCTCAAATCTTTGTATCCCAGTCTTCCTCTTGTTTCGACGAGCAAAAATATTTTCAACACTCGAACAGAAATTTTGCCATATAATAACTTGTGTAATAATTTTCTCTCCGTCTAATAAATTTGCTTTGGCAATAAAAAAGAAAGCATGGAAAACGATTGAAAGAACACAGCGCAGCGTCGAGAATGGAAATATATTCACAGAATGTTAGAGAAGTAAGCGAGACAATGTATTAATAAGGAGATTTGGACTGAACGTAGATGCGCAAGATGTTCTTTGTGTGTTTAACGTTGTAAATCGAGCAAGATACACCAAGTTTGAAACACGAATTAAGCTACACCAATAAACGGAGCAGCTCGTTTCGATTCTCGACCACGTAATTCTCACGTCAGGATTACGTACTGCTGTGCAAATCCATAACAGTCGTGCAGAGTTGGTCCTACTTTGCTAAACCATCTCCAGACAGCCACTTTTACATTAATTTTTCACTCAATGCTAGTAACTTAGTTGACAATTGAATGAAAGACTGCAGTTATAATTTCTGAACATCTTTAGAGGCGAAAATGTATGTATAATAATTTTTTCTCGATTGTAATTAAAAATAAGTTATAATGCTGAGCATTCTAATATTTTCAGGATATAAATACAACTACGTATTTGCTTGAAAATATTCATTCATTGCTTCTATCAAATATAATTCTATTTTCTAAAAATGTGATACATTTTCTTAACTTATAATCTTTTAAACTTTCTTTTATCCATTGCCATAGATGTACTAAGTTTCTTTTAAACGATTGTAGATATCAATAATAATATCACTTCAGTTTGATGATGTTTGATGGCATTTCACAAACTCTCGAACTTTATGAAACATGTAAGTTCATAATCTCAAACTTTTCATCTGCAGTGTATGCGCTGTTGCAACAAAAAAATATTTCTAAAAGGACAAGAATATTCCTTGAATAAGGAACATAGAAATTCCTGGAGAAACGACATAGATACACGTTGTTGCTACAATATTTTAAACTGAAGATTTTTTAATAAAAATTTATACTAACACACTGATATGATTATTTCGAATATACGATTATTTTCTTCCTGAAAAAAAGAGAAGAAAGAAAACACCAAGCCTCACGATACTTAACACATTCGAGACAGGCTTTCCAATTTCACTTTCCAATCTCACTTTTAACATCGACGTATTCAGAACACGCTATAACGTTTGATGTTAACATGTTGCAACTTCCAAAGTAACTTGATTGAAAAAGAAAAAGAACAATTTAGAAAATAGTTTGTCGCATCTTTAAACCGTGGTGAAACTTATCTTGAATGTGTCAGAAGAATCTGTCCAACTGGACGTTACTCCGACTCGAGAATTTTCTTATTTTCACGAATCTCCGTGCGTGAAGCTCGCAGATCGAAAAGACTCCTGTTAATAAGCTGGCACGAACGAATGCAGGAGAGTATACGTATCTACTTAAACTGCAGGATGTAACATACATAGCGACGGGATAGCAAGGATGAAAGGCGGAGCCAGCCGCAGCCAACCAGCGGCTGGGATTTCCATTTTAGCTCGTCTCGCAGGACTAACCGTGCCACGTTTCAACCTCATAAAAGTCCTGCAGCTACCATTAATCCATCACAAGCCCGTTCGCACGTTCTGCTCGTTACTTTTCCGCGAAATTCCAAGTGAGAAATACCGACCCCTGATCCGTGGATTTCCACTCAGGTGACAGAATCGAGAGAGTTCCGGAGACACTGTTCATTCGTGCCTCTACGGGGCTGCTTTTCACCAATCTTTTTGGCACCAGGATCTCTTGGAGTTCCATATTTATTCACTCGATAATTACTTTACTCTTTATTATATTATTATATTATTTACCCTATAATTATTTTACTCTTTAACGTGTATTTAATTCATTTTGTTAAATCATTAGCATGTATTTCTCGAGGTAGTTGGCCATATTAAACTCTCAGACAATATAAAAATATCCTTGATTATTAATTTGTATTAATCTTTTCAGAAAGTTCATCTTTCACGCAGTATATGAAATTTGATAGCTACTTGATAAGTATTTAGTTTGCAAATGATGTCAAATTTTGAAGATCTTTCAACGAAACTTGATACAGTACTTGTTGAGGGCATTTTCATATAACTGTAAATATTAGAAATTGGCGTGATCTATAGAGGGGGTGAATTCTTGAGAAAATAAAATTTTAGCTCTTCAGGTACAATCAAAATGTAAAAAATTCGTAAGTACACATTTCTGAAATACTTGCTCGAACTGTGGATACTTCACAATTTACGTGGAGTATAAAAGAGAAAAATATTTAACAGAGACCTAAAAAAGCTTCCACAAAGCTCGAAGCTCGATATTCAATAATATCACACGCGAGCGCGTTTCAAGCACCCAGTGAATTTTCACGGTGGATCGTTCGTTCTACGTGATGGAGAATAATGGGGCCACCGAACGATGCAGAATTTTCGGTCGCTGAGATTTCACGAAAATCGGAAAAACGTCGACCGTAGATCTTTCTTTTCCACGTCGATCGTGTTTGCTCGAATATCAATAGTTGCAGAAGGCTAGTAGAAAATCGTAACTTATTAATGTAAGAAAATGATATAGGTCTAACGGCGGTTATATCGCATCGGTGATAGTAATTTCAACGTTTACAAATTTTAATACAGATCGGTATTAATTTCACCAAATTCGGTATCTACATATTTTCAGCGATCGAAAGTGAGAGAATTCTCGCTGAGAATGTAGGAAACAAGAGGAAATATAAAAATTGAAAAGTGTTTCTTTCGTTATCATTTTACAAACAGCTGCAATTAAATTAAATTTATTTAGAAATAAGTGTATATTTATTTCTAAGGAATTTCATCTCCATCGTGTAACTAGAAATAATATTACTTCGCTCTTCTGTTTCATCAATGTGCATTGTCAGACAAAAATACTAACATTATTACCACCCAAATTTTAATTCAGAGTAAATACCAGCTAATCACAACTTTTCTTTCGCACAACACACCGCGAAAGAACGCTTTGTCAACAGAAATGTTAAATGGCTTAAACAATTCCAAAAGAAACGAAAGAGAAAAGAACGAATGAAACGTTATTCCGTCTGCTTTTCAATTTATGAGATTGATCAACATGGCTTCTGAGCAGCTCAAATATCGCGTCGATTTCGATTATTCGAGAAAGGTCGGGAACGCAGTTCCTCTGTCGAGAGTGTTTCAACCGTCCATTGTTTATCAGATTATTGTAGATTGATCGAAGAACGCCCGCGTTGACAGTGGTTATTTATAAAGTGGCGAGAATTTATTCGTCCACTGGATTCAGAGGGAATATATTATTGTAACAACGCCGGGCGTTTGCTAAATTTCACTTGATAATGGGCATTACGTAACGAATCGCCAGCCGAGGATTTAATTAATGTTATCGCCGCGCCGGGATGAATTCATTAGCGCGCCGGGGTACGTCGCGATTTTTCTAGCTATCCATGATCATCGTCATCATCGTTATTGTTGTTGTTGTTGTTATTATTATTATTATTATTATTATTATCTCTGACTCTGGAAATAACGCGATTTATTAAATTAACCGGGAACAATCCGGCGAGGTGCCGGCGCGTGTAAATAAAACGCGGCGCATTATGCGTATAAAATGCAATGAAACTTAAATGACATAATCTGCCGGGAAATAACGCGATGCCACGGCTCGCTCCCGCGCATTTAAATAATTCTCTTCGAAACGATCGCGATTTGACACGATCCGACACGATCCAACACGATCCAATCCGATCTGACACGATCTGGCACGATTTGATCTATTGCGCTGGATAGTATTTATATCGCGCAGATGAAAAAGAAGATAACGCTTGGTTCTCGCGCGACTTAACGCGGACAAAATTTGCAAGTTGATGAAATTTATTATCTGCTGAAAAAGGAGAAGTTCAACCTATATTGAATCACTTAAGAACGTATACTTAGAACGTGACACAGAAATGTGTTCGCAATTTGAGAACAATTTCGACATTGCAATCGATGCGCAAATATAATGAAATATTGTGTGTTATAAAAAAGAAATCTTGCAAAATAAAAACGTTCGGTTACGAGAAAGACGTTATCAAAATAGCGTGAATGGTACCTAGGAAACTGATTTTCTAATTTGGAGCATGTATTCTAAATTATTAGATCGTGTCTGTTTTTCGCCATTTCGTTCAAAAACATACTCACATCACCTAGAAACTTTTTTATTCTTCTTATTTAATTTTTTTCTTATGAGATTATCAATAAAGACGAACCTGATTTCATAACTATTCGATATTAGATACAATTTATCTGTTTATTTCGATTCATTGTTAAAGTTATTTATAGTTATTAAGTTAACAAATAATACGTAATAGTAGAAATATAAATATATATAAGTATGCCCTGTAGTACGATCGAGTAGAAGTGATAATTAATATCATTCTGTGTGCAAAAGTAACTAAGAAATGTAGAATAAAATTTTTTCGTCAGACACTTCGTTTCCAAAAAGGAAAGTTTTCACAAAAATTATATTCAAAGTTTTCTGAAAATCATTTGCCTTAAACGAAAAAAGTTTTATTCTGCACTTTTTCACTTAGTTTCGCCCTCGTCGATTATTAGCTAAATTCAAATATGCTTGATAAATCTTCAAATCACCAGTTACTGTACACCCTGTACAAGGGATGATTACTCTACCGACTGCTGTAACAGTTTAATTTGCCGCGATTGATTTCGCAAAAATAACGTTCGAAAAACAAAATAACGTGTGTATATATATATATATATATATATATATATATGTACCCAATTCAAAATTCATCATTTCGTTAATTCATCCAACTTTCCGACAAACGAATCATCTCACAAATCTCCGAGAACAGGAACGCCGAGTACTTCGAACGAACCGAACAAACAAACGAAACCGAAAAAAGAGAGAAAGAGAGAGAGAGAGAGAGAGTAAAAATGGAAAGAAATAAAGAGACAACGATGTAACAGAGAGCTGCAGTGGCAGGATAATCACAGGGTGAACAGCCGCGGAATCGCGTGGATCAATCGACCGGGGCCATTCATTAAATCATAGAGACGCGTCGGTTACGCTCCGTTCCGCTCGTTTCTGCTCGACGTCGCCGCCGCCAATATACGAGCACGTTGCCCAATGAATAGGCCGGTGTTTGCATAGGTCCCGAGGTGCAGCTCGCGTTGTCAGGGATGCGAGCGACGAGAGGAGGAGAGGAGAGACAAGGGAAAGAGAGAACGAGCACGGTAACGCGCGCACGAGCCGTTCACGATGGGGTAGAGAATTCGAAACGCGAACGAGTGAGAGCGAAATAGAGGCGCAAAGGGAAGAAAGAAAGAAAGAAAGAAAGAAAGGAAGGAAGAAAGAAAGAAAGAAAGAAAGAAAGAAAGGCACAGGCTCTCCTGTGTACACTCAGCTGTCGGCCTGTTTTTACCAGCGTTCTTTCTAACCCTCTGGCCTCAGCCATCGCAGTCGATTTCCAGTTCAGTCGATCCCGTGGAAATCGGCCTCACTTCGTCAGCACCTCGCACTTTGCAACGAAATTTCTTCGTGACAAATCGTTCTGGTAAATAGGAGACGTTTGTTATTCGTCGGTTTTAATTCTTGGAAGTGGGCATTTAACCACGTTGCGCTGGCAACTGATTGCGGACCGTAACGAGTGACCAGACCGTATACAATAATTCGTCGCTTTTTCTTCTTGAACTCGTCTATCACTGGATAGAAATTATTGTGAAGTAATAAATTTATTATTTGTTTTGTCCGGGTTATACTTAAAACTGAGAATATTATACTTAATTATACTTAAAGTATATGTACTTAAAACTGAGAAAATATTCCAATTTTGGGACAAAAAATTTCTCGACGTACACGACACGTCATTCCAGCTCAAGAGGTTAAAGTTTAGGTTTTCTTATTTGAGTAACTTTGAATTTAGTAATGTTGTAGCTTTGAATTTAATTGTGATATTTGATCGGAGATGAAAGTATTTTGGAGAAAAAGTATTTTTGTATAGTTTCAGGAAAATAGAAAACGGTGCTTTGGTTTTCAGTGTGGTATTTGATTCACAAATGAAAATCTAACGAGAATGATGTTTTCGAAAGATCGGCTGATTTTATGTGCTTTGAATTTAGAGGGGTAGTTTAAGAAAAGACGCAAAGTAATTTTAACTTGAATTTGGGAAGCTTGGAAAGACAGTCGATTTACTTGATCGAATCTTATTGCATCGTAATACTAGATATTGAAGATAGAAATTTGAGAAGAAAGATGAATTTCGATACAACTTTGCTTGCGAATAAAAATTTAGATAGAATAATTGAGAATGAAGCTTTGAACAGAGAACACAAAGAGAAATAAATATTCTGTTTGAAAAATTTGATGTACAATTGAACAAAAGCATCACGTTATAAAACAACGATCAACTTGACAGCAATTTTGCCACTCAGGCGAAAGAATTTTCATTACTTTAATATCTAATCACATTGCCACCTTTATCTCCTTTATCGTTGTAATTTCAATTATAGCGTTTATCGTGTAACGATACAACATGGGAAGAAAATAGCAAGGCTTGTTATTATATTCATCGTGTAACGTGCATTGTCCCCGTCGACCGTGTTGAGATTGGGAATGCATAATTTAATGAAAGGCTGCCCACTCGATTGATCGAACCACGCCAGCGAATTTCGTTGTCTGGACAAAATTACGTTAAATTATTCCTGCCACAATGGCCATCCTGAATAAGGGATACGTCGGGAGTACGCGTAATGGCTTCTCGAAAATTCCACGCAGCTCAAACACGTGGTAAAGTCAAATTCTTAAAGAAATTCTTCATCGAATTTAGCGTATAACGAAAAACAAGGGAAATACTATGTATACATTTTTACAAACAAAGCGATAAAACATATTGACACATCGAATGCATACGGATGTATCTTTTACGTTATTAATAATATATACGGATGAGTCTCTTATATTATTAATAATATGTACACAGTGAATAAATTATCTATCGTCGAGGCGTACTGGAACAACGTTGGCGAAGTGCTAGCGTTGCAGCGTAACGATTCTGCGAGGTTATCGCGAAATTGGACAAATGTCACACATTTGCTTGCATATTGTTTATTAGTGGTCGAATTCTAAGCCTTATAGAAGCTGGCAATCGTTTCCAAGTATGCTAGAATCAGGCGCAAAATGCTGAAGTTGAGGATCGACTTCGAATGTTTTTGTGAGGACAACGAGCGAAACAGGTCCGTGGGGCATGAGCGAGATTGACAATAACAAACGTCCGCGGCATAACAGACGTTGCAACAAAACAGAAGAGTCGTCATTTTAATCCGGTAAATAACAGAATACTATAGTTCGTCGTGCTGACAAGAAATGTCAAGTCGTTGTTTTCCCAAAATGTTCCAGTACAAATTACGCATATTATACTCTGGTTGTTCCGTAAAAAGAAAACCAGCACGTTGACGCTAACATCTGTGTTAAATAAAATACAGATAGATATACTGCAAGTACGAGAAAAACATAAAAGTGCAGATGTACATGTTAATTACACAAGAAAGATGAAGAACATGTGACTGATGAGGGTACAAATACAGAATACAGAAAAATATTGCAACTGTAGGAAGAAGCAAAGCGTCGCAATAAACAAATCGTAATAATGGAATTAAAGTACGTGACGTTAAATAAATAAAACACACATATTAACAAAAAAAAAAAAAAAAGAAAAGAAGTAGAACGAGTAATTGGTAAACGTGGAAAGAAATCTATGTGTGTGTCTTTATAAAATACGCGTAGAATGAACAGAAAGGGCGTAAAAAAGGGAAAGAGAAGGAAAAGGGACACCGGCGAATTAGCCGACAAACGGGCGACTGGTAAAAACATAAGGAAAAGTCGCGGAAGACGAGACTGGATAGAAAGATGGAAAGGGGGCGCGCAAGAAAATGAGGCTTCCGTACTTTGGCTGGGGGATGGTAAAAAAGAGTCGAGTCGAGGGAGCTTCTCGTCGAAAGCTGAACGATAATACTTTCGCGGTGCTCCCTCGAAACGCTTCGAGCGGGATAAAGTCTCGCTTTTGGAACGAGTGAGAAACGAATGCGGGGGCGAGGAAGGGTGAAAGAGAGGCGCCGCTTTCGAAGGGCGAAGAGGGACGGCTATAGCTTGTAAGTGAATTTTATTGCGCGATTATATTGAATCCCTCCGAGCCACCAGCCACTGTCAAACCCCACCCTCGGTTGTTCCACCCCCGTGGAGAAGGTTTCATGCGGTGCTCAAACGTTTCGCCGGGATAATTCGAAATTCGTTCGTGAAGCGTTTCAGCTTTTCATATTTCTTTTCTTTTTTTTCCATGTTTTCCTTAGCGTTTGCTCTCTTTTTGGGGAGTTTGAGCCGTTTTTTTGGGAGGGCGTTACACTTTTTCGAATGGTTTTACTTGCTTTGTACAACTATTGCGTAACTAATATAGCTGTTTAAATTAAACATTAGAAGTTGCTAAATCAATTTGTCTTTTATTTCATTTGTATGTTGTTTGCTTTTTTATTTAGAATTCGTTAATTTCGTTCACAATTTTCTTCCATAATTATTGGAAAATTTGTCAATAATTGCTACAGCCGTTATATTTTAACTGTAAGTTAGTACCGAAATATTTTTTGAACGAAGATTATATTCAGCACTATCGACGAATAAATATAACATGAAGAATTAATTATATGAAGAATAATGAATTATAGAAGATATAAAATTGTGACATTTAATTTTTGGCGACATCTTACCTATTCAAATATTTATGTGCAAATATTGTATCACAATCTTTTAGTTTATTTAATATAACATCCAAAAGAAGAGAAACAGATAATTATTAATAATAATCAACACACACACACACACACACACACACACACACACACACACACACACACACACACACACATATAATCATCGTTATACAACATATAATTATAGAGAATTATTTTAATTGCATTTATTTATATATAATTATACTCTAAATTATGCTATAAAGAGTATAATATTCAACAGATTATTGACACTCGTAATATATTCCACATCGAAATCGATTATTATAAAAGAAAATAACAAGGAGAGACCATCCTTTCTTACTCTTCGTAAAGCAAAGTTTAACGAAGCTATTTTAATTCTAATTGGATGATCTGCGGGGGTAACTTTCGATTAGATGCGTCGCGTAATACTAATAGAGTGACCAAAAGGAAGAGCATTAAGGAAAGGAATAAACGGTGAATTTCGGCTGCACGGGTGAGCACCACTTTTGAATGTCGAGGGTTGCACGGTAGTTACCGCCGGCGGATACCAAATCGAAGCTCCTGCCCACAGGGATGTTTGCACGTTGGATCACGTCCTCCATGGCAAAATTCACCATAGCAAAACCTTGCTATTCCCAGCGGCACGAGGCTCGCCTCGAAGGCCCGACCTTTCCGCCGCTTCCTGGCCCGATATTTCGGTGCCTTCGATCTCGCTTTTCTTGTTTCACCGATCGTTTCCAACCTAACCTTTTTCCCTCTTCTCTCTCTCTTTCTCTTGCTTTCTCTCTCGGTTTTAATATTGTATCCCGCCCCTTGGAATTTCATAGTGACTCGAACGATCTTGTGAAAAAATATACACACTGTTTCGGAAAGGAGAGCTTCACTTTGACTTTGACTTTGAAAAGTTCGATAGTCAGGAAATTTTCCCTGAAAAATTTCTAGATGCGTGATTCGATTTTAAGTCGAGCGCAGTTCGGAGTTTACCAGAGAGGAGTAATTTTTAGTAATTTATCTCAGTAAGTTTATTACGTATCAAAATTTGTCTTTGTTGAAATTTTCTAAATCTAAAACAGCGTGTTTTTAGAGATTTAGAAGATTTTTCGTAAAATGTATAAATAAACGCTTCTGTGCTCTTCTATCGCACTACGAAAGTATTCTCTGTTTCTGTTACTTTAATGTCTCTGATGGAAATTTTACACTCTACATCGTGTAAAATCTACATCTGAACTAAACGGAATCCCATTGTACCCAAACTCGAAACGACCAACGGGACCATTTGTCATCGAACAAATGTCGTCGACTATTCCTAAACTTCAAAATCCAAAACGTGAAAATCCAGCAACGTTGCGATGGAACGTTCGCCGCGAGGAAGGAGAGGAAGAAAAGTAGGAGAAGAGAAAGCATGTTGCCGGATAAATCCTCGAGGAACAGGCAGCCAAACACTCGAGCCGGCAGTGTCGAGCCGGTGGAAAAGGATGAAAAGAAGCGAGGAGCAGCGATTACATTTCAAGCCGGTCGGTAACCGGCGTAACGAAGGACCGGAGGAACGATAGTTGAGGAATTAATTCAACTCGACCATCTTTTTCCCCCTTCTGTGCCATCTCGAGGGAGCAACTGGCTGCCTCTTTGAAGGAGGTCCAATAAGATCCGTCCCGGGATCCCTCCTTCCTCCTGTCCTCGGGGATAAGACGAGCACTCAGCCGAACAAAACTATCAGATCTTTTCGCGAGAGAAGACTGCCTCGTCATGAGGCGCGCGCGAGCTTCGATGGCTAATTTCACCCGATCTTCGACTTCACGTCTCGTCCGCCATTTAGGTTCCCTTTCGATGTCTCCTTGCGTAATTTTCTTTTTCAAGTTTCGGGGAGGATCGAGCGGTTTCGGGACATTTTCAGGACATGGTAGTCGTTGCAATATTTTCTCAACTTTCATCCGTTTCTTGGAAGGATCTAGTCGATTTTCAAAGATGTTTGGTATTAAGTAGTTGTTGGTGTCTTTTAATATCAATTGATGATTCAAATTTAAGTGAAACACCTGGATTTGATAAAATTATTGTTTTCTTTCTATCTTTCGTTACATAAAGTAAGATTGATCGTTCTCTCAGTTGTACAATTGTGAATTGTGATTCATCGTAGTAAATCAGAAGGATGGAATTTTCAGAGACTAAAATCGAACGAGTTGATCAATTCTACCTCCCCCCCCCCCAAAAAAAAGAAGACTAGGGTCAAGAAGAAAATTTAAGTGATTCGAATCTCTCTAAAAATACACAGCTGTGAATCTGTCAAATTTCTAAAAGAAGCTTCAGATGTTTTTACCATTTTTGGCAAAATCAAACGTTTAAAAACCTTTCTCTCTCGAGGCCCTGACTTCCGTCGCGCCAAGATCAAACATCGCGCGTGCAATTTCTCCAAACGTGGCTCTCCGTCCTTCGAAAGAGAAACCCAGCCACGCTCGAACGTTCGCAACCCACCACTCGACGTCCACCCAATTCCCTGCCAGATCCTCGACTTCCGCCGGCGTCGGATATTCGCCTGGCCCTAAAAGAGGTACACCAAGAGAGAGAGAGAGAGAGAGAGGGGGAGGAGGGGCACTGAATTTCGTATGATTTTTAATAAACACCGATCAGACAGCCAGATGTACCACACGGGTGCTTGACTTTCTCGGCAGAGAGCAAGAGAGACAGAGAGAGAGAGAGAGAGAGAGGAGATCGAGGGAGAAAAAGAGTGCTCGCAGCTCGCGAGCACGGCTTTAACCACTCGATGAGCACAAAACTGACGGACGGACAGGCCCTACTTGCTGCATCGAGCATATTACGCTCGTGGCTGGCGGAACAAAGCTACGCCATTGTTTCGTGCCGTCAATAATCCACTTGCAGTGACTTGGAGGACCGGCCGAGTTGGGGGCGAGCTGGGGGCCGGCACAATTGGAAAAAGCGCCGCGGAAACCGGGAAACCGATGCCCCACGGGGTCCGTTCTACGCGCAAGGAAAGAGAAGACGATCGAAACCTTCGGTTCTTGTCGCCCTCGATGATGCCGAGCACGAATCAACCACCTCGTTCCGTCCAGATCGAACGGATTCTCCTTCCCTTTTTTCACTCCTTTTCGTCCATGATCACAGAGCTGGGATTTATGAAGCTCCTCTCTTGTCGGTCGATCTGATTATAGAATTCGGTGTTTTGATACTGCTACTGCAACGATTTCCTTTTACTCGAGACTCTGTCTTTTACTTTTCGAGAGAAAAGTTGAATGAAAGAAATGTATGCAATTTTTGATTCGGAGAAGATTTTTGTGGAATATTTAAAAGTTTTATATAATTAAAGAGAAATGTAATATTTTGTTACGGAAGGAAAGGGGATTGTTTTCGATTTAAATGACAGGACATTTGGAATATTTGGAATTTATGGCATTAAGAAAGAAATTCAATTTCTTTTATTTAAACAAAGATTTGAAGATACGAAGAAAATCTTTTCTTATTTAATCATTGAATATTCAGAATATTTGACATTTTAGGGACAAGAAGGAGGACATTGAAGAAGTAACGACGTTTGCTTAAGAAGATTGAAGTGAGAGATTTTTGGCTCATTGTCTCGTGAAAATTTCTAAGAAAGATGAATAATTACTCTGCTCCTCCAAATTAAAGGCTCGAAGCCTTTTGAAGAAGTTTGAATAGCCAAGTTATGAACGCCATGAAAGATTTTTTGGGACATTGTCTCGTGAAGTTTCATAAGAAAGATAAATTGTTACACAGTATAAGAATGCTTGGATTTGAAGAATTTCGAAAGAACGAGAAAACAATTGAAAATCTGACGACGTTTGATTAATTAATAGAATTAGAACGAAACAATGCTTCGTGAAAGTTTGTAAGAAAGATAAATTATTACTTTATCACCACTTTTTACTTTTGGTCTCTCGATCCAAAGAAGATTATTGAAGCTTGCGAAAAATTCTGGTAGAACGTGAAGAAAACCGAGGAGATCTGTTTAGCAGAACAGCTAGGGAGGTACTGTAATTGAATTTTGGGCTACGTTGATTTCAGAATGTAGAGCACGAAGCGCACTTCATGATTTCGAGACAGACTGTTTAGTCTGAATTGACCTAATGAAGAACACAATAAAAACCAATTTCTGTTCTACGCTATAGGACGAAGTAAGAGCCGGCACTAGAATTTTACTTTGATCTCGTTTAAAAATTCCAAGCACATTCTCCTTTCGAAAAAGGAATGGACTCTTACAGTTTCATCCTTTCTTGGCAAAAATTTACCGCGACTCAACGGGAGAATACTAAAATCTAGAAATAAAATAGATTCCAGCGTGAAGTAACATGCTTCGAATAAATATTTATCGCGGCAAGTGATAAAAATATTTTAACACTGGAATTTCTAAAATGACGAGTTTTAATTTAATCATGATAGAGGTTTCTAAAATTAATGTCAATTTTCATTCGAGAAACGACTGTACCTAGATTTGGTTTCATCATAAAACTTTAATTATTATTATTTATACTTTATACTTTTTATTTTATTTTATACAAGCTTTCGAAAACTATATTTTAATTCTTAATTTCAAATTTAGTTCAAGATTAAGGAATTACTTAACCATCCTACGATTGTTGACACTGTTTATAAGAAAATGTATCTCGACTATCTCGTCTGTCTAATTGACAATTAAACAACTACGAGCAGAAGAAATACCTGCGTATTTCGTATTCAACAAACAAATTTTACAATACTTACGAGCTTGTTCCTTCTCTCCTTATGCAGATTCAACTACTTCAATTATTTGATAATAATAATAATCAAATAACCAACGAGACAACGATCCTTCGTACAAAACGGAGATCCTATCTAACGTTAAGATTAACCAGGACGAAACGGTAAGAAAAACGGAGAATTAATTAACCGTGCGCCAGCGGAGAGAACCGTCTGGTCCAGCGGATGCTGTTGGGTAAATATGGCGGGCGGCGGTTAGATATCGGTCCCGGCCGAGGAAGGACTCTAAGCAGCGGCAATCGAATGATTAAAGGCGGCTTCGCCTGGTTGCGCCGGATAGGGCGAAATTCCCGACGGAAATCAGAGTCGCTGGCCATCCAGCCGTGTTCCCTCTTTCTAAGCACCGACGTTGCCAACCCACCAACCACCC
Source organism: Tetragonisca angustula (assembly GCA_036937485.2). Taxonomy (NCBI): domain Eukaryota; kingdom Metazoa; phylum Arthropoda; class Insecta; order Hymenoptera; family Apidae; genus Tetragonisca; species Tetragonisca angustula. The sequence continues at coordinate 929,953 of JAWNGG020000014.1, forward strand.
ACGCGCGCGCGCGCGCGTACACACACACACACACACACACACACTCGGATCCCGTCTTGTCCTCCTTCGGGGAGCTATCCTCAAAGCCAGCCGCTCCTTCTAAACCCTCCAGCATCCGCGTCCCTCTTGGCAAACATCGTGCTCCGCCACGGAATCCTGCGGATACGCCGAAGTCGCGGATACGACGACTCAACTCAGGTGTAACCGAGTTTCGTTCAGGGACGAACGATCGCGCTTCGGTACCAAGTCGTACGGATCGGAGTTCGTCGACGTTCGGAAAAGTTTTTTTTTTTTTAAGAAAACTACTACTACAGGTTTTTTTTTTGTAATTTCTCGAGGAGTTTCCAAAAATTAAAATATGCGCTGGCAACTGATTGCGGACCATAACGAGTGACCGAACCGCATAGAATAATTCGTTGGTTTAGAATTTTTAATTTGACTGAATTTCCTTTTACAGCCTGTAATGTCATCAATAATCTCTATTTATCTATAATTACTGATATTAAATCTGACTTGACTGTAACAATTTACAGTTACTTCGTTTCGGAATCTTTTAAAAAGTATATAGTTAATAAAAATCATCTGAAACACGTCGTTCGAACAACATCGTTCGAGTGAAATTTCAAAATCGATGTTGAAAAATTAAGCCAAAGTCTTTCGAGGCGAGTTGGAAGTAGGACTGCGCGTAAATGACTCCTTTCTGTGTGTGAAGTGCAGAGTGAGTTTAATTTACACGTTTTGAACACGTCGTTTAGCTAGTTCCACGCGTCGGGGATGCAATAAATGCGGCAAGCGCAAATACTGGAGCAAGCAAACACACACCGAGCCAGGGCTTGTAAAAAGTAAACGTGATTTCAAAATGCAATTTCTGGCAGATTCGATGAAACACAACGTTTTATTAGTTTCCTCTTTGTCGGACCGTAAGATCGAAATTGAACCTCGAAAAATATAGGTATATACAAACACAGTTTAATTGCGAGGAGCAGAATTTTTGTAAATATTATGCAGAGCTTAATTTACAAAATTATGTGACTCGCGTGTTATCCTATTTTTCATCAGGAATTATATTACGTTACGATTTTACTTGTCCCCGATTTTTCCCGTAATTAAAAATCTAAGAATATTTTGAACCCGTGATATGAACTTCACTGAAATTAAACTAGTATGAAATGGACAGATTAAATGGTTTGTAACAAATGGCTCTTGTCAATGTTTGCCTTTTTCCAGGAAAGGAGAATATTTTAGCGTTCCCCAATTTATTCATCATATTGTGGTTTATTCATCATACATCTTTGTCGTATTGTATATTTTATTATATCACAAAAGAATTGCATCTAACTGAATCATTTTAAGAACGTTTAAAATTACCTAGATGTCATTTTCAGATCATTTCAAAGATCATTTCCAAGTCACCTGAAAATTATCTCACGATCATTTTAAAAATCAAAGTTTCTTTTCGAAAGAATCAAATCTATACTATCGCAAGTGAAATTTCACTCTCGATTTCTCAACTCAATTTTTATTATTATACGATATTAAATAAAAGACAGGAAGATTATTGTTTACGAATAACACAATTATTTTTGCCTCGTAATTTCCTCGCAAGCTCCGCGTCATTTTTCAAAAATCGCGAATTCATCTCGACCAAATGAACGTAGAGGGGGCTGTTCGAGTAATCGTTTGACACGGGACCAACTTCCGGTGAACGATGTCAGCTTGTCTTGCTCTCGTGCGATTCTTTTCACACGTATCTTTCCACGGCGAATTCTACGGCCGATCGACCCACTGACGAAAGCAAGAACGAGAAGACCGAGATGGCGAGGAAGTCGATCCTCGTGTACGATCTGTTGAAAACCGAGCAACCGCCAGAAGGTTTCACCGAGAGGGAGATCGTAGAACAGATCAGTGCCAAACACGACATCATGGCTGGCAAGACTCTTCGGAAGCAGGTGTCCGTGGCGCTTCGTCGTGGCGTCGATTTTGGCATCATCGCCAAGAAAAACAACAAATTTAGGTAACTGCTATGTTTCTTTAATTGCGGCAATAAAAGTACAACGAACTCCCGGTATAACGCGAAAAACAAATCAAAAGAAGCGATAAATAGACCTGTAGAATATGTATGATAAATTTCGACATATTTTTCATATTCTGACTTTTTGTTGAACGTTTTTCCATCTCATCGGAAACATTAACACGTCTTTTGTACGAACAACTTCATTCGACTCTAACAAGGACGTATCAGTCATTATAACTCTGATATTTACGATTTGTTATTTGATTAATGTTACATTACAATATTTATTTAATTAATATTATTAATTAATATTAATTAATAAAACAGAGATTGGAATTATGACAATTACAAATAGAGGGTAAGTCATTCCGCGTAGAACCTTCGTTTTAAATAACTGTTGCAAAGAACTTTCATGCGTTATTGTTTAAGAGAATTGTTGAAACGTTATTTCTTAAAATGTAGAAATATTCACGATTAAACGCAATCATCTTTTTTTTTCTTTTTTTTTAATGAGCACAGATTCGATCCGGACAGTGCAAAGGTTAGTACCACCAGACGCCAAACCTCGTCGCGGAAGAAAGCTCGAGGAAAAAGTAAGAGTAGAACCGTCAAAAGAACAACGAAGACGCAGCAACGATCGAGCACGAAGAACAAAAATCGTAACCAGAAGCGACCGGTACCGCAGCCAAATCTACCAAAATCGTGGACACCGAGCAAGAGAAACTTGGCTGACGAGCCACTGTCGAAAGTGAAGAAAATTTGATTTTTATATAAACATTTTTCTAGGTGTATGTGTGTGTGTGTGTGTGTCTTACAGAAATATTTCCTATGTACATTTTTTGTATTCAGCAAAATAGCACGGAGCAAATTTGTACTTTGATTTTTTTCTATAATTCTGCACTTTAGAGATCGTAATTTGTAATTGAAGTTTCGAATATAATTGTATTTAATATTAGTTTATAATTGGAAATTATATTTCTGAATTGCAATAAAATTACTGTAATTGTTCTAAATGAAATTGCTACGATTTATTATTGTTTTTCGTTGAAAGTGAAAAGAATTTAGTTGAACTTGATACTTTTCTTACAGTTTTATCTTATGAAAATATTTTCCAAATATATTTTATTATCATTTGATTTTTCATTTAGTCACTTGTCAACTTTTCAGTTTAATTTTATTTGATACTATTTTATAATTAAATATTGTGCTTTTAAATTGCCATAAAATTTCTCTAGACAATTGGTCAAAACAATTGTATTACTTTACAATAACTACAACATATAATTATAATTGTAACAAATTTAATTTCTTATCTGAATAGTAATGGTTTAGAAAAATAATTCTCACAAAGTGTCATTCATTAATTCGAACCCTAATTCCTGCGAATTTTTATTTCGAAAGCAATATTTACGTAACCTTATTAAATCCCTGAATCTTCCAAACTGCTGTAGTTTAATTACGCATCACGATTATTTATGTTCCCCAATTAGAATCATTAAAAGCACATAAAAAGAGAAAAAACGAAAAAAACGTGTGACAGAAAGTGCTCGATCGTGTAAAGGGTTCTTCCGTGAGAACCGGAAGTGGATGCTCCGCGTTTCGCGCGGTGACACGTGTCGAGACACACAGCGAGCGTCTGTTCCATTGAAAAATCGAAACGAAACGTGAAACACCTGCGACACGCGTTTCTTTCTGGCCGGGGCGCATATTAAAAGGGCCTCGTTGTCGCGAGGTGTGTCGAAAACGAAGGAACAAAGATTCCTAGACGAGAGGTGTTTCTTCCTAAAGAGCGGGCAAAAAGGTCTTCCAAATGATGCCTGATTGTCGAACAATAAAATTTCGAAACAGTTCGAATAGGAGAGATGATTCTTTCTCTGCTACATTTGGTATATCTTTCTCTGGATTCTTCGTAGACAATAATGCCAGACGTTATTCAAATGTATTTCTAGAATTTTCGAGCTTGGAATTGTATTTTTTTTTTTTCTTTTTTGGAGTTTTTTACTTTTTAGAGTTTTTTACTTTTTGTTAATTAAAACCGGTGATCAGTTGTACTAGAAAAATAGGATACCTTTTTGCTGAATATTTAAAAACTAGATTATGCTTGTATCATTGTATAAGTACGAATATTTTCAATGCTCCTTCTTTTTCACAGCGTAAAATTTTTTCATTAAATCCTAATATCGACACATAGTAATTATTTTCACAACTTTTCTGTTAGGAATCTAGATGTTGAAATATCTGCTATTTTTTTCATTTATTATGAAATTTAACATTTTTATCGAACTGATCCATTCAATCTGAGAAATTTATTAAAACACACTCTCATTTAAATTATTCAAAAAGTAATGGTACATTAAATTGTAAATTGCAAGATGAAATTGATATTTGCACTCGTGTATTTAATTTTAAAAATTGCATTAAACTATCAAAAATTAACACACTATCTATACTTGTTCTTCTGGTTTCCAATCAGCTGGTCGATAAAACACACTTTGAAAAACTGCAATGAAACTACCTATACATTTCCCTCAAGAATTCGTTCTTTTTTTTCACGCCGACATCCCTGATTAACTGCAAAACCTGCGATTGCAGTGCAGTTAAATTATGAATGGTTGAACAGATTGTTCCTAATCGAACATATGGTGGTCATCGGCAGTTTTACAGGCACACCTCGTCGCCTTATGGGTATTGAACCCTCGACAGGAATCGATCTATTAGTTCGTACGCAATCTCCGGACAAAAGACCAGCTAGTCGACTATTATTGTACTCCACTTATTATTGTGCTCCAACAATCTCCACTTCTACAATAAATTCTAGAAATCAATCCTGGAATACTAATCCAAGGATTAACTTACGCGAACGTGGATTAATTAAGTTTATAAATAAGAAGAAAATAGAAAGTGTTATTTATTATTCGTGGAAAAGCAAACGGACGCCTATTCGTAAAAATTTTCATAGAAATGAACAAAGAAAGCTCTGAGAAGCATTCTAGAGAGAACTGAAAAAAATCTAAATGTGTATTTGGATGGTAACAATCTAAAGAAAGTAAATTCTATTAAAAATTCTATAGAGCTTGATATTTATTCCCTTTCTAATATTTTAAGATTTCTGTTCAAAATGTACATAGCGATTTTAGTGCTACAAATTTTGTCGGAGGAAAACCTCACATATTTTCTCAATACCAATGTTTCCAACAAAAAGGACCGAAAGAAACGGTCCGGAAATGGAACGCAAGATCTAAGGTCGATCAAAATCCGTTCCCATGAAATTCACCATCCGTCGCCAGAATCCAGATCCTGTTAGGCGAAACTGGTTCAAACGCAGCGACTGATTCGTGAACCAGTAATCTTTCCACTAAAATGATCGAAGATAGATAGGATCCCGAGCGTTTCAGACTTCCACTGACCGTTCATCGATTAGACACGGCCACTACGTTTCGTCGATCCTTCAAAGGCTCGGCCTTGAAGACTGACCGAACATTTTCGAGCGAGTTTTCCAGCAGAAGGATCGCCTGGTAAAATTATTGCGCAAAATTCGAGCCGGATATACCGTGAAAAACGCGTGAAATCGGCCGAACGAATCGTTTGAAACAGATCTTCCAGGTTGGAAGCACCTGTTACCGAGTAAGCAACGATTAGAATGAACTTGAAGACCGTGTTCCCAGGTTTCGAGTTGCAAGGTGTCGCAATTATTAATATTTAATATCGATCAAGCACGAAATTGATGGGTTTTTAACCTCTTGCGTTGGAATGACGTGCCACGCACATTGAGAACTTTTTGTCCGAAATTGTAGGTATATCATAGTTCTAAGTATATTTAAGTATAACCCGGGCAAAACATATAATAAATTTATGACTTTCCAATGATTTCTATTCAGTGGTATGCCGACGAGTTCAAAAGAAAGCGACGAATTATTGTATACGGTTCGGTCACTCGTTATGGTCCGCGAACCAGTTGCCAGCGCAAGGGATTAAATTGGATTGTAATTGAAATTATGATCTTGGGTTTCATTCGCGGGTAAATCAACCCGTGTCGTGTTGATCCAGACAAATCTTTTCAATTTCTATTATCGAATTTTATTTTTTAATATTGCGGCCTAGAAAGAAAATTCCGAGAATCTTCAGGTACTTTCAGATACTTTCACCTAGATTTTATAATTTCACGAAATTTAGAGATTCTGAATATTGCACGTGTTAAAAGTGTTAAAAGTGTTATTCCCTATAACAGATATTGAAAAAGAAAATAAATTGTCTAAAATTTTTTAAGGTAAAGTATAATTACGCCAACATATTTGTAACTAAATTCACGACAGCGATACTCTAGTTAATTAAGAATCTGAGCGTACATCTGATCGCAGAGACCTAAAACTCACAGCCTACTTGCTCACACGATACCACTCGATTTCGATGATAGCAGAAGAATCTCACCCCTGACCCTGGCCGAGCAAAACGGTTTGTCGCGAAAACAAAAGGGGGAGAGTCGGTGGTACAAAGAGGTGGTCGATCGTGAACGTCGATAATCGGCTCGATACAGAACGATTCCATACGTGTCGTTGGGGCTCGTGCGAGGCTAAGTGTGCTTCGGGGGTTGGCCAACACAAAGACTGGCCTCGCGTCGTCTCGTGTCGAGCTAATTAGGAGGTTTATTGTTACGAAAGTAGGGCCGTTCTATTGGCGTCAAGCGTGATATATTGCCGTCTCCTTGCCTCTTCTCCATTCCGTTTCCAGTTTTAATCGTGCCTCGTTAGCAGAACGTAAACGCGCAATAGCTGTGGCTATTAACGTTTGATGTGACTCGAAAATGAGGACGAGGGATTGATCCACGATTCGTGGACAGATTTCGTAAATTTGGACACGTTGGGGACTATTCGAACGATTTTCTTTGAGCTATTTGGATGAGGTGTTTGAAGTTACTAAAATTCTAAAAGTTCAATCCCTCGCGATCCGTAATTATTTTCAATTATGCTCTTTGGTACTTGTTTATTTATTTTCGTTATTATTTTTTGTCAAAATGGATCAGTTTATTCTTCGTATTTACTTTTGCAATGGACCAGCGTGAAATCATTGTCCAAGCAGACTGGACGTTGGAGCTACTAAAATAAAGTTCACACATTAGACAATAAAGAATTAATACTGATTGAGGAGCGTGGAACAAACAAAAAATCCACTCATCTTTAGACATGTATCTTCTTTTCATGAAGCAAATTAATCATTTTAAGCACTCTCGATTATTTGTACGATATTCTAGTACGGACTGAGCATTCAGAGGATTTGATATGATATGCAAAAAAGTTTTACGTCGTTTAGGGAAGTTTGAAGTATTTATTTTCGTGCAATGTAGCACAGTGAGATTACCTTTAATTTTCATATTTCTAGACGATTATTAAATTTGTAATTTGACTGTATCTCCGAAACATCTTGTAACAATATAAATCTATCGAGCTATCTTCGAAATCTCGTAAAACAGTCGGCCATTCAGAAACCATGAGAACAGTAAATTCCGAACGAGAAAACGAGGTCACCAACGAGAAAACGATGTTGTTTCACGGGGAACAGGTACCGGAACGGGGACAGCGTCACCGCAAGTTACCACAGACGTTGGAATTCCTCGCGGCGAGGAACTTGAAATGGATAACGCGGGCACCGCGAGGTAACAACGCGTTTCTTGTGGCAAGCAACGTCTGACATCTGGGCCGACGTTATCTCCGCGTTATCATTTTTGAGATTAGCGTTAGTAGTCGCGCGTTTGCTTTGCACCGTGCTGTTTTCTCTGTATACCCTGGCCGTGTCGCGCCGTCCTGCCACGCCAAACTCCCTTCCTACCACCGGTCGTTAAGCTACATTCACAGACGAGCGGACCCAAGCGTCTATCTAAAAAGAACTTCCTGTCGAGGTTCATGAACGGTTTCATGAAAGGCGTTTGCTCGTTGCGACTTTCGATCTAGCAAGAAATTATTTTGGGATTTCTTTCTCTCTCCTTCAAGTTGTAAATTCAGCTTTCTCAACTTGATTTGTCTCTTGATGCCAATCAAGACACAGTGGTAAACAAATTAATACCTACGGGTAACTTTTGTAAATTCTTTTTAAATAATTGCATGAAACTCTCTGAAGTATAGATATTGATCAACTTTATGTCACGATTTTACACTTTACTTTATACTAGGTTTTTAAAGAAAAATGTGTCAAATTGACGCACAAGGAGTGAGTTAATTTAATTCGGAATTATTAAGAAGAACGTTTTGAATTATATACGTGTAATACGTTTAAATTTGAGGGACTAAATATACAAAATTCAAGTGTTGATTCTACATATAATACATTGGAAATACTTTCGGAGTCGTTCTTATATTAAAACTATTTCATACTTGGTACTAAACTGTTTCGTATTTAACAATGCTGCACCGTGAAATAAAAAAGTTTTACAGTATCGATATTCTCCAAAATTTATCGAAACTTGTATAAATCGCAGCCGTGTGTCCAAAAGTTCCTTCAACTTTCTCAACCTTTTTCCAAAATATAATAAAACGATAGAATCTTTGTACTTTAAATGCATAAATGCATTCCTTTGGAGAGTTTTTTCACAAAAATTGTGAAAATTTATTTTTTTTTTTTTTTTTGCATAAAATTGTGAACAATATTTCTCAATCTTTTCTCAAAGAGTAATAAAATAATCGAATTTTTTGACAGTAATATTTCTTTTGGAACTTCCATGAAAACTGATCATTCGCGTGTGAATGGAGCTTTAGAGCGAAGAAGGACGCGACGACGATGTTCACGCGCGTCAACGAGACCAAGAAAAAGACTATCTGGTAGATTTTCCGGCCTGAGAATGCGATAGCGTTCCTGGTTGAGCAAACACGAACGCTCGTGAAGGGCCACGGTTGCGTTTAAGCAATTGAGGACGAGGTATGCTCGTGAGAATTCCTCTTAAATATCGTTTAATAATCACCCGTGATAACCAAGATCCACTATCTAAACCGAGACTCGATAAAAAGACTCCCAGTTACAATCTTGCGAGTCACATTCATTTTTGCGATAAATCGCTGGAATAACTGATTGGGAAATTTCATACTTTTACAATTAAATAGAACACAGAGGTAAGAAAATTATTTGGAATTGCAACGAGTGTTGTATGATAATATGAAATTAACGGGAGCTCGAATATATTTTGTTATAGAATCAAATTTGTTACAGCGTTCGAGTATTTATTTCTTACTGTTTTCTTCATTTTATTTTATTATCTACTCTATCATTTTATAAAATAGAACATAAGCTTCGTTTGAACTTCTAACAATGTTTGAAAATAAGCAGAATCACAGAGTTCTGGTATTTATTTTTTATTATTTCGATAATACTAAAATACAATCCATACTTGTTTTAAACATTAATATTAATCATTGATCGCTTCATCAATAATTGAATATTTTATATATTTCTGTAGATTTTGTCCAAAAATACACGTCTAAACATCCGCGATCCAGTAATAACGAGCAACAAACATACATGCATACATACATATGTACGTGAATGCATAGGTGTAGAATTTATGCTGGTGATCATGCGAGTTCGTCCAAAAGGAACAGGTTGCGCTACTCGAGCGTGCATTGTACGACGAGAGGGCTCGAGAATAATAAACGACGAGAGCGACCGGTAGCTTACGCGTATTCGCGCGATTCACGCGCGAGCCAGAGCGATATTTTTTCCAGGCGATCGCGCAACAATCGGCTCCCGCTTCCCCTTTTGGATTTTCACGCGAAAACGATCGAACATGGCCGTCGCGCTCGCTCTAATATTTACTTCATGGAACTGTAAAAATGGCGAGCCGAACGTTACATGTTAAAAATCTGTCACACGCGAGCGGAGATCTGCTAAACGCCAACGCGATGCTTCGATCCACGGCCTGCAGCTATCCTCGTGTAAATAATCCTCATTTTTTTTTTTTTTTTTGGCGTTTCCTCCCTTTTTATTTTTTTTTTTATTTTTTTTTCTATTTTCCACAGGAGATATGATGAAATTTAAAGGTCTATTTGGCGTGTGGAGGGAGTTTATAAACTGGGAAAGGGTAAAGGTGAATCGGCGAGAGTTCGGAGAGATTTTCGCGACAGTGTGATTCGTTTCCGAACAGGAGATTTTCGGATTCAAATTCTGCCACGCAGGGAAGAGATCGACCATAAATTTTTGATCAAAACGTTAATGAAGTATGTATGTACAATTGTTCACGAAAACGTTCGAACACTTGTAGAAATCTCTTCGGAACGTACATACATATTACGCGTGTTGTACAAAGTATTCTGAAATTTCATTTTTGGCAATTACATAATAAATATAAAATAATATAAATAATTATATGAACATGGTATATTATGTACAATGTCAATCATTTCTGCCACAGGGATTATTTTATAAAATACATTATTCTTTCTACAATGATTCATAAATGAAGCTCTTAATAATATTTTTAGATTATGTCAATGTAACCATGACAGCTGAGCCTCACTGTAGTGCGTAATGAAATTTCAAAAACACGTATAATACATCGTTCAATTTCGCGAACAATCTAGAAACCCAACCTAAATCTTTTCACGATCATTCTTGTTACTCGACAAGTTCATTAAACCTCCTCAAACAGTCTCAAATAGTATACTCCAACAGTCGCTTCTCCGATTAGCGATCACGGTTCGAAAAAAAAAAAAAAAAAAGGAAAGGAAAGAGAATCTGCATTCGGTGCCACTTTCGAACTTGAGGAGATGGATGGACAACGGTGGTGGGGAGAGGAGGACAGATGAGACCCCGATCCGGAAGCGAAGGAACGAAGGAAGAGACATCGATGGAAAGGAGGGGGTTGGCGGCAAGTGAGAGAATGCAAGAGGATAAGGGGGTGCGATGACAAGGAGACGCGGAGAAAGAGAAAGAGAGACACGGATCAAGGATAGTCTTTGCCAAATACCAATATTTGCGACCGCCCTGTTGGTACCTCTGCTCGACTCGACCTGACCCGACTTAACTCGACCGATCCGGCCGCAACTCGACTACGACTCCCTTCGCCACCCCTTCCTCTCGCTGACTATCCGCGGCCTCCTCTGGATTATACCGCGCGACAGAAAAACTCACCCTTCTCCCTTATTAGCCTACCGATCTCGATAACGATGCACTCGACGATGGTTGCCCGTGCATTGTTTCGCGTCAATTTTGATAAGTACGTACCTAAGAGTACGTATAGCGAAAGTACTCGACAACAGTTGCTAGTTACTTTTAGATACGAATAGAATGGAATCACTTAGATTATAAATCTGGAAATGTATACAGGAGCTTGACAAGAAATCAGCAAACAGAATGAACAGCTGTCTTTAACAACTGTTGAATACAATCTTACCGAGTATTGAGATTTATTGTACGTTTAAATACTTTTGTAACGTTTCAGGTTTGTTTCAAACTCTCTACAGTGGTAATATTTGATACACGTAATATATTCAGAAGTAAATGCATATAATTATGATAATGTGACTGTAATATAAAATAAACGATGTATATATGTACATATATGGAGAAATGTTTGATAAAAATCTTACTTTTACGAATGAATATATTTTTGAATATATTAAATGTATTACTGGATATAATGTAATGTCATGTTGATTAATAAGTGTGACCGAAAGCTTGATAAAACGAGAATGGATTTTATAAAAGGGTTAGTGAGATATTTTGGGAATGGTGTTGGCTCGAGGTATATATGAAATCGAAGTGGAGTATTGAAGTTGAGATTGAAGTAAGAGGTTCAAGTACAGTTTTAGGGGGGAATGGTGGAACAAGGTTAAGAAGAGAACGTGTATTGGAAGATTGCACTCTTAAGAGCCAATTGATGAATTGAATCCATGTCAGTTGATCGCATAAAGTTTCTCTTGATTAATGAAGTTATTGTTAATGTATCAGATAATATCTATTTCCACCATCCACATCAGTTTCTCAAAACAAGACAAAAAGAAAGTTCCTGCCATCCTTCAGCAATCCAAAAATTCTCATTTTATGTGAGAAACTTAATTTTTTTAGTACCACCGAAAATCGTCACATTGAAGCGCTATAAGCATTCATATGAGAGCATCTTGGTAGAAAAATAAGTCACACGAGAAAAATACTATAAAAAGAAATAGATTAATCCTGTAAAGTGAAAATGTACTTTTTCAATATTCTCTTTTAGATACAAAATGTCATGTCTGTTTTTTTACACATTTTTTATAAACGAGAGAAGAAACAACGTGAAGAAGAAATGTGAAGGACAGCATTTGGGTTAAACAATCCACGTCTTCCATCGACTCGACCAACGTTTCGTGCCGTGTTCATCAAAGAGCATCCATCAGCCCATCGAACGTCGATCCGTGGAAAAACTATCCGTGAAAGCCACCAGCGACAAGCCAGATTGATTTCGGGCGTATACGGATCGTAACGTAGCCCCCGATTGGCTTCTCGCCCGAGGGCACGACGAGGGCAGAGAGCAGAAAGCAACCGGGTTGAAGAGAGAATAATGTCGATCGGGGACCGGGGGTAGTGGGCAGTTATATCACGCGGTGTGTCGCGACTGTCGCTGGTGTCGGCACATACCGGGTCGCGTCCGATGCAATAAATAATAATTAGGCGCTAATTAGCGGCGGCCATGTTGGCCGCCGGCAGTTGTCGAGGGGGTGGAAAGCGATGCCAGGCAGAAGGGAGTGGTGGAAGCCAGTTTAATCACGTCACACACGGACGCACCACCGTCTATGTATGTCGCCGACCATCGCCTGTCTCAATGTACCACGCGACCAACGTACCATCGCCACTACGTATATAGGTATACGTATGTACGTATATGCTTATACATATGCTTAACCCTTTGAGCTCGGGAGTTACTTTCACATTTCCTTGCAACAACACACTGCAAAAGTGGCGCGTGCCGATCTTTTTATCTGTTCCTTTGGTCTGGCAGCACATTTCAAGAGACCAATCACCATTCTGTTTTTTATAGAAACAGCGACCTTACAGTGGTTCGCATAAAAGAGTTTATTGTTACTAAATCTCACCGCCACTTTTTTCCGTCAAACTTTTGCTCACTTGTGAATACAATTTATTACATCGAATTCACAATTACTAGTGTATTAAATTTCGTATTCTCTGAATTAGTTCATCTGCGATGATGTAAAAAAGATGATTCGGAACCTGTAGAAACACACGCACATTATGTTAGATGCGTTCAATCAGAGGACACAGCAACTGTAGTAATTGATGTTGATACAACTGACAATTCGAATGCAATTGCATAGCAGGGAACTAATTTATAAATGGGAATTACTGGTAAACTACCCGTTATATAAAAAATTCAGGCAAAAAATGAACGATGGGGAGGGGGGTAAATATTAATACAATTTTATATTTTTATGAAGATAATTAAAACGACAGAACCCCAATAGAATACTGTCTCAGTTTCTTGATTTGCACTCTGAAATTTTTTACAATGCATGACAATTCACAGCCTGCTGATCTTTATGAGAGAAGAACTCTATATAGGACACCAAATAAGGGAACATGTCCCAAATTTTAGCAATTTCAGATAAATTACAAGTTACTGCCATACTACTCGAGGGTTAAAAATCAAACGTTGTACATCTGTATACGTGTCACGCACATATGTGCATATCTATATCTATCTATATATACATATACATATATACGTTTGTGTGTGTGTGTGTGTGTGTGTGTATGAGTGTGCATGTGAAAACGAGCGGGAGAACGCGCGCCCGCGCACACACCGCTGCTTGTCCCGGACATGTTGACGATGTAGGGGCTAGCCGGTGCGGTCGTACGATAATACAACGAGCACGAGGGTGGATGGCGGAAGCGACGGGGGTGGGAGAGGAACGTGGACGTTGGATACTGGATGCTGGATGGTGGATGCTGTCCGTGGGATGGCGGTGCACGAGGTGGTCGATTTCACGCGGTCGATCGCTGAACCCGCAGCTCCACCCCCGTACGCTCGGCGTTCAAGCCCATTCAAAGAACCGACGGATATAGCTCTGCGAAGATGAGTCGGGCAGAAATCGGTCCAAGACGACAACACGATCTAACTTGCATTTCCATCCCTTCTTCATCCGAAATCTGCCACAGATTTGGGGCAATGCAGTGACAATGTCAGAAACGAATACGTTTCCTTGTAGGAAGGAATATGTTGGTCCCAAGACAGAAAGAGACTGATTAGAAGAATGTTGGTGTTGAATAGTTACGTTGAATAGTGGTTAGGTGGAAAGAGAAGAGAAGACACACTCAACTTCTGTCAGGGGTAGTTTAAAGTACCGATACGAATATTATCGAACGCCTCTGGGAGCATTTGAAATTACAAGTTTATCATTACTTGTAATGTAAATAATATAATGTAAAATGTACCTACAAGTAGACACAAAAATATGCGAATAATTCTTTCATGGCAATGTAGTTTTGCAAGAAGAGTTTGTCTAATAGCAATAGATACTATATGTATCTCTTTTAATAAATTTTCTTTCTTCTTCTTCTTTATATCTTTGCATTTTTGTATATCATTCTTTCTCGCGTTCTGTTAGATCCAGGTTGAACAATGACAATATAACAAGTAAATAATCAACTCAAAAAGAGAGGCTGAAAGATTCTCCGCTAGTTCAATCCTTTTAAACGCGATAAAAGCAAGCGTCAGTCGGCGTCGAAAAGGAGAGACTCTCCGCTGCGATGCAAAGAGGGGTAAGAAAGATGCGAAAAAAAGAAGAAGAGGGAGCCGCAGAGAGAGGGTAACATCTCCGCGTGTCTCTCTCCTCTCAATATTCATGTGTAGACGTTATCGCGCCCGAGCAGCGTCAGAGTTTAACCTGTTATTCCGAATAGTTTGTTTGGCTGTCAACAGAGTCCTTTTTGAGAGTGCCTTAAAGGGCTCGTTAAATCACCACGGACATTTTCGCCTTTTACCTGCAAATTTTGCGGAACTCCTGTCAGCCGAGTTTCCTCAAATATTGAAATTGGCTGCGGTTCCCGATGCGCGTCGCATTCTTCCAAGCACCGAGAGGGCCCGACCTAATCCCCCGTGTAACCACCGTCGAAAAGACGAGGCGAGGGTGAAACGAGGCGTTCGTTCGTTCGTTCGTTCGTTCCGTCGCGCACCTGTGAAGCGACTTCATTTACCTTCTGGAATAGAAATAGAATGCTCTCGAAACGCCAGAACACTCGTTCAAGGGTGCTTGTCAAAGAAAAATACACCCGTGTCTCGAAGAAACACGTGTCTCGTGAACACGTTCGTTAAACTGTAACCGATAGGGAGGTGATCTCCTTTTTTCAGGTGGATTCTTGTTTGAGGTATTGAATTTCGTTTGTTCGATAGCGGCACAAAGGAATACTATTTTCTCGTTTAGTTTGCATTCTTGGAGTATTTGCGAGATTGGCTTTTATAAAATTGATCAACTAACTGCATTGATTGTGGCATTTACATTTTTCCCACAGTTGTTTACTAAAATATTCGAATAGTTGCAGGAAGTTTTCACGAATATATCGCGCGTACGAAACATTCTAACAGTTTGAAATAAATATGAAAATGTACATGGGAATTTAATACGAATGTGTATTTCGTTGAAATTATAAAAGTATTTATACAGGCATGATGCATTGTATCGATAAGTTTCAATATTACGGGATCATCATCAAAATGTTTTATGAAACATACATAATATCATATTCGAATATTTTCACGAACCACTGTTGACGTTCAAAAGAAAATTGAGCATTTCTAATATCTCGTATTGATGATATTATTTATTTGTCAATTTATTATTTAAAGCTACCAATTATTATCCATAATAACTAAACAGACGTAGAAATCCAGATATTTCCGTATTGCGATTACGCGGCAATTATTACACTGTAATTAAAATTTACGATTTTTTCTGCAATTTTGTAGCCAACTAAAGAAACCTACACATAAACCTCATTTCATTCGCTAAATATTTTGGTTATACTACACGCAATATTTTCGCAACATTTTTATCTATTCGTGTCTATACTTCCCAAATTTTTTACAACTGATTGTGAGACGAGAATCAATACTAGCGAATCTTTTGCACTGCGAGAAATTTGCATTTTACCGATCGCGCGATAAAAAAGCTCAAGCTAAATCCCAGAAGCTTTGCGAAAAAAAATTCGTCGACCGGGGAGCACGGCGTAATCGCGTCGCGCGATAAACGTTTTAAAATGGCGAGGTTTTGCCGGTGTTGTTGGGTTGGAAATTCATTAAAAGCGCGCCGGTAATGGGACAACGATGACGTTGTCGTCGTGCTGCGGCGAAATGCGGGCAGAACAGTGGGAGGGTGGAAGCGGAGGAAGAGAAAAAGCTCGGCCGCGAGCCAGAAAGAGAGAGAGAGAGAGAGAGAGAGAACCGGTGCTATCGTAATTCTGTCGCATTACCATTTAGATTAGTTAGATTTGCAGGTAAACAGCACGCGGCCGATCACACAACACAAACACACGACCAACGAACTCGCGATCGCGCTCGCGCGCCTTCCACCATAGTTGACATTTTAATTTCATCACGATAATTACTTTCAAACGGATGGCTTTTTAAGTAGATTGAAATATTTCTGCGTCGCCGACACGTCCGCATTCGTATAATTAATGCATTTTCAGGAGGGGCGGTCGAAGGGGGGTTGGGAGGGTGGAGAGAGGAGAGGCAGGTTCGTTTCCAGCGTTCCCCAACCTCCCGCTGGCTCGTTTTAACTCGATTTCACCCCGCCGCGTTTTGGCGCGCCGCGCGTTTTTTATTTCGCCGGTGATGATTGTCGGATTAGACTCGCGACGAAAAACCGACACGCGACGATCCCCGTTTTAATTACCGACGCTACGAATTTTGAAGATCCTCGCGTGGGGCGGTCGCAACATTCTGTCGCGTGAAAAATCGCAGAGAACCGAAGTGTTAAGCGGTTGCGAAGTTTTAATCGCAGAAATTTATCAAAGTAGAAAATTTTTGGAAACGGATGCTCTGTCGCGTCGAAAATTGTATCGAGAAAGTAAACTTCGTGTCAGAGCAATGGAACGAAGATTATAATCCTTATATTTATATTTTTCAAGAAATCATTCAAATTTCTGAGAACGCATCGTTGTGAATTTACAAAGTTTTCATGAAAAGATTATAAATCGTAAGATCTTTAGATTTATAAAACGCATTTACAGAGTTTGTGAAATTTATCACTTTATAATAAAAACTTGTATGAAAGTTTCCGAATTTAAGAGAATTTGCAAATTTAGAAAAGACAGAACGTGTAAAATAGTAGCTCTAATGTTAAATAGATGGTGGAAGCATTCTTTCAGTTCCCAGACTTTGAAGATGTACGCGAAACGCAGGGACAAACGCGAGTTAGAAATAGAAGCTGTGTTCCATGCTAACGTTGATATTGCACTTCCACTTGACCAACCCCCAGAGTAAACCCCTTTCTTTGAATTTTCCTTTCTTCTCTTCCCGTTGTTTCGATCAGAAAAAAAAGAAAAAAAGAAAAAAAGAATCGCGACAAGTTTCTGCACTCGGATTATCTAGTAGGTATAATCAAAGGTATAACGATGACTCTGTGAAGAAATCTTTGATACGAAACGTGTTTGACTTTGCGTTTGAATTGCGGTTCCCTTTTCTACACTTGATACAGTAATCAATCAGCAGCTTAAACATACGATCTTACGTAAGTCTGCAATCTTTCATCTTTGACCTCTTTATCGAATCGCATAAAAATGCTTCCCCTCTCGAGCGTTCCCCACAAACCAGTAAACACGCGATAATCTAATTATCCCACCCTCGGCCACCCCTCGAATTATCCCGACGCGCGGAGAAGCGCGAGTCGGCAGCAACGCGCGAACAACAAGCACGAAAGAGAAGCGGGAACGAGGATCGATTTAAAGGCGGTCGCAGTTGCAGTACAATAAATCGACGTGGCCGTGGTTCTCTCTGTGTTACGAGGCGGTCTGAAAAGGGGTGGTTTAAAGCTGGTTCCTCCCCAGAGGAGCCGGAGGAGAGGGCGAGAGTGGGGTGGCTGAGCCGGGAGAGTATCGCGACAGACGGGCACTACGGCTCGTGTAAACAATGGCTCCGCTTCCTTCGGCTAGGTTAGGCGTAGGTGGACCGGAGAGCCTAGGAGCACGCGTGTGTGCGTGAGGTGCTTATTGGGTCCGCTGGGGGCTGCTGCGGAGCGGAGAAACAACCCTCTGACCAAACACGGCAACATCAATCAGCACCAGTCACTCGAGCGTCGACCATTGGCGCCAACATCGCGATATTGCCTGCATTTACATCCGGCCAGGAAAAACGTAATGCTCGACCGCGACATCGATGGGCCGGTTCGCCGATTGCCCGTTCGATCCGGCCGGCTCCCTTTCAAACGTCAAACGATCGATCCGATGCCACTCGCTTTGAGCCCCCGTGTGCTCGATATTATTCCCTGATTCTGTCCGATCTGCCCCCCCTCTCTCTCTCTCTCTCTCTCTACGTCGTCTTTTTCGTTGGTGTATCGAGTATCTTGCTGGAATTTACCGTTGTTCGAAACGGAACGTGGAAGGGGGAAGATTCCCGTGGAAAGTATTTTGAGTTAAATGACGAGCCACGCACGTCGAGAATTCCCATTTGTCCCAAATTGCAACACTTTCTCAGTTTTAAGTATATTTAAATGTAACCCAGGCGAAACGATTGATGAGTTTATTACTTCTTAATAATTTCTAACCAGTGATATCGTACCGACGAGTTCGAAAGAAAAAGAAAGCGACGAATTATTGTATCACGGTTCACAGTTGTCAGCGCAAAGGGGTTAAACACTGACCCCTCCTTAGTAAATTGCTTTTAGTAAATTGATCTTGCATCTTGGATCTGTGTCAGTTGTTTTCGCAGTCGTCGAAAACATAATATAACGATGCAGAGAAAATATTCGATTGGAATGGATCTACGCGACTACAAAATATTAAACTTCACTCACAAATCGTCATTTCGTACGAGAAATTGAATTTCAAAATCCACCAATTTCCACAGTCGCATTTACAAACTCACCGAAACTACAACGAATAAACGTCGTACGCGTGTTACCAAGTGAAAGTAGTAAAAATCACGAAACAATCACTCCGCTCGTCACCGACTTGCCTCCGATATTATTTTTTACTGCTTGTTTATTAATCGGTGTGATAATTGTAAGCCGCGGACCCGTGCAAAAATATAAATACGCGCCTATAAACATATTTATATTCGATTTTCAGCCGTCGAGCGATTAACAGCCGTCGCCCAGGCGGAGTTTTATCGTTATCGCGTGCCAGTATCGCGCGAATACCCGATAAAAGGGGAAAGGGGCGCAGAGGAAGGGGGCAGGAGAAATAGGGTGTAACGATATTAAATTAATTCGAGATCCTCCGGATGGCGGGGGCTGCGCGCGTGAAATTGCCGGCCATCCTGCCAGCCCCGGAGAATTATGCGCGTCGGCTTACAATAATATAGGTGCTAATGCCATGCAAAGCGGCCTCTCCCTCGCGCGCATCATCCCTTCCGCGCCCTGTTCCGTGCAAACACTCCACCGTGTTTTCACTTTCGCCTCGAAGAATGCGTCTTAATTTTTGATACTTGCCGCGACATCGAGTGCCTTCGCTGAGACAACAGACGGAACGCGAGAGAAACTCTTTCTTTGGGGTTCGACGTGGGGAGCAGGGGGTTGGCTATGTTGTCTCTTCGAGGTTCGAGGGACGACGGTGGATTTTTTTGTGAAAACTTCTTTCCTTTTTCTTTTTTTTTTTTGTTTTTTCTTTCTTGCGCGCGCGCGATTGGTTTAATCGCGATCTGCGATGGATTGCGAAACACAAGTGAGAATTACATTGGATGTTCATTAACGGGGACAATCCTGAAACTCTCAAGAGAATATTCTCGATTAATCATCAATTTTGATGTTTAGTAGCTTTCGGGAAAATATTTGACACGCTAAAAGGCTATATTTCTTTTTTACAAGTTTCATTGCTACCGATTCGTATGAATGGGTGAAATTTACATTTTTTAAAATGTGTTTTAAGCTGTATCATCTCACGCTTAAGCTCACTATATTGCTAACATGAAATTAATTTCAATTTGAAAATAGAGTCACAACATCGTTTCACAAGAGTAATGCATCCATTGTAATTTAAATATTACAATGGCACAATATAATCATACAATATGTAACAATAAATATTGTAACAAGTATTGATTTAAATATTGCCAAAATACGAAAATCATTTTCTACGTGGCAACGTAGCAAAAATGTAGAGAAATATCTTTGGTAGGCGACGCAATATCGTGGCGAGGGTTGGTTTCAGGAATTCCGTCGAAATCGTGGGAACGATTAAAAGGGGCGTAAAATTAGGTCGTCGGTTTCACGTGAATCGCGTGTGGGAGTAGGGGCGCGTTGCATCTTCGAGGTATTAATAAACAAACCCTCATCCCCCGAGTGATACGGAGCAATCAGCTGAGCCTTCGACCCCGTTCACAACGAGCGTGGTAGTGGTGATCCATTGTTGTCACAGTGACTCAGTATTTGGACAAGAGCCTCGTGCTACAGCCAATGAACGGTTCTACTTTCGGCGAGGAACGATCTGTGATCCTTGAACCGCCTGGAAATCTTAACTCCCCCTAACTATCGACGAAATATTTCAAACGTGCTTCCTCGGAATTTTTCTCTAACGTTGCAGAATATTCGTATATTCACGTATCGAACACATTTTATTTTGCGCATGTATGCTCGTCTCTTCGTTGCTGTATTTCACTAAAAAAGTACTAAAGTTACTAGTTTCTGGATTTTAAATTGGAGTAAACAA
Organism: Tetragonisca angustula; assembly: GCA_036937485.2. Lineage (NCBI taxonomy): Eukaryota > Metazoa > Arthropoda > Insecta > Hymenoptera > Apidae > Tetragonisca > Tetragonisca angustula. Next base: position 950,804 of record JAWNGG020000014.1, read on the forward strand.
GTACAGTCAACTAATAATTGTTTCCTCTTGTAAAGAAAGATAAGTTATGACAGTTTAATTGGATGGATAGTTTAATTTTTATAGAGTTTCAGGATTACATTTACAGTGTAAAAGTAGAATATCAAGCATAGGATTTTAAAATTGATAAATGAAAACCAATTGAAAAATTACTCACGCAAGAGCACATTTTATAGGATTACTTATTATATCTCATTGTATAAATACTGTACATCATTTTCTAGAGGGAAAAAAGAAACATTGACGGGTAAATCGACGCATCTATCTGAATTATAATATCGAAACTTCGTATTAATTTTGTATGTGTTCGTTTGAGAACAATTTGTCTTGAATTTAAAATGAACAGGCGATGAATTTTTTAAACGAACATTCAAAACAAATAAAATAAAAAGTTAAGTCTAATTTGTTAATCTCTTCTAATTTCTAATCTTTCGCGATCCTTTAAAATAAAACGAATTTGTCAAGTATTGCGAAAATAATCAGAAATAGTTACAATCCTGAAATCATAGACGAACGTGTTGCTCGATCTGGATCATCGAACACGATCCACGGCAAGTGCTACGCTAACTGCTTCGTAAAGTTTGCCTACTCGCCAAGGAGAACGGGCGGCAGGTATTAGCCGTGATTCATTACACCATAAGTAACTTCGATGTTTGCTCCCGGCAACGACGAACAAATTTATTCACCGATAAATATTTTAGTTGCGCCGTAGATTAACGCTACCCGGCCTGACGTTTATACCCTTTTATTTATCGGACCGCTTTATTTGCAGCACGAGCAATCGGATATCACGTTCGCCTCTATTAGAGCGAACATCTTTTCGAGTATCTTCGACGAAATGGAACATTACTCTTTTTTTTTTTTTTTTTTGGTGGATAAGTTTTTTAGCATGTAAAATTAATTAATAAAAATATGTCATGACGACAAAATAGAAAAATAGAAAAATTATGTTTTCAGGGTTGAAATTTTAGATTTCAATGCGAGACAGTCCTTATTACATCTAGGAACATTGTCCCTTTAAATTATGAATTTTAGATTTCAATGAGATTTCAATTAGATTTCAAAAGTTGTGAGCTCCGAACTTAAAATCTTAATTTAACAATTGTTACAAATAAATCACTCGACATTTCCGTGTTACTTTAAAATACAGTAACAATGTAATAAACTGATGGAATAAAAATCGCAAAACACTCAAGCTACACGATATAAACGATTAACCTACACTCTCGCCCTTCGCCAAGAAGTTCAAGAGAGAGCAGAAGCATTTCTCTTTTTCAGAAAAACGAACAGATCGTCTTCGTCTTCGACCGTGCTTCGAAAACGACGTCGGCCACGATTGTTGTTCGAGCCCTGAACAGCTCGCATGAAAATTTCAATCGACCAGAGAGCCGAATCGCTGCGGGGTGAATAAACCGGCGTGACGAAAGTAAAATACGAAACGGGAGGGAGAGAGACCGAAAGGGAAAGGACGAGGCCGTGAGAGGGAGATGGGAACGCGTTCGATCAAAAAGCGAACGGACCCGGTTGAACATTTTTCGAAATCGGCGCTACGTAATCATTGATAAGATCAAAAGCAAAAAGCGCGTATAAATTTGCCTTTCAAACTTTACCTTTCGCTCGCGTACTGTTTTATGCGTTTATGCGTTCTGCCGGGCTGCTCTTTTGTTCCTGCTGTTATTACTGCTGGTGAAAAACCCGACGGCACCGGCGATATTGTGCCGCGAAATCCGACTGCGATATGCCAACCGCCATCGTAACGTAAAAAAAAAAAAAAAAGAAAAAAAAGAAGAAGCAGAAGAAAGAAACAGAATTTCCGAAATGATTTAAGTACTTTAGACGTTCTCGCCGTTTCTTTTTGTTTTTTTTTTTGAGCGAAAAGCAAAACGAAACTTCGTTTCGTATCGTCTGAAAGAAGGATGACCTCAGACTGACACGATTAAACTCGCGGCTGGGGAGAGATTGGGACAAAAATTCCATCGTAAATCGTGAATGTAGAATTTCAGTAGAGTTGTAATTTTATGCTCGTAGAATGCGAACGAAAAAATTTGAAATATCATTTCTCCAAGGGACAATTTTTCCACTGATTCTGCTAAACAGACAGTGAATCTTTAAAATATTCGACTTTGACGCTTTGACGCTCTAGTAAAGGAGAGGGACCCCGTTGAGGAACCGTTTGTTGTACTTTGAAATATGTACGAAGTTTTTCAATCAATATGATATAATTAAAGGATATTAAAGATTGAACGAAATCATAGCAATATTCAGACACCGCCAAAACTATTAAATACTCTTTAAATCGTCAACAACCAATGTTTTAAGACTATTTTTATTTTATTACGAGTTTTAATCATTTCGACGAGCTGCGTATGATTCTTTTTAGATATTCTGTAGTTGTTGTTTCTCATTCGTCTTGCAATTATTTCTTTTTTAACTCTTCTTTGCTCGGTGTATTTTTTTGACAAACAAATTATCTCATATTCAAGAGCATAGAAAAATGACAGCTACAAACAATATTTCTCCAAATTTACCTCAATTTCCGATTATTTGTACTTTACGACAAAAAAACTTCTGTTTTCAGATAAAGAACTTTGCGTGAAAATAACGTGAAATTCATGTAGAATAAAATTCGATTTTTTTTTGTCTGAGAGGCTCGTATCAACCCACATTATCCTTTCGCGACGACACTAATCTCACCGATTTCACAAACGAACCTGCGAACCACGTTCGACAGGGTTCGAATGTTTCGTAAGGAAACTACGACATCTTTTTTTCTCCTTTTTATCGAAAAGAGCTGAAACTCTGATAGTCGGATGGAATAGGAGAGGAGCGGCTCGCGGCCGAGGCGGCTTGCTGCCTTCGTCCAAACATTTCGGACAGCCTAAGGAAACACATTTGCCTGCGGGCAAACACGGACAACCGTGGCGAAGGCGATGCCGAAGCTAAAGCGTCTTGGCGCTGCCTCGAGGCGAGCTGGAAACGTAGAATGTGTCTGGGACTGTTTGCACTGCAGGACAATATTCCGAGTCTTTTGAAGGACGAAAGCCGAGAGAGGAGCGCCGCCTATTTTATCTCTCTTCGGCCTGGATCGTCCACCCGTTCGTTTTCTTCGAGCTGCTTTTATACCTCGCAGTCCGTGCCGACGCTCCGAATTTTTGTTGCTCCGAGGAAACGAGGAATCAGATCGATAGATAATTTCTGGATGTCTGTTCGATATGCTGCTTGCGTTCGTATCAGCTGAGAGGTTCCAACGACAACAGTAGACAGACTCTGCTTTGTGTCTGGTTTGATTTTATGATATTTTAGAGGTGGTAAACTGAGGAATGTACAAAGTACAGTGATATCGTGAAGAATTCCAACACTTTTCAGAACACGCGAGTTACGCATTGCAATTATTCCTAACTTCTTGACTAACAATCTTGAACGAAGCTCAACGTTGCCGTTTATGCCAAAAATGAAATTATAAATCATGCCGATATCACCCCCCGCAAACTCAACAGCCCAAGAGCCGAGAACCGCATAAACGTGCGGAGCGTAGCCGCAGAAACCGCTGGATCTTCGGGATCCCGGCCTCTGCGCCTCGGAATCGGTAATCTCAAGTTAACTGCCGTTAGAATTCGCCGATCAGCAAACTGTCCTCCAGCAAACGGCCTCCGCAACCACACGTTCCGACCACCTTACACACACGTTTATATGCATGTATGCGGTTCGAGGTCAGTCCGTTCATCGAAGACGGTGCATCTCCGTGCCAGCCGGGGCACGGAAACAGCGACTTATATCGAGGTATCCTCCGATTGGGTCATCCTCTCTGTATTCCGATCAAAGCCCTCAGGGCGGCGGCGGCGGTAGATGCTGCAGGTCGCAGCGTCGATGCATCCACACACACACACGTCCACCCATCCACCCATCTACGCTTGCCTACACAGCCAGCCTATACGCTTGTACATACCTGCGGGGAATAGATTAAGCTTGTGTCGGCGCATTGTCGTAGGGACACATGTAGGCTCTAAGTAGGTTGTGTGCGTCGAGTTCGCAAACATGTCTGTAGCGTTGTCAGGCGGGCAGGAAATTACGTCCGCCTTTAGCCGCTCTCTATATTACACCACCCTCTAGTCTCCTACGCCCGTTCACACATACACACAAACACACACACACACACACACACGTTCGCGTAAACGGACACACGTATGCACGAATGTACGTACGTACGTTAGACATCCTTATATTCTAACGTGTATGACAGAGGAGGAGTTCAGAGGATGAACGTGCACGCGCGCGCAAGCTTATAGCGCGTATACATGGCATGGATGGATTCTCGGAGGATGAGGCACAGCTTCGTACGTAGTAGCTACCTGGGCCAGAGATACGTGTGTACACAAGCGTTGTGTACCAGCGCGGTATGGTACATACCTAGGGCTAACAATAATGCGACTAGTTGCAAATGGGATGGATACCCATACCTGCCGACGTGACAACGTGTAAGACGGCGCACCGCGGCGCCACGCTTCCTTTCGAGGATTGTCTTCCCCCGGATTACCGATAATGGATGCTCCTCCGATCGATTTGCTTCGATCGTTTGGAATTTGTTTTGAGACTCAGTGGCGAGATAAGGATTGGAGATTATCGGACAGCGTTACCGTTGAGATAATTGTCGCGGATAATCTCGGGAGTTGGAAATATTTTCGCAACGTGGAATATAGGATTGACAATCTGTTTTGAGATTTAGTTTCGAGATTGAGCGAAGGATCGTTGAGTGGTTTGCGCGTGATTCATTTTCAGATAATTCGTTGGAGATAATTTCTCAATTTCGAACCTTTTCTGACACGTAAGAGCGATAATTGTTTTGAGACAAAGATGGCGAATTGTCGGGCGATTTGTTTGTTGAAGATAATTTCGTAGTTTCAAATGTCTATTTAGATGAGAGTAGAAGGCCTGATTACAAATAGCGAGTTTGTGGTAGATTATCGGTCAATTCTAGGTGCAGAATCAAAACCAAATTTGCTTAATATTTCTTCATCGTTATGTCTTCCACATAATTTTACGAAATTCTCACGAGAATGCAATACTCGTATTTACAACGTTACGATAAATTATTACTTTATCCCTAGCGTGTTGATAAAAATTTTACTTCACAACATTACTACAAAACGAAGTAGTCCCAACTCAACGACCAGGAACAGATGCTTGGTAATATATATAAAGAAAAATACAAAGTTTTGCATCATAGTTGAATCTCCTTGAGAGACGTCTGTCTCGAGAGAAGACGTCGAGAAGTGATCAGGAGGAATGCGACGAAAATTCGCCGGCGGAGCCTTTGATAACGAAGCGGTCGTGTACACGGGCCCGCAAGTACGAATAACAAGTCTCTCAATACGAAAAGGGGAACACGCGTGTACATACACGCGGCTGAGGCATTATAAGTCTCGGCGTTAAAGGCGTGATCCGAAAGACAAACAGATGCACCCTGGCCGTCGCTTTTCCCATTGAAAATTCATCGCACGGGCAAAAGTGCGCCGGACCCTTTTCTCTGGTGCGGTGTCGCCCCATCGTGAGTCAAGCCACCAGCGATTCCGTGTGCTCCTTTCTTCCCGGAGGCGGCCCTCTTCCATCCTGTCCCGCTTCTCTCCCTCTCTCTTTCTCTCCCTTTTCTTTCTCTCATTCTTTTTTTGCTCTGCCAATAGGGAGAGCCCACCACCTTGCCCCCAGGTTATGAGATTTTATGAGAGCCAAAGCGGTTTAGGCAGCCGGGATTTCCTTCGATCCGCTACGTATCGCGATAGTCGGAATAGGACGACATCAGGGACTTTCGTTTCTCTTTGTTGTTTCGTTGAAATTGCAACGATTTTCTGCTTTGCAACTCTCTGACATTGGGACGAGTATTTCTGTGACGAGCGACACATAGTTGAGAACGCGGATTAACCTCTTGCCACGCACGTCGAGAACGTTTTTGTCCCAAAATTGCAACATTTTCTCAGTTCTAAGTATATTTAAGTATAACCCGGGCAAAACAGATAATAAATTTATGACTTTCCAATGATTTCTATTCAGTGATATGCCGACGAGTTCAAAAAGAAAGCGACGAATTATTGTATACGGTTCGGTCACTCGTTATGGTCCGCAATCAGTTGCCAGCGCGAGTGATCAAGAAGGGTTGATTACGGGAAACGTTTGTGTTGCAGCAACGAGAAGAGAGAGAGAGAGAGAGAGAGAGAGAGAGAGAGATGCCGAGTCGTTTTTAGGGCTCCTTCGATTCAGTCGTTCAATTATTGTTAATCTGCATCGAGACGAGTGCATAATTTCGAAGCGAAATAATTTCTTCATTCGTTTTTGCGGAAGCACACTCTGTACACACGTTCCATCGAATCGAGTGTATTTTCACAGAGACGTTCCTCGAAGAATAATTTCAATTGTAAATTCATATTTACGAAGCAGGATCATTTCAGCCTGGATCATTGCTATCCGTTAATGGATTGAAAGGAGCGGACGATTCGTAGAAAAATGATGGTTCTAGGAAAACAAGCCACGAGACAGGAAGATTTAACACTTGGTACGCGGCGGTCGAATGCACTTCGTATCTCACCAGAGGCTCGCCTCTGTTTGCACGCGGAATACGAAGTAATAACTCGCAAAAATTCTACTCGAGGCCCGCTCAAAGCGTTCGCCTCGCGTTCGATTTACGTTCGGTACGCCATCAGAAGAAAATGATTTCCAACGTACTGTTTGAAGGTAAATTGACGATTTGGTTCTTTGGAATTTGAAACATCGTAGCGAGAAGACAGTGTAAAAGTTCGTTGTTGAGTTATATTTCGTATCGTTTCGATTCTCAAAGTTACATTTTTGAGAGATATGCCTCAACGTCAAATCTTTTGCTGGTCAGACTTTTTAATCGAAGCAAGACAGATACATATTCGATATGGAATTAAAATTTTACTTATACATTCCAAAAGGCGAAAGGATGTGACAAAAATTCGAATCACAATTTATATTTGATCGTATTGATCTTTCTTCTCTGAAAACGATTTTAATTAACTTCCAGAATTAATTAAACGTAAACACATAGAAACACATAAAAAGTACTTTCCAACGTTCGACGGTTTGATTAAATTTAATAATATATATCTTTCCAAAATACATTGACCTTCTTTCCGGGGAAAGAAGTGATTTTAATTAATTACCACATAATTAGGCACAAAGACGATAACATCGAAAAATTCAGGACACGATTCATTTTACATACTTTACAGACCATAATCAATAAACTGCAGATGTTCGCGCATCTAAGAAATTTATAGAATTTTTAAATGCAAGAGATTCTAATAAAATCGATTAAAAAATTCTTTATTGCATTTTTGCAAATGTGAAATATCCACAGTCAACTCTCCAAATTAAATTTCTAAAAATTTTATAATTAATTGTATCAATATCCACTGATCTCTTCTCTCGTAAAAAAAAGGAAAAAAAAACACGTAATTTCACACTTCCAAAATAAATACACTTCCAAAAATTCAAGCCATGGTTTAACCTTCCGCAGCAATCCTAGTCAACTGGAAGAGCTAATTAACCATCCCCCAATAGTCCAGTCAACTTCCAGTCGTACCTTCCTCTGTTTACCTATCCCCGAAAAAACCTGAATCCTATCCTAATGGATACATCCAACAAAGATCTCTCGAAAGAGACTCAACCAGACTCGCGTGCCATTTGGCCGCCCTGGGCGATGAAAACGTTCGACTAAATATGAAATTAAACCCGAAGAATAGCCGAAAAAAGCAAGGTATCTAAAAAAGAAAAAAATAAGCAAGACGAAAAGAAAAACTTTGAGAAGAAAGAGAAAGAAGAGGAGGAAGAAGAAGACGACGACGACGACGACGACGACTAGGAGAAGCAACGCGGTTCTGCCGGGTTCTCCGTCTGTTTTCCGGGGGTGTTCGCAAACTCCCTCCACAAGCCCGAAATTCTCCGCGGCGGGAAGTCGTTAGGCGTTTTCTGACGCGAGATAAAATTCTGGGAAGCACGTTGAAACGACTCTCTACTCCGGGGCCTGGGTATTGTTTTAACGTGTTTGAGTCAAATATTGACGCAAGTTGGGCTCGCAAGCCAGCCTGGAACGAAACGGAACGGAAGAGACGAGAATGGCGGGCGAGAGGCCGCGGGACCAGATACAGAGAGAGCGAGGGGGAGGCAGTAAAAGAGAAAGAGAGACAGGGAGAGAGACGGGATGGAACGACCCACATAACATCCACCAGAGAGCACGAGAAAGGCCGTCGTCTCGCGGTAACGAAGGAGCAGGAAGCGAAACGTAACGAGAGAAAGAAGAACGCCGCCTTTTTTATTCCAGGCTGTCTTCTCTTTTACAGGCTTGATGCCAGTATATTGAAAGACGTTTCGTTCTGACACTACAATAGCAGACTTTGTCGAACGTTTGTTGCAAAGTAGACTGCAACGATTTTTGCGCAGATTTATATCTATCGAAAATGTAATTTAAAAGATAGAATCCCGGTAGGGGAATTGTTTCACCGGGAAAGCGCTATATTTTGAATATTTTCCACGTTTCTCCGCGTTACCTATGCAATCTCGCACTTTTTAATCTTGTAAAAGTGAACGCACAAAGGTTTGCAGTCTGATTATAAAACTGCGAGTAGATGCTGGTACGTGAAGACGATATATATTTTCTGCTTTTCGAATGCAACTCTATAATATATATATTTATAAAAAGACAATTAATCCAACAATATTATTAAAAACAAATATGTGGAATAATAACCCCTCCAACACCATTCAGACATCTCAAATATAAATTACACTCTTTCAATCAAACGAGAAGATTTTCAATATTTCTAAAAAAAAAACCACAATAATTGTTATCGATAACTTTTACTTCAGTCATTCTAAAAGTTAACAAAAAAAAAAAAAGACTCAGAAATATAAAAATATCTTTGAATCGAGAATGGCTCGGGGATCAAAACAGGATTGATAAAAATCACTCAATGTACGAAGGAAATGCCGAGAGCGGTGTAAATCTTCAAGAACGTTCAACAGCGAACGCCAACATTCCTCTGAAGCTGAACGGTCAAGAACGAGGATCGACGAGGGGGTGAAGAACGATGTGACGGTGTTTTCGTTGCGACACAAGAGAAGAAAAGATCGATCGATCGGTCGGTAGGAAAGCGGTCATTCTTCGGGGGGGCCATTTCTTGGTCATCGTACGGCATTTAGGCAACAGTTCACCGGGACCGTTTTCGGGTCTGAATGGCCCGTGTAACGTATTGCAAACATTTTACTGTTGCCGGCGAACAACTGATCGGGGCGACAGGGGTGGGAACAGAGGGGCGACTCAGACGATTTCGACCGGTAGGACATTGTGCCCTAATGTTTGGACATGTGTTCCGCTCCGGTCACGCCTTTTGTTATCATATTCTATGCATGTTTGCCCGCTTAAAATGTTGTTTTAGCGCTCGCGCCACGTATTCCCTTTTTGCCACCGACTTGACACGCGTTCCTAGTCAATAGATCTGGTCTAACACCATCTTATTCCTCTCGTTAAAAGTCGCGGCAGACTTGTTGCCGACTTGTCCATCTAGACGTCGACGTCCCTTCTCCAACTTGAGCTTTTAATTCTAGGAAATTGTTTGTAACTGATACGCAGAATGTTGCAATAGAGGTGATATCACGGTTAAAATGAAAATAAATCGGATAGTAACGTGAAAGGATGAAACTTTTTCATTCAAGTTTGGGAATTGATCGACTATACTTTGATTTAACTGACTGTGGACTATACAAGGTGATTTTTAATTCCATGTTGAAGACTTAAATACACACTAAGAGTAAAAAGTAACACATGAATCTATGTCGTAGATACTTTAGTTTTTTACTTATTTCTAGTGTGTAGATTCAACCTGAAGTATTAACATGCGATTAAGGATCATCCTGCATATACACAGCCTTCAATTTTACTAAACGCATGAAAAACGTTGAGAATTTTGAACAATGACTAGGGACTAGTATCTATCGACGACCAATACACACGCAAAGAATGTCAAAGTAAACAAAAAAAAAAAAAAAAAAAAAAGAACACACCATCGGCGACCAAACACCATATTTTTAAGATACAGACGAACGGAAATTTGCATTCGTTTTTTACGCGTGTTTGATAAATAGGCTCGCGAGGAAGGACGAAAACAAAGCGCCTGTAAATATATATCGAAACGAAACAAAATGAAAAAAAAATAGAAAGGAGGGATAAAAGAAAGAGCTATTTTCATTGCTGTTACATGTAGGTATATCGTCGGGAATCGATGGCCGAAAAAAAGAATGTTGCAAATATTTATTAACGTGCAGTGTACACTTTTTGCACGCCCTTTAAACGCGGAAATAGGCCGTTTAATTGTGATATGAAAACAAAAAACCAGGGGGAAGAGAAAATATGGAAAAAAATACAGCGGGCCAACGCATACGGCTGGCTCCTTGGACGCGAATCTGTTTTTTAACCGATCGTCAATCGTATCGAAACACACACACACACACACACAAAACAAAAATGTCTCTGATTTTTATTAATGGCTCGCGTTTCAACATCAAATGACGACAAAGGATTTCGACGCGTGCAAGATTATAGCGCGCTGCCGCCCGTTTTCGTTTCGCTCTCTCTCTCTCTCTCCTCTCCTCTCCTCCCTTTTTCCCGCGATTTTTTTTTTTTTTTTGCCTGTTTTCGACGGATATTACTTCCTGCTCGTATTACATGTTTGTCTACGCATTGTAAACATTAATCAAATTGCCAAGTAATTTCGCGCAACCAATTGGTCTATTAATTAACTTTTCGCCGCGAAACACGCACGATCAGCATGTACGTAAAAGTGCGCAAAACTGCGTTTTCACCTTAATTTTAATTTTTGCGTTCGCCTTAAGCCTTACGTAATGTATAAGTACTCGTTTATAATGCAACCGTTGAATACTTCTAGGTTATTTTATAACGTTTTGTCAAAGACTTACGAACTCCTTGCACGAATTAACAGCAAAATTCAATTTTTCTGAAATAAATATTTCAACGAAAGCTTGACATTTTCTTTCAAGCTGCGGATTTTTAAATGCAAATTTGACAATACAATTGAAAAAATAGAACGTCGGTTGTATCACAGGTACCAACCAAATATCATTGAAAACACTTACTTTGTATATTTCATTTATGTATTTCATATGTTTCATTATTTCGTGTCATATGCATTTTTCGTTGAAATAAATTTTATAAATGCATAAAACTTCCCTGAAACAGAGTGTCATCTTATGTTGCATACTTTATTTTATTATCGATAATGTAATATATCGAAATTGTCTTTACGCACTTTTAGAGAGCGAAAGAGAAGCTTCTAGCTTCGTGGGAAACCTGTTTCATTGACATTGTTTATTCGAGTGACTTTACGAAGTTCAAAGACGATTTTTCGCGAAGGAAAGTCGACTGATCGATCGACTGACAGAAAATCGAAACGAATCCTCATATAAATGCAGGGGAGTTTCGGCTTCGTGGAGACAGAAAAGGTGCCATTTATCACTGAGCGTGCATCCCTTCGAGTTCCACGCCCCGACAATAAACGAGAGACACGCTATATACGCAATCAAAGGTTCGCAGGGACGTTGTGTTGTCTGAATGCCATTTCCTGGGGGCGTACAGGGCGGTGTCGCGACATTCATCGACGCCGAAGGAATAGACAAGCCCGACAAATTGGCTGGGAAAGACTCTATAGACCAGCTCGCAGCCCTCCTCGATTAGCCTTCGAATCGGGCAAATTGATTTCATCAAAGTGTAATATTTTTTTAATAAGAAGAGTAACTGGGCCGAAACGAACGATGAAATAACTTTGGAATAACTTTAGGAGAATTAACCCTTGTAAGTTAAGGATCGTGGCAAGTAAAATGGTTAATATTTGACTCAATGAGTTTAATTATCGTCTTAATTATATTTTCTTTAGTTATATCTATTTTGTCATTGTGTATATTTAATTGCTTTCAATTATTATTTTCAAAGTGAAAAAATTACAAGTTGCTTAATTTTTTTCAATGAGAAATAGAAAATTCTTAAACAAAATATGAAAAGAGTTTGCCACGCCTATAACGGTTTAGAAACTAATACTAATTCGAAACAAGAATTACAATAAATACTTCTGCTTTCGTAAAGTTTCCATCCTTTTTCTTTTTTTTTTTTTTAAATTTGTTCGGGCCAAAAGTTTCTTTCGTAATGTTTCGCTTTTCATTTCCTGCCCAAATTTCCACTCGACGTCTGCTGATATCGAAACTTCTAACTTCCAAAACGAAAACAACCTTGCACTTTCACAGAATTTTCAGAGACCGTCAATACGAAAAATTTCCTCGAAACATCCTACTTCTCTCATTCTAATTTCTACGCTCGCTGATACCCAAATCCGCAACGATCTATTCGCAATTCGAGGCAACACCGTCGAAAACAACCTTGCGCTTCCGTGGAATTTCCAAATGGACATTCGGAATGGCCCCGGCATTGTCCACGCGATTTTCTCTCGGGATCGATCATCGATCCAAACGCAACACTCCTCCCTGCTCGTCATCGAACGACCACTTTCCATTCGAGTCTCGTTTAGACGATTCCTCGCGTCGCGGTGGAAAGACCATAACGGCCTGTTGGCCATTGAACGGCCACGCGAAGAAAGAAATTTTGGAAAAAAAGGCACAACATGAATTTCACGGCCGATTCAACCGGGCACAATGCGCATCCAGATCCGGACGTTTTGACTTTTGTCCGCTTTTCGACCATCGCCATTTCCCTCTCGTCTTTCTGTGCATCTTCAATTCCACCGGACGTTCGCTGCTCCGGATTCTCGAGCCCTTTCCGCCCTATTCACCTATGCACTCTCAGAGAAATTCTCCAAGAATCCTCTTTGTCCAGAGAGAAAGGACACGCTCCGTTACGCGTTCATTCGTCGTCGATTATGCATGATTCCGTGGCAATTAGATCCTCTGATGAGTTTGCATATTCTTAGCAGCTTCTGTTTGATTAGATTTATTTCGAACTTGACAAGTGCAATTACAATAATCCGCTCTTACAACAGTGTTAATGTGTTAACGAAACGCATGTGCTATAGAAAATAAATATCTAAGAAAGAGGCAAGGAGTATTCTTCGAGCGATCAGACAAAAATTCTGTGAAGAAGATTTACCTTATTATCTGCTACTTTCCTCGAATTAATGATCGTAATTTTTCATATCATTGTTTTTCAACCATTTTTTAAAGAATTCCACTAAAAATAGAATTGAAATTTAAAATGTCGCAACATTTTAAATGAAAATTCCACAAAAGATCTATCACCGCGAAACAAAATCTGAAGGAAAAACAATTCCATTAACCGACGAAAAAGTAAAAATTCTCCAAAATTAATAATCAATAAAAATTACCTGCTTCTTAGTACTTTCACGAAATTGACGAACCTAATTTCGATCTTCCTACAAACGAAATCACAGTCATGAAACGCAAATTGCACAGAGACGAAGATCGTCTATAGCAGGAGTCGCGGTCGAAGCGAGCGAAGGAGCAACAAAAGGAGCTGTAAGGAGAAAAGCGTGCGAATCATGCGACGGGGGTGCCGGGGGCACGTGGAACGCAACATTGAACTTGTAAAGAGCTAACGAGATCAATGTTGAGGTTCAGAACTGGCGACTGACTGTTTGCTGATTGGCTTAAATCAACGTTAAGCCGATCCAATCCGATCCGTGCTCGAAGGCAGGCGGTCCCTTTCCTTCCCTTTCGTCGGCCTCGAAAACTTCAGGGGTGAGTCGTTTCGAACCAGCCGATACACGTGAACTCGAACAAACGGTCCTAAGACCGGGGATATCTTTCGCGATAGGATTAGAAACCGAGCTTCCTGTACGCGATCATCCATCTTCCGTTTAAGTGATCTGATTGTGAGTTCAAAAGCATCGGGAGGCATCGTGGATCTTTTTCACTAACCTTGGTAAATTCAGATACTCGAATCTTGCATCCGATCGAGGGAATTGCGAAAATATTGAAAGATTTTAGATTTTTAATTAGGTCACATCTAAACATATGGATTGTCGTTCTGTGTCCAAAAATAGTACTTCTGGATTTTTGATCTAATAATATAAATCGCGACAGATTCAGATAAACTCTGTATATCTAGATCAGAGGCTTGAAATTAAAGATCCATCGGAAGATTTCAAATTTGGTTGTATTTCGATTTTTAGTTGGGTTTCTGAACTTTTCGTTAACTTCTCGAGACAAAATTGGGATCTTGCATCTGTGAATGCACTTTCGAACTTTCGAACTGATATCTCCTCACGGAAGTATTTTTATTAAAATGGATTTACAGAGAAGATTAAGAAATAATTAATATTTGAATGAACGTTTCATTTTCGATTTTTACAATTTTTCCTGTTGCTTTTACTAAAATTTTCACTTGGCTAGCTCAATTACCTACGTGTTAAATTGATACAAAACGGACTAATTCGAGCGATATTCGAATAAACATTTAATTTTCCGTCGAATAAAATTCTTGCCCGGATCAGATAATAGACGTTGGAACTTGTACCACGACAAAACTACAGACAAAATGAAACGACATCGATTTGAAGAAAGAGACGAAGAACAATTGATATTTACAGACGGACAGTCGTATTTCATTTCCAGTTTTCCCTTCGCCGAAACTAGAAAATAACCTTTCGCTCGTAGCACCTCCGCTACGAAGAATTCAGAAGATCCTGCAACATGAGCAAGACTGCGACTTTGACGAAAGTCATTCTCGTTTCACCGGGGCGAACGGCTCGCGGGCGCAAAATTCGACAAATACTCCGACAGCCACCGAGGATCTTAATAATTCACCAAACAAACTCCAAAGAAACCACCGAGCGCTCGCTTAACAATACCTTGACAAACAATCCTCGCGCGAATCCACTCATTGAGACGTTCAAACACGCGATCGATCGGGGGTGGAGGGAGGCAGGGGGCTAATCCCGATAGCGACGCGGTTCGACGACGGAATTTTTACGTTCCGACCCTGCTCGGCGGCGCGGGGCGTTGCGACGCGACGCGCGCCGCGTCGTTTGCCGAGCACACACCGCGATTTCATTCACTCGCCGCTCTTTTTCTCGTTCGTGCGTGTGTCTTCTTACGTGTGGCGCCTACGCCCGCAAAAAGAAAGGGGTGAAAAAGGGGAAGGTGAGAGAGGAGGAAAGAAAATGAAAGAGGAAAAAGAAATAAGAGAGGGAGGTCGTTCCGTTTCGCGAGTAAAAGAGAGAGAGAGAGAGAGAGAGAGGGTGAGAGTCAGAGTGCATGTGCGAGCGCGCTATCTTCGCCTGTGTGTGCGCGATGTCAATATTATACGACAAACACACTTAAATAGGCTTAAAATACTAACATCCAGCTCGTTCCGTGCCGCTCTATGAACTCCGTGCACACGGTGCGCAAGTGTGTTTAGCCATATCGTTACGTCGCGCGCGGGGATTCGAATTGTGCTGTTCCTCGCGGCTACTCGCTGATATACGCGCCCGAATCACTGTTTTATTTCCTTTTTTTTTTTTTTTTACACTGCTATCGAATGTAATGCGTAGCTGCGGTGAGCACGGACTTGAAAGTTAGACAGTTCTACGTGTACCAATGTGATTCGTGTATATATATATATGTATGTATGTATGTATGTATGTATGTATGTATGTATACATATTTTAACACGATTAATTTATTCGTAAGTTACCAAAGTGATAAGCAACAATTTGTTCTCGAATTTTGAAGAATGAAGTAAAATAATGCCAAGTTGAAGTGCAATAATTTTTAGAAAATAGTAGAGTAGTATAAATCGTACTCTACACGGATATTTGGAAATTTGAGAATTTTAATATTAGAAACACGAACGAAAATTTGCGCACTTTATTCTACTGTAAACTACATCTGTACGCCTTAGGCTTTAATTTCTCTGAAACAAGTTTCGCACTGTAATTGAAAACTGCCGAGTAAGAACAGTATAGGAGGTAATTTTTAACCGTGATTAAACATTTTTACGTTTTCATGGAAAATTGCACACGGAATACGTAAGAACGTTGCCAAAATGAACGTTGAACACCTAAAACAAACGTACGTATAAATTTTACAATATTTCATTAACGAAACAGATTTTCGCATAAACGTCCACCGATACTTGAAGACAATTTTACCTCGCTATCGAAATCGACAAATATAAATCCTTCAATTCAGAAACAAAAGAAAAAAGAAAAAAGAGAGAATAATAAAATATCGAACAAACACCGCATTGTAAAGCTTAGCAGATAACAGTATTTTGTTCAAGGCCAAACAAAGATGTCGCACCTTCTACCTCTCGTTAAACAAGGAAAAGAGAAAAATACCCAAGTCATTCTCTTATGAAGGAGCAACTGATGAGGAGGTCATAACTTCCGGTGCGAAATTTCGAAGGGAAAGGTGCTTAATCACAGGCAAAAGACCAAGAAGATCTCTCAAGGGAGGAGCAGCCGTGCTGCTGCTCACGGTAGCGCAAAAGGCTGTCAGCGACACCAGTAATCTTCTAGTAATCGTGACAAATTACGACCAAGGTTATGGTCCTCGCTTTTGCCACGCTTCTCAATGGGGAACTAAGCGCCAGGTGGGGCGTGCCCACCCCATGCTGTGAGCCCAACAATTATACAACACCGGGGAACATACCACCGGCTCGACGGGATCCCTGCGATCGACACGAGAGCCCCCCTGAAATCGATTAGGATAAATTATACTCCAAGACGTGATCTATCGTCTGTCTTAAATATGACAAAGTGTGAAAACTTTAACGTGGTATTAACTATTCCTTCATTTGACGATTCTTTATGGGGGAGGGTGGATTTACTTTTTAACAAATAATTGACAAAGTAAGTCAATTTCGAATTTTCAGGGAATTTCAAAAGAATCGTACGAAAATATTATTGTACGTAACTTTAATGTTATGTGTTATTAATTCTTGAGCTTTGAATGAGATTTTACAAGGGTAAATTTGTTTTTCGATAAATAATTGATAGAGTAAATTAATTTTTAATTTTTGAGAAATTTTGGAAATGGGTATTTTAAATAAAAAATGGAGAATATTTATTGTATGTGATTAGAGAAAATTAACGTTTGTCCATTCAATTAATTAAACAGTGTTGAAAGTGCCATTATACCTATATGAGATTATAGAAAATGAATTTTAACTGAATAAATAAAACGGCGTTACACTTGCATTGACACATTTAGTAATTAACGTAGTGTTGTACTTTAATATATCACATTAACGATAACTTTTTTATAAACATTACAAACGATGAATTGAACAAAAGATAAGGTACGATTGATTGTAAAACAAATAACAGAAGTATTGTGTACAATACTTGTAAGAGAGCACATATATGACCGATTATGTAATTTTTAAAGCAACTATACTTGATGAATGATAATTTTGTGATATGAATTGATTCGCAGTTATATTTAACCGAACATGTTAAATATCTTTCAATGGCAATAAATCTTTTGAATTTATTAAAATAATCGCTGTTGAACTACACAACTATTAAATGAACAAAACTGCGAGTTGCGAAAGATCTCTACGCTTCTGAGACGAAATTTTCAGAAATAAAGAAATTAAAAAAAAAAAAAACAAATATAACGCGGATATTCATCGGCGTTAATCTACGTATAATTTTTTCATAAATATTTGGAAATTATTTGTATTTTATTTCGAATTTGGTAAATATTTAACACATGCCAGCTCGTTAAATAAATGTTAATATACTGTTAACGCGGATAATCTTGAATGTTTTGTACGTGTGAAGCTAAGTAAATAGAAGATGATCAATTCCAGAAACGACAATATTGAATCTATCGAAACATCTTGCACGTGGAAATGTGTAACTTCTTATTTGCAAATGTTTGTACATAAAAGAGCGTTTAATCCTCGTACGTAATACTCAATTTTCGAGGGAACGAAATGAACCAACACTTTCAATATGTCACAAATGGCAAATGTTAAAAACAGAATCATTAAACGTGAGGAGACTATCGAATATAAGCGATATTTAAATGTGAACCATTAATCACGCAACGTAAATTCAATCGTATAGTAATTCATATATTATAACATTGAAGCTATATTAAAACATTAATTCGAATTTCAATCTTAAAATAATTCCAGAAATGTAGATATACCTCCAGAAACAATGAAAATTAGTCCATCAAAATCTATCGAACTCCACTCAAAAAAGAACTTCTAAATTGAAAATTTAAATTTCAAATTAACAATGTTATACCTAATAACTTAATTAATTAAAACTTCATTCCACTGGTGTATTATAGATATATTTCACTGATTAATCGTTTCTATAAAAACTATCAGATATAATAAATTATAAATAATAAATTCTTTTGCATTTCTTTAAACGTTAATTTCATACTTTCACACAGGATTTATTTAATAGATTGCATAATCTAAATTATTATGTAAAACATTTTGAAATATTACTTGAAATATAGATATATGATAATACTTACGTCTATCTTAATTTTTGAAGATGAATATAGGGATTTATTGATGTATCTGATGGTTTGAGATTGTTTAAGTACTTTTATCGTATCTGAAAACTATGTTCTACTTTTATTAAATATTTTATGTAATTTTTAAATTTGTTTGAAATTTTACTAATAACTTTATGTACATGAGATATATATATATATATATATATATATATATATATATGAAGTATCTATATGATGTAACTTTTTACAAATGTTTTAATAACGTTATACTTTAACTTGTTAATTAATTACACGATTACACATAAATGTCACCTTGAACGAGCTGACCCTAATTTTAATTCATTACATCTCCTTTCCAAACATCTTTTACTATCGATCAAATTTATTCTCCAAAGATCTCTTCAGTTACATCATTTTCTCTCGAATTCCCTCAAACAACCAATTTCACCACAACACAATTCTTTACAATACACAAACAAACTTTCCAACGAGCACACAAAGATCACGCGTTACTCCTTGATGCAACACGCGTTACATCTTTCACGTGGCTCCATTAACTATTCACACGTTTGTTAACTATCACGAAAGTCGGTTTGCCGTTCGACGTTACAATGGAAATCCCCGGTGCAATCGGTCGTTTACACGAAACAAAATATATCTCGTAATGTTAACAAAACCGTGGCTCTGTTCGTATAGGTGTATAAATGTGTATGTGTGTGTGTGTGTGTGTGTGTGCGAGCGAAGCGTGTATGCTGGCAAGAATGCAAACGATAATCTTCAAGCGACGATTCCGTTAAGGTGCATCAACACCTCGAACGTTGGTATACGTCATTAATTAAATGGAAGAGTCGATGGAGTGGTGCGCAGTGGTTAGAGGCTGTAGACAATCTCCAAATATTTGCGAGGCCAAATATCTTACCTAAACATCGGAGTGACACGGTAGTTTCTAACCATCACTCTCATCTCCGCGTATAACTGCTTTCTGAAACGTCAAACCGAACCGAGGGTAACGCCGCGCTTACCCTCTTTAACAATCCTGTACCCGATACTTATTTTCTATTCGCGCGGTGTGACGAGTCTGTTGATCTTTCCATATCAAGTAGATCGTCGATTTTTATACATTTTCTTTTCTTTACTTTCACGAATAGAAACATTAGGCACCTACCTACATCATTTATTAAATAAACGTTGTACGAAAGCACACTCTTGAAGGAATGCAAACGAATTTATTGCAGAATCTGATTAAGCGAAATAGGATAGTAATTGAAACAAATTTAAATGTAAAATACACGATTCATATGATATTGGAAGAATTTCAAAGATTGAATTTGCTTGAGAATGAAAAATGAAAAAGAAAAATGCAGAAAGGATAAAATATCTTTCATCGTTTCGTTTTATTTAAAACATTCGTGATACTCTGTTTGAGAAGCACGAACAGCTTTCGAACACCGTGGATGAAAATG
Organism: Tetragonisca angustula; assembly: GCA_036937485.2. Taxonomy (NCBI): domain Eukaryota; kingdom Metazoa; phylum Arthropoda; class Insecta; order Hymenoptera; family Apidae; genus Tetragonisca; species Tetragonisca angustula. The sequence continues at coordinate 970,804 of JAWNGG020000014.1, forward strand.
CATCGTAAAGGCTTTTTATAGCGTTTCGTGTGAACCAAGCGTGGTCGTAAACCACAATCCCTTCCTAATATTACGACCGGGTGGTCGCTGTCCTTAGAAGAAACCGCAAGTCCTTTTCAATAATGTGGTCGACCATTAACCGGTTGTTAGGACTATTTGCCCTCGTATATATTTGCTCATTGTATGGTCACACGTGGAAAATTATAATGCTTCACCATAAGAGACTACCAATTTGTCTACACTGTATTTAACCATCTCTGAAACTCACGAGTACATTGCTCGTTGAATCGTTACTTTCGCGTTTCAAAAAAATTTTAACTTCGAAATCGAGCTGTGAAATTGATATAAAGACATTGAAAATTTGAAGTTGGTGCGAATATTTGAGATTTGAGAAGCTTCGAGAAATTGGAAAAATACTTGAAGAGTTGGAAAGTAGCAATTAGTATTTAGGAAAGTTTGAATTTGGCGGTCAATGTTTCTCAAACATTTGAGAAAAATTAGAAAAGCAGTAGAAAATTCGAATTCCAGAGTTGAAGTTTGGTATTCAAACATTCGAGACTTGGACCTTTAAAATTTCATTAGGAGAAACAATTTGTAACAATTTGTGACAATTTTGTGAAAAGTAAGAGTTATTCCCCGAAAGATATTAATTCGCATTTTGACGAATAAAAAACGGAAGAGAAGAATAAAAAAAAAAAAGGAAACATCGTGCATCGAACTGTGGGGTGAAATTACAGATTAACGTGAATTCGAAATGGAGGTACAACCGCGAGAGTAAATATTTCAAGACGCGTAAGCAGTACAATCCGAAAATTAAATTGCATATTACTGAAATAATTAAACCGGCTGTTTATATTACACTTTAGCACATCAAAAATTCCAAAACGTAGCGCGCAATGAAATTTATTTAAATAAAAATTATACGCCCGTTCGTGCGTGCGTATCGCGTTGAATCGCGGACATCCGTTCCCGATATAAATTTAACGGAATATTAAATGAGTTTTAATGTTTTCATTGGTAACTTTGTTCAGTTTTTCAACTCGCCCCGTGGAAAATTATTTTTATTCCCGTTCTGGCTTATAATTAATAACTCTATAATTTAATCGTTATTCCAATTTAACTGGAAGTTTTCTCATAACCGGACCGCCACGGATAACCGCATAAATTAATTCCAATTACCGCTGTTTTTTTTTTCTCTCCTTGCTTTGTTAAATTATCGATTATCGTATCATTTTTATTCCTAAATCCAAGTTAATTCTTCTCGTTGAATAATTGTAGCTGGAAATTTTCATAAAGTGATAAACAACTAAACTTGACACAAAATTCTCAATTACTCGCTACTTTTTATTCCATTTTAACTTGTTAATAATATCCAAGCTTAGGATCATTAATTTCGTTTCAATTGAATGATCTCCCATAAACAAACTATATTGACAACTGCAAATTGAAGCTGCATCAATTGATTCCTATCGTTACTTTCTACCCTTTGCAAACATAATATCTTTGCTCTTAAAACCCAAACAAACTGCAGAATATCTAATTGCTCCAAAAATAATACTAAACACGAGTCAAAATCCTCTGTATCCTCTGCAAAATTCCCACTTTGCCACTTTCAGCAGCTAGAATTCGAGGGTTGCAAACGAATCAAACGTTGCTCTCGTTCGACAACTGTTCAACGAATATCCAAACGATCGCGAGATCGGTGTACGCTTTTTATCTTGGGTTGAAAATGAAGGTTCGGCTCATAGGAAACGAGCGGGGCCGCGGTAAACAGCGGAGAGCAAACGCGACACTTTGATCAGGCTGGGCTGTAAGCGGAAGTGGCGCGTGCACCACCGGGTCACGCGTTTCCGCGGCTCACCCGGTATATCTGGCTGGTTATAATGTATGGCCTAGTCAGGTTCGGCGTGGTCCAGTAGGGGGTTCGGTTGACAAATCATTAACTATGCATCGAGCCGGCCTGCAAATACTCGTTACTAGTGCTTCTCCGTACTAGCCCACCCTACGGCCTCGATCCACCGCCACCAGCAGCCCCCTTTCACCCCTCGGCTCGACCACCCTGTTCGTCGCCCATACGCGCCCACGGCCCGTGCCTATCTCTCTGTCCGCGTCCACCTACCCCTCTTCCTTCGCCAACCCTCCTCGCGAACCGACAAACGCGGCACCATCAACGTACCTTCTGTCAATAGCCCGACCTAGCCATACCTAAATACATCGGTAATCATTATGCAGCGTTACAACGTCGGTTGGATGCAGCTCTATGCCTCGTACGACTCTTTTCGATTCAGCTGTTTCCTCTCGGGTACCTTTTCAGATGGGAGGTTGGAGAGATTCTTCCGTTTTTGGTAGTCTTTGGTAGTCTTTGTCTCGCCATGTAGGAATCTGTCTGTCTGTTACGTACCAGATATGTATTTAATATCGTGTTACGAACGTAAGAGGATCTTTTCCTTTTCGTGTGTGCCAGAATTATCGGAATTTGTGGTGAACTGATAACTCTAATCTCAACCGAACCAACCCAATCACCAAATTCAAATCAAAGAAACGACCGAACATCCGAGACGAAAGAAAAGGAGCAAGAGTTGACGTGCGAGTGACTGGATGCAGTCTGAACGAACCAACTCATCCAGAAGAAGAAGCCAGACGAAAAAGCCAAGCACCAAACTGAAACCACCAAACCAGCCAAAGAGGAGTGAGCGTCGAAACGAGGAGAGAGGATAAAGGCGTATGACCGATGAGGTTTCGAGTCTCTAATCACCAGACTGACGCAACCCGCCCAGGAGAAAGAGGCACCCTAACCTAAATCAAACTCGACCCGAGCGCCAATCCCGGCACCCAAATTGAAAACAAAAAGAAGAAAAACCTCCGAAGCAAAAGAGAGGACAAGAGAGAGAGAGAGAGAGAGAGAGAGAGTTGACCGTATGACCGAATGCGCGGTTCAGCCGCTTGTACACGGGAGTTTGTTGCCGTTTCAGTTACGCGAACGTCGGCGCGGGAATGTACGGGAATCGTAGCGAAACGGGAAGAGTAGTCGGAGCACGCGGAGAAGGGAAGTTGCAGAGGGAAGGCAAGGCCTGAAGAAGGATGACCGGGACGCGGAGGGAAGGGCAGAAAGGGCAGGACACGGAGGGGATAGGAGGACGAGCAGACGGAGGTTAGGGTCGGTACCAGCATACCCCGGCGAGGGGTTAGAAGGGACGAGGGTGAGCCGCCTCGGAGGGTGAGCGAATTCGCAGCATTAAACATGGTGGACTCGCGCATTGGTTGCGCAGTAGCTGGGCGTTACGGGCCGCACCATCGACCAGCGGACTGTACGCGCTACTGTATACCAACCATCCTGCGGCATGTTCTCTTCTCCCTCTACCCCTCTGCCATCCTATCTCTCTCTCTCTCTCTCGCGCGCGCGCTCTCTTTCTCTTCCCTTCTCCCTTGCTTTCTCTTTCCCCCGAGTCTCATCTCTCCCGTCCCGAGGGATAGGATTCGCGGTTCTGGATCTTGCTCCTGTTGTTTCTTAGTACGACGCTATATCCGAGTCATACTTCCGTCAGCATTTTTGTTTTCGGTGTATGCAAGTATGGCAGAAAATTGGTTGGACGTTTCTTTCCGGTGGATGAGTCCGGATTCCTGCGGAGAATTCTCATGCTTTTTTTTGCAAGAGTTTATGGAAGAGTTTATTTAGTATGTTAGTCTTGGGTTAGCATGGCTGCGTATTAACGTGGCAACTCCATTGGTGGTTCAGACTTGTTAACAGTTATTGAAATAAATAAAGATAATGAAGCAGAATTTTGTGATCGAATCGCTGTGAGGTTTGAGATTTTTGGTTGAAATGATAATTGGAGCAAGGACCTGTAAAAAGGTTTGAAGAGCTTTGTCACGATAGTAAAGAGAGAGAGAGAGAGAGAGAGAGAGAGATATCAGGTTTCTACCATGAAACATTTAAATACTTATTATTGTACTCTGATATTTCATTGTAATCAATCTTATAGGGTTGATACGGGCAATTATACGGGCCGATTGTGGAATTTACAATCGTGATGCAAATTATTTGTTACCACCAGCAAAATAAACTAAATCGTTCTCATTTCGAAACGAAAAGAAAAATCTCTGCGTATCAAAAAGGAATATCAAAAAGTTTTGCAAAACAATTCGTCGCGATTAATAATTGTACGTCTCAACGAAACTACGTCAAGCAGCACCAAATCGAATTCAATAGTCAGTAATAGTAAAGTCCGAAATTCACAGTAAGATTTTCCAAGGCAAAATAAGGGAAACCGAAGCTCGAGGGTCTCGAAAGAAGCTCACTGACGTTGCGGACGCTAGACGCGGTGGGAGAGTCGGAGGACGCGGTCTGCTTCGGAAGGGTGGATGCGCGCGAGTATAATAAAGGGTAAACACACCCCACGGGGCGGCAACGGGAAGGTCCTTTGCGATTTCGTGAGATTTTCAGTTAATTTTCTGGTTCCTCTTATGGACCACTCCATCAAGCATCTCCCTCCTCCTTCTCCTCCTCCTCCTCCCTCCCTCCCTCCCTCCCTCTTGCTCTCTCGCTCTCACTCTCTCTTTCTCTCTCCACCGAAGCTTTTCTGGGCTATCTCTCGTCCACCATTCGGATCCTCGGCCCCGGAGCCCTTCCCTTTTCGTAAGAGTTTTCAACCCTTCCAACAAGGCGGCCTGGTATAATATTCAATTACATAGCTGCAAGTAAAGTCAAACAAACCCACGGGCCTGCAAATCTCTCTCTCTCTCTCTCTCTCTCTCTCTTTATCTTTCTCTCTTTCTCTCGCTTCGGCGTTGGCTGTGCTCGCGCGTCCTGTCGTCTTCGTCTATCGCGCGGGACTCTGGCCTCTTCCGGGGTTGGTCGAGACTCTCCGGAGCTCCGACAGGGTGTATACACCCGCCACCCGACCATCCACCCTCTCCTCTCGCCACCCCCTCCCACCCTCTGCCCCCGTGTATATACGTTGCGTTACTCCACGTTACTTTACCGTAGCCCGTTCGCTGTAGTTTGCAGAGACGCCTGGCCATGGTAACGAAGAGAGTGCAAATTCTTGTTTGGAAAAGACGACGACGACGAGGAGGAGGAGGAGGAGGAGGAGGACTATAGCCCCCGTTATTCACCCTCGCGGCGGCACCGAGCCGCTCCGAAAAAAAGAAAGGAGGAGAAGGAAAGAGAAACAGCTGGATAGAGTGAGAGCGCGTGTGCGCGCTCTTTTTATGAATTTAAACCGACTTTAACTGCTCCCCGGAATTGCGAAGTCTTCGTTTAAGTACATCCAGGTGACGGAGATTGGGGAAGGTTTGAAGTGGAATTTTTGAAGTTCAGGGGAAGACGAGTGGTTGGAGGGGGTGAATGAATAGATTTTACAAAAGTGACAAAAGCAAAAGTAGAAAACTGAAAATTATCGTCAGTTCATGATTGTAACGGAAGCTCGACTTACGAAGACAAATGAAGATAGGAAGGTGTCGTTCGATTGCTTTTATATTTCGGAAAGGATAGATCTCCTAAATGGATTTCCTTCTGTTTCGAGTATCACCGATTCAAGTTCCCGACCCGAGAGTTTCCGAAATTGAAAACGACTGTACCATCATTTCAAGTCTTACAGAGTCTTATAGTCTTCGTAAGACCCTACAAAATCTCACGGCCAAATAAAGCTCGAGATCGCAGTAACCAACGGTAATATTCAAGTATCAAATTTTGTGTATGTGTGTGCGCGTGTAGTTCCTCTGAAAATTCCACGTTTCCCAAGGAATCTCGTACTTACGAGATTTTGCACCTTGTATTGATCATGCTATCATTCGGCGCCTATGAAGCGACTTGGCTGGCGCCATCTGTAGAGATTTTCCAGAATGAACGGATCCTGAAGAGCCCTAATATTCCTCCAACATTTGGATTTTCCATTTCCAGACATTCATTCGGAACGTCAACTCGAAACTGTCTACATAATTAACATTTCATCAGTCTACCCTAACTCTTGTGCAATCCACCCTCTAATGCCCTCAAACGTGTCCGAATTACTCTTCGATGACACCTATTTTCCAGAACGTTAGAGGACGTCGTCTGTCAGCTAGAATCGTCTGGCGTCTTCGTTAATGAAATTACTACGATAAACTGGGATATTTCGGCGTCGGGTTCGTTAAAATATCGGCGTCAGGGTGATATTATTAGGGGTCTGGCGCGTAGTTTGCGAGAATTATCGACGATGATGAGCGGACAATGAGAGCAAGTCGGCCGGAAACGCGGCATAATGGGCCACGTTTGCCCGCTGGCTGAACCAACCCCTACGATTCACGCTCGCGACTACCCCTTGACGTACAACTGACGAGTCGAATTAAATATGAATAAGCAGTGCCTCCGTGCGACCAAACGATTCTCATGCCTCGTCTATTTCGTCCGGCAAATTACGCTGCACTTGCGGGTTCAGGGGTTGCGATCGTACGAGAAAGGGTTGAGCGAAATATACGGTGACAACGAATTTCGGTGGCCAATTTCGGAAATAAATGTATTGCTCGAGCGTTTCAGTCTTAAGGAAGGTCTGAAGCCTGTCGGTGAATCGTAAGAATCTTTTAAATTTTGAATGTTCAAGGAATCTGACAGTACTAACCAAAAATTGGAATAACTTTCACGCTGTTAATTTAGTTTGTATTTTTAATTACGTGCGTCCGAGAAATATTAAAATCAGAAATCGAAATCAAATCTTGGAAATACAATCAGTCATTAATTAACTATCCGATACTGTTCGACACTTAACTTATTTCGTCACAAAAATACTTCGATATTTAACCATCCACTATTCTTGTTCCCCGCAATTAAACCGATAACCAACTGTAACCACCACCCTCCACCAAATCGAATCACCGTTAATAAAGAATCAACCATCTTATCGCCCCTCTGTGATATTCAATTACACCGTAAAAATAGCGGCGAATTACGGACGGAATAGTCGATTAGCCGGGCGAAAGGGGTGCGAACGAGAGCACGCGCGCGCACGACCAAGATAAAAGTTGCGCGTCTTCCATCGTCTTGTCGCTTCCGTTTTCTTCCTGCAGTTTCCACTTGCTCCGACTGGAACTCCAGCCTTGGCCACGCTTAATTCTAGCTAATTAATAAACTTTTACCATCTCCGTGTTTGTAACCAACCCCCGGTCGCCCCTTGGAACCCTCTCACAGCCAGCTTTCGAATTCATCTTCTAACCGGTTCGTCTCAAAGGGTGGCTTTACTGTTCGTTCACTCGCGGCTCTCTCTCTCTCTCTCTCTCTCTTTCATCCTCCATTTCTCTGTTCCTCCTCCCACCCTTCTCACTCTTTCTCTTTTACTCTCTTTCGCCTCATCCTTTTCGAGAGAGAGTTTAACCGGCTTCAAAGACAGCGTACAATCATCCGCTTTCTGTTAGACCAAGTTCAAAGACCGGATCTCCCGTCGTTTTCTCTTTCTCCTTTCGCCTCTCATTCCTTATTCTTCGTCTCTTTCTTTCGTTCTGTCGCGTTGCAAAGCAAGGTTTTTCTCCCTCCTCAGACGAAGTATCGCGAAATTTTCCAAGGGTTTTTCGAGAGCCTCTGTTTTCCACGTTCGTCTATCTGAGAAAGGGCTTGGAGAGAGAGAGAGAGAGAGAGAAGAGGGGGCTGCGTCGTGCCACACGACGGAGAAATTACGAGGCAAGCAGGGAATTTAAAGTTAATTGGAGCGTCTTCGGGACCTCCGTGCGCGCGCCGTTCGTCAACGATTAATTAAGCTCGAAATTAAATCCGTCAGAAAGTAATTCCGCCGCGTGATATTACGATACGTGGAATTAGTGTCTCCTCTCGTTCTGTTTCTGATTCTCGTGGTTTCATTTTTTCTTTGAACGTAATTGGCGTAATTTATGGTTGAATTGATCGCTGTGGAAATTGGGGAAATTATATCGTGGATGTAGGAAGTATCATTTATCATGGCATTTATGTATTAATTAATTAGATTCAAATATTATAGTATATTTAGGTACACTAGAACCATCGACAATTAAAATATCAAAATTGAATCGGAGAATATGGGAAAAGTATCTTTCACGTAAAATAGGTAATTCGAATCTCTAAAGATACACGGTTGTAAATTTTTAAAATTTTTTGGAAAAATTACGAAATTATACAATATTTTATACCATTTTGATCTTGTTCTAGTAACTGTACTAAATCTTGTATCACTTACGTTAGTAATAGTAATAGAAAAATTTAACATCGTGAAAATAAGATGTAGAATTATGTCCAAAAACGTTTCGTTGTAATGTAAAAATATGCGTGCTAATACTTTTTATAGTTGCCGTAATTGAAGATGATCGCAAATCAAAGACTTTGAATTTAAATTCTAAAGTGTTAGGAGATTCTGAATTTAGATTAGAATTTGAATTCCTACAAATGGCATCTTTTTCATTTCATAACTGATTAAGTTATAACTGGACTATGAATATCTATGTAAATTCATATTTTTATTTTCGTAATTTAGATTACAAAATTCAGATAACTAAAGAGATTTGATGACCAACTAAATATCGCGATATGTAGGTTATTTTACCTAATTTTAAATATTATACGAATTATATTCACCAAACTTTGGTGTCTATAAATTTCACACAAATACACAAAAATTTAGTCTAATTATAATTTTGTTTCCTCTGATTGTACGTTCGCGATTTAAAAAGATGTAATAATTTTATGAAAAATAGCAGTAAACTGACTTGCACTGCTAGAATATTTATCGTTAGCCAACTATATTGTACGATAAATATGTAGATATACTTAATTAAAAATTCTTGTGTTTTTCTGTCTTTCTTTTTTCTTTTTGTGAAAGAAGCTACTTAAAGGAAATTGAAAGTCTTAAGGGCATCGAAATAGCTTTAGATATTGTTCGATGACAACGGGGAGCTCTCCTGAGCACTAATGTTGACAGAAAAATATTTGCCGGTACACAGGATATCGCAGAAATAGTGATTCTCTTCGAGCAAATAGAAATCCTGGCACAATGGACTATAAGATGGTTCCAGTTGAAACAAAAAATCCTCAACGATATTTCGATCGAGATCGCCTAACGTTAAACCGTTTCCTTTCCAATAAAAGTTTTTTAGACTATACATATCTTTCACGTACAACAGATCTAAATCATATTTAATTTCAGTTACAACATTTTTCGATTTCATTAAAACAAGTGTATATTTATCCAACTGTTAACGCGCAGTCGAACTCAAATACCTAAACTGCAAATTATTGGAACAATATTTTAGTCAATGCCCGATTAATTGAATTTTTGTTGGTTGAATTCAGTCGTCTCTTACCATATGAGAAAAAAAATAATATCTGAAAAAATCCATAAGTTTTCATCGAAGCTATCGAAACCATCGCTTTCCGTTAAATTTAATAGTTCTGATGATACGATCCAGACAGTTGAACAAAATAGTAAAATACAAAATGTAAAAATAGAGTGAATTAAACATTATTAAAACTAATAAATAATAGTCGATCCCGACTATTTTTAATTCTGGCGAAATAGTCGTGCCAACGTGGAGAAGCGAATTAAGCGATCAAATTACTGAAATTAAACGGCGAGACCGAGTATTTTAGGCTTGACGACGGCCATATTGTGTCTCGGTATCGGGCACAATTAACGAGGCACGCTACATTATCCCCGAGCCCCGTAAAACCTTTATTGGAACATAATTTCGGCGTGCACACAAAGGCGACAGTTATTGAGGGGCGGTGCGCGCGCGCGAGCGAGCGTTTCGACAGAGGATCTCGAGGATCTCCGTGATCCACCCCGATCCCTTCTTTCCGGCGTGTTCTACTGCCAGGCAAACATCGCCGGTCGTCGCCTCGTCGCTAATAAACCCAACTTCAGGCACGTGATTTACACACTAGCACGCTCGCCACGAGTAACGCGCTTTTATGGCCTGGCCCTCGTCGAACTTGGGGGGAAAACCATGGATCTGACGACGGATTGATAACTCTGACAGGAGGAACCGTACTCTTGGTTCTTTGCTTCGTTCTTACGAATCGTTGGGAATCGTCGAGGTTCAGACGAACAAATTGGGAACATTTTTTTTTTTTTTATTTACGTTCGAATTGTACCTCGTTCAAGGGAAATAAAAAAGTGACTTGAAAGTTAATCTCTTTTTAAAATTTTCGATTAAGCGACGAAAAAAGTGAGAAAGAAATGGAAACAGTTTTAAATTTAGTAAGCAAAGTGGAAACGACGAACGTGTCCTCCATTTCGTGGGGAAAATGGAGAGATTCCATCGCGAACCTCACGCACAATCGAACAAACAGTCTACGTGTGGGCCTCTAATTAACGGCCAGGGACATGTTTGCGCGTTCGAAGAAAATTCAACGCAAATAATGTACGATAGAACGGTGGAAGGTGGCGAGTAATTACGCGTGTACGGCACGCGGCAACCTTCTGATAAACATTGCCCTCACGTTTGACCCTCTAGCTTCTGGTGCTCCGCCACGTGACCGGAAACGGCCAGGACGGACATGAAGATCGCCAGAACACGTGTAACGACCGCTGTCCACGAATAATTAATATACGCGTCGAAGACAAATAGGATGCGCTCCGAAATGAACGAAGAACAATGTACAACAACGTAGAAACTTAGTGTTTCAATCATGTTGAAAATTGTAATTTGAATGAGATGATGATTAGACTGTGGATGCTGATGTAAATTTGTGTTTTCATAGATATTAAAGAAATAGGAAATGAAAGGAGAAACGTTCTTCTAATATCTCTAAATATAATGCCACCCGCTCAATAAAATTGCTCGCTCTCACAATTTTTATATAAAATTATTAAGAAAACAAATCTGGGTACATCATAGTGCAGAATACATCATACTGAAACGTAGTCGCTCCCTTCTTAAAAGCACTGTAGTCACCTCTTCTTAAAAGGCAACCTAAATGATCCCAAAGAAGTGCACCGAGCTTTAAAAGACTTAACCTGTTTTATAATAGTCACTCCACAATCCATAATTATACTCTTCCAGATATATTCTATATATTCCATGTAGCTGGTGTAACATAGAATTTATAAATAAAAAGGATTTATTATTCCAAATGTTTTAATATTTTAATATTCCAATCGCTCTAAATATTTCAGGCATTTTAAATATTCTAAATACATTCTAAAATTCCAATAAATTCTAATATTCCAAAAAATTCGAAATATCCCAACTACTACTTGCATTGTTCCCGTGCCTTTGCACTATTTATCGAAAGATGGACAAACATCTGCAGTTTAATAATAATTTATTGCAGATTTCTTGGAACGGTTTTACAAGAAAGACTACGACCATCCATCCTTGACTAACGAATTGATAAAAATTGCACAAACAAACACCTCTAAACAAAATCTTGTATCCACGTGTACAGATACACTTTCAGTCGAAAAAAAGAAACGTTGAGAACGATCCGAAATTTTCCATGTATTATTCAATCTCATATCCGAGGATCGTGATAATTAGCCCGGACACTTGGACGTGAGCGGGCAAGCGATCGAGTAAGGATGTTTAAATTAAAAAAGAGAGTGGGAGCACGCGCGCGAGGGAGAGAAAGAGAGAGAGAGAGAGAGAGAAGGAAAAGAATAAAAAAGAAAACGAGCGAAAAGTGAAGAGGCACTCTGCCGGTGTCGCTTTAAATCGACACACGGATACCCCTCTGTCTCTGCTCTGCTCTGCTCTGCTCTGCTCTGCTCTGCTCTCTTTTCTACATATATCTAACGAACAACTAGGTATATTTGCCAGGCATAAACGGAATGGCGCGGAGCACCATGGGGTTGCGGCCGGATATCTATGCTGCGCGACTACCCTGTAATAATAGGTACTCGCTCAAATATTTCCCGGTTAAATATTTGATCTCGTTTTTATACCATTTATTAAAAGCCACAAGTGAAACGCGCGCACACGCGCCTTAACCGAAATCCGCGGCGCGCGCCGATATCTACCGTGCCGTTCCGTGCCGGCGACGGCCATCATTAGAGATGGGATCGAGCACCTCACAAGCCAAGTTCGAAACCATCAATTGTTTGATTTACAGCTTTTAAAGGCTTATCTCCAACGACAGTTGCCCACTGCAACTTCGAATTCGATGGGACACCTTCAAACGTTTCACTTTTGGGAAACGAAAATGGTACTTCCGGGCAGGCTGGGGGCATTGGCGGATAAAGATGGTCAACAAATTGACCTTCAGTCGTTTGAATGTATTTTCAGGTATATCTCGAATTTAAACGTTTTCACAAGAATTTTCGGAAATATCGCTAACATGGATTGAAACATCAGCGGGCAGAGATAGAAATAAGTAGATTCGAAGCGTTTAAAAAGTATTTTCAAATTTATAGATACTTTGAAATTTAAGTGGGATACACTCGAATGCTTCATGAGTACTTTTAAGAAGTGAAAATGATACTGTCAAATAGTCTTGATTACTGGTGAACGAACCATTTTAAATCTTTTTAATAATTTTAGGTATAAATGTTTGCATGCTCTCGACGAGCGATTGAAAGATTTTTTACTTTTACGAAACATGTTCTTGCTTTTCTATAACGCGATTCAATTCTTACTATTAGATCCCACTATTTCCATTTCCACTATTAAATTATCATTCAATTATTTCTATTATTAAATTAACAGCAAATTATTCTCACAACAATTCCTATATTTTATTCTATCATATTTGCGGGTATTTTACTTTGTTATACTTTCTACAACAATTCCTGCCATTAAATTAATATTAAATTAGCATTAAGTTACTCCGTAAAACTCTGATTTCCAAAGTTACTTGAAAGTTTCAAATCATCTTACCGTCCAACCATTTTTGAAGCCCGTAAGTGACTCATTTACCCAGATACTCATGTAATCAGATCAAATGTACTCGTTAAGACATTTTTACTTTCGAATAGCATTCCGAACTCGTGAAACGAAACTTAGACGTCGAACTTGACTCGGATTTGTAAGTGTACATATTGGACTTGATCCCGTTTCTAGCCGTCGTTGTTTCATCGCACGATGAAACGCGTTGCTAACCCGGCCGAAGGCAGATGGTTATTGGAATTCAGATTGGACAAGAAAGGAAGCGCGAGGAAACGGAGGATGGTCGGTCGAAGTCTGGTTGGTGGCCGTAGGAAGGGAAGTTTGAAGGGGTTGTTGAAGAAAAGTGGCTGGTGAGAATTGGATGTTCGGAAATAAGGGTAGCGTTTCAAGTCGCACGAATATTCAAGGGTTCTTTCGTTGTTCGAATTTTATTTTCGTAAATTCCGACAATTATAATTCGCGTTAAAATCTCAAAGAAAGCAATATCTATATCTATTTCAAACAGAAGGAGAATAAATTAAAAAATAATCATAAATATAGTAAGCAACGCTGGATTGTGATTATATTCAACAAATAATAATAACAATAAAAATCGTTGTTTTTGAATTAAGAATTAGACATAAGTTTGTCTCGTTACACTATAATATTGACAAATTAGTTATTTCATTTAGCCCGTCGGATTCCATTTATTGACTCGCGATCGATTTTATGATCTGTATAGCCTCCGCTTCGATGTAATACGCAGTCTACTCTCTTTTTCTTTTTTCTTTTTCCTCCCAAGATTGCATTACTCTCCCATTACCCGGTGTTGACTCAATTTCGTTTCTACGTCTCCCCTGTCAATATTATTCCTCGGTTACCGGGCCAATAAAATTTCGCCTAACTTCTGCAAATCTACCTTTATGCGCCGTTCTTCAAATACACTAAGTGGCGAGACGATCGGCCGCTCGCTGCCCTTAAAAGTACCGCAATAAACATTATTATGTAGAACTCGCGCGAATCGAACTGAACAATTACTGATTACAAGCAGGCGGCGAGAAATTAATCGGAACTACTGTTCGCCTCTATTGCCAGGACGATGCTGCTATCAGAAAATTGAAAAGGTCTCGGTACCTTAATTGAAGAAGAAGAGAAATGAGAGGACAAAAATGAAGGAGATGGAACTTTTCTCTGCTTCTGTGGTCCATTATTACCTAATATTTAGCTATAATTCGAGAAACACTATCAATGAACTTTCAAACAGATTTTTGATTAACCCAGCAAAGACCAAGCGATAATTCATCACTCCGAAAACTTCAATTTCGTGAAATTTTGCACAATTGTAAAATCCAAGGGGATGTAATGGCGTAAAGATATTAAGGAAATGTTTAGAATTTCTATTCGTCACTCTAATATCAAACATCGGGTGCGTGGAAATCTCCCAAAGCACACACAACGCGAACGAAGCACCTAAACAGATTTGTGATGGAACGAACAGAACGAAAAGAAAAAGATGAAAACGATAAATCTGTACTCCCTCTTACTATTCTATACAGCACGTTCTTTCGCCCATTTCAGAAACCCCATCAATTCACGCTGCCAATCAATTCCTACCCGCGAGTCGAAACTTTTTCAAAGAGTTTCCTCCGAAAGGAAGAAAGAGAAACCCGGATGAAAAAGCAAAAAAAAAAAAAAAAAGAAGAGGAGTCAAAAATCAAAGCGCCTTCGAATTCGACTGTTCGCGAACGACAGGTACACGATACACGTATGTACGTATATTCATAGCAACAAGAGGATGCGTTCAATCGAACGAAACCCCTGTGACCGAATCCCTTTCGCCGACACCGGTTTGCGCTTTTTTCAAAGCGATACCCGCGGACGATTCCTCGATAAGTGACCTCGCCGTATTACCTAGATTACCATCGACGCTCGACCACCACCACGAGCACACACCACCCTCCCTCCCTCCCTCCCTCCCCCCCCCGCCCACCCCCTGCTGCCTCTCTTACTCGACGAGGAGCATCAGAATGGTCAGAGTCGGTCAATATATTGGAGGAACGAGCCGAGAGGGTGGCTCGGCCAAGGGGCTGGTACACGAGGAGAACACGAGGTCGCGAAAGGAGAAAGCGAGAGGGGTGGCGAGCAGGAAACGGCGCGGCAGGCGAAAGGTGGAGGAAAATCGAGCGAGGAGGCGAGGAGGCGGCGAGCGGCGGAGCAAGAGGCGGCGGGAACATCGCGAGCAAGGAGAGAAAGAGAGGGTTGCCACGACGATCGAGGGGGAGTGGCGCAAACATTTGCCTGCCGCCCGGTAAATTAAAAGCACACAGAGAGGAGAGAATAGAAACGGGAGGAGAGTGAATAAGTGAATGAACGAACGAACGAACGAACGAACGAACGAGGGATCGTAGGTGGCCATCGTTTCCTCCGCCACCCCCTCTCCCACCCCCGCCCTTATCATCCCCCTTTTTGCATCGCTCTCGAGCAACCGAATCTCGGCCGCGAGCCGCTTTGCCTCTGTGTACCGACGGTCCGCAACAAACTCGAAATTCGCCGGAAAAATTGTTCGATTAGGCTTCCCGTTCGCTTAACAGCCGGCTGAAAGCGGCCTTTAAGCATGCATCGCACACGGTTACACGTCGACGGTCTCGGTGTAACGGTGACGACGCGACGTGTGCAGGTACAGAGAGGGATGTTCGCTCGATTATGGTGATTCGTGAAGTGTCTTTATGATGCCGTGAACTGTGCAAGTTTGCCTGATACGTAAGCATTATTTGCCTGACTGGAATATATTCTAAATAGGAAATGTCGCAGATTATTTGTCAGACTAATATATATATATATATATTTTTTTTTTATGAATGAAGAATAAATTTATGAATTCATTTGGACGTCTAATGATTGATGTTCGAATGCCAATATCGATTGAATTTTTCTTCTTCGAGCTGTTTCCACGATTTTACGTTAATTGTGTATAATCTGTCGTACGATATTCATATTCCTCCATCTTTGTATCTACATATATTCTGTGCCTACATTGCTTCTTTGTCTATCTATGTACGCATTGTCTATTTTTGTGTACATTGTAAAATGATTCGCTAGATTCGTATCTATACCACAGAGTACTTTACATAAATGAGAGTACATAAATGTAAAATAAAAGGGGACGTCGAGTAATTTTGTCGTCAAAGAAAGTTTCGTAGAAAATTTCCACTCAAACTTGGTTAATTGCTTGATTAATTCAAACTTGTTAATAAAGTGTAACATCGAACGATACATCGGCATCGTCAATTTTACGTACAACTACAAGAAAAGATATGCTTATACTGAAAATTTTTTATTTTCAAGTTGCCAATTTCCGTTCGTCTTTAGCGCGTTAAAATTGCAAGAGCAAAAATTACATTCGAGGAGCGGCGATTATTGGACCGAGCTTTTTGTTTATTAGCCTCTTACACGTAAACATACACACCGTCACATTTTCAGTGGCTCGTCCAGATTAATCTACAATATTGGCCTGTGTTTCGAACAAAACGCGGTACGCGAACTGCCTGTTAGCTCTCGGTAACTCTGCACTCTCCGCACCGATGAAATATTTTTTCAACAAACTGGCCTGGTGCGTGTACGCGCAATTGAAAAATTCGCAGTTGCAAATTTCCGCGCGAGTTCCTTGGACCCCGAATCTCGCGAACTTCGAATTTAAGTTGGAGGTAAAATTGAACGTTCGCGTGACTGCCCGATCGAGCGAAGTTAAACCAATTCTCGCAAGTTTCAATCCGCCGGGAGATCGATTAATTTTAGAAAGTTTCAACGTCTCCTTGCTAATTAAATTCCGACGAGTTTTTCATTCGTCGAATGTAGATGCGGAATAGATTTTGAATTCCATTAATTATTAGTCACTGTTGCTAGTCGATTCTAGAAAGAACATGTACTAAAATACGTGGATATTTGTATCTACTAGAAAAAAAAAACGATATGAAATTTTTGATAAATTGGAAGAAATTTCGTACATCTTAGTTTGTACTACAATACCTTCTCGGTAATTACGCAGAAGGAAGTTTAAAATTGTTTGTAATATTGATACGTACGAGAAATAGCAACTTTTGTATCATTCTTTAACATAAATAACAATCATCCATTCATGATTTTTGTTAAATATTTTATCAACCCATTTTATAAAACTCTACAATTAATTTTATAAAATTATGAGTTATCCGTTTTCATTTACATATACGTTCTCTTTTATTCTCTTCTTAAAATACCGTTTATTCCCAAAATTGATTGCTGATTACCTCATTATTGACAGTACCGATCTACTCCCGAAATTAGCCGAAAATTTCGCGGAATTAATGAACTCTCAAACTTTCCCTCCGCAAGTGGGATTTTGTATCCAAAATCATCGAAGACTCCAAGAATTACCACTCTCATTATTTATCGCGTCAAGCGAAATGAAATTGTCTCAAACTGTCTCTCGCGGAAATCCCAGAGGGCCACGGGATGGAAATGTGTATACCGAAAGTCATCGAAGACACCGAGAATTCGAACAAACTGTTCGTCTAGCCTATCAGAGTTGAGGAACATCGGTTTCACGGGGTGTCTTGGCGCGAGAACGAGAGAGAGAGAGAGAGATAAAGAGAGGGGAAGAAAAAGGAAGGGGGTGCAGGCACGGAGAACGCGAACGTGGAGATGGTGGTAGTGGCGGTTGACGGTGGTCGACGGTGGTTGACGGTAGTGGTGTATGCCGCGACAAATATTTACCTGTCAACACAGAGAGAGGCTCGCACTACCATCCCGTTCCATCCCTTCGCCGCAAACGACATGCATATCCAAGCGAACGTTTGATGGCTGGACTGGAGAGACAGAGAGGAACAGAGAGAAAGAGAGAGGGGGGGAGCGAGCGAATGGGGATGAAGGGGGAGAGGGAAGAGAGATGGGACGTCGCGAGAAGGGAGCCAAACGAATCATAAAAAGGGCCGATTGAGAGACAAAGCAGAACCGTGAGAGGAGAGAGGGGGTGGGAG
The DNA here is from genome assembly GCA_036937485.2 of Tetragonisca angustula. Taxonomy (NCBI): domain Eukaryota; kingdom Metazoa; phylum Arthropoda; class Insecta; order Hymenoptera; family Apidae; genus Tetragonisca; species Tetragonisca angustula. Next base: position 988,620 of record JAWNGG020000014.1, read on the forward strand.
GCAGTGACACGTGATAAGAAGCTGGAACGTGATTTTCACGCGAGCTGACGTCAATGACGAAACGCGAGTTTTCGGATGATCGAATGCGACTGACGACGGGAGGATTGTGTTCTACTTATTTCATTAATTTCACGCTGTCACACTGCTGTCTTTGATTACTCGTGACAAATCTGATGGAAGGTACCTGTGACTTTATGGTAGAAATTATGGTAGATGAGAGGATATCTTGAAATTCAATTATGACTTTGAAGTGAAATTAGAAACGTGTGAAGATTCCTTGAAGTTTTTATCGAATTTAAATTGATTGAAATTCCGTTTCGTTTCGACAGAAATAGGTATTTAGTGTGAAAATATGTTACAAGATCAAAAATTTTTCTTTTCGTGCCTGTAACTAGATCAAGAAGAGAAAGGGAATATTTATTGGATTAAAAAAATATTGCGTGAAGAAAGAAAAAAGGATCGTGAAAATTGATTCATTTTCCTGAAGCGTGACACCGAGATGTATATATGGGAAAATGGAGAGTAAAACATAGACGACAGGTATTAATGCTCGAACCACATGGTTGCGTAAATGACTGTACACGCTACCTCCTACAAACGTGTGGCGTGCAAATGCAAGAATAGAATTTAATTCAATTTTTTTTACCTCAATTTCCGTGTCTTATTATTTCTTTCTCTCAATGATAATCAATTTTTGAAAACAGTCAGAATGCGCCAACGTTTAGCATAAAGTAACCAAACAAACTAGCTGGGCGGTTCAAGTGTTAATATATAAACGAGTCATTAACATGCATTTAACGGTGGTGAAAGGTATCTTTAGCTGGAAATTCTGAACTATACTTAACCAATCATAAACACCATCGAATATTCAATGTTTAAGCTAACAATCAGCAAACTGTTGACAAATATTTTCCTTAAACTATTGCTCCTAGAATATAAACCAACAAAGCCGGAGTGTTGTACCGCTGTTGACGAGCCATTCGACAACACGTCCACGTCAAACAACGTTGTTCCTTAGTCATCTTTGTATTGGCGGCCTTAATCCGTCGGGAAACTTCGCAACATTCATTCAGGGGAGCATTATTAGTTAATCGTAATCTAAACAAATTTCTTTCCTCGTCTATTTAGACTTCTCAACGAGCGTAGAGTGATAAATTGATAATTTTTGGTCAACTTCTCTCACATGTACGTCAAATGGGATTCTTTGTTCATTAATTCCTCAACAAAGAAAACCGGAATGATTAAGAAAGAAAATAGAAAAGAAGAGCGGCTGTGTTTTGTATAAATAACTTGAGATTTATTACAATATGTAGATCACCTGATTCAACCAATAAACAACGAAAAAATAAAAACCTATCTATAGTATCAAATTGTATTTTTCAACACTTATGGTTTTGTTAAGGAAAATTCTAAGAATTCGCTTCTTCCACCTAGGATTTATATAATTTTATAAAATTCAAACGAACTGAAGTATCTGTGACGTTATGACAAATTGTCGCTGGATGGATTCATTTGATCAACCATACATAGCATTCTTTGTAAGTGGATCAAGTAAATATATAGACAAATTAAGCAATCCAGTAGTAAAATGATCTTTATACGACTCGATACGACAATCGTCAACGTATTATTGCACCTATTCGTCCCGCTTGTCAAATACAATTTTACTTAACAAAATTATGAATAACACTTCGCGCCCAATTTCCCCCCTTCCCTCCTTCGCCAGAATACACGACACAGGTGACTCGTAGGTTACGAACGTTTCTGTATCTCGAAACAGCTCGAAGATCGAAGGGATTAATTAAAGAATGCTTGCCGGGACCGCGAGAGATCGGTCAACAGCCGTCATGCACGAGTATAAGGGGGTTGGGCGGACGGGGTCCGAAACGAACGACAGCCGTGAACCGTGGGCAAAAAGGAATCGGAGCGAGTGAAACGGAACGCAATCGAGTCTTTGTTGCGCTTTTACCTGGAAGCCGACTAGGCCCGCCACTGTCTGCCCATGTTTGTCCCGCGCAAACTTTGTTTTTACAAATAGAACCACATGTTCCTCCGTTCACCCTCTACCCATTCTCTTTTCCCTCCACCTTCTCTCCCCCTCCCCCCATACTCCACCCTCAGCTTTTCGCAGAGTCTCTCTCTCTCTCTTTCCCCCTTTTCCCTCTTCTTTCTTCCTTTCTTTCCTTCTTTCTTTCTAACCTTCTCCTCTCCTCGTTCGTTTCACGCCTTCTCTGTCGCTCGCTCGCTTTCGTCCTCTCTTCCATCCCCGTCTTCGCCGCCCCTCTTTCGCTCGCCTTGCCTCGCCGGGACCCACACCCCCTTGCGCACACACGCGACAGGTGGTAAAGTATAACAAAAAGGCAAGTTCATTCAAACGGTTTGCGTTGGATTCGCTTTGCACCTCGGAATTTCTTTGGAAAGCCGCACACCCCGTCAAATATTAGCCCGCGACTGACTTTTGTGACTCGTGGATCCGTGTTGATAGACCAACTCGAAGTGCTCGCTATTTCCACTGATCTTTTCAAGGCTGTTTAGTTGCCAGGGAACCGAGCTCGGGACACCGGCGGCGGATCGGATCGCGATTGTTTTGAAACGAAATGGCTAGATTTTTGGATAATTTGGCTGATGTCGATGGAGGTTTGGTCGCGTCGCGGTTCGTCGGTTTAGGACTCGGGGATCGTTTCGACGTGGAAATTTGCGGATTTTTTCTTCGATTGTAATATCCTTGTTTCTAGGATTTTCGAAGCGAAGAATTCTAATCGTTAGAATAGAAATGATTCAGAAATTAACGCCAAAATACAAAAGGCGCGTACTAGCTTTTCGTGGAAAATGAATGTTGCAATTATATTTTTAAGAATATAATTACAACGTAAAACTTAAGAAGGAAATTGTTTTACCTACTGAATATTGCAAAAAAAAAAAGTGTACATCCTTTTCGTTTTATACAACTTTTCTATATTACGTGCATTTTCACATTTCCTAATTTTAAGTACATTCATAAAAATCCGCAGTCTAACAAATGACATTTTGAAACGTGAAACACACACGTTTGTCTTAAGCGACTCGAGTCTCTCCCGGAATACATTGTAAAAGAATCAAGTGGATTGAAATGTAATTAGTTATTGGAAATTCGTGAATATTTTCATTCATACGACATTGAATGAAATAATCCTTAGGATGTAATTAGTTTTCAGAAATTTATGAAATGATCAAATCTCCTACAGAAGAGTTGTCGATGCTTTGCCAACGTCATTGATGGATATAATTTCATTTAAAGGCAGGTATGAATTATTGTTTCATCTATTGTAATTCTTGCGATTTTTCCGCGAGTTCTTGAAAATCTTCCCGACAGAAAGAGAGAGAGAGAGAGAGAGAGAGAGAGAGAGAGAGAGAAATCTCAAAACGCAAAAGATCGAGGAGTGTCTTCGTCCACACGCGCGAGTCTTGGCTAGAAAACTGTTAATTAATATTTATGAGCGACGTACGCGCATTTCTGCGTAGAACTTGTTCAATGAGTGCCAATTGTCAGCGGCGTTCGCTTAAATTGCTCATCGAATATTCATGCGAGAGCTGTTGTTGCGGGAATGCAGCACTGAACGATACCTAAATACGAGAAAAAAAAAAAAGATACGAGGAACTACTGAAATCTTCCAACGACAATGCTATCTATGAAATCAGTATTCGAACGCATAAATCTTCGTTCTACGACAATACTTCTCTTTGGAACAAAGTTAAAGTGGATTCTGAGATATTAATATCTGCTGTCGTCGATATTTCCATCCAAGACTGCAGCAGAGAACAGTGTGTGTGAAAATACACAGATATGTATTGCAAATTCTTCTGATTTTTCCATGTGTGTGTACTTGCACGAATTTATTGTAACATGTAAATCGTTAGGGCAAAGATTCTTTTTATCACGTGTATAAAAATTTGGATATGACTTTCATATATTATTAGCAACGAGAACTCATTATTATTTTACTCTTGTTCTGTATTCCTTGGAATGAACTGAGAATGGGATATTAATGTCTACCGTTTCCGATTTTTTCCTACAGAAACGATAACGAAGCATAGAGAAAAATACAAGATCTATTATTTCAGACTGACCAGATCTACTCTCATTCGAATATTTTCAAAGCTGAAACGATGAAGCAATGTTTTTTTTTTTTCTTTTTTTTAAATAAATCGAGGAAATCGATAAACTAAAAATCCTTTCCCCGAAAAATTCCCCGACAATGTTATCCCGAGTTTGACTATTATCTTTACCTCTAAAATAATCCGTGACTTCAAACAAAATCCAGTTTCACGTTCTACGCCAACACGTTAACTCCATCGAACTATTATTTCTACCTCTAGAATACTTAGCAACTTCAAACAAAATCGAAAGAACGTACGATTTCACATTTCATCTCTTTCTATCGTCGACGTTGATCAGTTTTCACGGAGAAAATCGATTCGAAACGGCGAAGGTTCAACGCAATTCTAAGAAGGACTTCTTCCTCCTTCCTCTTCCTTCTCGTCCCTTTCTTTTCTCTCTTTCTATTTTTTTTTTTTTTTTTTGTTTTATTCCACTCGAAACAGAGAGGTTAGTGAATTCGGCTGGACCACGGGAGTTTCCGTGTGTGGAGAGAAGGTAGAAGATGTATACTAATTGAAGGGCCGGTTAGGAGCAAGACAGTAGCGAGTCTCTTGATTAACACCTCCCGCGGACCACACACAGGCTCGAAGGATTTCCAGTCCTATTTTTATTTATCGACAAACGCCCGATTCTGCATGCGTGTAATAATGACACGGCCTTTTTCAACGGGATCGTTGTTCATTATTATTCTTACTACACTGTGCCAAGCATCCCAGCATCTCCGACGTCGCTACACGGACGACAGTGGTAGAAAAATATCGAGAAGTCAGTGACAGAAAATATTCGTGGAATATAAGAGAGAATATTTGCTTCTTGTTCAGGGAAAATTAGAATTTAGCCACGTTTTCACAGCGCTGGATAGTTCTCGTCTGTGAGAAACGAAATTTCATGGAAATCGTATGGGATAAAAATGTATTGGAAATTTGAATCTTCGGCGTATTTGCAAATTCAGAGATTGGACAACTTATGGACGATGGAATAAAAAATTTGGAGTCCTTGGAAATTTGTAACATTGGAAATCACAGAATTCTTTCGCAACGATGCTACGAGGAGCAGAATTTAAAAATTTTAATCTCCTCCTTGAAAGAAGGAGAAAATCTTCAAATTTAGAAATTTCTAGTGTTTCTGTTAAAACACTGTAGTATTAAAATATAGAAACACTGTGTACCAAAATATATAAATGTGAAATATGTTCAAACTTGTTCAAACTTCTCTCTCCATCTCTAGTAACAAATAACATATATAAACTTCTTGCGAAATCTGCTCGTAACTTAAACGAACTCGAATAATCTTGAAATATTACTACCACTTAAATAAATATTACTACACTGAAATATCAATGAAATTCCATTGAGTCAAATGTTTTCGTTAATCTAAACGAAACTTAATCGCAAGTGACCGAAGAATGGTCCAGTGGCGAACGGAGATTGAGAGGCGGGGTTAAATCGCGAAGAACTTTGAAAATATGTCCGGCCAGGCAGAGTACACCAGTTGCGAGAGAGTACAGAAATGCTTGGCGAAAACATCAACAGCAGAAGGGGGTGAAAGGAGGAAGCGAGAAAAAAAAGCGACTACTTTCGGAAGTTCATGAAAGTTCGTTTACACAACTCTTTCCCGTACTGTGATGCATTATGCTCTCGAGACGGACTGACCTGAAATCTTCGGCCTCTGCTGCTCTTCACGAAGGAACAGCATCACGACTCGTCATTCCGGTACGCTTTCTACGGATTTGTCTGATATACTATGTGTCCCGGAAGAATGAAATGGACACCGAACTAAAATCAAACGAGTTGTTTGATTCGTGTAATTACGATCGACTCTATAAATCTCTGTGCACGCACTTGTCTCGTTCCAAATTGTGAACTGCCAAATAAGCTTTCTTGATTCGTGTAATTACAGTCAGTCAGAGAAATCTACATGTTTGTCGGATTTTAAACGTTTAAAAAGGTTTCGGACATTTTACGGATCTTGAGTAACATTTTCAATTAAAATTGGGACAATTTTTTAAAATGTCGTCAGTATTTTTTACGTGATCAAAAGTGTGATCTTACGAAACTGTAACTACAATTATCCAATAAAACGAACAAAATTATTGAACAATAATAAAAACTTTTATGTAATTGTACAGTGGATTTCGTGACTTTTTATTTCAATTTAGTTGCATTTTCCGGTTATGTAACAAGATCCTCCGATGAAAGGATATCTAATATTAATTAGAATTATAGATTGCAAGACAAGGAATTATAAATTCGTAAGACCTGAGGGAAAGAAAGTTTTAGGCTTTATTAGTAGATTGCAAATAGAGCTTACAAGTTTCAGAACTTGTAGTAAGATGTTTCAAACACTATGATTTAAGAACCACAATTTGTAAAATTTCGAACCATCAAATTCACTAAACTTGTGTACTTCCAGAAAAATAATCTTCCATTCGAAAGTTTCAACTTTCAACAAATCACGTCCAATATTACAAAAGTCCCAACTTCCAATTAAAGTAAATACTTTTGAAAATAATTTTGAAAAATCTGAACAAAATCGTCAATTTCCACAACTGATCGCGAGCTAAACTTTCATCTTAATATCGCTAAACTTGACAATACGAGAGAAGAAAGCTTCAGACATACTCATCCAAAGACTTACAATGAATACCACCCAAGACCAACCATTTCAAAAATTCGTACTCCTAACTAAAGTAAGTAATTCTCAGAAAAATGAAAATTGCAAATTTTCACCAATTCCACCTCGAAATGATCATCAAGTTCATTAAATCCGATCGTACGTCCAAAGCAGAAAAATCTTCAAACATCGGCATTGGGAAATCGAATCGCCACTGGATCCATCGGGCATGCACGATGCGTGCTATTCGTCCGCTAGAAAAAGCTGGCTCTCATACCTGGTGTCATATTCTACCCGGTATGCTGTCCAAGCGACTACTCGATTCGATGGAGTACTTGGTCCGCGCGCGACTCCTGAGGGTACTCGAGGCCGCGTCGAGAGAGACCTCTCCACATGGGTGGTCCATTCTCCTTACGCATGCATTATATAAGTTCAGTAAAGTTCACACTAAGGATACACGGGGGCCCTGTGTCCGGCAGCCGTCCAACGGAATTCGATAATTATATCCTAAACCGTTCTCTCACGCGTCCCTTCCTCGAGAGAGGAACTTCTTAGAAAGTCTACGAACAGGCTAGGATGCGCGTAGGTGACGTTTCCCATTTAGAATCTCACTCGATTTGGAGACTTGTGATTTGGAGACAGAAAGGGGATAACTTTGACAATATTTTTAATAATCAATGAACAATGAGTAAATCCTCGACAACTAACTAAAGCGGAGTCTCCCTCAGGAGATCTTCGAAAATCTACGAATGTTAATTGCACCTGGATGATCTTTTTCTCTTTTCGGATCTTGTTTGGAGACACATGGTATAAAATCTCTTTTTAGTCGATCGGTGACTCGCAACTTTTGTTTATAAATGGTATAGAGCGAAAGTTTGAATGGTAGTGCACGAAATTAGAATGAATAAATTGAGCTTCGTTATTTCCGAATTTAAAAATTAATAGCGCAAATGGAATCAAAATTAAATAAATAGTTTAAATTTTGTGTTTTGCGATAAATGTAAATGAGATGAAAATGGACAAATAGAATTCTGATGAACATTCGAAATTTAAATTTACATTAACTAAACTGTGAATACCTGTGTAAATTTTAATTTTTTGGACAAAACTAAAGAAACGTAACCCAAGCAGAGATTTATTTCGCCAATATTATACTAAATTGCGGATTTTTATGAATATAATACAAAAAATGGAATATTGATATGAAATATAAAAATAGAATACAAAAAGATTTTATTATTTTATTAAAATGAGTATTATATTCTGCATTTATTTATACACCTTTACAATGTTTTATGCATCCTATGTAGCTTTGCATCTTCAAATTTTCATAAAAATTCGCATTACTTGGAAAATACACTCACGTACAGAAAAAAATACTAAAACTGCTTTTTAACAACAGTAACCTCAACTCAACTTCAACACAAACACATTTTATTCTATAAATTTTACTGTTCCTTAAAATTCTACCAAATCCAATGGTAGATGGGGGCAGAAAAATAGGAAAAGGAAATGCGAATACCTTATAACAACAGTAATCAGAAATCTGTATCTCTAAAGAACTATATCATTAAAAATGATGCATGATTCGGACTTCCAATATGCAAATAGCCAAGTATAAGGGATATAAGAAATCTATCCGAAGGGCGAGTAAAAGGGTAACGAGGTCGATTCATCATACCATGTCCTATGGTGTTCTCGAACTCGTGGTATAACTTACGAGATGTGGAATACAAAGAGGCAGAGAAACGTGGCCTGTATCCTGCAGATAAGAACGGACCCTATATCCCGGTTACGTCGCCACCACCCTTCCGCAACATCAGATTCCTTCCGGTCCAAATTACGTTTCAGATGGTTGCGTGGTCACGAGAGGATTATCGTCCCTTCACAAGTAAGTACTCACAAGAGTAGTAAGAAAAAATGGAATATATAGCTCTGGATAGAAGCTGAACCGTTTCTGATTTGTATTACACGTAACTTTTTCTTAATAAACTCGAACATTTTTATTTTAAACCCATTTTTAACCAATCAGTTATAGATATATGTTATAAATATACCATGAAAAAATATCTTAACTAGAGAGATCTTTCTACGAAGAGATATACATAAGATCAGACAATTTGATAGAATTTAAATAAAAATTGATAAATAGTGAAAAAAATTGTGGATTGATTATAGTATTTGTCGTTTAATATAATTATTGCCTATTAATCATTATAAGACGCTATGCAGTTTCATGTATGTAGTTACTTTTTTCGTTCCGAAATTATTAATACACTCGATGCGCAATCTGGCGATGAAATTGAGTACTTGCCTACCAAACAATTACTCTGTCGAAAATGCAGCATACAGAATTTTCGTGTCACATTCTAGCATATCGATTTAGATATATCATGCACCGCAGCGCCACGGACTAAGTATACGAATAGAACAAGTACCCTTATGGGATTTCGTGGCCTGAAATACCGACATAGTAAAAAAAAAAAATCACTGATTTTTTAGCGCACTCTATGTCTGAACAACGGTAAGTTGGATAACTACAACAAGCGAAACGATCGACGTCGGTCAAGTAGTGAAAGCGCCAAGAACATAATTTTTGAAACCCATTAGAGGGTTGTCAAATTTTCAATACCGAAATGTGAAGCTACCAACTACCGAAATCATTCTATGCTTATCAAAAGAGCTATATCCATGTTTTACGCTATTACAATGGGTTTTTTCATATAGTACATTAAAATTCCAAAGTTATTAAGAAGATATAAAAGAACCTATCAGTTCAAATAAATTTTATCAAAAGTTCGATACAATGTGAGAGAGATTAAAGAGAAGAAGAAGGAAAAATCCTCTCATTTCAAATATACTATCACTACAAAAGAAATAATTAAGACTTTCTAAAATATCTTTGTACGAAAAATGTACAAATTCGGATGAAATAGTTTCCATACGGTTACAAATTAGTTACCCATACGTCAAAACTACGTATTATTTATTTTTCATTAATCTAATGGATATGAACATTTATAAACGCCTAACCGAGATCAGCCCGTATTACTTGCCATATAATTAATGCTTATATTAATTATTGATTATTTAACTGTATAATACGATAAAACACTTACACTCTTAGCTTTTAAAGCATCATAAGATTCTCAGAAGATGGGAAGGGAAACTCAAGACTGTGGAGGATCTGTAACAAAACGTACAACATTAGAATTTGTGTTTAAAAGTAAAACAATTCTTAAGTTCGAAATAGCGAAAGATTCTTACGTTCTTAGCTTTGGAGCCTTCGTCAGATTTCCATCAAAATACACCAAAAAAAAATTGTTGCTGCGAAGCGTCTGCAACGAAACGTCAAATATTATATATTATTCTCAAATTTGGAAAATTGAGTAAATTGAAGTGCAATATACAAAATCACTTACGAGCTTGATCTCCTGGAGAGGCCTTGTCCTCTTGAGCACTGATTCTGATACCGAAAAACGAACACTCAACAAGAAAAATGTAGAAAAAACGGGGGAAAAAAATGGAAAAGAATAGGAAATTTTCAAAATCAAACGCGAAGAATGCATGTTTAAAACTCCCGAAAGTAGGTACGCGACGCTATTAATCCATGCACTCATATTTAGAAATACGCAACACTAATTGCGACGCGTTTCAGTGCAACCATGCTGGAGGTTGCTGATAAATGACCACGTTTGTACAGCTCTTGTAGCTGCATCAGGTGATCCAGGAGCAGAAAACAGCCTTCTACGAATCCAGTGGAAGAATTTGGGCATTTCGTGAACGCAACGCTACTTCAAAAAACGCGATTATTCTTTATCGCAACACTAATTGAAACTCGCGATGAATAACGTCGCAACACTAACTCAAATTCAACGAAAATTATTAATATCAACAATGCAAAAGCTACAGTACGAAAATAAACTACTCTGAATGTTCCAACATTCTAAAATTAATTGAAAGCAATGATTCTATAATATAATTTCAAACAATAGAAAGTAAGATAAATTGATACAACACTGAGCCAGCTATGAAAATTAACGATCAGAATTGCAAAAAACAATCGCGATATCGTAATTCGCAACTCTAATTCAAACCGTAATCAATCTTTCGCAACACTAACAAGAAAAACCGCGATTTGCCCAGGACGATGATGAATAATGATGGAGAAGAAAAAAAAAATACAACTACAAATACTAAAAGAGCATAGTGACAAAGTAGCAACGAGAATGACCGCCCATGCTCTGGAATCATTTAAATGATCCAGAGGATGAGAAGCCATTTGTTGCGACCCTCTTCGTGGCAGTTTGCCGGGCCTCTTCGGCTTCTAGCCTCTTCTTTTCTTCGAGCGCAATGCCCGCTGAAACTTAGGTCTAGCTCGAGTCTTTCTAATCGCAAACTAAAACATAACATATAAAAGTGAAACAACAATATAAATCGCGAAAGCTGACCTCAATACACATGGACGACCATCGATCATAGCGATCGTTGTCCGTTCGCACGTGCGTGCTCGAGCAATACCTACATAAACGTTCGTTTCGGGACCTACTCGCGACCTAACCGCGACCGCGACCGCGATACTAAATTCGAAAAATCGAAGAGTAAAACCAGAAGCAAGCGGCATGCTCCAAGCGACTTGTACCAATTTCACTGTCGATTTTTCAAATTAGATTTCCTGAAACAGGTTGGACACGCGAAAAGGGGACACGCGACCAGAGACTGTGCCAACCTGCCCGGCCCTACCTACTTATAATTAAACACAGGCATACCAGAAATTAAGCTACCTATCCTATCCAGGGGCCCTGTATTTAAAAAATGGCAAAACAGGCACACCAACACATTCATTCCACGGTTCTCACACATACCACTCGGGCGCAGACCTAAGCTAGAGAGGACGTCCCGGGACGCCTCCGACACCCGAGCTCAACACACGACTTTCACACTCTAATTTACGTACCATTTTCCTGAAATCGACTGACAGTAGCTAGCGACCATTGCGTATAACGTGATTAAAACACCTTTCTATTTACAGTTAATATTAATAACTCATATATATATAATTTCTATAGAATCTACACGTGCAAGTATCAGTTGGTATCATTGCTATAACTGATCGTATAATTAATAAAATTATTGTGTATTTAATGAGTATTATTATTATAAAATAAATTCATACTTTAAATCGGTGCATAAATGTTTTTGATATTTCAATTTATAATGAATGAAACAGCGACGCGAAAACGACGCAATTCCACATCCTAACCACTCATACGTATGCGGAAAATACGTCGTGCACGATACGCCAACACACTGTCAGTCGCTGAGAAATTTTTTATAAAATTACAAACTATGGTCATCGTGCCCAATGTCTTTCACCCACCCAAGTAGCACCTGGGCACGTGAGTGAGATCCTGACAATGAACACGGAAGGCGTTAAACCTGAAAATCCTGAACTAAAAACATAATTAGTTTATGTAATTTGTATCTAACGGATCATTGCATTAGTTTTATTTCAAACTGTAATGACTCTACTCTCCCAGAAATTATTGAAATTGCAAGAGAATAAAGAGAATAAAAACAAAGAACTGAATTTATTAAGAGAGATCTAACAATTGAATGGAACAACCAAAATCAAACAATTGATTCTAAATTAGTATAGAAATAGAAACAACCTCAGGCGACTTTTTTCATCAAAGCACATTTTCGAAAATGCGAAAAACAGTGTTTCAAACTTGTTGCCTTGACTCGAAAATCTACCTGTCGCGAAGCACCTCCTTGCACATAAAATTTTATATACTTTTCGACGGAAAGAATTCTAGTCTATTATATATTTCAAATTGCATTCACGTTCATAATTATAAAATTAAATTAATTAAATCATTTAATAGTTAATAAAAAGTTATATATTATAAGAGGGAAGATGAAGTTGGAAATTATTAATTATTACATCAATTATTAATTTTTAATTACTATAACAAAATATATCATCAATATATCATCAAGTAATAACTGCATCTTTCATAGCAACGAAGTCGGATGGTGTCCGTCTTCTCTGCCACGAAATGCATAAACGAAATTAATCATTTTAATAAGAATCATTTATAATTTTTCTATTCATACGGATATTTTGCTTTTGCAAACATTTATACTGAATATATTTTGATTTTACAGGTAATTACTATAACTGTATATATTCAAACTAATTGTTAGAATCGCGATGTGCAAGAAGCCCTATCCTGATCTAATACATGGAAAGCTTGAAAAAAAAGGTTACTACTCGTGGATATGAAAAAATATCCGCGATCACTATGCTCATCAAAAATTCTACGTATACAACCAGTCACCCGTGCCGATTCGGACCTTTCGTCCTACGACATGACTGAGTGACCGGAGGAACATAAATGCATGCGACTCACGCGATAGATGCGAAGAACGTTGTCATCGATGCTGCACTGGACCAAGGAAAGTCGTTGTGAAGATCCTCATCGAGCAGATACCACTGAGAATCCCATGGTGGAAATGAAACGCCGTAAAAAATTTCTTGAAAAGCACAAAGATAATTCAATAATGACACAAAATTTAATACTGATACAACTTCTAATAGTTTGAAATGTTTTTATTATTTATAGTTACAATTTTACATTGTAAGAGATTTTACATTATAAGTTTCAATGGAAAGAGTATTGTAGAGAATAGAAATTAATTCACAATGTGCTAAAGTACTTACGTTCTTTGTTTTTGAAGTATCGTAAAAATTCTCAGGGGATTAGGGGTATTGAAGACTGTAGAGAATCTGCAACAAAAACATACATAAAACATTAGAATTTGTATTTAAAAGCAAAGATGAATCTCGAGCTCGAGATAATGAAAGACTCTTACATTCTTGGCTTTGGAGCCAGCGTTGAATTTTCCCCAAAATATCCCAGAAAGTTGATGCTGTTAAGCGTCTGTTAACAAAACGTCAAACATTATGCTATGTTATCGCAAATTCGGAAATTTGATTAAACTGAAGTAAAATATATAAAATTACTTACGATTATGACCTCCTGTAGAGGCCTTATCCTCTTGAGCACTGACTCTAATATACCGAAAAAGAATGTTGAATAAAAAAAAATATAAAAAAAGAAAAATAAAAGACTATCAACGCGCGCGTTTAAGATGCAATCGGCGAACTCACTGACTCTAACTGCGGCTATTATAATTTAAATGAATTGGTAATCTAATTTATGAGAGCCATTTTGCTCGGAAAAAACATTAACATATTGGGCAACAAAACACTGACTCTCTCGACCACATTGCGCGTGGTCACAAAAATTTGCTGGAAATGAATAATTTTCTAATTAAAAGGAGAAGGGCAAAGAGTACGTCCATTTAGAAAATATTGCTGTTTTTTCCAGAAGATGATTATAAACTTGAATATGCGTTTAAAAATATTAGTTGGAAATTACAAAGTATTTCTCAATACTTGTAGAAATATTTGTAGGAATTGTATTCTGAATAAGAATAGTAAGATACCGCGTCACGTAATATAAATATTCGAAAATGGTTGCACGAATAAAAATTTATAGCTAAATACATTTAAAAAATCATGGCGTCAGTGTTCGCAAAAGATCTACTCTAGCAAAATATAATACAGCAAAGTACGAAAATTTTGGATTTAATAATCTAATACAAGAATATATATCCATTTGCATGTATATACCATTAAGCTACTATAATCTCCATATTCAAAATAAAATATTAATTTATTTAATCTTTTCCATTTTCATCCTTATATCCCATATAATTAGGAAATTACGTATTGTACTTTAAATATATGTAAAATTATGTAGCAACTATTACTTGGAATGAATAAAATGTTACCAATTTTTCCGTGAAAGTGCACCAGATTGTTCATATAACCTGTAAGAGAAGAAACCAAAAGTTAGAACAAATATCTCAAATGAAGGCAAACGTGTAAGAATGAAACGATAATCACCTCAAATTCTACTAAAGAAATGTACCAGATAAGCTACCGGTAACCGTACGAGTAAAATCGACGATTGAAGAAAAATCGACGCGAAGAGATTCAAAGTATTATACGATTTCATTACCGTAATGCTCGGTTAATCGTTAAACACCCGCGTATTAATTAAATGATACTGTCAATGAGATATAAACGGAAGTAAAAGAGTATCGAAGAAACGACGCCATTGAAGAAACGCTACTGGTAGATTAGACAAAGTTACGAACCTAATGCGATGTAATACGTGTTATTGTCGCGAAATTCGACTACCGAATGACTCTCCGCTATAGCTCTCGTCCAGCATTTGAGAAAGTAGTGGGGGGTTGGGGTGATCTGGTCCGAACAGGCACGATAAGTAAGACGAACATAAACATTGTGTTCGTGTTGTTGTTTCTTACTTTGAATTTTGTACTCCAAGGCCTTCTTCGCTTTACTTTGTTTAAGAACTGGAAAATTTCATTATATTACCAACTAAAATTATTATTTTAAACTATTAAATACGTACATTTTATATAAATTATTATTGAATTTATTATAATTTTTAAGAATTTGCAGAATTATGAGGTTAAGGGTTAATATAAAGTTAACAAATAAATAAAAATTGTTATATATACGTTATAAGCTTATATATATATAATAGGAGTATGTGTGCAAAAGAATATTATAAAATATGTGTATATATAACAATGCATTAGTCAATTACAACGTTACAATGTTCCTACTGATTGAAATTAAAATTATATTTTGGTATAAAATTATAAATAACTTTTAGCATAATGTGATGTGTTTAAATGTTTATTTGCTGTTATTTCTTTAATTATTGAAAATTATGTGTAATGATTGTTTGGTTAAACCTTACCTTGAGTTGAATCCAAAAGTGCACGGTACATCTGAAGAGTTCACAATGCTAACACAAATCCAACAACTAATAATTTATATATTTACCTGAGAACTTTTGGATGATACTTCTTTCTGGATAATTCTTCTGAATAATTCTGTTCTCTTCACAAATGAGATGTGCTTCGTTCCGCCATGTTTCCCGGTAAAAATCGATCGTGAGAAATATCGATTATTTCGATCATCATAGGAAGTGTATTGCGTGTTCCACCGTTGGGGCGCTGTAATCGCACATTTCGCACGAAATGATTCTAAATCAAATAATACACAAAATTTATGACAAATTCTTAATAAGGAACGAAAATATTCAGAAACTTGATCAAAAATTGTCAATATTTTAGATTAAGATATAAAAAATTTTAGTGTATCACGGTACAGAATTATTATTTTTTGCCATTAAATATGTACAATTTTAATAAATTATTGTTGAGTTTAGTATTGAAACTGTTAAGATCTACAGTATGAGGTTAAAGAATCAACAAATGCGTAAAAAAGGTTACAGTAAAAGTAAAAGGATATTATATATATATATAATAAGTTAGTCATATTACATGGTCTCTATATTTGTATTGGTTAGAATTGAAATTATGTTTTGGTATAAAATTGTAAATAACTTTTAGCATGGTATGTTCTGTTTAAGTGTTTATATGCCATTATATCTTTAATTGTTGGAGATTTTATGTAATAATTTTTTGGTTAGATCTTACCTTGAGTTGAAGCCAAAAATGCACGGTTTATCTGAAAAATTCACATGTTAACACAAATCCAACAACTAATGATTTGTATATTTATCTGAGAACTTTTGAATAATACTTCTTTCAGGATAATTCGTCTGGATAATTCTGTACTCTTCACAGATGAAATGTGCTTCGTTCCACCATGTTTCCCGCTGAAAATCGATTGTGATTTATATCGATTATTTTGATAATCGTAGGAAGTATATTGTATATACTTTAATATTTAATATAGTTTAATATACTTTAGTATACTTACAAAAGGAAAATTAATATTTTGCTGGCAATTTAGTTTTCTATGGATGCAGACTTTTATCCACAGACGATATTCATATATCTCGTTTGTGCTTTTATGTAAAATTTGTGCATATATGATTGAAGAAATAGATAGATTTTCATTCTTTGATTATTGCATACAAATATTGTAATTCGATTACGTGATATATTTTTAATTTCTGTACATATACATACTATACGTATTTGTGTATCTTCAAATTTCTAATAAATACATAAATATCCATGTTCTAATAATAACTCTTTTTTTAAATTAAATAAATAACTAATAATCCTATTTTTAATTAACAATAATTAAATAAGCGAATAATGACGTTTCTTATTTTTTAAAGTACGTTACATTGCTATCCTATTTAGCAACCGTATTTAAATGGCAACGACTGCTTATAAAGCAAATATTGTGGCAGAATAATAAAGAGAATATTCAACAGAATGTCTTACTCCGGTTTTTTAGTATCCAAATTCAAAATCGCCTAGATTTCTACGGGTTTTTCACAGAGAATTTGCACTTTACACTTTTCACGAAACTGCCATTTACACTTACGAGAATCGAAAGAATTCGTTACGATATACATTCGATATCTCGCATGTGAACGATATACGCTAGTACATTGACGAAGGTGCATATGCGTTTATATGTTTGTATATACACATTCAAAAAGACTGTGCAAAGGAATATTATGTCACTTGCTTCAAAAATTACTTTTACATTATGTTGTGCAACTTCAGTAGTTCTGGTAGGTTATGTGCATTACATGCAAGAAGCTGAGAGGTAATTTCGAGCATTTTTATTTTATTATATTGTTATAAGTATTTAGGTTAATAATGACTCTGAAACCTCCTAAATTTTAGCATCGTTCAACATGGACTAACTGCTACATTACAATAAAATATATGTAAAAATATTCTCTTATTTCTTTTTTTTTAATTCGTTAGCAATATATTTTTTTCAGTTAATAGATTTAAACTTAAATAAATTATCAAATTATTTAAAATAACTGTCACGCGAAATGAACACTTCAGTTCCTACAAATGAATTTCATTTTCTATTTAATTTTTCTGTAATAAAATATTCGTTTAAATTTTTAAACGAACTATTTCTTTTGCAATTTAAAAGTAAAATTTCAGTACATTTAATTTGTATGTCGTAAATATAAATTATGTATGCTTTGATTCGAGAGTTTGATCCATGTTACACGATAAAATTATGCTTTGTGATATGTTGGCTTTTGAAATAATTTCGTATATTTACATATTTTTATAGAAAGAAACTTGAAATAGGTATACAACGCGATATTGAACGTCAAGAACGCCATAAATTACTAAGTACTGTATTGTCACAAGAAACGCAATTGAAATTAACAGATAAATTAATAGAAACGTCTTAAAAGAGGAGAATTCTTTAAACTGTAACTGTATAAATATTGTATGGTAATTGTAATACAAATCTGTATTATATTTCTATTATAATAATATTCCTACGTTCGTATAACGTTTCTCATTTAGCTTTGAATTTGAATATAGGTTAGGTAACACGAATCCAATGAACATAATGACCACAGAAGATCCAGCAGAGCAGTCAGGTAAATATATTTAAAATATCCTTAAACAAAATAACAAGAAGTTTATTTATCTTTGTACATTCTTCGTTTACAGATTTAATTTGCGTAGAAGAAAGTCTTATGAGTTTAGAGAAACTAGATAGAGCATCGCCAGATTTATGGCCTGAACAAAGTAAGTCTATAATTATATAGCTTGCTCTGAATAACAATTATGACATATCATATATATATTAACGATTAATGAAGTTCCAGGTGTAAATGAATTTGTAGCTCAAAATTCACCTCAAACAGAACCATCATCTTGGGCTGCAGGGCTTACACCAGATGACATAAATCAATTGCATCGTAAGTTTATATTTAAAAATGAAATTTTATAAAATATGCTTTGAAATTGTAAAAATGCAGGAATTTTTATTTTAGATTTAGGTAATTTGTCAATGGGTGGTTTAATATCTGAAGTAAAAAAGTTACACGATATGGCTTATCAGTTAGGATTGGAAGAAGCAAAAGAGATGACCCGTGGAAAATATTTAAACATTTTCAAGCACAAATAACAGATATTTTCTGTATGTAAAAAAATAATAATATAACTATTATTAAGGTATACAATAACAACAAACTAATAATTTTTTAATGAACAGTTAACAATTTTCTAGAATCCATCTTGTGTATTTCTGTACATTCACAAAGACTGTTGGAAAGTTGCGATTCATGTTACAGTTGGAACCATATGATAAAATGCCTAACTGAAAATTATATTGGCACAATTGTAGTTTTATAAATATATAATTTAGTAGGATTTCATGAAATAGTAAGTAAATATTATTTTTACCAAAAAATATGTATTTCCTTGTTTGAATAAAAGGGGACTTCCATTATATCCTGAACATGGCACATCATTCCCTATTGTGCATAGTTCGGTAGCTAGCCCTTGGTTATAGTAATTCATGCATTCTTCAGTTGATATAATCCTCATTTTCAGAAACTGTTGCTTACCAGATTCCACTTTAAACATTGAAGACTTTGCAAGTACACTGTGTTTAATTCATTTTAATTGAGTAAATAATTCTCTTACCTTTTTGACGTTCCAACTTGCCCCATCCAACAAGAATAGAATTCGTTCCTATATTTATATATCCATTCTTTGATAAGAGACATATAGGTTGCGCTGTTACTAATTATTTGGTATTAAAAAGATGATAATACATAATCATTGATATATTTTTCACGTAAAAATTAAAGACTTTTTAATAATTACCAGTATATTGTATTGATTCTTTTAAACGTAACATCGCTATATTATTTGTAAAAGTATCAGCTTGATAATGAGGATGTTTTATTACGTAAGATATATCAATTTTTTGTGAAGTGCAATCAGGATCAGTATTAATGTTGAACTCACCAACAAGCACAGAATTCCTATTAAAATATTTAAAAGTCTGTTCAAACTTTTACTTCAAAAAAATGAATGTACTCACAATTGATAATTACTAGACTTTGCAAGAGCGCAACTGGCAGTAGTTAATATCATATGCTGATTCAAGATCACACCATTACAAGGATATTTTATTTCTCCTGTGTTACCTATAATAAGTTTGCAAAATTTTTCACATTTATATAGAAATATTTTATCGTATTTTGTTTTTTAGACTTACTTTTAAATCCAATTCTAGCAACAAAAGGATACATTCCTATAGAATTAACATCACCATGAACGAAGCTTTTGCCACAGTCTGAAAT
This sequence comes from Tetragonisca angustula, assembly GCA_036937485.2. Lineage (NCBI taxonomy): Eukaryota > Metazoa > Arthropoda > Insecta > Hymenoptera > Apidae > Tetragonisca > Tetragonisca angustula. The sequence goes on from JAWNGG020000014.1 coordinate 1,008,603, forward strand.
CAAATTCGGTTTCGTAAAAGATGCATCTTTTTCTGTGAAAAATGAGTTCATCATATTACTCTCCATGTTGCAACACACTTTTGGTCTTATACTTTCGTACCCACAAATTGCTTGACGAAATCTAAATTATAATTTCTCTTAAGTAATTTATTTATATTTTAATTTCTTATAAAGCGTTAATACATTCATTTACCTATGAATCGGAAGTAGATTGTAGCTCATTAAATTCGAAATGACAGGACAATATTCGACAAACGTGCACTTTTTATCATTTGGACAATTAATTAAATTAATCGGATATGTTTCAATTGTCTGTCTGTCCTGTGTTTGATGAGTGACACTTAGTATGAAGATATAATAAACAAGTATTGATAGAGACAACATTTTTTCTCAACTTTAATCGACTGACGTTGTTTGAAACATATTCCAAACTGATCTGTTTGGCAGATTCTATTTCGTAACATGCAATGTGACACAGATTTTATTACATTCGAAGCATTATTCCTTCTTCCGGCGGAAGTCTCATTGTCATGCATAAAACGGTGTGCAAGTGCTTTTGTAGAAAATTTCGATGCTTTTTTTAAATATTATATAATGCTATTTCTATTAGAAAATAATTTTATTTGGAAATATATTTTCTTAATCAATTTACTTATATCTTGAATAATTGATTTCAATGAATACTTTCGCTATCAGCATGCATGTATGAAGTTTACAATTAATTTAAATTTACTTTCAAACTATGAATATACATAATAAATGAATATACATACTTGCCTAAAATAAATAAATTTTAGACACGATTATTTATAATAAAATTATGTTGTACAAAAACAAAATGTGTAGCACATATTGAAGTAAAATTTATTTGATCTTGCAGAATACTTTTTAAAAAATAACATATTATAATTGCAAGTTAACTGAACTTGATTAAACTAGACTTAATTGAAAAATGATTATCTACAATACAAATGACGATTTTCATTAGACTTAATGGCTATTTCAACAATGTCTGTACTTCTTACAAAATCTACTGACACAATATTGGCAGTGTATTGCCAAATAGTACCGTACCAGTTAGTTACATTTAAATTAACTTTATGCGCCATTTCTCGTAGATTTCTTAATCTATTAAAAAGAATATGTTTAAAATCTGAGGTCAATTCTGCCATTGCTGATCGAGGTATAGTGCTATTCCTGCAATGAAATTATGAGATTAGTTTTCTTTCAATCTTGTACATAATATCTAAGATAAATCTATTTCAATTCTTTTTTTTCAATAGTAATTCAAATAGCATAAATATTAAATTTTTTAAAGTTTACCTATTACTAGTTTCAATTTTATACAAATACTGATACAGTTGCTCAGTACTCTTAACGTCTCCCCATTGATGCAACACGCAAGGCCATACGTTAGTACGACTTTTCACAATCTCCATGTTCTCATAACCGATTATCAATCGTTTTCTAAAAAACCAAATCTCATTCAACGTGATATTCCATCCATAATTATTTGGCAAAAAATAATTTCGAAATTCATTTTCCAGATACGAGACCAACTTGTGATGAACTGATATTTTATCGAAACCTGTAAATTTGTTACGAAAATATAATTAGTTTAAGACATTATCAATGAAAAATTCATAGATATTTAATTAAATAAGATTATATCTTATGACAATGAATTAATGTTTAATTCATTACCAATAGGAAATTCACGAATATCCATTATCACAATTTCTTCGGTATTATCAAGAAACTTTTTCACTTGATCTATAACAGTTTTTAACGAAACTGAACGATAAAATGGCCCATGATTGGTCCACCATATCTCTTTGGTATCAGGATAGTATGCCACTCTGATGTCTAAATACCGTACGCCGTGTATTAATTGTCCTAGGATGTCTAAATCCTAAAAATTTGTTAATTTATTTTGATAACAAACATATTTAATACTTTACAGATTTTAATTCTATATTTATTATATTACCTGTGTCACAGCCAAGTCTGAAATAATATTTGTTCTCTTGCCATTCTCATCATATATTGCAGAGTTGTGAGTTCCAGGCAGAAATATTTGTTTCATTTTTAAAGGACCGAGGATATCTTTCCTTTCTTTCATCCAATTTGGCTGAGTTTTGAGACATTCCATTTTTTTAATTTTTTTGTCTGTCAACCATGCTAATTCATACTCTGAAAGAATAATTAGAATAATTAGAATAATTGTATCGGAAATATTTGTAATTTAGTTTTTCAAAAGTTCAGTTTTCACCCGATTTTATAATCTAATCTCTCAATTTTTTTAAATGAGTTAACTTGTGACTAGAATTTCTAATCTGACAGATATAAGGATATTTGAAGATTTCTTCTAAAGATTTCCAATGTATTATTCCATTCCAGCGCAAATTAAGTTGTGCTATATTAATATTTATATTTAAAATTTTTATTTTATATAAATTGCTTAAACTCTTTTTCTTCATTTGTAAATAGTTGGAAGATGCAAAAATACACATAGAATGTATATAATAATATAAAAATATTTAAAGCAAAATATGATAACTCATAGTCTGTTTATAATGATAGAAATTTCCGATTAAATTATAGGTATTAATTCAAAATTAATTGAAACATAGTCACTGACTTATGCATTTTTTCACGAAGGAAAGATTCGAGCTGGGTACGTATTCAGCCAGTATTCCTGTTTTTTGAAAACCACTGCGACCATTTGGAATGACTGTATAAATTACACGTTGAACACCTGTAGAATCTTGTTCGAAGAGTGCAAGTTCATCTCCGGGCATGATATTTATATTGTTCCAGTATATCTCTATCTCCCGGATCTTTGATCTCGAAATGGTTGGAGAAATAAGTATACCAATCCGGGATTGCCCTAAGTAATGGAAGTGATTTTAGAAATTTTTTCAACGCTATCAGGTGGAATGTACTTACAGTTTTCGGAGGAGGAGTTACAGACTCTGACAGACGAAGTCTCGTTAATTGTCAACAATAAGAGAACTAGTGGTATTCTCTCTATGAACCGTGTCCTTGCTTTCTCGTAGTTGTGGGAAGTTGATGTAGTAATAGTCATTGTTCCTTGTCCTATTTTAATATGATAATATTCATAAAAATAATCGATTTTTGTAACGAAATATAAAAGTAAATACATAATGTGCAAAAACATGTAAAATTTCATAAAAAATAAATAAAATTCGTTACAATATTTAATAAATTCTGTTTAAGTTCTGTTCCTCTAATAGTAACAGAATAGTAGTAGATAGTAGTAGAGATAAATTATGAGCAGTCTAATTGTGATAAAACATAGATTAGTAGTCTGTTTTTAGTAGTATAGTTATAGTACATACCTGCAAAAATTCAATTTTAAAAGTGAGTTAGTAAAATAGACTTTGCGCGTGACATAAACCGTCGACACGCATGAACTGATTCCTGATGAATGTACAAACTTATGATCAGACAACGCTCTGGATTCTTTTATTACGCGAAAATTAATTATTATTATCAATTTAAACATACAGTCTTGTCTAAATTTAAGATATTATTAGTTTTCTATATAAAATATCAAAGTTTATAACATGATATTAAAATATTGTGCGTTTTCAAATTTTCTTTTTAGTAAAATCTATTTGATCTAGAGATTTTAACGAATTTGATGAATTAATATTCGATTACCTAGCTTTGCGATAGTTACAAATAGAACGAGGAAAAAGTAAACAAATTAGAAGAGAAAAAGAGAGAAGATAACAAGAAACTACGATTTGACCCATGCAACACGATTTTGCAATAAATATTCTTTCATAATGAAAGATATTTCACGAATAAATATTGACCTACGTCTAATGATATTTTTAATTATGTTTTCTTTATACAAAAATTAGAACGTGTTTTAAGATAACAAGCTATGTATATTCATTTTTTGGTAAGGAAAATAAGAAAGAATAGTAGAAAAAGTTTTTCATACTACCAATTCATTGCTGGTTGCGTAAATACGTTGATCTTGCCTATCATAATGATATGGATTTTTCTCGTAGCACAGACGAGATATATGACATTCATATACTTTGTTTATGCTCATAGTGTTGTTCACTAAGAAGTAATTCTGTCAAGGATAATTACAAAAGAAACGACTTCCGGTTAAGATCTGTGAATTATTTTAATTCAAATTGAATGTAAGAAAAATGGCAAACAATTCTTAAAATATTAATTTGAGATATATATGATTCGTAATGAAAAAAATTACGTTGATATTAAATAATTTACATTATTTAAATCAGTATTTCAACTACTGTACTGAGTTGATAATATCGCATGTGACAAGAAAAAATTAAAAAGATTAGATACCTTCTAAAACGTGGAATAGAGAAAGATATTGATTCACAGACGACGAATTTTCTTACATTTTATATTTATTGTTAGTCAATAATTAAATGTTACTCCTATTTCCTATGTGAAAACATATTAAACATTTATTTGTTATTCAAAATTCTTCTTGCGACTTGTCGGTAAATGTATGCAGGTCAATTGTCAACTGTCGGTAAATATATGCAGGTCAATAATTTTACCATAGACCACAGACACAGACGAGGAATAAGAATAGACCTTGCATTCAATATCACATCCTGTTTTACCGATTTAGGCAGATTTTGCACCGCAGCACTACTAGTGATGAGAATTAAACTAAAAAAATATGGACATTGTTATCAAGTCTGCTTTGAGAGTTATTTTGAATCAAACGTGGTGATATTTCATTAATGAAGGAATATAACAGCGATTGATGAAAACTAAGGTAAAAAATTCATTATATATTTGATTATTTACATCTTTTTAAAAAAGTATTAGAAACAATTGAGAGAAATATATCTTTAAAGACTATTCTCAACGGTGAAATAACCAATATATTTCCTATGATACTCGAACGTAATCGATGTTTTTCACGATTGATTTGTAAGCGGGAAGCATGGCGAAACGAAGCTCACCTCGTCTATAAAGAAGAAAATATTATCTAGAAAAACTATCCAAAAAGAAGTTCTCAGGTAAAAATTTAAATCATTAGTTGTCGGATTTGTGCTTATATTGTGAATTTTTCAGATAAAATGTGCATTTTTGACTCCAACTTAAGGTGAGATTTAACCAAACAATTATTACACACAATCAAAGAAACAATGGCATGTAAATATTTGAAGAGTACATACCATGCTAAAAGTCATTCAAAATTTTATACCAAAACATAATTTCAATTCTAACCAATACAAATATAGTGACTATGTAATATTTAATGGCATAAATTATAATCTTCTTGCGTTACAATAAAATTTCTTATGTCTAAATCTAAAATATTAATAATTTTTGATCAAGTTTCTGAATATTTTCGTTTCTTTTTAAAAATTTCTCATAAATTTTGTGTATTATTTGATTTAGAATCTTTTAATTTTTATTGCAATCAATTTGCGAAAATGCTCGCAATATGCGCGATTACAGCGCCCCAACGGTGGAACACGTAATATATTTCACGTCCTATGATTATCGAAATAATCGATATTTCTCACGATCAATTTTTACCGGGAAACATGGCGGAACGAAGCACATTTCATCTGTGAAGAGTACAGAATTATCCAGACGAATTATCCTGAAAGAAGTATTATTCAAAAGTTCTCAGATAAATATACAAATCATTAGTTGTTGGATTTGTGTTAACATGTGAATTTTTCAGATAAACCGTGCATTTTTGGCTTCAACTCAAGGTAAGATCTAACCAAAAAATTATTACATAAAATCTCCAACAATTAAAGATATAATGGCATATAAACACTTAAACAGAACATACCATGCTAAAAGTTATTTACAATTTTATACCAAAACATAATTTCAATTCTAACCAATACAAATATAGAGACCATGTAATATGACTAACTTATTATATATATATATAATATCCTTTTACTTTTACTGTAACCTTTTTTACGCATTTGTTGATTCTTTAACCTCATACTGTAGATCTTAACAGTTTCAATACTAAACTCAACAATAATTTATTAAAATTGTACATATTTAATGGCAAAAAATAATAATTCTGTACCGTGATACACTAAAATTTTTTATATCTTAATCTAAAATATTGACAATTTTTGATCAAGTTTCTGAATATTTTCGTTCCTTATTAAGAATTTGTCATAAATTTTGTGTATTTGATTTAGAATCATTTCGTGCGAAATGTGCGATTACAGCGCCCCAACGGTGGAACACGCAATACACTTCCTATGATGATCGAAATAATCGATATTTCTCACGATCGATTTTTACCGGGAAACATGGCGGAACGAAGCACATCTCATTTGTGAAGAGAACAGAATTATTCAGAAGAATTATCCAGAAAGAAGTATCATCCAAAAGTTCTCAGGTAAATATATAAATTATTAGTTGTTGGATTTGTGTTAGCATTGTGAACTCTTCAGATGTACCGTGCACTTTTGGATTCAACTCAAGGTAAGGTTTAACCAAACAATTATTACACATAATTTTCAATAATTAAAGAAATAACAGCAAATAAACATTTAAACACATCACATTATGCTAAAAGTTATTTATAATTTTATACCAAAATATAATTTTAATTTCAATCAGTAGGAACATTGTAACGTTGTAATTGACTAATGCATTGTTATATATACACATATTTTATAATATTCTTTTGCACACATACTCCTATTATATATATATAAGCTTATAACGTATATATAACAATTTTTATTTATTTGTTAACTTTATATTAACCCTTAACCTCATAATTCTGCAAATTCTTAAAAATTATAATAAATTCAATAATAATTTATATAAAATGTACGTATTTAATAGTTAAAATAATAATTTTAGTTGGTAATATAATGAAATTTTCCAGTTCTTAAACAAAGTAAAGCGAAGAAGGCCTTGGAGTACAAAATTCAAAGTAAGAAACAACAACACGAACACAATGTTTATGTTCGTCTTACTTATCGTGCCTGTTCGGACCAGATCACCCCAACCCCCACTACTTTCTCAAATGCTGGACGAGAGCTATAGCGGAGAGTCATTCGGTAGTCGAATTTCGCGACAATAACACGTATTACATCGCATTAGGTTCGTAACTTTGTCTAATCTACCAGTAGCGTTTCTTCAATGGCGTCGTTTCTTCGATACTCTTTTACTTCCGTTTATATCTCATTGACAGTATCATTTAATTAATACGCGGGTGTTTAACGATTAACCGAGCATTACGGTAATGAAATCGTATAATACTTTGAATCTCTTCGCGTCGATTTTTCTTCAATCGTCGATTTTACTCGTACGGTTACCGGTAGCTTATCTGGTACATTTCTTTAGTAGAATTTGAGGTGATTATCGTTTCATTCTTACACGTTTGCCTTCATTTGAGATATTTGTTCTAACTTTTGGTTTCTTCTCTTACAGGTTATATGAACAATCTGGTGCACTTTCACGGAAAATTGGTAACATTTTATTCATTCCAAGTAATAGTTGCTACATAATTTACATATATTTAAAGTACAATACGTAATTTCCTAATTATATGGGATATAAGGATGAAAATGGAAAAGATTAAATAAATTAATATTTTATTTTGAATATGGAGATTATAGTAGCTTAATGGTATATACATGCAAATGGATATATATTCTTGTATTAGATTATTAAATCCAAAATTTTCGTACTTTGCTGTATTATATTTTGCTAGAGTAGATCTTTTGCGAACACTGACGCCATGATTTTTTAAATATATTTAGCTATAAATTTTTATTCGTGCAACCATTTTCGAATATTTATATTACGTGACGCGGTATCTTACTATTCTTATTCAGAATACAATTCCTACAAATATTTCTACAAGTATTGAGAAATACTTTGTAATTTCCAACTAATATTTTTAACGCATATTCAAGTTTATAATCATCTTCTGGAAAAACAGCAATATTTTCTAAATGGACGTACTCTTTGCCCTTCTCCTTTTAATTAGAAAATTATTCATTTCCAGCAAATTTTTGTGACCACGCGCAATGTGGTCGAGAGAGTCAGTGTTTGTTGCCCAATATGTTAATGTTTTTCCGAGCAAAATGGCTCTCATAAATTAGATTACCAATTCATTTAAATTATAATAGCCGCAGTTAGAGTCAGTGAGTTCGCCGATTGCATCTTAAACGCGCGCGTTGATAGTCTTTTATTTTTCTTTTTTTATATTTTTTTTATTCAACATTCTTTTTCGGTATATTAGAGTCAGTGCTCAAGAGGATAAGGCCTCTACAGGAGGTCATAATCGTAAGTAATTTTATATATTTTACTTCAGTTTAATCAAATTTCCGAATTTGCGATAACATAGCATAATGTTTGACGTTTTGTTAACAGACGCTTAACAGCATCAACTTTCTGGGATATTTTGGGGAAAATTCAACGCTGGCTCCAAAGCCAAGAATGTAAGAGTCTTTCATTATCTCGAGCTCGAGATTCATCTTTGCTTTTAAATACAAATTCTAATGTTTTATGTATGTTTTTGTTGCAGATTCTCTACAGTCTTCAATACCCCTAATCCCCTGAGAATTTTACGATACTTCAAAAACAAAGAACGTAAGTACTTTAGCACATTGTGAATTAATTCTATTCTCTACAATACTCTTTCCATTGAAACTTATAATGTAAAATCTCTTACAATGTAAAATTGTAACTATAAAATAAAAACATTTCAAACTATTAGAAGTTGTATCAGTATTAAATTTTGTGTCATTATTGAATTATCTTTGTGCTTTTCAAGAAATTTTTTACGGCGTTCATTTCCACCATGGGATTCTCAGTGGTATCTGCTCGATGAGGATCTTCACAACGACTTTCCTTGGTCCAGTGCAGCATCGATGACAACGTTCTTCGCATCTATCGCGTGAGTCGCATGCATTTATGTTCCTCCGGTCACTCAGTCATGTCGTAGGACGAAAGGTCCGAATCGGCACGGGTGACTGGTTGTATACGTAGAATTTTTGATGAGCATAGTGACCGCGGATATTTTTCATATCCACGAGTAGTAACCTTTTTTTTCAAGCTTTCCATGTATTAGATCAGGATAGGGCTTCTTGCACATCGCGATTCTAACAATTAGTTTGAATATATACAGTTATAGTAATTACTTGTAAAATCAAAATATATTCAGTATAAATGTTTGCAAAAGCAAAATATCCGTATGAATAGAAAAATTATAAATGATTCTTATTAAAATGATTAATTTCGTTTATGCATTTCGTGGCAGAGAAGACGGACACGACGGATCCGACTTTGTTGCTATGAAAGATGCAGTTATTACTTGATGATATATTGATGATATATTTTGTTATAGTAATTAAAAATTAATAATTGATGTAATAATTAATAATTTCCAACTTCATCTTCCCTCTTATAATATATAACTTTTTATTAACTATTAAATGATTTAATTAATTTAATTTTATAATTATGAACGTGAATGCAATTTGAAATATATAATAGACTAGAATTCTTTCCGTCGAAAAATATATAAAATTTTATGTGCAAGGAGGTGCTTCGCGACAGGTAGATTTTCGAGTCAAGGCAACAAGTTTGAACACTGTTTTCGCATTTTCGAAAATGTGCTTTGATGAAAAAGTCGCCTGAGGTTGTTTCTATTTCTATACTAATTTAGAATCAATTGTTTGATTTTGGTTGTTCCATTCAATTGTTAGATCTCTCTTAATAAATTCAGTTCTTTGTTTTTATTCTCTTTATTCTCTTGCAATTTCAATAATTTCTGGGAGAGTAGAGTCATTACAGTTTGAAATAAACTAATGCAATGATCCGTTAGATACAAATTACATAAACTAATTATGTTTTTAGTTCAGGATTTTCAGGTTTAACGCCTTCCGTGTTCATTGTCAGGATCTCACTCACGTGCCCAGGTGCTACTTGGGTGGGTGAAAGACATTGGGCACGATGACCATAGTTTGTAATTTTATAAAAAATTTCTCAGCGACTGACAGTGTGTTGGCGTATCGTGCACGACGTATTTTCCGCATACGTATGAGTGGTTAGGATGTGGAATTGCGTCGTTTTCGCGTCGCTGTTTCATTCATTATAAATTGAAATATCAAAAACATTTATGCACCGATTTAAAGTATGAATTTATTTTATAATAATAATTCTCATTAAATGCACAATAATTTTATTAATTATACGATCAGTTATAGGAATGATACCAACTGATACTTGCACGTGTAGATTCTATAGAAATTATATATATATGAGTTATTAATATTAGCTGTAAATAGAAAGGTGTTTTAATCACGTTATACGCAATGGTCGCTAGCTACTGTCAGTCGATTTCAGGAAAATGGTACGTAAATTAGAGTGTGAAAGTCGTGTGTTGAGCTCGGGTGTCGGAGGCGTCCCGGGACGTCCTCTCTAGCTTAGGTCTGCGCCCGAGTGGTATGTGTGAGAACCGTGGAATGAATGTGTTGGTGTGCCTGTTTTGCCATTTTTTAAATACAGGGCCCCTGGATAGGATAGGTAGTTTAATTTCTGGTATGCCTGTGTTTAATTATAAGTAGGTAGGGCCGGGCAGGTTGGCACAGTCTCTGGCCGCGTGTCCCCTTTTCGCGTGTCCAACCTGTTTCAGGAAATCTAATTTGAAAAATCGACAGTGAAATTGGTACAAGTGGAGCATGCCGCTTGCTTCTGGTTTTACTCTTCGATTTTTCGAATTTAGTATCGCGGTCGCGGTCGCGGTTAGGTCGCGAGTAGGTTCCGAAACGAACGTTTACGTAGGTATTGCTCGAGCACGCACGTGCGAACGGACAACGATCGCTATGATCGATGGTCGTCCATGTGTATTGAGGTCAGCTTTCGCGATTTATATTGTTGTTTCACCTTTATATGTTATGTTTTAGTTTGCGATTAGAAAGACTCGAGCTAGACCTAAGTTTCAGCGGGCATTGCGCTCGAAGAAAAGAAGAGGCTAGAAGCCGAAGAGGCCCGGCAAACTGCCACGAAGAGGGTCGCAACAAATGGCTTCTCATCCTCTGGATCATTTAAATGATTCCAGAGCATGGGCGGTCATTCTCGTTGCTACTTTGTCACTATGCTCTTTTAGTATTTGTAGTTGTATTTTTTTTTTCTTCTCCATCATTATTCATCATCGTCCTGGGCAAATCGCGGTTTTTCTTGTTAGTGTTGCGAAAGATTGATTACGGTTTGAATTAGAGTTGCGAATTACGATATCGCGATTGTTTTTTGCAATTCTGATCGTTAATTTTCATAGCTGGCTCAGTGTTATATCAATTTATCTTACTTTCTATTGTTTGAAATTATATTATAGAATCATTGCTTTCAATTAATTTTAGAATGTTGGAACATTCAGAGTAGTTTATTTATATTCGTACTGTAGCTTTTGCATTGTTGATATTAATAATTTTCGTTGAATTTGAGTTAGTGTTGCGACGTTATTCATCGCGAGTTTCAATTAGTGTTGCGATAAAGAATAATCGCGTTTTTTGAAGTAGCGTTGCGTTCACGAAATGCCCAAATTCTTCCACTGGATTCGTAGAAGGCTGTTTTCTGCTCCTGGATCACCTGATGCAGCTACAAGAGCTGTACAAACGTGGTCATTTATCAGCAACCTCCAGCATGGTTGCACTGAACGCGTCGCAATTAGTGTTGCGTATTTCTAAATATGAGTGCATGGATTAATAGCGTCGCGTACCTACTTTCGGGAGTTTTAAACATGCATTCTTCGCGTTTGATTTTGAAAATTTCCTATTCTTTTCCATTTTTTTCCCCCGTTTTTCTACATTTTCTTGTTGAGTGTTCGTTTTCGGTATCAGAATCAGTGCTCAAGAGGACAAGGCCTCTCCAGGAGATCAAGCTCGTAAGTGATTTTGTATATTGCACTTCAATTTACTCAATTTTCCAAATTTGAGAATAATATATAATATTTGACGTTTCGTTGCAGACGCTTCGCAGCAACAATTTTTTTTTGGTGTATTTTGATGGAAATCTGACGAAGGCTCCAAAGCCAAGAACGTAAGAATCTTTCGCTATTTCGAACTTAAGAATTTGTTTTACTTTTAAATACAAATTCTAATGTTGTACGTTTTGTTACAGATCCTCCACAGTCTTGAGTTTCCCTTCCCATCTTCTGAGAATCTTATGATGCTTTAAAAGCTAAGAGTGTAAGTGTTTTATCGTATTATACAGTTAAATAATCAATAATTAATATAAGCATTAATTATATGGCAAGTAATACGGGCTGATCTCGGTTAGGCGTTTATAAATGTTCATATCCATTAGATTAATGAAAAATAAATAATACGTAGTTTTGACGTATGGGTAACTAATTTGTAACCGTATGGAAACTATTTCATCCGAATTTGTACATTTTTCGTACAAAGATATTTTAGAAAGTCTTAATTATTTCTTTTGTAGTGATAGTATATTTGAAATGAGAGGATTTTTCCTTCTTCTTCTCTTTAATCTCTCTCACATTGTATCGAACTTTTGATAAAATTTATTTGAGCTGATAGGTTCTTTTATATCTTCTTAATAACTTTGGAATTTTAATGTACTATATGAAAAAACCCATTGTAATAGCGTAAAACATGGAGATAGCTCTTTTTGATAAGCAGTAGAATGATTTCGATTAGTTGGTAGCTTCACATTTCGATATTGAAAATTTGACAACACTGCAATGGGTTTCAAAAATTATGTTTTTGGCGCTTTCACTACTTGACCAACGTCGATCGTTTTGCTTGATGTAGTTCTCCAACTTACCGTTGTTCAAACATAGAGTGCGCTAAAAAATCAGTGATTTTTTACTATGTCGGTATTTTAGTTCAGGGGCCACAAAATCCCGTAAGATGTTTAGTCTATTCATATAGTCTCGTCTGTGATTTTACAAATGAAATAATATTTTAATTGAATTTTTAATTGCGATATAATTCAAATTGTTTTTGAATTATGGGAATAATTTAATATGACGATGTATTACATTTTTAACAGTAATATCGAATATTTTTTTCAAAAATGACATAAAATTGATCTCGGTGGTAGTAGTTCAAATTGCACCTCGGTTATTGTTGCAAACGTAGTTCTGGTGCGAGTGTTTATTAGTTTAAGTATTTCAATTTTTTTTACAAATTTCATTAATATTCTTTGGTTTGTTTTCTAACGTTGTTCGTTTTACTTTTCTATTATCAATTTTTTCACTTGTTCTGTTTAAACTTTGAATCGTATTATGTAAAATAAATAGGAGATACACAGGATAGGGGGATAAGTAAAGTAAATGTACAGAATAGGGTTGCGAATAACACAAAGGTTCGATTTAAGGATTTTACTCATCCTCTCCTTTATTACAAAACTGAGAAAAAAGAAAACTTTGCGAGAGTAACAAACTTTTGGCTTATGTGACTAGTTATAATACTCAGCGGCAATACTAAAATTAGTGCAATGTAAGTATATGTACATTTGTGTGATTAGATGTGGCGGGTCCGGTGAGGGCCTTAACACGAGATATCGAAGAAATCGAACTTGAAACAAAAGTATGCAGATAAGTTAGCGAATAGCGCGTTTTACAACCTATGAAATTTCATGGTCTTGTGTGCGATGTGATGCATTTTCAAGAATTATATTCTCATTCTCATACACTTCACTCCCATCTTGAAACAACATTCGTATACAGAGTTTCGTTTCTTGAATAAAAGCAACAATCACTTTTCGAATACAGCAACAAACGACATTAATATTTCATTTCCCGAGCTACGCATGAAGAAGAAGAGAAAAAGAAAGGTTTTTTGTCGCAAGTAACGCAGTGTTGCAACTGATCGCATCGTAATTGCTTCAGAACAACTTTATCTTCGATGTCTCTGGTTTTCTTTGCACCAACCGCCAATCGTTCTTTTTTTTCCGGATAGAACTTTTCTTCTTTATACAATCGTTAAAACTCGTATCTTACATAGTGTAAAAATTTCTTGTTCTTTTCTACACGTGCGCGTGCATCATCGTCTTCGCCTTAAGAAAGTTAACAACGAAGTTTCACCAATTTTCTTTCTCTTCGCATACGTGAAGTATACTCGCGCGTTACTTTTTCACGTCATTCAGTCATTCAGACTCGCTTCTTTCATTCATCCCGATACTCACACGTTCGCCTCTTTCTCTTCTTTCGCCAGGATAAAACGATAACTTAACTTATTTCGGGTTACAGGGCTACGGTTTTACATCGTTATCGAACATTGCTCGCCCAGAATTACTCATTACCCCTTCTTTGGAGTATCTTTTGAATTTAGAATATTCGCCATTGAAATTATTTTTGCATCGAGAATGTGACCATTCTAATCTGATTTTTATCAACGAAATATCGCATTTAGCTCAATAATCGAGAAGGTTTCTAAAAAAAAAAAAAAAAAAAAAAAAAGAGCTTGTAGGTCTATGATAGACACACATTCCTGCTCAAAAGACAAATGCGAAACTGGTTTCAAAATTGATAAACGAAATAATACTTTCAATCAAGGAAACTCTAAAGTGGCAATATATATTTTAATATTATGGGTATACTGTTAATACATTAACGATCTTATTGCAAGACATACGTACAATTTAAGAATTAAAAATGAATACTGAATATTGAAAGTAAAAGTAATCTCGAGATTTTTGAAAAGAAGTATACGAGCGTCGTACTTTACGATTGATGAAACAAACCATCCTAGAAATTTATCTCATGGACTCTGTTTTCATGAAGCTTCTCAGTTACTAGACACGTTAATACATTTTTGGCATTACATTATTATCGTAACAATCGACTGCTCTGGCATTTAAAACATGTAAAAAGCTATTACTATAAACGTATTTTTTTTCTTTTTTTTTCAAATTTAAAACTTTGCACTGAATTATGAATCATGGACACATTGGTATTTATTTCCACTACGTACTACATATTCTTATATATTCTAAAATTTCAATACTACCTCAAAGTTGTACTATTTTGGTCATTTTCGACTAAACGTGTATGTTAAGAAATACTTCGAGTTTGAACGAAATGTGGAAAATTCTTATTGCTACGTACGATTCGTTTCATTTCAATTTTCCTTGAAACAAGACTGACATCATATTGACTGAAAGTTCAGAAATTAATCAGCGAATGTCATTCCCCGTTGAAAATTATCAGACAAATATATTTTTGTTGTGAAAACCTTTGGTACATGGAACAGCTTATTTACATTAGTCGTATCAGTTATATTATAATGATCGTTACGGTCTAAATTATTCTGTCAATCTTAACAACAGAAAGATACGTTTTCAATGAAATGACCTACGCTTAATGAACTTCCAAGAGCTCCATGTGAAAATTCGAACATGGCAACAGGATTTCAGAAAGCTTCATCTTGACTTGGTTCGACGATAGTTGCAAAAACTAGTATAATAATTTCAATGTTATACCATCATATGTCTCGGAATGTAATAATATCAATTGATACTGGGCGTGCTCGCAATACGGATAGCGGCGCAAAACCGTGTATAAATACTAAACTAATTCGCTATTCAATAGTCTCTGTCTTGGAAGACACGGTATGGCAGGATTTTTTGATTAGGAATAACGTTTCTTAGGGAAAGATGCGGATTTTGGTTTCTCCTCACGTTTCTTTTTTCCCCCCTTCTCTCTCGGTTCGTTTCATCGATTAGCCTTAGAATTTACAAAAAAAAGAGAGAAAAAAAAAGAGAAAAAGGATCTTCACCCATCATCCGTCATTTTATATAGTTCTTTTTTTTTTTCTTTTTTCGTCGATCGTTCAATTCCGTTTTATTCTCCCGTTGAAAAAATTGCAACACAGTTAGGTGATATCTCTTGTTGTAAATATTCATTTCCAACAATTCTGACGGATAGTGGGTTAAGCTGGAATCGCGAAGGCTTTCGAAAAAAAGAACCGAGGGGAAAACGTTTGAGAGAATGAAATTCACCCATTCGGGATAAATAGTGAATCACGATCGTTTATTAACGAGGATTACGTGCTCCAGGGAAGGTTTTATCGTTTACGAAAATTGTTCCACAAGATTTACCTCGGCAATACATGTACGCATGTATTTGGATATAAATTAATTTGTTTCATTTCTATAACCAAATTCAAAACAGAAGAAAGAATTGGGTATACCAGTTTCGATATTTTTTAAATTTAGTACAATTTATATAAATGTTCATGAAAATTGTTCTTTTCTCTTGTGTGTGTGTGTGTGTGTGTGTGTGTGTGTGTTAAATTAAAAATAGGAAAAAATTAGATACCCTAACATATATCTAGATATATTAACGTAATTTTAATCATATCCGACACAATTTCTAAATGTCTAGAACATAAATGAAACGCCAATTAGCACGTAGTGATTAGCAATAATAGTGGTTTAAGATTTTTTTTGAACGAACCTCGTGAACAATACGAAATATGTACCTACATATATATATATATATATATATATATATATATATATAATATAGTATATAGTATATATATATATATATACTTTTTTTCTAATACGCGCGGTTTGATCAATATCCCAAATGAGTATCGACGACAAAATGGTAGCTGACGTTAAAGTGGATACATATGTACGTGACGATCTTACTATGTTACGGACTAACAGAAAGGTCGCGAGGTTGAGAACGATTTTTTTTTTTTTCAATTCGTGAGATTCATTTCCCTGAACACAACGCACACCTTTGACGCGCACCTTCGAACGAAAAAAATTAAATGGAAGGAAAAAATTCCGCACGAAAATTTCTCTTTCTCGCGAAAAGAAAAAAGAAACATTCTTTTCATTCCATACAGAACTGTATTTCTTTTTCTTTTTTTTTTTTTAATATATATATATATATATATATTCGCTTTCTCTATTGCTATTCGAAAATGCGTGAACGAAAAGTCATGAGTTGTCGACGAAATCGCGTGTTTTACTTTCTATTCCCTCGTAATATTGAACTTACTTCCCTACTTAACGAGTAGTAGTAATTCGACTAATCAATAAACGAACAAAATAATCAGTTTGTAAAGTAAAGGGCTTAAATTCTACGTTCAACGGTCATAAATAAAAAAAAAAAGAAAAAGTTTCTAACGAATATCGAATAATTAATTAATTTAAAAAAAAAAAAAAAACCGCGAATACCCGTGCTTCGATCGTATACAATTGTCAAGAGAAAAGGAAAGAAAAAGAAAAGAGAGAAATAGGTATATTGGAATTCGTTATACGCTACATATGTAGTTCAATGGATTGTTATACAAGTACCTCCTTCTTTATTAATATTATATGTATACTCAGGGTAACAAGGTCTGTATAAAATATAGGACTATGCATCTCCGCTCATTTTTTCTGTACATTGAGAAAATTTAAGTTTCGGAAGTCTCCTATTACTTTTGGTTAAGTTGTCGTAGAGATGAGTAAAAGAATAATTAAATACTTCGGACTGTACGGATAAAGATATCCCGGAAATCGGCCAGAAATTAACTTTAACATTTTCCTTCGATCGATGATACTTGATAAGAATAATCGAGGAGCATGACGGATAAGTAGTTTGAGCGAATCTTTTTAAAAACTTATCGAGCAACTTGCACGATTTATCAGTGTAGACCTGTCACTTAATTGTAAGCCGTAAATGTTTAAAAATTTGCTAAAAAAAGAAAAAAAAAGGAAAACTTACAAAAATACACAGAATTTGTACAACATAAAAAGAATTTATAAAACATTCGATGTATAATCCTAAGTTCAATTACTTTGACTATATTCATAAAAACACGAATTCACATAAACATCTACTTATTTTCTACTTGTTTCATTTAATACCTATCTCCAGAAGTTTCTAAGCTTGGTTTTATTAATCAAATTCGCTTAAAATTAAATTTCAATTGAACTAATTTGATTAACTTTGAATGAGATATTTCGTTCAGAGAATATTGTTCGTTCAGAGAACGTGTTCGGAAGTATTCAAACTGTTCTATTAAAATGTCAACAACGTTCACGATTTTTTTTTCAAACTATACATTTCAACATTTGTGTTGAATCACTTTCCTTTTCACATCTCCTCGATCATTCTTTCCTTCTCGATTTCCGATTTCGGTTGTGGAAATTTCTGCAGGCGCCTCGTGATCTAGAAATCTTGGATTGCGTCTACTTTCCTAAATTAATTTTTACATTGTACCATTTACTTATTGCTTGTAGAACTCTGAGTCGATAGAAATTATATTTTATGGTTTGTTGCTTGCGTGGTATTTATGGTTTGATCGTGTTTAGGCAGTATTCGTTTTGTACGACTTTTATCGGAGTTATCTATTCGGGAGAACGCACAAAGTAAATCGACCTAACGAATCTTAAATCGTGTTGGAACGAATCTGAAAAGAAAAATTTTATTTTCAAATAAAATATTAAAATGTCAATAAAGAAAACTACTTTTAAAATTAAACGTAAATCAAATAGTCGAATAGTCTTGGTCACTCAATGTCCAAGTTTGGTGTATAACAAAAAATATGTATACGATAATCAACTAATATTTTAACAAATTTAAATTGATCAGAACTTTTGGATTCAATTCGAACTTACAATAATTACATCGCGGATTTCTATGCATTTTTGAGAAATTTAAGAATACAAGAATGCTAAAATATACAAGATGTCAAAAGTAGAATTGTTGGAACGTAGATTTTTTGGATAAAAATCTTTGTTAACGCTTCATTTGTAAATCATGTTCGCGAAAATATAGAATTACACAAAAATCCACAATCTAATAATAATAATAGTAATAATAACAATAAAGAATAATTAAATTTATGTATAATTTCGAACTAAAAAAAAAAAAAAAAAAAGAAAAAACAACCCAACGACTTAATAAACAATTTCACTCGCGACACTCTCGTGAAACTTTGTCAATATCGTTTTATTGTAATTTCCATCGATTTCTAGATCACGATCTTTTTTTTTTTTTCTTTTTTTGCCAAAGAAATTGCTCGTTGCATTTTACACAAAAGACACACATCGAAAATGGGAACCGCGACGAATCATGCAATATAGTAGGCGTAGAATCGTATTGTGAAAATTCTTAAAATGCTCGTTAATTAATAATAATATTTCTCTACCGAAGACCAGTCGTTCGAACGCAGAGATATTTAAAACGCGACATTACCTATTAGTAATATTAAGACTAAGTGTTCAGTGTCAGTCCATTGAAATTCTGCTGCACGCAGCGCGCGTTTTTTTTTTTCTTTTGTGCGTATGCTCACGCATCCTATGTACATATACATATATATATGCACAAAAAAACGCTTTTAGTACCGTAATTAGAACGATCCACCAATCTTGAATTGGTCAGTCGTTTAATTAACCTCTGTCTAAATAACAACGTCTAAGCACCACGTTCAGAAAAGTAGCGATCGCGTAAAACCAAGTAGCAAAATGAAAAATACTGAATCAACAAAGACCACCAGCACAGGTGTTTCTATAGGGCGTTTAGAAACAAGGATCTAAGACTTTTAACCAGCTGGGCTATTGGGCGACATAGCAGTTTCAGTTTACGAATTTCGGATCGAAAGGTGTTACTGAATTTCATTAATTTAATTAATTCGACCGTTTATTTCAATTTATTCACTCGACCGTTCGATTTTATTCTGACACGGTGAACGGGATATACGAAGTACAGCGGAACTCCATTTATTTAAGCTGAAACTGTAGTTAACGCTCGATTAACTGAATTTTTGTCGAATTAAAATCATTTATTTGAACGTGAATTTTCGTCGTGTAAACGAAAAATAATAGCCAGCGGGAAGTTATATAAACTCTCTCCGCTTTGCAAGCTCAAATAAATGGAGTTCCACTGTAAAGTCAGATACTACAGTCGTTTATAAATCATTGGGAATATTATTTGAGAGTTAAACTTTCTTGTATCCGCCGTTCTACGTGATATAAATTTCATGCTCATGGAATTACGCTTACGGAATGGTAAAAATAAAATATTTTAACGTAGCAATGTGTTTCGGGGAGTTTTGAGAATATTTTAGCTGATGACGTACGGGATAGTGCTACGGGCTACGTGGAAATTTTTAAGTGCAAAATTGCACAGAATCCACTTGATGCGAAACGAAGTATAAAATACTCAAAGCGTGGTGGTTCTTATAGCACGTAAAAAGATTCTCTCTCTCTCTCTCTCTCTCTCTCTCTCTCTCTCTCTCTCTATCTGAAATGAGATTCTGCCTTTTTAATTACACACTAGCTCGGATTTTTGGGACATCATTTTATCTTTATCTTTTATACGAAATAAATCTCTTCCGAGAAATATAAGTAATTATAAATTTCATTTCTAAGTGAATCGATAACTTTAAAAGACTGATGATGAAAGTATTAATTTATAGTTGCTCAGGGAATTCTACATATTTGGAAAATGACGACTGCAATTTAACTCCACACTCTTTCACCTAACTGTATGTTGTGAGAGTAAAAAATATTCCGTGGAAGAAAATTTGGCAGATCAGTCGTTGATGACCGATCAAACAGCTACGAGTCCTCAAAATCTTAGATCTTCCCCCCTAAACACCCTGTACATTCACTTCAAACAGTCACCTCGTGAAATTTCAGCGAAAGTGATGAAACCACCGAATGATGAAGCCACACTGGATGTTACTTCGCCCCCCTTTCACGACCAAATTATCGATTCGCAGATTGTTCAAAGGCGGTTTCGAATGTCTTCTCAACGTGGTTTTCGCGTCTATTGAAATTTACCCTTACCCGCTAATTAATCGTCTATAATTACTTAGCATAGGCAACTAAGGTGCTGTACAATACACGTCGCAACGAATGAATACCGTTTCAGTGCCACTGACTATTTCGTCGAGCCTACGCTAGAAATTAGGACAACTTCGTCTACGAAACGAATTCTAAGGGGTTTCTTTTTTTTTTCTCTGTTTTGTCCTCTTTTGACTGATCATCGATTCGCCGACAGAATCGACAATTCGCTAGATTCGCTCACCCTGTTCGTAATTACTGAGTATAGGTTTCGTTAAAACCTGCTTATTATGTACACCTAGAACCGACCGACGTAGAAGCGTATCGCAAATGTAACGCGCGATTGGACCACTTATACTTTAGCATTCGTTAAATTAACGCGGTGAAGATGGTGTGTGTGTGTGTGTGTGTGTGTATATATGTATATACACATACAAAGTCCTATAGCTCGTGTGAAGTCAATTGATGGCTTGAAGCCGTGCCGTGAATCACTCCTCCGCTACTCTTATTTAATCTCTTACTAATTTACCTTGCGTCCGATGTACTTTATAGCCTATTTTTGGAAAATACCATTTAGTTAGTGTTTCATAGGTGGGAAGTGTGTATAATAGAAATCAAGCGTGATCAAAGGATCATGGTTGTCTTCACGGTGGAACCTCGCTTATTCGTACTTTGTTTAGGTAATTAAATGAAATTAGATGTCATCGGTAGATCGCGATAATTTGGTAATTTTTATGATGACGATTTGAAAAAGGCAGAAAATTATTTTAATGTGATTATGATTAATCAATCAATAGTATTGATAAGCTGTCAATTGCAGAATAATCGGCTGATTTATAATTTGTGAAACACGCTTGCAAAATTTCGTTTGATTACTCAATTTGTGAATGTTTGATGATTAATACTGACAATTTGTGACTCACAACTCGTAAAATTTCACTAATACCACCAACAATGTTAAATCTGATAAAAAGAGAGTTCAGAATTTCGGTTGAGAGTTTTCTGAATATCAATTTCTATCATTCAAATTAATAATATCTACTTATCTTCCAAACTACTTTGTCTTCTAAATTGTCCGGATAAACGAGGTTCTACTGTACCGTATTTGAAAGGAAAGAAAATAAAACGACGAGAAGAAAGTTTTGGAAAACGAAATGATTTTGGAGAGGCTGTGTGCTTCGTTCGAAACGAGTGAGACCTGAATTTACCTATTAAGGGCATTAATTAATGCGAACAGTTGACATTATTGAAATACAATGTTTTTTTCTTTTTTTTTCTGACATTATAGTCGCGGAGAAAAAAATTCCAAGAATTTGACCAGCACTTGTGTTTTTCATTGGTTGTTGAAATTGAGAAACGATTCTTCTAAATCGTTAATTGATAAAAGAAATCAAACTGTAAATTGTATAGTTTTACGAAAACGATAAAAAAAAAAAAGATGGAAAAATAGAAAGGTGGAAAATTCCTCTATCTACTAAATATTACAACGAGTATTATATTTTGTTACATATATTTTATACATTTTTGCGTATTACGTGAATTTTGTACATCTTGTACTTTCAAACTTTTCACAATCTTTTCTTTCTTTCTTTTTTTTTTTATTTTTTTTTAAATAGAAACACTTTTCGTATTTCCTAATTGTATAATAAACTTTAACAAAGTCTACACTATTCTAACACATTTTATATATTTTGGCAAAAACGTTAGGTAATTTACTTTACTTTGTGTCTTTCAATAATGTCGCAACTTATGCAACGTCTGAGAATTACTTCACTGTTTGGCCCTTAATAGCTCAAAATCGTAGTACCTTCTTTCGATAATTTAACAATTAATCCTCGAAGTGAACTCGGAGACTCAACACTTTATTCTTCAAAGGAGGAAATTTATTTTTACTATTAAACTAAAAGATTGGAAGTCCACTCGAGGCTTGAGTAAGAATTCAGTCGATAACTTAGCAAACGAATATCCTCTAATTACGACAGTGACCATCTGTATCAACGGAAAACTTTCCTCTTCGCACATCACTCCCACGTGGAAACACATGTTTCCGTGTATACGGAAACGCGTGCGAAACGATTTCCTGCCTTCAGGCACTAGGCGGTAACAATAAATACTAAAAATCGGTCACCCACATAGAACGTAGTTCGTTCCTTCTTTTTTCTCTGTCTTTTTCTTTTTTTCATCTTTTTTAACTCGTCGAACCTTTACGTGTTGGCCCGATATTCATGTGTCAATATTCTTTTCGTTTTTCTTCTTTTTTTTAATTGAATTCGTATAGCCTAAGGTCGTATAATCTTTCTTTTATTTTTTATCTTTTTTAACTTCCCATGAACGAGAATTCTCCATGAACTCTCCTCCCTGTTCCTTCTCTCTCTCTCTCTCTCTCTCTCTCTTTTTCTCCTCCCTCTCCCCGTCTAGTTATTATCGAAAAATTTATTCTCTTTTATTTACACGATTTTTTTTTTCGTTTTCTTTTAGTCCCTATTTATTGCAACAAGTAAAAAATAGTCGTATATTATTCGAACACGAAGCTCACGATAGATACACACGATTAATGCCCATTAGAGTATTTTGATTTTCGGGAATATTACTATATCGTAGTTCGCAGTCTCTCTTTCTCATTATATCATACACGATTTTAGCAGGGGGAAAATTTTAAATTCATTTTTAAATTCATCTTTTCATTACTTCCTTAGTTTTCCGCTCGTCGATTTTTTTTTATTTTTTTTAATTTTTTTTTTTCTTTTAATATTATCGTTATACGCATTGTCGATATTATTGAACACAGTGAAAGAGAGAGAGAGAGAGAGAGAGAGAGAGAGAAAGAGGAAAAGGAAGAAAGAGAGAGAGAGAGAGAGAGAGAGAGAGAGCGAGTAGGGACCTTCTCGAGAATTAAGTAGATCATTAACGTTAACAATTAACATTTTGAACGTAGCGTCTAGAGATACATAGGGTGAAGTATGAATCAAATGAGAAATGAATTGAGCAATTAACAACGAGAAATGAAATACTGTTTCTGAAATTTTCACGGTGTATAGTCTTTTCCTTTTTCCTAATAACTCAATTTAAGACATTATATATCACGCAATCATATGTTAGAATCTTATTAAAATAAACAACTAAGTAAAACGAATAATAAACAACTTTGCTGCTTTAGTAGTTTTTAAACAGAGTGCGTGAAAATTCATACGATGCAAAATACACTGTTTCTTCGCGAAATAATTCTGAACGATTTTTTTTTTTTAAGAATGAACGTAACCAAAATTTCAAAATTGCCTCTTCGAGTTCATGTTCTCGAACTGAAAAGTTCATCCACGGTCTATTCTTCACTTAAGCAAATATTTCGAAATACTCGATATATACAATGTGCTTAACGATTTATTCTCATTTCCTTGGTCTATCGTTTGTATAATTATCGAAATTTCAAAGAATATCGGATCAACATTTCTTTCAATGTCGTTCTATCCGGGTACAAGTCGTTACGTTAACATCATTATCACTATTCGTTACACGATAATATACACCTACAACGTGTGCGATAGTGAACATTTCGCGATTTTGTTTCGAAGATTCTCTCGCGCGTTATTTACTGAATATTGCGTTACTTGCACAATTAAAGAAATATAAAAGTTTAGTGCCAAGATATTTATATTTTTTTTATACGATATAACACTATAAGACTTTATGTTACGATATATAATAAATTTATTTATAAATAATACGACAAACGAATCTCACGAGTACAATTATAAAATGGAAACAATTTATTTCTGATCCAGTTGCGTGACAAAAATGTATCAAATTTGAAAAAAAATTTCATGTTACGTACATTCTGCTCAAGACGTGAGAAATCTTTTCAAACGACGAGATAAAGGAACACGTTATTAATCTTAAGAAAAAAACGTACATTGTCGTACCAAGAAAAAAAGAATTAATTTAATTTAATTAACAAAATTAAGATTAGTTTCAAGTAAATTGGTGCAAGTTTCAGTAAATAACAGCGTATCGATGGAATATCGTAAACACACATGTGGGGATAAGGACGAAAAGATAAAGACGAAATTGTTAGAGAAACGTAGTTTTGAACGTCAGGGCAAACTCATTGATTGGCAATCAGCGTATAAAACATTCTCGCGATGTTTAGCAACTAAGATGAATCTTGCTTCCTATTCTTTCAAGAGACTATTCACACGAGTGCACGGGTCAACCTTAAAATGAAGAGATTCTCTATGCGTTTAGAATCTCGTACATCTTTCTCGCTAAAAAATATTAGACCGCGGAAATATGAATATCCCAGCAAAGAAGTAACGCGACTTTTCTTTCTTTTATCCTATCATTATTATTATTTCATTTAGCAACGTTTTATCCTACCGTAATACCTCTTTGAGTTTACTAATCCTATCGTTTATAGTAAATTTAACTTTCTTCCTGTTAAGCATTTCTCGCATATGAACCACTTCGTCTCAGTAATGACGTTTACTTATTTTGAACCCTCGAAACTCTGTGACGGGTGAAAATTTCTCGACCCACACGAATTTTGTAACATTAGAACTATCGACGATTAAGACGTGTAATACTCGCGTCGGATAATACAAGTTTAAAAAAAGAAAACGTGACAAACGATCGAAATCTCTTCAAAGACGTGAAAATTTCCACGAGACATTTAGTTCTAGTATTAATTCAGTATTATCGCGCTGCAACGTATCGTAACGTTTATAGTAACTTGTAGTTACTATAAACGATAATTTTCTACCTTTTATTTAGTACTGAATAATGATAATAATAGTAGTAGTAGTAATAATAATAATAATAATAATATATTTATAATAATATATAATCCCCCTCTAAGTCTGCCAACTTTCTAATTTACAAAGAAAAAAAGATGTACCTTCTTCTATGATAAGGATTAGAAGAGAAAATGAGAAAGAACACGTGATATTCGCGCAGGTCAAATTTCCCACTGTACATGGGGATTCCTTTTACGTATATTCGTTAAATTATCATCGTTAATATCGATAACAGTAGTGGTAAATTAATGTAAATATTTTTACGACGGAGCATACGTTAAACTATAGCTAAATTAAAGGAACTTCTATGTACGTACGTACGTACGTACGTACGTATGTATGTATGTATGTATGTATGTATGTATGTATGTATGTATGTATGTATGTATGTATGTATGTATGTATGCGTAACGCTAGTAGGCGATTAGAATTAGTAATAAAGGAACGCGAGCATTGTTTCGTTCGCGAATTAAATAGAAAATACAAATAAATTAAATATTGACGTATACATGTGTATGTAGAGACGTAGAAACTACTGTAATAATATAAAATATGCTTTTCTGCATACTATCTATGCAATATATGCATATATTGAATATATACTCCTCTCTATCTCTCTGTGTAATAGTTGATCCAGGTAAAATGAACGATTTCAATGGTACAATGGTACAGGCATGTACAAGATGTTTCATTTTTGTCACTCTGTGAATGTCTGTGAATGTTCTAAACGTTATCGATGATATCATAATACATTTCATCATGATAAACAGGGGGCGAGGGGGGGGGGGGGAGAAGAGAATTTTAATAACGTAAAATATTCAAAAAATAAGGAATAATAATTCGTTCCGTTTCTTTAAATATTATCGTAATATATATATCGTGTTAATTAAATGGTAATTGTTCCATGTTGTCATTCTTAATTAACGCAACACTGCAAGCGTACATTAATACTGAGCATGAAAACGTGTAGACTGCGTCAGAGATTTTGCATTAATTACTCATGACACTCGGAGAAACTTAGCTTAGAAAGAAACGTCGCATTAATGTTAAATAGTTAAATAAAAAAGAAAAGAAAAGAAAAAAAAAGGAAAAGAAAAACAGACGAAAAAGAAAACAAACGATCTTTGAATATTGAAATCTTCGCTCTTCAAATAAATAATAATCGCCGTTTATAACGTAACTTATAAATTACTTGCGTAGCAGCAACAATTCTTCACTAGTCTCTACGTTCTTCTGAGTACTTGGTAGAGTTAAAAAAATACCACTATGTTTTAAATATAGGAAATTTCCATTTTTTTTTTTTTTTTTTTTTTTTTTTCTTTAAAGCCATTTCTATATCCTTAGAATTATAGGCTCTTCGCAGGAGAATATTATTTACAAAATAGGGGTTTGAATTTGAATTAGAATCCTAGGTTAGATCTCGATTAACCTTTCGCGTGCTCGTCGAAATTATCAAAAAAGTCTAAGAATTTAATACCGAATGAGGAGCGTATGTAACGAACCAAGAATCCATTCATCTATAAATATATACTTTTCACTATATTTATATTCCGTATATCCTAACGTGTTGTCCTCTTTGAACCACTAGTAATTAAACTAATTATTACAAGTATCTTAAGTTACCTAGTACGTATGAAAGGGTTAATTTAATTAGGTTAAATTCGAGTCACAGTTCAAGACTTTCCAGACTTGAAACCGATATTTTCCAACCTGCGCTCATCCCGCGTAAGCTCCAATCCTAATCACCCTCGAAACTCTCCTCAGTGTCGTACCATTCCACAAAATTCGTTGCCTGTGCTTTTCAGCGCAGAGACAGTTTGCTTGAAAACAAAAGTAAAAATAAAAAAAAAAAAAAAAAAAGAAAAAAAAAGAACACCCCGTACATAACCATACCAGAAATCCTCTTCCACAAAGTAAACCTCCTCCGGGCTGATTCAATTCGACTCCTTACCTTTCGTGAAAGAGCGAGAAATCGGGAAAAAAACGGAGGCTGTTATCGCTCGATAACCAAAAAGAAAGAATCCAGTCGGCGGACTCTTTGTAACGTCGATCGATAAAAGCCTCGTTTCAACTTCCGTCTGTACCTGCGCCAATGTATTCGTGCGTCATGATACGCGTACACCTTTCTCCCTGTCCCATCCCTCTTTTCATGTTTTTAATCTCCCTGTGAGTGAGCGTGTGGTTCGATCGATCGAAGAATAAATACGTATATACGGCAGCCGAAAAAATACTTATTCGAACGTGTGCCTATGTGTGTATATACACATATATGTATACGCAATATAGGTATATATACATACACACATACACACACACACATGTGTATATATATATATATCGTTACAATAAAATAGAGATATACTCTTGTGTTTTTTTTTTTTTCTTTTTTCTCTGTCCCTTAGATCCCCTCTGCATTTTACCTAAGCACGACGCTGTACACGCTTAACTATCTGTTACTCTGTATACATTTAATTTACGTTCAGTACTTATTGCAAGAAGATTGTTGGCATGCTTATTGCAAGTGTTCTTTCAACTCTTTTTTTTTCGTTTTCTTCCTTTTTTTTTTTTTCTTTCTTTTTCTCGTCTAGAGCAACGAATACGTAAGGTTGCACGACGGAAACGCGCCCTGTTTAGCACGCGCGCGCGCCTTCTCCCGGAAGCAGGCTATCATCCTCCGCCGCCAATAAAATATATGTACAACGCTTCAAGGCTACGCACACATTGCGTCTCTCGTGCAATTCGTATACGCGTATATTTCAATAAGGAACTCTGTTTATGTATATAAGTATGTGTATTATTATGTACCCGTGTGTGTGTACGTATATATGCCTGTCCTATGGATTCTCGTCGAGTGCTCGACGATCGCCTAAGTCACCCCCCCCCCACCCATCCACCCACCCACTTCCCTTTTCGCTATATTCATTCTCCTGCCTCGGTATCTCTCTCTCTTTCTTTCTTTCTGTCGGGCTTCCGGTCGACTCTGTCCTATGAACACAGTCTGGGATCGATTCGCGGACGAAATGGAGCGGCGGTGCATCGCGGTGCAGCTGCTTGCTTCTCTATTTTTCGATCGTTCCTTCTTTAATGGAATACGCAGGGATCGCAGGGATGAATTGGGAAGTTTTTCAACGGGGGAGGGAGGGGGGGAGGTGGGGAGGGGGGAGCAATAGCGGCGGCTTAGAAAAACACGGGAAGAAGGGAGGAACGGAAGTGATTACAGGGGATTGCACGAACATTCGCGTGATTTCATTTTTACGCAGCGTTGAGCAAGAGAGAATGTTGTTTCGTACGATCTAGATCTCTCTCTCTCTCTCTCTCTTTCGATTGATGTCTTTTTTTCTTTTTTTTCTACAATTTTCGAAAGATCGAAGACACAACGAGGATGCAGAGGTTTAAGGTTTAACAGGTTGATCAATGTATGTTCGTGAGAGATTTGAGACAAGCTTTAGAAACGTTATCGGCCCGCTAGAGAATCTTAATCGTCACGACGACAAAGCTGTAGACTCTGGAGAAAATGTATATATCGATTAACCTATGCGTGTACATTTACGCGGATTTTACGAAATTTTAGCAAAAGTAAATTGTTCGCTCATTGGACAATTAGTAGCAGTCTTTTAACCTGTCCCTCCTTTGTCTCCATTGTCAGTAA
This sequence comes from Tetragonisca angustula, assembly GCA_036937485.2. Taxonomy (NCBI): domain Eukaryota; kingdom Metazoa; phylum Arthropoda; class Insecta; order Hymenoptera; family Apidae; genus Tetragonisca; species Tetragonisca angustula. Next base: position 1,037,835 of record JAWNGG020000014.1, read on the forward strand.
AACGTACATTGATCGGTGTGTACGCCCAATTTGCCTAAATTTCATAAGATTTTAGCAAAAGTAGATGTCGCTCGTTTCGTTAGAAAACTATCGGTATGTGTCTTTGAATCTTCTGCCGCCTGTTTCGAGAATCTTTACATTTCCGAAAAGAAAGTTTCAAAGCGTATTATATACACATTGATTAACCAATATATATATATATACATATACGTACGTTTACGCATGTATGTAATCGATAGTTTAAACACTGTAGCGTCAACTTTTGATAAAATTCTCCGGCTGCACCGCGATACTCCCGCGGAATTCAGATATAGCGGAACTTTTCCTTCAGTCCGCATTCTCTCGGTGAAACTGACACAAGTTGTTCGTACAAAACTGGGTAAACGAACTCTGCCTAATTTGAAGTCGTCCTAAAGGTATTGCAACGGTGTGAGAAAGAGGATTCCTTCCTTCCTTTCTTTCTTTCTTTCGTTTTTTCTTTTTTTTTTTTTTTTTTTCTTTTCTTTAATTCGCGGTATTGCTAGTCTTCCTCTCTTTGATAGAATGTCGATAGATATGTATACGTACGTGTAAATCCTGATCCATCGAGTTCAACTTGGCAAACGGAGCACGACAATACGATCCGACGAGCTTCGAACATTTGATCGAACCGTCGTTTTGCGAACTTTTTTGTCAACGACGAAAAACACCTACAACGTGAGCGTGTCTTCTTCCGCTTGCGTCTTCGCGAAAAAACAGCGAGTTCATTGTTGCTCGGTAGTTTCTATCGTTCGGACGTCTCCTCAAGATAAATTATTGCGATCTGTAGGCAAACATTTCCCTCCCGGTGGTTCTTAAAAGCCTTTTCTTTCCACGGTAGAACTTCATTTATGTAAAATTGCCGCGGGGAAGAAGCACAGCGCGGTATTTTCGCCGGTTCTTCCTCCTTCATTGGCGAGCTTTCGTTCGTACGATAGGAGTTTCAAATAAGCGTCCGTCTCGAACAAATGGCGGCCACACAAACAGAGTTCTACACTCAATTTTTCTCAGTTCAATAGCTAACGATAAGTAACGCGTTTTACCTCGATGGTTTTATCTTGAGCGAGCACCAAACTTCGAAAGTTTAAATACGGCAGTTTTGAAGTCGAAAGCACGACGAACGTCGAGCAACAAGGAATTCGCTGCACTTGCGAGAACTCTGACTTTGTGTTTTAACGCGTATAGTTAATCAGTTCTTTAAACAGTACGAGGCTACAAGTTAACAAAGAAAAAAAAAACAAAAAAAAAACGCATGACTCTAAAACACTATCTACCACTAATCTAAGAGAGAGAACGTAGAAGAAGAAGAAGAAGAAGAAGAAGAAGAAGAATAAGAAAGAAAGAGAAAACGACGAAATGTCCGCGCGAAAGGACGAAACAGTCCTTTCGAGGAATGAACAAAGTTCGCATGGCTAAGAGCTTTTGGTTGCGCTTTCTAGGAGGACAAAAAAAAAAACAAAGAGGAAAAAAGAACACTGCGTCTCGCTGGACCATGTCTTTAGGTTAGGCTTGCGCATACTGCTTTCGTTCGGCGCGAAATGAAGTACGTATTCGCACTGCGATCTTCTTAGATCCTCTTAGTCGCTCGTCGCTATCAAGGTCCTAATCGAAAAATCAACGAGCACCGACAAACGAGTTTCTTTTTCTTTTTCGTTCATCTTTTCTTTCATTCTTTCACGTGTCGTCGTGAACTCGTCAGATTGGCAAGAAACAAAAAAGAAAAACAAAAGAAAAAAAAAAAAGAAAAAAAAGGGAAAAGGTAAAAAGATCCTTGCCTATTCCCGTCTATCGAACTCGTTGGGCCCTCGTTCGCGATTCATTGCCCTGAGTATCCTTTGTACATCGTATCTAAACGAGTTTTTTGACTTGCCGGGGACTTGTCCCGGAGGAACGTGCGTACACCATCGCGAAATTCGCTAGAGACCGACCCTAGAACCTCATCGATCGAGGGGCACGTCTTCCATGTTGGCTACGTTACCGAAATGCTGGAAGCCGTTTTTAAAGATGCGTCCTCTGCTGGTGCCAGCCTTCGTCTGATCCAACAGCGTCACGTTGTCCTCGAACTCTTTCACCCATCTGGCCGTCTCGTTCGCCCAGTGGAACCTGATAGGCGCCGCGTGATGATACGGCTTCTTCATGCCCGAGTTCCGGCTCTCCACGCCCTCGGTCGAATGGTAAAACGACTTCTCGTAGAAATCTTGGCCGAGGAACGGCTCGAGCTCCGACACGACCTCCATAAACGTCGGACGATCGCTCGGCCGCCATTTGAAGCACTTCTCCATGATCTTCTGAATGTTCTCGGGACAGTTGCGCGGTATGTTGAGCGTCCCTTTGTGCAATACATGACTGAGCACTTCCTCGTTGGAGAAACCCTGATAAGGAATCTCCGCGAGTGTTAGAATCTCGTAGAGTACAACGCCGAACGACCAGACGTCCGAGTCCGACGTGAACACACCGTCCGACAGGTTCTCCGGTGCCATCCATCTGATCGGGAGGAGGCCTTTCCTCCCGATTTTGTAATAGTCCGTCTCGTACACGTCCCTGGCCATTCCGAAATCACCGATCTTGCACACCAGCTCCTTGGACACCATGCAGTTTCGCGCGGCCAAGTCTCGATGAACGTACTTCTTCGACTCCAAGTAGGCCATACCGTCGGCTATCTCGGCCGCCATTCTCATGATCCTGCAGGCATCGGGCACCAGATGGGTGTCGCGAATCCGCCGCAGATAGGTCTTTAGATCCCCGTTCTCCATCAGCTCCATGACGACGAACGGGGGGTTCTCGATGGACACCACGCCGATCAATTTGATTATGTGAAAGGTCGAGAAGTTCTTCATTACCGAGGCTTCGTTCAGGAATTCGTTCTTCTCCCTGGGACTGGCCGTCTTCGAGATGGTCTTGATGGCCACCGGCGTGTTCTTGTCGTACACGCCTCTGTACACCATCCCGAAATTGCCCAAACCGAGCTCCTCCAAGATCTCCACGCTCTCTCTAGGCACCTCCCACTCGTCGATCACGTACTTGGTCTCTATGTAATCGGGGTTCACGCTGGCGATCAGCCTCTCCTGCTTCTTCTTCTTCTGATAGTATCTCAACGAGGCGAACAGAACGGTCAGTATCACCAGCAGAGCAACGGCCGTGACCACTGCTATTAACGTGATCGGGGCGGCGTTGCTCAGGCCTATGGAGAAGTACACGACGTTGGAGAAACTGCCATCGCCAGCCAGCGACGTGGACCTCACTCGTAGACTGTACTTTCCAGGACTCAGGTTCTTGATGAAGTAACTGTTCACCGTTGACAATCTGTCCTTCCGGCCGGTTCGCGGGATACACTCGGTGCTCTTCTTCGCGTCTTTCACGTCCAGGTTGGTGTACTCGATCGTGTAGGAGACGGTGATGGCGTTCGGGTCCCTCACCGAATCCCAAGATACCTCGACGATGGTGTTGTTGGTCACCTGTACCTTCACGTTTTTCACGTCGTCCGCGCGAACCCGCTTCTTCGTTCTGGCGAACGTGTACTGAATCGATGAGCACAGGTTCGACTTGTTGATCTTGACGCCGCACGCCGCTATGCTGATGATATAGCGCGTGTAGTGACGAAGATTCTTGATCACGAACTTGTTCCGATCGCTCACGTTGTACGTGAGCGCGTGCTTGTCCATCACGTTCGGCCCTTTGGATTTGAACGTGTCGGTCTCTTCCTCTTCCTCCTGCTCCTCCTGCTCCTCCTCCTGCTCCTCCTCCTCCTCCTCATCCATCCCCTCTTCTTCCTCGTTCTCCGGTCGAGGTGTGGACAGATTGTTCGTCAGCTCGTAGAACTGATCGTCCACGTTGTTGTTGTTGTACGTATTGTACACGCAGTAGTCCTTCCAACCGGGTGATATGTAACTGATGGTCGTGTTCTCGTGGCAAAAGATCTCGAACTTCTTCGACGTGACGACATAACCGTTGGCGTTCTTCGTGCAACACGAAAGCCGATTCGCCACTGGCGTCTTCACGGTTACGTCAGGCACCAGTTGGGCGGACTCCAACTCGTTCTCCAGCGTATCGTTGCAGTAATCCCTCGTGAAGATTAAGCTATCGTCTTCGTAGATGACGACGCTGGATACCATGTAGTATCCTATTGGTCCATTTGGGAACAACGGTGGCTCCCATTTGACTAGAATCTCGGTGTCGCTCAGGGGCATAGATACCAGGTTCATCGGTGGCGACGGAATGGTGCTCCTCGTCCTGAAGAAGATGATCCTCGATTGGCCGACCGGTTCCACGAACTTGCTCGATCTGGCGTTGAGCGTTTTCACGTATACGGCGTACTTGGTGTACGGCTTCAGGCTGCTGATATGCTTCGACACCGTGGTGTTCCATTTCGGAATATCTACGTCAACAATCTGCCAAGTGTTGTTGCCCCCGCAAGCGTTCATCTCGTACGTGATATTCTGATTCTCCGTCTCGATGTAGTTCAACAGATAGCTGAGCAATTTCTGCCCCTCCGGTGGCTCGTAACTGTCCCACATTAAATCCGCGTAATCGGGCCCCAGGTTTTTCACCGTGATGTTTATGTTCACTATGTCGCAAGCCACCTTCTCGCCGTTCGACTGCGGCTGTATCTCGAGGTCGGTGTAGTTGGTGATGTTCACCATCTGGCTGAACTGTATGATCTTGGACAGGCAGAGTTTCGGGTTGTAATGGAAGAACAGCCGGCCTTTCTCGATCTTGATCTCTCGTCCTGGTGGGAACAGACTCGAGAGGTTGGGATTGTCGAGTACCGACAGGCTGGCGTTATTCGTGTCCAGTTTCTCACCCTTGATCACCTTCAGCTTCTTGAAGAAGTTCAACGAAGTGATTGGGAACGAGTGGCTGATCTTGACGTATTCGGTGATTTCTTCGACCCGGCCGAACGCCTCGCTCAGCTCGTTCATTATGTTGGGGTTTCCGTTTCGTATCTGGAACTCCAGCGCGCCTTTCACCACGGTTATACCACGGAAACTCTGCGCGTCGGAGATGTGACGTATCAGAGCGCCGTGGCTGACCTTCCGGCAGCTGTTCACGCAAGCGCGACACGTGGTCATCTGCAAGTCGAATGAAATATTGTGAATGAAATGTGTTGCTAAAAATAGGGGAAATCTTCATTCATAGCTGTTGTTTGTAAAAAGAGAGAGAGAGAGAGAGAGAGAGAGAGAGAGAGAGAGAGAAATGTTCGATATCAAAGTTTCAATCGGTTAAAATCAGGCAACTGCAGGTCAAAATCGTATCAAAATCAGATCGTTCAATCAAAAGTAGACGAATGGTTGAACGTTTCAATCTGATTGACAATGTGCGTCGTTTGAATAACTCAAAGTTCAGTTACACTGCAAGATGCAAGCAAAATTTAAAGGCCAACGTTGCGTCAACTTTGTTTAAAGGGCACAAAGATACAATATCGCACGATACATTTTTCGTGACGGAAAAAATTAATATTAATTTTAATCGGTAGGTAGTCCAAGCAAACATTGACTTGATTCAAATTAATATTCATATCTGGGTTTTAACGCGGGACAATGTCTTGGAGATTGAGTTTGTTGATCTAAATCAGTGCACGTTGCACTATCAGATTAGTATTGATCAAAGTTAACGCACGAACTAAATGGAGAATTAACATCGGCCCGAATCAATCTAATTCGAACTAGAACTCACTGCGTAATTCTGATCTCTCATTCTAATTAACATCAAACGAAATTTAATAATAATCTACGTTAATAACAGTCACTTAAATTAATATTCCTTCAGATCAACGCAAATTCAAAAACTGACCTAAAATTTTCTACCAAAAAAAAAAAAAAAAAAATGTTCCATCAACAGAAATTCTACATATGCGAGTTGTAGTTGCATAGAATAATTAACCGCGTAAAAAGAATCATAAAATAATCTCATAAATCATATCCCGAGTCAGACGTTAAAATGTTATTACATCCGTAGTTTGTTGGTATTTCGACCATCTTTAGTCGTTCTGCAGTTGCCAATTATTACCACCGTCAGTCTCCTCGAGTAGAACGGAGATCCTGTCGTTCTATAATTGCTGATTTAGCATTTTAACACTTGCATGCGTTCTACGATAATGAACGTTCTCCGTCTCTCTTTCTCTCTCCCCTTCCCCCTCTCGTCGAGTGTTGAATTAAGTATGAAGCAAGGTATTCAATGGTGATCGTCTATCTCTTTCCGTTTCTCTCCTCTTTTAATCGCGAATCTTGATGGAACGTCGGTACACGATAATTAACCCTCTATAACCGGAATTCCATTTATTTATGACAGGAAAAGATTACTAATTAATCGAGGTTCGTTTGCGGATGTCTTTTCTCCAAAAATAAACGCAAGAATGTATCGTAATATACTGAATATCGCGAGAAATATTTTCAAAAGTCTCGTCAGTCTTTATAGTTATATATCACGCATATAGGCAGCAGGCCTTCAGATACGTTTGTAAAGTTTATGTTTAATTTGTTCCTTGGTGTTAAATTGTAAAAAATTAATGGATAAAAATTTTGAAATTCTTTCACTGGCAATGAACAGGCTAAATTTCTACGTTGAATCGCGTGTAAGATTCACACCTCCAATTCTACCCTCGCGCGCAGATGTTCAATCATGTATCACGATCTTCTCTTCTTTGATTTTATTACAATCATCGTGATGTCAATGTTACGATCGTCCGTTTTGAATTTCAAATTGTTACAACCATATTCAGGGCTACAGGCATACATTACTTCATCTTTGAAAAAGTAATGCATTGAACGCGTAAGCACAATTGGAAATCGATACACTGTCTGTCAGTTGACTTGAAAACGAATATCATTTGCGACTCTGGTGGCGTATTTTGTCATCAAAAATAGGTAAAATAATATTTTCACTTTGAAACGACGAAAATGTGTCGAATTGACACAAGAAACGACTGAAAGAGAGAGAGAGAGAGAGAGAGAGAGAGAGAGAGAGTCAACACTGGAACCATCGACGATTGAAGCATAAAATTTTCCACCAGAGACATTAACCTCTTGCGCTGGCAACTAGTTCGCGGACCATAACGAGTGACTGAACCGTATACAATAATTTGTCGCTTTCTTTTTCTTTTGAACTCGTCGGTATGATGTCACTGGATAGAAACCATTAGGAAGTAATAAATTTATCGTTTGTTTCGCCTGGGTTACATTTAAATATATAGATAAAACTGAGAAAATGTTGCAATTTGGGGCGAAAAATTCTCGGCGTGGGTGGCACGACATTCCAGCGCAAGAGGTTAAAGTGAAAAAATAGAAAAGCAGTTTGCAGTGGCAGTAACTTGCACAAGCTTTCGTTTACATATTTATACAAGAATCGTTTGAACCTCTAAAAATGCACTGTCTCGTGTGTACAACAATTATAAATCGGTCGTTTCGACCATCCTCTTGGTAGTTTTAGCGTTAAATAACGTATAGATCCAATTCCCACGTAGAGTTTCGAGCGGACATCTCGTAAACACATCCCGGGGCACAAATGAGAGTGAAGCGCGCACCGAATTGCATCGATATAAAAACGATACGTCGTGCAGAGTGAGCGCAAGTACGGCGAGTTGCATTGAGACGTATCGTCTCAATATCGTCCCGAAGGAATTGAAGGAGGATCGAGTGGTGGTGATCGAGAGGTCAAGGAACTCCGCTGTGGGGGGTTAATCGTATCTAGGATCGAAAGGGGAGGTCGAGAAACAGAAAGGGGAAACATCGTACGTACATTGTTCTCGTCGAGTGCATCCTCGTAGCCGTCGGGGCAATGAGTCACGCAGGATCCATTGAACGGTCTCCACGCCTGATCATCATCAAGAACGGAATATACCCGCCTCAGACGGTTCAATCCTACACATTCATCTTTCGTGACGCAGCGTCTCGAGAGATAGGAGTATCTGTGAAACAGATAGACGGTGTCGCGTTCATGGCAGCTGCAAATAACTCGCCTGGAATCAGCTGGTGGCTCAAGGTCACCGTGAGACAATCAAAAACAGAAAGCATGACGACCGATTTCCGCTCCCCTGTCGGGGAAGCGCGTTTTGCTTGACAGTTGGAAGAGAGGGGACTTCGAGAGAAACTTCCCGATAACAATCGGGAGATGTAGCTGCAGATTGCAGTAACCGAAGAAAACAATCTTCGGGGTCGATGTTGTTCTTGGCTAATGCGCGACGAGTTGATTTCGCGGATTTTTATGGAAATCCATGTTTTTACAGAGATAAAACGAGGAAAGATGAAATTTGGGGGGGGGGTGGAAATTGTTTTACGTAATAAACGTCGTAACCATTAACGTCTTGTGTATTTTTGTTTAACGATCGTATAAAAAAAAAAAAAAATCTTCAATTCGGTTTAAATAACCGACGTCGATTGGTCGAGAAACAGTTTAATCACTTGACGATTGCTGTACGAGTTCAATTGTTTAATGATTAATTGAGAAACTTGTTTCGTAGCTAGACGGTGGAATTTTACATACTTGTGGAAAATTTAAAATCGCGAGGACGATTAAAATGCACGAAAAATGTGCAGAAATATACAAACTGTGCAAGGTATAATATTTATAACGCCTAGCGCGGACCAAGTAAATTCTTAATCAGACTCTTGCAAGTGCAATTGAAAAGAAACGTGGAACGGTTTATATTAAATTTATAAAGGTAGGAATTTGCATAGAAATTCGCAGTCTAACGGGTCACCGGGCAGGCAAATCTTATTTCAAATCAATAAATTGGCTACAAGAAGAAGAAATATTCTCCAAAAATACAGAAATATTTCTCCAAAAATACAGAAAACGACAGAACTTCTCCAGAGGAGTGTACAAAGTCGCTCGGCAATTTTACACTGGCAAATAAAAATCGACCAATAAGAAGCATTACGCATTAGAAAAGGAAATGAATTCACTCCCTGGGGAATTGGTGGCGAGAGTATTTTGAAAGGAGGACGACTGGAAGAAAGCTTGGACATCACTCACAGATGACTAGGGCAGGTTTCCACGCACTTCCCCTCGTGTCGATAATGCTTGCATACGTAACATTCGCTTTCCGTTGACCCATGACACTCGCCCAGACACTGATCGTGACACTTTGGCTTCTCTGTTCTCTGACAATATTGCGAAGTCCAGCAGTAACCCTCGGGGCAGTGGGAACATCCTGTAAGAGGGGAATTAGTCGATTAAACTCATGGCTATGTGGTAATTTCGTGCGGTTCTCGAGTCAATGTACCTTTAACGTACGAACACGATGTTGAAAGAATCGTACACTCATAATAACTCTTACACTTGCACGTCACATTGTAGAAAGTGCCTGAAACTTAAGTCCGAACCACACTCATGCTTCGCTCTTGATTCGATCAAATTGTTCGCTCTACTTTTACTGATTTAGATAATAATATTTATTATTTATACATCACAAGTAGATGGATCACTGCGGATTCTTCTGCATTTATAGAGAACTTGTAGAGGTGTAGAATGTACATGTTGCATAGGATATCCAAATTATAATGTTTTCTACGAGTTCTATGTACTCTTTCTAGTAAATGATCTAGATAGTTACGATTATTTTTCTAGTTTTTAATACTCGTGTTATTCGCAAATTTTGTAAATTTTAAAAAATGAACATTACCAGTACATTGCGCGTACGTTAAAAGATTAGGTGATACATATTCATACCGTTTTACAATTGAAAATTCAGCCTTTGAAGAAAATCTTTGAGACTATCGGTATCAGGAAGCTCCAATCTTAATTTGGTTTCTTCATTTTTAGATAAAATAGTGAAAAAGATAGATTAGCGACAGCGATAGCAATTGCAAAGAGTTTAAATCAGTAGGGATGTGGTGGCTTCGAGAGCCATGGGCAAATTGGACAGTGTAGATCGTGCTTAAATGTACTTGAAGTCTGGTCATGAGTTCAATTGCTACAGTTTGTCCATTAAGCACTTATACGATTCGAAAAGTATTACTTTAATCTACGACAATTAAGAAAAGAACGTTCATTACAATGAGAGGACTTTGACTTTGGGAGTTTGAATTTTTCAAACATTTTCTGTAAATTAAAAATATTTGACGGTAAAAATATTTGAAGCTTGCGTGACTGACTGTATGTTCTAACTAGAATTATTGATCTTTAAATTGCAAAATTTCATTCCAACAAATTCCGCTTATTTGAATCAAATTCGAGTCAATAGCCGATTAAGTGAACTATTGCTGATTGAACCTCCTTGCTTGAACCTAAACTCCTATTATATGAAATCACTAATTGAGGGAGAATCAATGGATCCCCAACAAGTTCGTATAATTGGAGTCTACTGATTCTTCTCTCTGTTGGTAATTTTTTCCCTACTGTAATAGGAGAGACCATCGATGCTTCTCTCTAGCAGTGATTTTCCGTTCAGTTAATAGGAATTCACGTTCAAATAATAACCAGATTCAATAAGCAAGAATTTCTCTAATTAAGGCATTGATCAAAATTTAATTTATAGATTTTTTTTAATTTAATTTACAAACAAAATTCTACTAGAATAGGAGCCCTCTCTTTACCAGTGTTTTTTCGTCCATACAGTAGGAATTCACGTTCAAATAATAACAGCGTTCAACAAGCAAGAATTTATCTAATTAGGCACTGATTAAAATTTATTTCATGAAGTTCCTATTAACAAAGTTCTACTATAATAGGAGCCCTCTCTCTACCAGTGTCTTTTCGTTCATGTAATAGATATTCATGTTCAAATAATAACTCAACAAACAGGAATTTGTCTAATTAGTCACTGATTAAAACTCCATAATAGAAGCCCACTACCAGCAATTTCCCGTCCATACAACAGGAATTCACGTTCAAAGAAGTAAATAATTGGATTGAAATCAGCAAGGGTTTCGTCTAGTCAAGTATCGATTAAAATTTATTTCACGTAAATGGTGTTCGCGTAAATGGGATTCCACTGTATATTCATAAGGGGAACATATTTCAGCGGTCAGCAACATCAAACGAAATTCCTCACCGGTGAAACAAGTATCAATCAATCGATAAATCAATAAATACCGGGACAAGACGCCTCCTCCCCGTTATCTCTGATCACAATCTCCCCCGCGGAGACGATGAAGTCCCAGTTGAGGGTGGTGGTGTAACACAACGCCGGGTTCTTCTCGATCCGTACGCTGCCCCGCGAGATCTCCGTGAGTTTCTTCAGGCCGATCTGCAAGGAAGAATTCCGTCGATTCAGCACCCGATAAAGTTAACTGGCAGCCAGAGGTCGAACGTCTGGTTAATTCGATTGACTAATTAACGTCACTTGACCCGCCAGATCAACTGGCTACGTCCAGAAAACAAATTGAAGGGAGGCCTGCCTTCACCCGCCCCCCTCCCCTCCCTTCATCCACCCCTCTTTCTCCTCTCTTTCTCTCTTTCTCTCGCGAACGTGGGAATTTCTGCGAGTACATCGATCCCATTCGTTTCTCTCGTATCGATTGTCTAACCGGTTCCATTACCAGATAATTGCCAGTAATATCGTCGACAGAATTTGAAGTTCGGCTAACTGATGAATTCTTGCCCTGAACGTAAGCAATTAATTATACAGAAAAACACGGGTGGCCTGATCTGCATTTGCGACTCTCGCCGATCCCTTCCCCCCGCCGTGTTTACTTTACTTGAATAAAATCGCCGGAATTGCATTTTCGTTCTGCCCGATGGGAATTTTCACTTCCGTTGGCTAAACAGCGGCCGGGAATACAATTATTTATAGAAAAGCCCCCGCGAAGCCCGGACCTCTATCATCTGAATATTGTAACAATCAATCGCTCCGATATTCGAACGTTCTACTGTACGAAATAAAGTATTCAAGTTTGCATTGCTGCACGTTCCATGCGTTTCTCGTAACTGCGAGGAAGGATTTGTCAAAATACGAGATATATACGATTTTACCGAAGGGGACGAAGATACTAACGAAGATGACTTTTAGTGTGTTAGGTTTTTACACACGAATTTACTATGTAAATAAAATATTTCATGTAAATTTCACAATTGCAAAAATAATTGACGTTGAAACGTGATGCAGAATTTAAAAAAAAAATCTTAAAAAAAAGATAGTGATAAAATAAGAAAGAACTGAAGGAAAATAATATCTGATTCTATGATAAATCAGTGTCGGTAGTCGAGAAAAATGCAGTATCTTTAAATATCGAGCTAAGTCGATAATTTTTTTCATCTTCATTTGCATACAATGTAACATCAGAAAAGTAGTTCCATTCTCTGGAAGTCCCACTAACAGAATACTAATTTGTTCTCTCTGCTCGTTCAGACAAGGGACTGTGTATAGATATTACAAGAATGATATTAATATATAAGAATATATTACATAGAGATGTAATAATCTTTTCCGGGCAACAAATTACATCGAATAGTAGAACATTTAAATATTCGAGTAGCAGAGTACAATGGAGATTGTAACATGATATTAATATCAGGATTCTACAATAATACTCCGATATTAATAGCTCCTCTCAATCTTGAGGTGGCTACTGAAATCTATTGAAGCACGTCTACTCTTCTCCCAATAATTTATCTATCGCCCTCGAACAAGGAGAATATCAATCGATCGGCGAGAGCAAAGAATAAAGAACGAGCCGCGAAAAAATGATATTTCTCTGTGTAAATATTTGCCGGCCGGGAATATTGATTTATTTTCAGAAACAACACGCGAATCGTTAGCACCGTCTCGTTTTTCAAGACTGAAAACCGAACTCTCCCTTTCTCTCGCCCATCGCTCGGCAATATTTGCTTCGCAAACAAAAGCTTTTATTCGATCGTCACTCGTTTACCTCTTTTTCACCGCAGTTACCAAAAAACGAGAAAAAAAAAAATATATATATATATATGTATATATGTATATGTATATGTGTACATCCTGCAACGGCCAGAATATTATAAATCGCGTACATACGCGGGCGAGATTAAAAATTAACCGGACTTTATGGAATATCTCGGCGCCGGTGTCGGACAACCGTTCAGCCCTTTTAATACCGAACAACCGATATATCGTCGTTGACTTGTGAAAAAATGCCTAGGGTACACGTTATATCGTGCGTGAATCGATATGCTTGGAAATAACAAGTCTTCATTTGCTGTGCGCGTCGTAAAATTATTATTTCTCCTTTGAAATATAACGGGATATTTTATCCTTATTTCCGAACATATGGGAGAGAGAAATTTTCCTCCAAGAGAAGAATTTCACGGTTATAAGGGAGGGAAATCGCGCATTATACTTATTACTCGATTGGAATACGTATGTACACGCTGAAGGAAAAACGACGAAGTACCGACATTTTAAATCGCGAGAGATCAGTTTATTTCATTTTTTTACTTGGAGCGTAAAAGAGTACATTTCACGGAGGAGACTAATATCCCGATGTACGACGAAGAGGGGTAGTAGACTATTAAGTAACAAGCGTCCAAACATGTTTCTCTTTCAATTTTCCAATTATCGTTTAAAACCGAATTTCCATCGTTTCTTTTTCCTCAAACCTTGTCGATTACTACGTCAATTTCGACCCGGTACGTTCCGGTTAGAATTATTTTTCTCGTTGGCATCGAAATGTTACGTTAACCGCTGTACTTGTTACGATCGTCTCAGTGTTAGTGGCAGAAGTAATTTAATGCGATTCGTTGTGATTCGATTCCTCGTTTCTTCGATTAGATTAAGAACAAGTTTTTGTCGAATCTACCTTTAATCCCGCGTGACTTTTTCTTATTTTCAAACGTGAAATCAAAGCTCGAGGGAGGGAGGGTGGAGAGGCAACAATGCCGCGCACCGTAGAAGAAAATCAAGCTGAATCACGGTTGGAGAAAATGAATTTTAAAAAGCATTCGGAGCATGGAATCGATGCACATCAACTCGCAGGAAAGGAGAGTGGGGACTAAAGAGTAGCCAGAAAGTTGCCCGCGTTTTATCCCGCGATCTTGGAACTGGATTTGCTATCGAGATAGTTTACGATGAGACTTGAGAATTTGCCGCAGCTGCGTTACTTGGCACCGAAATTCAGTCTTAAAATTGAAAGGGCAAGCAGACAAGAGACGCCTCAATTTTCAGCCAATCTTCAGGTTGATAATCAATTAAACTTTCGTAATTAGTTCGTGCCAGAGTAATCAACAATAAAATGACCGGTTTAATTCGAAAGGTTCACGAGGGTTCGATCCATCACGAGGTTCAACGATATTACGATAAATAAATACATCGAAAGACGTATGTTTTTTAACGTCTTGCGCTGGAATGACCCAATTTGTCCCAAATTGGGTCATTCCAGCAACATTTTCTCAGCTTTTAAGTATACAAATAATAAATTTATTACTTCATTTCTATCCAGCTACGAGGTGAGAAAGAAAGCGACGAATTACTGTATACGGGTTTGGTCACTCGTTACGGTCCGCGAACCAGCTGCCACCGCAAGGGGTTAAAGATGAATGCATCCTTGATTCTCTCACATGCTTTTGAACGTTTCGGTAATTCCAAAAGATTCCCCCCAAAAAAGAGACGAAGAAAAAGGATTGATAAAATTTTCAGCGACCCAATCCGATTCCCTGTAATGCTCACCTCTTGTAGATTCTGCATCTCGTACACCATGAACGCGTAATCGGTCAGCAAGATGTTCCCTCGGATCACCTCGAGGTTCGGGAACAGGTTGCTGAGGCTCTTCAATCCGTTCACGCGATAAAGAAGTATATATCCAGTGATCTCGCGAAGTTTCGGGAAGCTAATCGGTTGGAAGTCCCTCTCGGAGTTATTCTCGATAAGGACGATCTGCAGGAAGCCCTCGATCACGCGGCAATCCTTCAGAATTCCAAAGGCGGACGCGCTGTTCCGAATGTCGATGCTCTGGCAAATCCCGTCGCCGATCATCACGTTCTTGTTGACGACACGTCGTCGACCCTTCTCGCGGACCACCGTCTCGGTCGCTTTCGTGCTGGATTTGGGGAGGTTCGGCATCTGGCCCGGTTGTTCGGTCAATTTCGTGTTGGCTTCCGTCGACCTGTTATCATTTGGGTGAACAAATTAGCCTCGAGATTGCTCGCGAGAAAGAGTCCGTGGATCGAGATTCGTTTGAACGTTTGAAACGAGGGTTTCGTGAGCGTTTGGTTCGATTGGTCGAAGAAGATTCACGTTCTTTCTTTTCTTTTCTTTTTTTTTTTTTTTTTTTTTTTTTATATCGTACGAACGTACGCGAGCGCTTACCGCGTTTGGCGAAATCCGCGAATCAGAAACGTGTGCTACTCACTCGTTAATTTCGTTCGCGAATACGTACATCTACACGCAGGATATCTACATATCTATATGGGACAAAGTTTCTTAATGCGAGTTATAGAATTCTTAAATATTGCAGCAATGCTGTCTTGATCCGCAACTAATCTTGCAATAGTCATGTTGCTCGCACGTTGCCGCTGAAATCAATCAAGCGTTTGGCGTAGACACGTATTTGAAAGTGAAACACATGTTGCAGAAAGTTTTCGAATCGAACAGCGAACAATTCCTCCGGAGCGTGTAATAATTTTCGTAAAATCGAGAACGAAATTAATCCTCGATACGTTATCACGAATCTCGTTACTACAAAAACTCTAATTATTTCGCTGTTATTTATTTTTGTCGTGTTGCAGTGAAAGCGCACGCGCGCGTGGAAACAAATGTTGGATTTATGGCACCCAGTGTCAAATTAAAAAAAAAAAAAAATACTTTTTCAAATTAATACATCGCCACGTCATCCTTTCGCGCGAATTGCCGCAATCTCTCGAATACCCGTGTCATTTAAACGAAAATAATGCTTATCCTTAGATAAAGGTTGAGCAAGTACATCCGCTCTCCTCTGGCATTCTATCCGTCGACATATATAATAAGCTCAAATGAAACGAAATCTCTCTTATAAAATGAAACTTAATATCTATATGTGCTTCGTAAAATGAAACCTAAATTCTATATGCGTGGATGTACGGTCGCGTTTTTTTTTTCTCGATAACAATTGCGCTGCTTTGTTGCAGACTGCAACATTAGTAAGGCTACTTAAGCCTAATTGCTAATACGCGCGACGCATGCTTCGGTCGAAGAGAGAGCGACTTGTTTGCCTCTGTAATCTCCAGCTGATTGGACCCATTTGACAGAGTAAAGATGTATGATCGTCTGTCTAACGTACACCTTTCCCACCAATCAGTGTCTCGGTATCTGCTTATCCGAAAATAATTCTATGATCGCATGCTCTTTCAACAGATCTCGATATCTTTCAGCTGAATCTGTCCGTTACGTTGCATTGAATTAGAACGCTTACTGCACGAGCGATATCAGAGCCTAGGGATTAGAGATTAGTTCTCAATTAGGCCTCCTCCGGTGCTCCATACTGTCACACCTTTCTCAAACGTTAAATCCTTATCCATCGATGTGCATACTGGATGACAACCGTTCATTCTGAACTTTTTTTAAATATATTTCTTTCGTCTCTTGTTTAGAATATATTATATATAATTATATTCGTCCACATGTGTCCCTTACGCATCTTGTTTAGTATTAATAACCTAGTTTTGCTAGGATTTTATCTTTTACATCAAAATCTTTGGCTAATTCAGTCTTCACACTTTCTGCTCCCACTCATGGTCATTCGATACTATTATAATATCATCTACGTATATTTTGATGAACAGTCCATTATCTCTTTGGTAACTATGTAACACACGGCGTTTAAACCATACCATACGTTTAAATCGCAAGATCTTCAATACTTCTTCTTCTTTTTTTTTTTTTTTTTTTTTTTTGTGAAATAAAAGAATTTTGTATCTTTGTTCTTCCAAAAGACCGCTACTGCGGCAATTTGTTGCAAGCCACGTTGGGCCTAATCCACACAGTGTCATCCATAGACACTTCACGCCGCATGGTAGCGAGCAAAGCGCATGCTTCATCGTTAACACTGATTTTATTAGAAAACTATCGCCTCGAGAAGGAACGTGATACACAAGTATGAAATATGATAGCTTTGCATTCAATACTTTTTTTCGTCTTGCTTTAAAAGTAGATCATAGTATATTTCACGGAATATCTGCCTCTTAATACGTCGTATTTTATTGTTATCGATTAACGATTTTACGCGCTAAGTAAATATCGATTTCCATTTGTCAAGCCAGCCTTTTAATTTTTTACGTTTCGTGCATTCATCTGGAAATCGTGGTCATTTGAAGTCAGAAAGTTTCGCTTTTCGCTTTTCGAAGGACTGTTACATTTTTTATAACTGTTCCATCATATCTGCCATATATAATTGCGCGTCTGTGAAAGTTCGAGACTTGCCGCATTAAAATTTTAGGATCTTTTTAAACATTCCCTTTTCCAACTATCGATTCCTTTCATCTTCCATTCCCCCCCCCCCCATTACCACGTTTTTATAAAAATTATTACCGTGCCGTATCTCTTACCGCGATCGATTTACTGGATTTACTGTCAAATCAGAAACGTACAGAGTAATTCTACATTTTCGATATCATTACTCAAACAAGTTTGGATGACATCAGCGGACATGTGACATACGACTCGCCAAGTTTAACTTCCTGCGATTAGATGATGGGTATAATTCAACAAGTTTCTCCTTATCCTTGCACAAGTGTGTGGCGCAGCCATTAAGCACCAATTGTCATGTACTGGGTCCATGTGTCATTGGTCTCTCCGCAAGATTCGCATAAACATCTCTTGCACGTGATCTATTAGCTACGAGAGATCTACGATCTCTTCTCTGGGGGGTTTTGTGCTCCGACTTGCCACAGTTGGGAACATTTTATCGTTTAACCTTTTAGTATTTATACATTTACCGAGCTTACAAGTCTCTCGTCTCCTTTCGTTCTTTTGCTTCATCATCGTCGTTCAATCGCCGCGTGGCGTCTAGCGAAATTCTCACGCGTATCGCGTAGGTATCGCCACTTAGTAGCATTGCATTTAACGAATTTTTACAAATTGTCACGTCCATTTCGCCTAATTTATCTACGACTACCATAAAATATTCACGTGAACATCTGCTCCATTCTCGCCACGCGAATAGCTAGTGAGCCTCTTCTTAAGCAAGGCGGCTTTTCTCGACGAACACGTATATACCTCGCAGCCTCTCCCATAGTTCATGTAGCGGTTTTGCATCGTTTGATTTATTTTAACTCGCTGGAGCCTCACACATGGACACGGTAACTACATCCGACATCGCCTTTCGATCAGCGACTTCTAATGACTTGTTGCTTTCATCGTGGTTGCAAATCATAGGTTTAAGCCTTCCTGCATGTTCCCAACGTTTTTAGTCCCTGTACGATCCGTCTATCACAATTATGCTTCGTTGACAATTCAATCCCACGAATTTCTGAGATTCGCGCTCGTCGTGCGCACACGTAGCGACTTCACGCTCATGTTGCACTTTTACAATATTCGGCTCTAATAAAAAAATTGTCAACGAAATCATATCGTTTAAAATTTTGTGTTTACTCGAACGACATCTGGACCCGTAATCTGTTAGAGTTGGGCAGTGTAAGATAAAGAACAGTGTCTCGAGTTAGTGTATTATCACGCCTGCGGAAGAAGAACGATTGGATGCGCTGGAATGATCTTTCATCCCGAAATTGCAATATTTTCTCAGTTTTAAGTATATTTAAATACAACCTACAAGTAATAAATTTATTACTTCTTGGTAGTTTCCATCCGGCTACGAGGTCAGAAAGAAAGCGACGAATTATTTGTAGTATACGGTTTGGTCACTCGTTAAGGTCCGCGAGCCAGTTGCCAGCGCAAGGGTTTACGGGAGTCTTTCAATAAAAATAAAAAAAAATAAAAGAAATATAGAATAACATTTTTTCCATTCGAGGTTCTCATATACATTGATAATCGAGCGTGAATATCCGCTAGGTATGCATGTAATTACGGCCAAAATACGGTTTCACGGTGGCGAAGTATAGTGTACCTCGGTGCCTCGATCCGCGATCTTCTTGCAAATACATGATTGGAGGAAACGGTTTGCCGGTTAATCGAAGGGCAAATTCCGTATGAACGGGAACTTTACTGTACCTGAAAACATCGATGGCCCTGTTGCTCCTGTAAGAGACGATCCGCTCGTAGAACGGATCGTCCGAGTCCAGGTCCGTCTCGTGATTCTCGAGCATAGTCTCCTCGTTGCTCCTGTCCGTGTAATCAGCCTCGTATCTCCTCCTAATCTCGTCGTTATCATCGCCGATACTCGTGCTGGACGAAATTCCATTTGACTGGCAACAAGCCAGCGACATTGCCGCGCAAAGGAACACGACGATCATCAGCAAGCACCTCGTCTCCATCTTCTTGCCTCAGCAGTGACTGTACTATCGTCAAGCTGATCGTCAAACCTTCCCAAATTACCCCACCCTTTATCGTCCCCACCCTCGCAAGATTGATCAATCGTCGAGCAAAGACGACTCTCTCTCTCTCTCTCTCTCCCTCTCTCTCCCTCTTTCTCTTTCTCTCTCTCAGTTCGTGAAGAGAGATTCTAAATGGATCTTAGTCGGTGATCAACTTCGAACAAGATCGAACCGACGGTGTGGTTTTGGTCCTTCTTCCGGGTCCGAAGAAGCGATGCAGGCGATCGTTGAAATCGCACGACGAACTTCCTCGTGTCCTTCTGCCGAGAATCGTGATCGTCAGATTACGAGCTAGGTAAAATGGACTCTCTCTCTCTCTTTGACCATCGAACTGGGATCATCCGCGAGATCATCACGTGTCCCGAGTGAAATTTAATTACGACAGTTGTAAATTTACGATAGTGTGTAATTTGATCGTAATTTGATTAATAGCAAACCATTATTAGCTGGTGCAATTCCATGGAAAAATTGGTATTTTCGTCACAGTCCACGAATATTTCTCTTATGATGTAGTAATATTATAAGAAAATATTATTATTCTTACAATATAAATATATTTATAGTTTATTTTTTATAATTATATAATTATATTTTTATAATTATAATTTATTCTTATAATATAATAATATTTTTTCATTTTCTATGTAATATCCTACTATAACTAACTGCGATCGAATGTTTCGCTATATTTATCCGAATTTGTGTCTAAAAAAATACCGACACTTTGTAAAATTTATAGAAACTTTTTGAACGTGACGAAAAACACATGCGTTTCAGCATCGAACGGACACACTTGAAATCACCGCCTTTGCAAAATTAATTTTCAGTCACCTTCAATTATTGACTATATAATAATATAATGTACGATAATAATAGATATTATTTATAATAACGCACCAACTGAATTTAATGACTCAATCTTTCATTTACACTATTTTATTCATCGCGCGCGTACAATTAAATTCGAAAGATGCATCCGAGTTATAGTTTATAAATTTGCAGTAATCCAGAACCGTTCGAATAGCATCGCACGCCTACGTACCCCCGAGAATTGCAAACGATCCTAATTCAATGGTCAGTGATCCCAATTCAATGATAATTTCAATCTTTTACCTTGTGCGAACGATCAACCAGCACGATGAATCGTGGACACAGCTGCTATCTGCTATTTTAACGACTGCTCAACGACCTCGTTCGTGAATCCTCCGGTTTCATGCTCCCTTCCTGATTGCTTGCAAGCGGCGGTCCTTGATCCTCGAGCCTTGCAGGTTGATCTTAGGGCCGCGATCCTTGATCTTCGAACCTCTTACGGGGGCTAATCTTCTTCCGAGCCACTCCCTCCGAGCGTGAATTAGAGAAAATGAATTTTTTAAGGAAGAAGGTCGACTCGGATTATTTATTTATTTATTTTTTTTTGTTCTTTTCTGTTTTTCTTTTCTTTTCTTTTCTTTTTTTTGGCTTTTTTCCTTTTCCTTTTCTTTCTTTAAAAGCCTTCCTCGAGGCTCAGGATGATGGCAGGATCCTGATTAAAACGATGCTCAGAGCAGCTTCTTATTGAAGATGAAGAACTTTCCGCCCCTCATAGTTCCAGCGGTGCAATACCTGGAAATTGCAATCAAACGGTCAACAAATGCGATTCGGTGTCCGATTCGGGGAATCTCTGTGGTGTGTCTACTCGAGTGTTGCCGATTGTCGCGGTAGCCCGTCGCCCAGAGGCGTACGACTAACCGGCCACTTAACCCTTTAAGGAGCTTCACGGCTCTATTTATAGCGTTGTGTGTCGCGTTGACGTGTCACGGCGAGGAAGGATTCTTTTGGATTCAGTATTTTGCTTTTTTTTATCCGTTTCATTTCTTTAGAAATTTCCAGCCAGACTACCGTACTGCGAAAAGTTTGCGGAACGTTGCAGAGAATCGACACGACACTTGAAACGGCATTCGAAACAAACTTTTGTTCGAGTTCGAATTTTTTAAATTACGCTCGCAAAGAATTAGAAATTTATGTATGAACGTTGAATTGCATCGTGTCAGCCGCGTTTTTTTCCTTTTTCTGGGAATTAGGCAAATTTTGAACGTGCGCGAATTGAAAATTTCACCGAAACTGCAAAATGCAGAAGTAGCAGCTTCTCGATTTTGAATCGTAAGAGTTTTGTATCAGCGTGTCATTGCACGTAAAGCAGCAGAGCTCTTGATAAAATTTTATAACGTTCTTGAAAGTGTTGTTAACTAAATTACGACTCGACGTGTTAATATCAAATTAAATTTCACATGTTAATATCGGCAAACGGAATATTGTTACGACGAATAAATATAACTCTGACTCTTACGATAATTATATAAATAAGTATAAAAAGAATTTCTGGTCTATTTTGGACTATTTTAAACACAATCTTAAATTGTGACATGTATCTTTTCTTATCACGACATCTATAGTTTCGTAATAAGTATAATGTAATATTGCACGTGACTTTTATCCAAGATCACATAAATTTGGAGAAAAATACACTTGAATTTTATACGACATTTGACTTTATAGACCTATATTTCATAGGTAAAATAATTGGCGAAATATCAGTCATATTCCGTTTGAAGCTTAACGTTTATTTTCAACCAGTATTTCAACAACACTTTTAATTTCGAACGATCTTTACATGCTTTTCAAACTTAATATTTATCCTCTGGAAATAAAAATTTCACCAATTTGCTCGTCGAAATGAATTTTTTTTTCAGTTTCCGCCTCGACTAAAATTTACATAATACCGTGTCAATAAATAATCTAGTTTTTTTTTTTTTTTTTTTTTTTTTTTGGTGACTTTTTAAGAGCTACGAAAGAAACTAAAATTAGTCCGAGACACGAACAACCCGTTAGTCAGTCCCGTTCGCGATAGGTGAAATTTGATAATGCAACGTGTCAAGGTAGATTCATAAAAGCCAGATCGAAAATCTCACAAAGAGGAAGGGAGATCGAGCGAGCGAAGATCATCGACGAATTTTCAAACGGCCGGACCTCGCGTGTTCCTTTTGCTCCAGTTGCGATCATTAAATTAAGAAATAATTAACGAAAGTAGCTGAAATGGCCGATAATCGGCAGCAACTTTATACCAGCGCGCTTAATGTTGTTGGACAAGAAAGTGGCGAACACCTGGGCAAGATACAGCCGTTAATAAACGGCTTTCACGACCGGCCAGTGAGAGAGAAAGAAAAAGGAACCGAGAGAACCGAAACAGAACACGAAAAAGGAAAATAAATTGCATATTCATGATGATGCTTGTAACCGTGTGAGTGCCATTTTGTTGAACGAGAGCCGCAGGGCTCGCGAAACCTCAACTCGATAAGCAGTAAAAGTATCTCGTAAGCCGGTACTCTGCTGTTTCTTTGGTACCTTTCTCGTTTTTTCTTCTTTCTCTCTTTCTTCCTTTTTTTTTTTTCAACCCTTTTAATGCCGCACGACGATATATCGTCGTTAACTACACTCGTGAAAAATGCCGAGGGCGATATATCGTGCGCGAGTCACTATGTTTGAAAATAATGATTCTCCACTTGTTAGACGCATCTTAGAATTATTTACCTTTCGAAACACTTATGTACCGCGACCTCGCGCATATTGTTGATACGATCCCGTCGTCCATGTCGCGACTGTCGTTCGAAACTAGACTTTTCGTCGTTCGTTTTTACCTGTTTATTTTTCGAAACGCAAAACGCAAAATAAATTTTTATTATTTATTATTATTATATATTTATTATTACTATATATTTATTATTTTATTATTAAATTTTTATTATTTATTATTATTATATATTTATTATTTTATTATTTATTATTATTATATATTACTTATTCATCGTCGGTTGTTTTCTTCTTTTTTTTTTGGAAATATTTCTTCATCTTTCACGCATTTCTTCCCGAATTTTGCAGTTTATCATTCGCTTATTTATTTAATAGTGGGTGTTTATTTTTTAACATGTTCCTTTCTGAACTTCGTTGTTAAGATTTAAAACCAATTACTATTATTTATTTTTTGACACGTTTCTTTCCCAACGTTCCAAACTTTATTACTTGTTCACTGTCATTCGTTCCTCTTTCAACTTCGTAATAATTTAGTTTGTAACTAAATTTTCGGTCATTCTTTTTTTTCCCCCCCGTTCCCAAATTTCATTAAATCACGACGACTCGACTCGACGTTTCTCGCCATTACTCCCGTTGTTTATTAATTAATACAAAATATTACAGTCGAGACCGCGATAACGACGAGTAAAGCTTTCATCGGCATTCAATACTCGTAATTCACATTGTCACGCAAACGTCGTAATAAATAGCAGTAACCCGAGATTCGAGATTCGTATTGTACTTGAAACCGGATAGATACGATTCATCGAAACTTCTTCCTGATCGTTATTAAAAGACCGATGGTAATGAGGCAGCATGAATAACAAGCATAAAATAGATATCAGAGGTTTGTTCCTTCTTTGTGTTGAATGATGATGCACGCATCGTAGTTAACTGCTCTCGTGAAAAATGTCGAGGAAGATATATCGTGTCTGAGTCGTTATATTTGAAAATGACGATTCCTCACTCGTTGGACGCTGTGCAACCTAGAATTACTCAATATTTATCATCTGAAACAGACATTTCGCTTCTTCACATGTTCCCATTTCCCAATTTTATAACGATCCAATCCATTCTTGACTATTTCTCAAGATTTTTGAAGAACATTTACATTTGAACGTTCTCGATATTGTTTCGTAATAGTTCAACTCTCCTCTTTGAATTTTATTACTAGTTTATTGATTAAAATTTTTCAATTTTGTTTTCTTTCCTTTTTTTTTCTTCCATTGTGGGTAGACCTCGTTTTACAGTTGCCAGTTCTTTCCAAGAACATAGGACATTTTTATTCCCACGTCATCGTCGCCAACAGCAAGTGCACGCACACCGCGCATGAATAATTAATTAATAAAATTAAGTCTCTTGCTGTTTGTTTTCTGCGTTTCCGAATCTCGTGTTCATTAATACCAAACGTTTGCCTCCATTAATTACAAACCTTTCCAACGCGGTCGCGAAACACATGTTTCAATCGTCTGTTCTGGAACTTCGGCAACTGCGCAGCAGCGTTCGAAACATTTCTTTTCGTCGATATCCATTAATCGTGCACGTTTAGAAACGGATTTCGTCGTCGCGATAACTCGAGCCGAGTGCCCAAAATGTTTGCGCGCGATTCGATTTCGACGTGCGACTCGCGTTGCGAAATTTCGAGTAAAGCGCGAAAGGAACACGAACCGCGGATGGAACGGAACGATAACTCGATTTTCCCATTATCTTGACAGAGGGGGAGTGGGTCTTGACGTTGCAAATTTACGTTCGTTTAATCCGAACGGGCGGCGATAACACCAAATCTGCGAGTTATGCAAGTCTCCGCGTTAGCGAAAGGATTAATACTAAATTTCATATCATTTCTCCCCCCGCCCCACCCCCACCCCCACCCCCCTCCCCCTTCCCTCGAATGCCTCGCCGAAACTGCATCAACGTAACTCAGCGCTTTTTCGTTTCGGGAATTATCATCATCTCTGTCGGCGGAATGAAAGGATTAAGTGCACCCTCGATAGCGCGAGGCACGAGAAATCAAATCATTCTCACGATTTGTCCGGGCCGTTACACATCCACGACCGTATCACGTCATATTCCTTATGAATGTCGAGCATAAATCACGGCCGGCGTTGGGCTTAACAGCAGGGATCCCTCCCTCCCCCCCCTTCAAAAATTGCAACCACGTGCGCGTGCAACGATTTGCTGCATGTGGGTGGCTCGCGAAGTAATGGACACATGGTTGATGAAGAAAGCTTTGAGAGATTGAGGTCCCTCTGATCGACGCAATCAAAAGGAAAAAAAAAAAAAAGAAAAAAAGAAAAAAAAAGAAAAGAAAAGAAGAAGAGGAGGAGGAGGAGGAGGAGGAGGAGAAAGAAAGAAAAAAATTGAATAAAACCAGGCTACTTTCGTCGAGAGGGCGAAAGGATAGAAAATTCGTGGAAGTCTTTACGTGGAGTCTCGTTAATTAGGGTAAACAAGGAAATCTGGAAGAAAAAATGGAGTTGTAATAGCTGAAGCCGTTTTCAGTCAATTTTCAGCCGCGATTCACGGCGATTCGGGGAACGAATTTTTGCGGGCAAAATTAAGAAATGCCTTCGCCGACAGACAATTTCGCGATGAAAGCAGGATCGCTGCAATAAAAGCGAGTAAAGTACTGCAGGCAACGCGAAAAGAAATATAAAAACACAAAAATATCGTCAAATATAGTGCGTGGAATATAATACAAATATAAATGAACGTACATACGTGTACGAAGTATGTTAATTTCTTTTTTCAACGACAATATACTTACGTAACTAACACGATTAATACTAGAACTACCGATAAAATTCCCATCAGAGGCATCGAAGTCCCAGAAATAAAGAAACTTTAGGATACAATGGAGAGATTTATCTATTTTACGAAAAATTATCTTTGAAAACACGCTGTTTCACGCCTGCAAACTGTCTGACAAAAAAATTATAAATTTGTCATTCTGACCGCTCTGAATTTTACCACGCTGCTTTCAGAATCTTTCGTCTCTGAAATAGAGAAAATTATCTGAAATAAACGTTTGAGATTTTAACCACGTTGCGCTGTTTTACCGTATACGATAATTCGTCGCTTATGATATCACTGGATCGAAATTATTATTTGTTTTGCCCGGGCTATACTTGAATATACTTAAACCTGAGGAAATATTGCAATTTTGGGACAAAAAACTCTCGACGAGTAGCACGTCGTTCCAGCGCAAGAGATTAAAAGCTCTTTGATGGACTGTCACTTTCTGGCGAAGGGAGAAACCTTTTTTTCAACATAATTAAAACTTCAAAAATTCACTTTGGCCCGGAAGGAATTTTCAAACCACAGTACGTTAAACTCATCGTCGGATCGACCGAGCACAGTCGAACGTATAAAATCGCATGTTCGTTCCGCCGGCGTGCTGGTGCAGCGAGAGACCTTTTTCTTTCGTTCCTACATAGTTGCTGCGATTTTGCACGCTTCATTTATATTTACGTGACAAGTATAATTAGGTTGCACCACTGTCGGGCCTGAAAACAAGTTTCCTGAAGCGAGACCAAGAGGGCCCACTTCTATATCCATCAAGATATCAGCTTCCTTTCAGCTTGGAGAAAT
This sequence comes from Tetragonisca angustula, assembly GCA_036937485.2. NCBI lineage: Eukaryota > Metazoa > Arthropoda > Insecta > Hymenoptera > Apidae > Tetragonisca > Tetragonisca angustula. The sequence continues at coordinate 1,064,421 of JAWNGG020000014.1, forward strand.
TGGAATTTATATCTCGCATCAAAGTCATGCATGTCATAGACACGGTCGATACATTTCGTGTCCGACTTAGAAATTTTTCTCCCGTTTCCTTTCTTTCTTTCTTTCTTCCTTCCCCTTTCCTCTCTTTTTCTTGCTTCTACTTCGCCGTTCTTCGTGGACGAAGGCGAAGAAAAATGAAGTTGATCTGGTTATTAAAGATATCTAGGCTGTTTCGAAAGCCAGTTACGTTGACATTTAAGTGGAATTTATCGAAAAAATTCGACTCGGGCAAGGTTCAGGAAATTATACTGCAACTTCGCCCATACGGGAAAAATTAATTAGCGAACCGCTCGTAAGGCCGGAGATTGATTTACGGGATTAAGATCAGAATTGAATTATGGAACGGCATTATAACAGCATTACGTAGAATCGAGATTAGAAAGAATCGGAAACGAAGTTTCGTTTTATTTCATTAACTATAGATTCGCTGCAATTTTAGGCGGAGGATATTGAAAAACATTTTTATTTACTTTGTTTGTTTGCAGAGGAACATGAAAGATTAATTTTCACGATTAACGAAGGATTTGTTTGAATTCGTAACGTGTATTCTCTACGTAATTGTCATAACCTTATTCTTATTAAATAAAAAAAAAAAAAAAAAAAAAAATTATGGAAATCTCTCTTCACTTGTAGAAATAAATTGCAACATCCTCTCAAGCAGAATTATTTTTCTTACGTTTACTGTGCTCACGAACGTTCTTACAATCTCGTTCGAACAATACTCTGAAATCAAAAAAGAAAATAACACAATGCTTTATAATCATTCAATCAACCGACGAAATAAAAGTGAAAAGTTCCTCGCTGTCGATTTTTATTACATAAAAAAGGAGTTGTAACGTGTTTCGCGATAACTCGTTAATAATTAAACTCGTTGTTATCAAACGAAAGAAAAATGTGAAGAAGGAAAGAAAAAAGAAAAAAAGAGAAATCGTCTGTTACTTTCATCGATCGAAAGAACCTGCAACAATGTCTGGAACGAAATTAAGAAAGCCCCGTGGCGGCGGCGTTTGCTCGAGGGAAATGTTAAATGCCATCGATAAAAATAAAAAGGAAACGAGGAAATAACTCGATAGTGTTCCGATCAATAAACTTCACTGCTGGCATAATTACACGAAGGGAAAAGGGAGTGATCGGGTCTAAGAGAAAGTAGCACAACGACTCTGATTAACAGATAAAACGACGCGGTGAAAATATTTCGTAGCGAGTGAAACACGTTAAGGCTGAAGTTACACTGAAGGGAAGAAGTTACACGAAGTTCGTTATCGAATTACTCGCGTCGTACTTCATTTATCCACTTCATTCCCTTCGTTGAGAGTCGATCGTTCGCTCTATCGGCGAGTTTCGATGAACCGAAGACGATTAATTGGGGAAATTGGTCGAACTTCATTCCAAAACAAATTAAGATAATTGTGTATGGTGGCGTATCTACATACGCTCGCGGCCATTTTCGATCGATTTTTCCACTCCCGAGTTGTGCAATGCTAAATTCATCTGTGCGTGGAAATGTGTTTAAAGGTTTTTACGGGTTTACGGGTTTTGTCTGATCATTCTTCTGCTGGGCAATACCGCGGAGCAGTCGAAAGCAAGGAAAATCAAAAGACAGAGAATCTATTCTTCCCTTCTAACGTCGTCTCTTTTTCAAGAATTTTGTCACAGTTTTTAACAAAGTTTCGTGTCTGTTAAGACTTGTCGGAAATCGTTTGCTGAATCTTTGGCAAGAGCACGTACGTGCTACATAGGTTGTACGTAGGTACAAACAATAAGAGCGATCAGGATAAAAAATAAAATAATACATTGGTCTATATAACGTAGACCAATACCAGAAACCCATATAAAGGGTTAAAAATGTACATAACACGAATTATAAAAGAGAAAAGAGAAACTAATATAAAAACGATAAAAAAATTCAAACATAAAACAGAGAAACATCATCAAGTAAGAAATAAAGTATTTTAATACAAAATACTCGAAAGTACCGTCGCGATTTGTTGATTTTTATTCTAAATAAAAATTTTTATCGGAAAGTAAATTATGTATATTGTTCATGAATTTTATTCGTAACAAAAATTAAATTAAACTGAGAAGTGGGAACACACTGAAGTGGACAAATTATTCGATGCAAATATAGATGAAAAAAAAAAAAAGAAAAAAAGAAATAAAACAAAATGTATAATGAGAAACGTAAAACGATTTACATTTTCCGCTTCGAGTCGTTGATTTCCGCGAGGTAATCCACGCGCTGTTGAAAAACAGTCCGTAATGAAACGTGATAAAGAAAAGGGACAACAAATGGCCGGTGTCGATGCGTTCCGTGGTCGTAATTAATCTTTACGAAAAGCGGGTACAGATGCGGAAGAATCTCAAGTCATACGAACTGGCATGATACCGGCCATTCATAAGTTGACGCGATTCTGATAACGAACTGATAAGTAGCGGATTCGCTCGTGCCTGGGCCATCGTTTTTTATCAACCACTCTGTCGAGGAATTCGTGATGATACGTGACTTCAACGACGTGAGAGAGTAGTGCGTCGAATTTCGCAGGGAAATATTCGAGGTTCAATATAACTATAACGAATAAAATACTATTGTTCTTTCTAAATCGTAACTGTTCTTGCATCGCATCTTAAAACTCTGTCTCGAATCGTAGCCATTTCTACGATAATTGAAATTCTTGAAAATATAAATTCACGCGTTACGTTTTAGATTGCGTGGTTGTTTGTAGGAATTTGATAATTAATAGAAATTTTGAAATCGACGAGTAAAAGGTTTTGACTTGGAAAAAATTGAAACGCAAAACTGGCAATCATATTCGTATGTCCAAAACGTTCAAAAGATGAAAGAGATTTTAACGAGATTCTGACTTTCGTAAAGTACACAAAAATCACTGATTATTTCATTTGAGCAACTGCTCACAGTTATTTTGGACATGAGATATTTTTGAGTTTGTAATCGGAAATGAAGAATGAAGAAAAACAATAGCGCGTTTAAATAACTGATCTGTTTAAGATCTGTTTAAATCTTCGGGCTAACAATTTGAGACATTTGCATATACATCAGAAATAAAATCTACTACGTGCTTCATTCGAATCTTAATTGATCGAAAACGAAAGTTACATCGCTCGATGAAATAAATTTCTTTGAGCTACCGACAAAATGTAATAAAATAAAAATTACCATATATTTAAAATTAACTCGGGAATTAGCTCAGTTTTCACATGGTACATCCCCTGAGAGGGGATGGTTGTACGTATTTGTATCGAGCTCATTTCAAAGTGAAAATAATAACCACTTTATTCAAATTAAAATCTGTTGAGATTTTATTTGGTCAAAATGAAAAATTTCAAATTCTGTATACCGAAACTTTAGTGTAATTCTGATAGCAAGGGTCGGCAATATTACAATTTTACAACGTCAAATATAGAAATTTCACAACTTTCAAATTCGAAAGAGGTGAAAAAAAACGTGAAAATAATTCAAAGTATGCTCGATTTAAGGTAGAAATTCGATGAAATAAGACACGAAGAATGAAAAAAGAAAAAATAAAGTAAAATACAGTAAAAAAAGAAAGAGATTCATTCGTCGATGCATTTAACAAATTGCATAGTTAATTAAATATACGAAATGTAGATTAACGTGCAAACGTGAGATGATATATATTGCCACTGCAATAAATATAACTTTTCGACAAAGACCTTGCTTAATTTACACGCGACGAATAAAAGGAAGCTTCAAAAGGGACAGAATTATATTTAGCAAGTAGAATGTGAATAAATGTAAAATACACTTCAGAATAAATCACTGTCGTAAATTGCTAACGTGATAAAGGATGTGATATTTAACGAGTTATTAACACGCGTGATGTTTCTACGAATGGACTTTCTTCGCGTCCGCTGCCGTCTGCAATTTCTCAAATTTTAAAACGTGTCGCGATTATTTCCGTTCGAATATCTCGTTATCTGCAAAATATTTTTAATCCACCGTTCCCTCGAACAATTTAATAATTTCGTTAATGCGGTATAAACGCGTTTCCGATTCGACAGTGGCCCACGGCGCAGCGGTGCGCGCGCATGTGCGCGCTCAAAATAAAAAAGTCCAAAGTTCATCGACACGTTCGACGAGAAATGGCGAAGTTAATTAAAATATATACAGAACCCAAGTATACAGAATGCGCTTAATACGCAAACGCGAAATATTCAAAGTAACGTATATATCCACGTATGGTATTTGTACGTTCGATTTTCCATTAAATTTGCTTAACCTCGTTTGTACTAATGTTTGTACTAAGGCTTTTAATCGCATCAATTTAAAAACATAAGCGCTCGTAAAGTAAAGTAATCGTTGGTTACTCGAAGTGAAATAGTTGTTATTTAGCTAGTCATTACAGTTATTATATGATTTAATAGGTTGCGAAATAGTTAGTAATGCTGCAATAATTGTAGCTTTTCAACCAAGTTCTAACTTCTAAAACGTTTTGCAATATTCTTTTCTTACAAAGTCGTCTCGATCTGTAATTTTCTTTAACGATTTGATAATATTCTGAATACGATGCAACTGCGTTTGCGAATCGATCGTACCCCATGACAGTGCGCGTGCATGGACACGAGCGCTCAAAATAAAGAAGTTTAAAGTTCATCGACACATTCGACAACAAGTTGCGAAGGTCATTAACGTACATACAGAACGAAATTTGCACAACGCGCGTAATATGCAAATATGAAACATTCGAGATGTGAGGTGTCGTATGTTCACGCGGTGTCCGTGTAGCCCCAACTATATCAATCGTTTCTTCAATTAGAATTACGTTTATCCAACGATCTGCACAGTTTTTTTCTCAATTGCGTCACCATTACTTAACATTCGTTTGCGCAAAATTGCGCGAACATTCTCAGTCAAATTTATGAGAAGTTGAAAGAAAAAAAACATTCAGACATAAAAAGTAAAATAGCTAGTCATTCGTTGCTCGAAATAAAATAGTTCTATATTACAGGTTGTAAATTACTACTAGTAAATGTCGCTTTTTAACAAGAACTCGTTTTCATCTGTTCTTAATTTCCACAACATTTTACAATTATTGCTTCCTTTTCTTTTTTTCTTTTTTTTTTTTCAAGTGTAACAATCTGCCGTGAAATATTTTGGTCCTCTTTGTTGACTTGATAATATTCTTAACGTGATGCAGTCGCATCCATGGTACGATTGTGCCACATGACAGCGCGCGCGTGTGCGCGCACGCACGTCTCAACCCACGGTCAAAATAAAAATGTTCGAAGTTCATCGAACACATTCGACGACAAGTTCGGCGAAGTTCATTAACGCATGTGTACGCAACGAAGTATACGCAATGCAAATATAAATATGCAATCGAGCATATATAAAGCACTCGAAGTGAAGCGATCGTTATAGATTAGTGGTCGTTAGGAATATCACGTTTTGACAAACGTTTCGCGGTAATCATTTTTTTAAATAATCGCTTCCTGCAGCATATTTTTGATCTATTATTTTCTTTACGACTAGGTATAAATCGCATAATTCCGATGAATGTTACTTTTGCGGCAGAGCTTTGTTTCGCCTGGATATTTCTAACTTCAGGAACAGTTGGAATTTTACAACTTTATTTTACAGTTATTACATTTTCAATTTTATTCTATCTTATTTTACAATTATTAAATTCAATTGTTTCAATTTTACTTTATTTTACAATTGTTACACTTTTAATTTTATTTTACTTTACATTACATTTTTTAATCCGCCGCTTCCTTCGACGATTTGATAATATTTTTTCAATGCGATACGATCGCGTTCGTAACTCGACTGTCCCTATAACGGTGCGTGCGTACACACGCGCGCACAAAATAAAAAAGTACGAAGTTCATCGACACGTCCGACGACAAGTTGCGAAGTTCATTAACGCACATACGGGCCGAAATATAGGGCAACGTACGTGGCACGCAAATGCAAAATGTTCGAAATGGAATAGAGGGTTTCTCGCAAGGTTTCTTTCTGTCCCTCAACTTCGAAACTGTTTCTCACGATTAATTATTATTATTACTAATTATTTCTCACAAACACGTCAACTATATCAAAAGCATATACACTGCAATACACGTTCGTATCTTTAGCCCAGTCATTCCCTTTAACGTTTGGCAATCCGCGAACGTATTTGCCCTATGGCGGTGCGTACGCGCACTCAAAATAAAAAAAGAACGAGATCAACATTCATCGACGAGTTCGACGACAAGTTGTAAAGTTAATTAACGCAGCTTGGCACGCTCGCTCGCGGGCTGGTTCCTACGCAGCACGAAAAGTATGCCAGTGGCCAGGGCTGGCATAACTCCGTGCGGAAACGTTGTGTTTCGTCATCGCGAGATGCAACCTGCGTGCACCATGGTATTATCTCCAACAAAAAGGCACGTCGCCGCTCTTCTTTTTCTTCTTTCTTTTTTTTTTTTTTTTAATTTTTACTTTTTTAGCAGCGTACGACAAAATTCGTCGTCGTTCACACATGCTCGCAGTTGTCGCGCACGTTGAAATCGCGCCATTTGTTACCCACCTGCAACAAATCTTTCCGCTACATCTAGCTTCCCTCTTTACGATATTCCTCCTCGCTCTCGTCGTGAATGCGGATTATCGCGGGACAACATCGTACACAGTCTAACACGGATTTCGACAATTCAGCTCCGCGTCTTTTTACGAGCCTCGTTCCTCACGGATCTTGATACTCCATTGTGCGTCGGGACACGGCCGCTGAGAAATGTCGCCGTCAGATTCTGCTTGTATACGTTGGCGGATGTTTGCGTGGTTTCATATTTTTGGGAAGCGTGAGTGAATGGGAGACCTGATTCGAATTCTGATTCATTCGGAAGCCGGTGATTTATAACTTGCGGATTTACCACGCGCTCGTCGACAATTTCAAGCTACAGAAATGAAGCACAAACAGCGCAAATATATATATATATAAAATAAGAAGGAATTCAAATTGAACATCGGAAAGATAGTCTTTGATTCCATTAATTTTTCAGAGATGAAGAAATGCCTGTGCATTTATATTTATGGCTCAATAACCAGAAAATAAATTGAATAATTTTATTAATTAACAAATTGAGAAATTTCATAGTTGCACTAAACACTATTGTACAAAATTTTGAAACGATTGTTATTATTAAATCTCTCTAATTGCTATTATTAATATTACTCAAGTCTATGAAAATTATCGAGTATAAATCATCGACATCCGTAATAATAGAAAATGTATTGCAAAAAGTTCAATTCACGTTACTTGTTGATAAAAGCACTACGGAAGAACGAATATAGGAAAGATTTTGCGTCATTTGTCTAATAACGAGAAATTCGATGATATTTAGAACGTGCTATCTTTTCGCCCTGGGACGCATCTCTGCGTACATTCCGTGTGTTTCCGCACGTTCAAATTTTCCATAAATATCATGTGTAAATATTTAAACACATCAATATGCGCATAAGTATGTAAATATTTAAAATTCACGTGCTTGTACGTATAATATATGCACGTAACCTGTACGTACGTAGTTATTTCAATTCACACGAATGTTCCGCAGTCTATTTATTAATCATTATTCTTGTAAATTTGTAAGTAGTTGTATTACGGATATTCACGTTGTCCAAAGAGAAATTTACTTTATTTATCAAATATTGCACGAAACACGTTTAATATTTCATATATAGTTACATACGTTTAATTCATTTATATATATACTTATATGGTTACAGTTTCTTGGGCCATTATTCGAAAGAAATATTTGAAAAACGATTGTCTGAACAATGCATTTTTGAGTCTTAATGTCGGATAACACTCGATTTTTTCAGAAAAAAAAAAGGAAGCAAATTGTAGCCTTGTGGAACATGAATTTAAATTTCCAATAAATGTATAACGCTTTCAATGCTTCTACGTCGGACACGATGTAACTAATTTTTATTGAAGACCAAAAAAAAAAAAAAGAGTTCAAGATTTACTGGTTATATAGACTAAAACAATGAAAGGTTAATCTTTAAACTATTGAATGGTTAGCACGTCATTGTTTCTTAATAAAAGACGGTTGGAGGGTCCCATTATGAGCCAGGTGTCGTATAAGATACTCAATTATGTTCGCCCTTTTAGGCGGATTCCGGTGGAAAAAAAAAAAAAGAAAAACGGGGGAAAAATGGGACAAAGATCGGATAAAGAGAAGATAATGGGTTATAAAAAGACGGCGAAATTGTTCAATGTCCCTGAAGGAACTCCGGAGCGTTACGCAAAGAATACCAAAACTTTGCTCTCGAAGGATTGGCATTAAAGAGCTCCTCTCTCTCTCTCTCTCTCTTGGTAGAGAGCTTGCGTCGAGCCAAGAAATCGAAATCAAACTGCCAAAAATTTCCATTACGGAACGTAATAAACGTTCTCGAGATAACTGCTGTAATAACTTCGTCGTGCTTGCAAAGACGAAGCTGAAAGAAAGCTCGAATGAAAAAGGGAAGGACCAGGGTAATGGAGAGAGCGGGAGAATAGCGGCAATTAAAGAGCTCATCAAAAGGAAACGCGTAAATGAAAGTGACGAAGATGTTCCCCGGGCGACGAGAGCTACCATGACGGAGAAAATTACGACCAAACGGAATGCTTGTTTTGCGTAAATCTAATGTACACGGTGTCGCGAAACGTTACTGATGGGCTCGCGAAGATTGTGGAGTTGACAGAGATAGATTTTGCACGCCCACTGCGCAAAAGAAAAAAAGACACAAGCCTGAGAAAAACAGCAAGTCTTCTCACATTGGGAACCCGTTCTCTTTATCCGTGAATTTGCATAATTTTCGAAAATTTTCTCCTTTCGCTCTTGCAATAAATTGCAAAACAGGAGATATAGTTAAATATAGTAAAATATGTAAAAAAAGAGAAAAGGTTGAGAAAAGTGCTTTTAGTCGAGAGTTATGTTGTTTTTAAAAGACGAGTTCCCCCATTATCAGGCGACTTCGCTCTATCTGAATCCGGTATTTACATTAAAGTCAAAGTATGTGATAGATTTTCTCATGGTGTTTCACGTACGCAGGCCGACGAATGCATCATCGAATAATTCAGCTCTATTACGTACGAAAATAAAATTACACTTCATATCAAAATGCAAATTGCTTCTTACTTGGTTTGAAACAGTTGATTAAACAGTAGAATCTTCATTTGAGAGTACAAATCGTTTAATCTGCGCGAGGTGGAAAATTGCTTGCTCAATGTTGGAACGATACGTTATTTTAACCGTAATTTTATTCGAAAGAAGAAACACAAAGAAATTACAGGCTCCGACAAATTACAGGTTGTTGAAACGTACAAATGTATGTATTTTTACTGTCGGAGAGAATGAACCGCGAGAAAGACAAGCCAATATCGCCAAAGAAATTCTTCGCCGTTGAAACTCTGTTCGACAAATTAATTGTTTCGTCATTGAAATTGTCATATTTTCACGGAGATGATTAAAGAAATGGAAATCATATAAAAATCTATTAAATATCATATTATTACAAGTTATATGTTATATATATATATATATATATATATATATATATATATTACATTTAATTCATTGGATTTTATTTATTTATATAAAATGTTTAGTTTAAATATTTAAATATTTAGTAAATTATTAAGTATTCCAACAAGTCCTCCAATTTCTATACATTATACATGCTTTCGCTTACTTGTACTTATTTCGTAGATTTTCATAGCAGTGAAGAGAGTTACTTTCATTGAAATAAATCGTCTAAATCGAACGCACGAACGTACCAAGCTTAAAAACCATTACCACTAACACAAAGGAATTGTTAATTACTCGGCAAAGAAAAACCGAGGATGTTACTTGTGTTAAAACAAATTTTCTTTGGGCAAACGCACGGAGCACTACTTTGTACGAACTTGAAAGAAATTAATTTTAATAACCGTAGAGCTTTCACAGCAGTCTGGCTTCTCTCGCTTTAATTAATAATTTCCATGTTCCTTCGGTTCAAAAATTCATCGACCAGGGGAGATGTATACGTATATTCAATGCCGTGGGAATCAGGAATATTTTAATATTTTAATATGAAAAATGAGAAATTCACCGGGAACGAAGCGACTCCACACCGAAGACAATGAATATCGTATTAAATGCTAGTTAACGGAGATTTTCAGTTGAAGTAAATTCGTCGAGATCGTTCCCGATTTGTCTAATGGAATTTCAAATCATTTTTTTTTTTTTTTTTCGCTGTACTACTACTCGCGATACACGAAGATCGACCGGGTACGATCGATCAAGAATTAGTTAACCTCCGTGGATGTTAATAATGTTTCGTTCGCGGTCTGACAGTTGGCTTGCAACTCTTTCGCAAGGTTCGTCTGCCAGATTCGATCGGGGACGAATGCAATTTATATGCATTTATTTAGCCCTGCGAACCAGAAGCGAGGATTAAACTCGCATCCTCTTGCTGCTTAATTCATCAGGTTGGAACACTTCATTTTGAGTATTATACTCGCGGTGAAGCCAATTAATTCGTTTGACGGTGTAGCTTTTGTGTCTATCATGCGAATGGAAAATGTTAACTCGCGCATATGCATAACGGGATCTCGTGTGTATGTGGAATTGTAATATATGCACCCATGGCCCGAAAATCACAATATATCCGTTTTATTTATACGAATAAATCCAACAGCTATAATTTCATCTGCAATATTATGTTACATTACGCGCAGTGATATTTATCTCCGAGTTTTTAAACAGTCGGAAACATTATCTCTTTCGGCAAGTAATTTCAATTTGTAGACTGTTGATTCTATGAAAACGAAATAACGAGCGCCGCTTTTGATCATTAATTCGTCATACCTTTTGTATATTTCAATCAGACTTAAATATATTATTACAATATTAGCGTAAATAAATGCGAAGATCCTCGCATCAGTTCATTTCGATCGTTTAGCTTTGCTCCTGACAACTATTTTCAGGGTTTTTGTCCAGTTCGGAATTTCAATTTTCATTTTGATAGAATTTCAGCTCCCGATAACAATTTCCAATCTTTTTTTCGAATAGGATTTCTATTTAACTCTCTATTGCAATTTTCAATTTTTTAGTTTGCTACAATTTCAATTTAACTCTCGACAAATATTTTCAGTTGTTTTTTAATCACGTAGCCTTCTACCGTAACTTTCAGTTTCCATTCTGCTAGAATTTTAATTTAGCTATCGATAGCAATTTCCAATTTTCGATTTAGTCACAACTTTCTACTATAATTTTCAATTTCTCCATTTCGCTGCAATTTCAAATTCAAACCCTCCGATAACAATTTTCAGCTTTTCTTTAGACAGAATTTCCACTTAGCTTTCAACAAGCATTCAGCCTTCATTTAGACAACATTCTTTGTTAAGCTTTCGATGAAAGCCTCTCAGTTTCAGTTTGCGTGGAACATTTATTATCCAGCCTTCAATTACGATTTTCAATTTTCATTCAGGCTCAAGATTTGATTCGCATATCGATTAGAATTTAAGTCGAGAGTATGAACATCACTCGCAATTTGTAACTAACCTGTTCATACATTTCACTTAAAAACACGTTAGTCACGTTACGTTTCACCTTTCTAAGAAGCTCTTTCTTCCACCGTCTTTTCCGTCAGGCTCTATAATACTCCCGGAAACACGCCATTTATCGGTCATCTAGTAAAAACGAGCCGGCAATAACTTTCATTTCTTCATTAGAAATTAATTTCACAGTCGCTCGATATTTTCAGTTACTATATAAAACTTATAATCGCGAATCTTTCAAGTCGTTGGATTTCAACATCTGCAACGCGCAATTAAGTCACGCGAAAATCAAATTAATCAACTCTATCTTTAAAAAAGTTAGTCAAGGACAAGTGTTTTGTTAATGTAATCGCGCGTTCAGAAATTAGAGGAAGAATGGAGCTCCCGAGTAATTAATAATATAATTAACCGCTTCAATTCAAGAAACTTCAGAAAATTTAGAAAGATAGTTTCTAATGGAATTAGAAATTTTAAAATTTTCCCTCCAGAAAGAAAGAAGAAAAGAAACGAAGTTGATTGCTTTCGAGTGACTGATCGTGTGATTAATCGCACGTTCTGTTCTCAAATGAAATTGAGGAGCTAGAAAGAAGAAAAAAAAAAAAAAGGAAAAAAGGAAAAAAAGAAAGATGTAGTCGACAAATTTTCGAGCGATCGATCTTCACTCGTATCCCAACAGCTGATAAGATCCAAGAGAAATTTCGAGAATCGATGTTGATAGGAAATCTTGGACTCTTCGGTAGCTCCCTTTCCTTCTTATCTACGATCTATCACATTTCCATTAACTGTTACTTCGCTCAACCATGCAGAAAGAAGACGAAGAAGAAGAACGTTGAAAGAAACCTCCAAACAGACCTCAAGATAAATCGTTTCTCACGGACCAAGATAAGTCAAGATAAAATAAAAATTCTACCAGAACGAACCTTCTTATCAATTCTTAAACGAAATGCAGAGAGATGGAAAAAGAAAGAAAATCAGAAGAAAATATTCTGCTTGAGAGAAGCAGACGTGTCCCGTGGCACGTAACAAGAAGCATAGCTTCACCGTGGTTGACACTATTTTCTCACGTAATCCATTTCAGATTTCTTCTGGACGCAGCAACGATAACAAAGGAGAGAAAAAGAATATTTAAAAAGAACATATAAATATATCATCATCTACAAGCATCCAAACTGCGAATGCATGAAACGTGATCTTTAAACGAAACTTTTTCGCTCTAAACGTGTACAATTGATATACGTGTATCAAATGATGGTTAACGTTGATTAGTATATATAATGATGAATCTACGGAGATAGAGAGGAATTATTGTTAATTCTTCATAACTTGCTTATGACCACGAACCAAATGCTTATAAACATTCGACCCAGTTCGACAGAAAATAAAATTACCAACGTTCGATCTGATCGCAACAAATAATGAAAAATATTTGATCTTGGTTGCACCGGTAACAGACGAAGAATTAAGAGCAGATAAGTGTTATTTTATCGTAACACATAACTTCGAAAATACGCTAACGATATCGACCTTATAGCCGAGCTGCACCAAAGTGTTGCACCAAATACATACTTACAAACATTCGACCTAGTTACAGAAAATAACTACCAATATTTGGCTTACAAACTTTGAGCAAACAATCATCGATGTTCAGCCAAGGTACAGCGGATGGTTATAAATATTGGATTTTAGTTATAGCAAGAGACGAAGAATGAAGAGTAAATAAACGTTGTTCCGTCGTAACATCAAAGTTAGACCAAAGATACGAACTTTACGATCGAGTTGCACCAAGTGTCCAAATATTTCCAAACATTCGATCCGGCGCAAACGACTACCAAACCACTCGGCTGGTGGTTAAAAATCAAACGACTGCCAATGTTTAGCCAGGTTGGAGCCAAGCAATTGAGAAATATTCGATATTAATTACAGCAGGACGCGAATAATTGAAAATAGATAGATATTCCTCTGTCATAACTCTAAAAATTTACCAAAAACATCGGCATTGTGATCCAAATACATCAATCAGGCAACTGCTTGCGAATGTTTGACCCAGTTGTAACGAACGTCTACCAATATTTGGCCCACTCGAGGCGAACAGTGACAAATACTTCGCCGAGTTACAGTAATTACAAACACTCGACGACCTTAATTAATATTCTCCTTCTGTCGCAACTTCGAAGCCGCGGCCGAAAAATATCAACCCGATCGTCAAATCCCGTCAAATGTCCAAACGTCTCTGGACGTGCACGTTCGTATGCTTCGCCTATGTTTTTACGATTTTGTAGAAATTGTTAGAAATCGTAAATCAACGTAGCCAGACGACGCAAGGAAACGAGAGAGACAGAGACAGAGACAGAGAGGAAGAGAGAAAGCCGTTTGAAAGAACGTCAACAGCTGACTCACGAGCGAAGCGTTATGTTAACCGAACCATAATTAGATGGACATGACGTTGTAACCTCGTGCCGAAACTTTCCAGTCCGAGAAATTCGTCTGGGACGTTCATCACCGGGCGTCCATTTTGCCTGCGCGCCGCTCGCAGCGTCGTATAGTTGTAACGTTTATTGCAACGTTTTGATTGACAATTTTATTACGGTGGAAATACGTGGGAAACGACGGAGTTTGAATTTCGTTTATAATTGAAGGGCTCGAGTGTGAAACGGCGCGCGTTATTCCTCGCTGGGGACAACTTTGTTGTTGTTAAAAGCGTCAGTCAATTTAGTTCACAGTTTTAGTTATCGCGGTGTAATTGTTGCGATATTACAACTGAACCAGGTTCCTCCATCGACTTTCGAAGTGTTTCGGGATGAAGAACGTGAAAGATTTTTTTATTTCTTTCTTTTCTACCGCGCGAGTTATTCTCGATTGAAAGTGAGTTACGCTGATTGGCTTCCGAACCCTTTAATAATTGCGCAATTACGAGCGGAAGTTGCGAGGATTTTTTCTTTTCTCTTTTTCGTTTTCGGTGTACCTCGTGCTGTTTGGTCGAAAATAATGTGACATGATTTGAGGTTGCGAGGCAATAACGTCACGGAATTGATCTACACTCGTGAGAAAGTATGTCGGATGCTTCGTTACTATTTCACTGCTGGGAAATTATCAGTGGGAAATAAGAATCTCCACTTAAAATATAGTCGTCTCGATTGAATGAATTGAATTTTTATGGAAATCGAAGATCTGACATTGTTACATCGTTGGAGCTACTCGGGGTAATTTTTCATGGAAATTTTACAAATTTCCAACGACGATTTCAACGATTCCCCGTCAAATGTATAAATAGGCGTTTGCTATACCGAGATCCATTACATCCTTTTTACTGATACAACTAATTTCGTACTTTGTTCGTTGGCGAGTTTTCAAAGCACACGTTTATCCAATTCTCAATTACTCCAATTTCATCTGCATCAAAAATCAATTCTTTCCATTATTAAATTATTTAAAATATCAAGCATGTTATCAAAAAATGTCAAACAACTCTTCAGCTCCCTTTCCTACAATTTTCTTTTCGATCCTCTCGAATTTAGAAATTACCGTAAATATCGCAACGTTTGTTCATTAATCTTGAACTTAAGAAATCTTAATCTCAAATTCGTGACTCGATGTTACACTGCAAAGCAAGAGACTGAGAAGTAGAAATTGACGACACGTGTTGCGTTTCTTCCTGAATGAATCAACGCTGAACCAACCAGAATAACGATCCTCGTTTCAACGAAACAGATTGAGAACGATCGTGGTTCGAAACGTTCGAAATAACAAATCGACGTATTGACGATTCCAAAAAGTCCCGACAATTCGCTCAACGATATTTATATATATACACACACACACACACACACACATATCTGTATCGTTGTAACGTAACGATAATGATAGGAAGAGATAACGGTAATCGTTCGAATCAGCAAATTGCGAAAGCCGCGCATATTAAACGTGAAATATTCCCTAATTAACTGAGCGAACGAGGCACAGGATTGATTAAACAATTAATTTAGCCAGTATCATCGGGACCGAGCAGTAATATCGACGCAATTAAAATTCTCGAGCGAGATTGGAAACAATGTTCCACTGTTCAAATCGCTGCAAACGTGCAAACGGTAATTAGTATGTAGTAATGAAGAGGGGGCGAGAGAAATAAAAAAAAAAAAAAAACGAAAGAAGAAGAAGAAGAAGAAGAAAAGGAAAATAACGTCACGGTGTAACACGCGGCGAAACCAATGACCACAGGACAAAATGCTCGCACTGCTAACGATATAATTAGTTTAGTCGTAATTACAGCTTGCCACCCGATGATACACGCGGTGCTTCGTACTATCGCAACACTGTGCAAAATTATGTGTTCGAAATGTTACATTAAGGATGCACCGAGAGGAGGCTCGTTAACGTCTTACCAACGTAACGACCACACGCGCGCAACTGATAATACTTTGTTACGTCATTACCACCGCGAGTATCACTGTTCAAATTGTTATTCGAACGTCAATATCGCGTATACTTGCGCCATTAACTCTGTGCCACAGTTTACGGTATCACGGGCAATTTTCAACACCTTTTGAACCCTTTGCGCTGGCAACTGGTTGCGCGGACCATAACGAGTGACCGAACCAATATGCAATATATATACAACGTACAATAATTCGTTGCTTTCTTTTTCTTTTGAAAATTATTGAGAAGTAATAAATACTTATCACTTGCTTTGCCTGGGTCGCGCTTAAATATACATAAAACTGAGAAAATGTTGCGATTAAGGTTTATCGAGGTTAGCCAAAATCGAAGGGTCTGCGAACAATTTACCAATGGCAACTAATTTGCCAATTTTTCATAAAGCGTCGGCATCAGTGCTGACGAGATATCGTTTGAAATTAAAAGAATAATAATAACAATAACAAAAGTTGTTCACAGCGTGACGTTGGCCGATTCGAAACGATCACTCTCTACTTGTCATTTGTCGCTTGAAATATCTCGAGCGGGGGGAAAGGGGGGAGGCGGCGGCAAAAATCGCGAGAGATCGTTTCGACTCGGATACAAGTTTCAACGAGAGAAAAATCGAGGCGAGAAATAACGTACACTTACGAGGAAAGTTTCCAGACGGGGAAACTCTTTCTGGCCTGTCTCGAAAACGAGGACACGGCCGGTTTAGTGAGACGCGAAACCAAGAGACGAGTGCAGCGGAGAGATAATGGCGGATTATTTCTAGAAGCGCAAATTATACTCGCGCGCGTAAACAACGCTCGGCGTGTGTCAAGCGACGGCGTCGACGATAGAGAAATCTCATTTGCGTTGATTGCGGATCAACGGGGAATCACGCGGGAGGAACGGATAATGGACGAGGGAGAGACGGGAGAGACAGGACAGACAGAGAGGAGAGAGAGAGAGAGTCACCGGGCCAAAAATTGCGTCATCGTTGCTTCTCATTTCCGGCAACCGTCCGACGCAAAAGGGCGAACAGCGACGAAAATTAACGAGGAACGAAGGCAGAAAATGCCGCGCTTTGAACCATCCTTTCGTTCAAAAAGTTCCTGTCGACACATTTTTCTTCCTAAATGTCGGCATCAGTTATTTGCAACACATTCATGCTTTTTTTCTTCGTTCATCGACGCTGCAATAACTGTCAGCAACTCTTTTGAGGAGAGAAAAAAAAAAATCGTAGACAAATCGATCAATCTCGTCTTAAAACGTGAAGCTTCATCTATCTTCGCAGCACTGAGTTTCTTTCAAAGATATTCTCGCACGTTTGAAAGGGGTTAAGCGAGTGGAAGTTCCTCGGCAAATTTTGCAAATTCAAGCGTCTCTGTGGGAAGATTTTCTTTCGTAATTAAATTCATTTCGTGGTCTTTCGTTCTCGGAAAGACGAGACGAAAGACGATCCCTTTTCACAACGATCCCTTGCAAGTCTCCCGTTTTCTTTCTCGCTGAATTTTCGGATAACAGTTCGAAATATCGACAACTTTCGGAAATTCATCGTGAATCGCGCGGAAACTTTCTGGTGCCACGAGTTAACCCTTTACACGAGGCAATCGAAAGAAATTTGAAAGGTAGTAGGTCTATTTTCCCAGCGAGATCATAGATCATTAGGTTCCAGATTCTAGATTTTAGAATCCAGCGTCTAAAAATCTAGAAACTGAAGTCGAAGTGTCTAGAATCATGATTCTTAGATAAACTTTCAATGGAGGAGAGAGAGAGAGAGAGAGAGAGAGACTATACAGGGTGGGTCACAACACTGAAAAATGTTTCAGATGAAGTTGAATGATTTCCAGAGGGGCACATTTTGACGATACTAGTTTTCTTGTAGGTAGACGTGTAGAGGACATATGAAGTCATTAACATTTTTTTTTAAAGTCGATGCACCTTGATATTCTTTAAAAAAAATTTATATTAACCTATTATTAACCTAATATTAACCTAATTATGTTAAAACAAATCATTAGTTTAGACATGCAAGAAGAAGGATAATATTCTTATACGTATACTGTCGTTGTCTTTCACGCATAGTTTCCACAAAATTAAAATGAAAATATCTCCTAAACTAATGAATTTTTTTAACTTTTTCCATCCTGTATACAATATACCTGACACGTGATGCATCTCTAGCAATCTGGAGATAACCAGCAAGGATTAAAACACAGGCGCATTTAATACGTATTCAAAACGCCCAGGACGTGTCCACGGCGTCGAGTATAAATGAGTCTGACGTGTAGGCGCGTCCGACGCTTATAGGGAAATTCTCTCTGAACGCATTCGAGACGGATGGAAATTACAGTTCCCGCGTTCAAAAATATAATAAAAATATTCCCCTCTGCATTATTGAACGAGATACACATTGATATCGGGAACGTAATAAATGACGCATCGACGTCGAAGCTGTTAAAATAGAAAAGAAACGAAAAAAAAAGAACATTTATTTCCGTGAGTCGCGAGACGATCGATTAGTACCGATCTCGTGTCCGTCGAGACGATATAAGGCGATACGACAGTACGTAAAATAGTAAATTATGAAAGAACTGTTGCAACATTTACGATCGATTTTCATATCCGCTCGTAAAAGTGGCTCTTTCGCGTTCTAATAAAAGTGGTCTTGACTTCAACGTCAGCGTGAATATATACTTCTTTTCTTTTCTTTTTTCGTTTTCTTTTTTTTTTTTAGCTGATAATACAGGGTGGATCGTAAGTAGCAATACGGCCGCATTGAATGTGATTCTGCGTGAAGAAATGAGCAAAAAATTTGACGCAACGTTTCGAGATGATGGAACTGCCGAATTTATGAAACGTTTGTAGAAAGCGTGTCGAGGAACAGTCTGAAATAAAAAGAGAAAAAAGAAAAGGAAAAAAGAAATTTAAAGTGATCTAATGGATCAAGAAACGGTTGGACGAACGAAGGTACATTAGAATTAATTTGTCTTTAATTCGTTGAGCTAACTGTAACTTACGTACACGATGTAAAACGGAGAGTGACATTTCCAACAGTGCTGGTAACACAATAAAAAAAAGAAGAAGAAGAAGAAGCAGCAAAAACCTGTTGTGTCATTCTAATTATACATCGTTTCAATCAAAAACAGAGTGTAGCCGCGCTTATAATTAATCATGATTTCAAACACGATTTCCTCTTAAAAAAAAAAAAAAAAAGCCTCAGACGAAAAAGTTTCACGCCACAATGTCTGCTCGTTTTCTCAAGTAGAAAAAGCAAGTTTTCTGGTATGCGAAAAGACAACAGTCGACACGTTGATCACGAAAAGCGTCAAAAGAATAGTAAATTTCATTGCGATGGAAGAACATGCGGAACAAGAGACGCATCAACGGAGAAATGCTTTCATCGAAGTTAGTCGGGCATTGAATTACTATCCCGCGTTTAACATCTTGTCCAACTAAATTGATCGACTTTCACCGCTTCCTATCTGCTCCAACTTTCAATATTCGGACAATATCAGGTTCTACAAGCGGTTAATATCTAACAGAAGGAGACAAAACGACGACTTAATGGAAAGAAGATGCTAAAAGAGAAGATTTTGGATCGGAACTTGACCGAGATCGTAGAATTCCTCACATTGTCAGTCGTTAGTTCGATCTGAACGAATGAAAAAGATCTATTATGTTTTCGAACTGAAGTATACAACTTCTGTGCATCGTATTTCGTATTTTCTTTTTTCATAAAAATTTCTCGTGTCGGGGAAGAACGAAGCAGCACGGTGGATTGAGAAAGGAAATAAAGTGAAAAGTAAATCTTTTTATAAAGTAAAAGCTCTCGTAATAGAAATTATCTTCGTTTAACACTGAAGAGCAATTCAATGGGATCAATTAGATTTTCTGTTGTACCTTGTATATTTCTGTCACATTTTCTTCTTTCACCGACCTTTTCACGTAAAAGAAAAAAACAAAAAAAAAAAAAAAAACAGTCGAGTCGAAACGAAAAGTAAGTTTTTTCATAAGTACAAAACAAAAATGAGCAAGCTGAGATTCCAGAATCTTTACATCGCAATTTAATTCTTATTTGAAGAAGTGAAACGATGTATGATATTTTAAGAAAATTTTCAATATTGAAGGGAGAAACTTCATGCATGTCTGGCATCACCGATGATTTTTCTTTTGTATTTTTTCTCTCAACAAACGTTTTTACATTAGAAAAATATGGTTGGAAATTGCTCAAAGGGCGTAGCAGAGTAAAATGAAAAGCAAACTTTTTTTTTTATCAATATAAAACAGAAATTTCCACAATGAAAATTTCCAGAATATCACTATCTAGAATATATGTAATCAAATATTTTTTCTTTTTGTTACAAATTCCCATAATGGGAATATCTAAATAATTTTCACCCAAAATTGGAAAACATAAAGAAAAAGCAGTAAAAGTTTTTTCTTTATTACTACAGAAAAGTTTGTTTCGCAAGTGACACTTTTAATACGAAAATTTAATCGTTTCTGAAGATCATTCGCAAAGATTTATACACTCTATACGCCAGTAGATTTCCTGGATTTCTCTCACTTTTCTTTTGAATCTGTGCCAATTTTAAAGAATAAGATACAATGAAACTTTCGACAAAAAAAAAAAAAAAAAAAAAACAGAAAAAGAAACCAGGAAAAATTGTTCAATTTACACAGCAAGATTTATAAATTCTACGACACCGTCTCCTGTATTTACGAGTCCATACCAATTTTCCGCTTCTCTTAATCCAACTTTTGGCACCAGGAAAAAGCAACAGGCGGCAACCGAAAGTTTCTGCGGGAAAGCGTTTAAGTAGAGTACCATGTCGATTTGTCAAATGAAGCTGTGAAATTGGCAGATTTATATGCGATGTATAATGTGTTGATGTATATTGATGTTTGTGGATCGCACAATCCGAGCCAAAGTGTACTACAGATTTTTATTTTATTTCAGGATCGTTTTCTATGGTTACTAATAACGATTAACTTACAGATTTTTTGTGAAAATTCACAATTCATAAAATAGAATAAAACTACCAATTATTGATGAATACATAGAATTCTAGAATATTCTAAATATTCCAAATATTCTAAATACTTCGTTTCAATAATATTTAATATTTTAATACGTTCATCTACATTCCGTGTATTTTTATATATAATAACAATTATACAATAGTGCAGCTGTATAAATACATAAATGGATAAACATTGGCAATAATAATTAACGTTATTCCACGTTATTGTATAAACAAAAAATTAGCAAATATTAGTTATCGGGAAGTTGCAAATTTTTGTTCCAATATTGTGCACCAAGATTCCCAAATTGTTTTATTACAACAATGCCCCGTAAAATAGCAGAAGAAAATTTCGGAACGAAACGTTGTGTCTTCTTATTGAAGAATAGCGAATGACGCGTGAATTTCTATTTCTGTGACTCGGGAAATTGTTCCGTTTGATATCTTTGGGTTAGTTTATCCTGTAACAAGGAAATTTTTAGACGATCAACATACGTTTTTTTTTTTTTTTTTTTTTTTTCTTTAAGCTTTACTGCCAACGTAAGTTTTCATTTATATATCATCGTAAAATGTATAAAACTTCCATGGAAAAATTATAAACTGGTCGTTTCGATCAATTTGGTAGTTAAAAATGTCTTCCTAGGATCTGAATTTCAATTCATACATATTCATCAAAAGTATTCTTATACACGTTACATTTCCACATTTTTAGAAATTCATTACCACTGTAACGACTCTCGACTATCGTATGAGTAAGACTTTAAACGATTCTGAAAATTTATACAAAAGACACAAATTACTCGTTATATTAATAACTTATATATAATATATAATACACACACACGCGCGCGCGCGCGCGCACACACTTCTTTTTAAACGTATTGTATCATTAAAAATACATATGTCACAAACCTGTCGAATCGTAAATTGTCAGTACGAAAATTACGACGGCGTGGCTTCTCTCGTCTCCATTGGTTTTAATCCACACGAAGCATCTACATAACCGGATTTAAATGATCATCAGGATCAGACTGCGCACAATAGGAGGCCAATTAAATGCTCCTGTATCAGGGGTTAATGACTTTTGAAAATTGCTATTACCCACCATAGAATTACACCGTTGCAATGCCTCAGTCATATTTAACGCGCAATTAACCTTGTAGAAAATTCTTACGAAAAAATTTATTTTTTTCTCAAGACGTAAAAGAAAATTTTCTTTAAGCGGTTCAAATGTTTAATCTTGCAAAGATATAAATATCTGAACCTGTTTTCTTTTTTTTTTCTTTCTTTCTTTTCTTTGTCAACGTTAGTAACGATCGTCTGCTCTAAGACATATATCACATCTGTTCCTTTTGCTCTTGTTAAATATTTATTCGACCGTGTCGTCGAGTTGCTGTTATTAAATAGCCGTCTCGTTCAAAAGTCATATTTGATCAACATCTCATCACTTGAAAAAGTAGAAAAAAGAAAAGAAACGACGATGAAACTTAATTCAAGCTTGAATTTTGTTTCTGTCTATTGATTCTCCGAGTCTCGGGGATCGATGTACAGCAAAACTTGCGGATAATTCGAATTTAATTAAAGAACGATCGTCGTTTCGGAGTCGCCAAGAGTCATGAATTGAAATGAAATTCTGAGAAGAGATTCTAGCGACGAAAACGAAATTCTATTCTGTCGAAGAATGGTCGTAAATTTTGTTTTGGCAGACACCATCATTATTTATCCTAGAATATACACACTGGGCTGCGGATATCACGGCAATAGCGTCATTCGAGCTAAAACAGGATGTGAGCAATGCGTTGTAACTCGTGCATTCTCGAACGCTCCGAAATCTACCACGCTAGTCCAAATTTTTCGACTATCACTCTCATATTTCACTGACTCGCTTTCTCGTTGAATTTCTCTCGTCTGGTTTGTTCTACTTTCGAAATTTATCGAAATTTGGAAGAACAATTCGGTCGATCGTCCATTTTCCGGCGTGGTCCGCGAGATGCGATATTTCAAAGCGTGTAGTAGAACGTTGCTACGCACGGAAGAAAAAAAATAAAAAAATCAAAAAATCCTGCTGACGAAGAGCAAAAGCTACCAACGAGACACGAACGGTTAAATTACGGTTATTACGGCGGCACATAAAGAAAACGATTACGAGAAAGGAAATTTATAGGGATACGTAGCTCGGTGATAAAGGATGAGAAACGAACGAGGCGCCACGGGACAGCGTGAATCGAGGGGATTATCTCTCTATTTTTTTCAATAGGCTGTAGAATCTCTGATCGGAGAAACTGTTGGAAACAACACGCGACAGCGTAGACGACCGACAGAGAATCGTTGTTCTCTGAGAAAATGTTGTTCTTCAGGAAACTCCAGCGAACGGCCCACGCGCGTTGCTTTTGCGTCGTTCCAAATTACGCATGCCGGGAGAGATCATGGCTCCTCTGGGTCTTGCCTTCTCCGCTCGGCTTGTACTACTTTGCACACTGACAGACGAACGCTTTGGAGGACGTTTCAAGACATTGTTTACGAGGCAATATATTCCACCCGGGTTTATACGTACGGCCACGTGCGCCCTTTTCAGTTCGATTTTATTTAGCCACGTTGCACGGACTGAGTCATTGAAATCTATAAACGATGGACTGGATGTAGAGCACGATATTAGAGCGCGAAAGAGGATTTTTAGGCAGGATTCGGATCGGGTTTGAGGAGCTCGTTTCAAAGGGCGGTTTGCCTGTTGCAGAAAGGAAAATGGTTCCAAATTGATGACGCTTGACATTCTAATTGATTGTATTTCGAAATTGAAACGGATCAAAACTAAACTGCAAATATCACGATAGATCTGTCTGAGAAATGCACGAGGTGTTGAATGAAAAATGGAGAATTCAGAATCAAAATTATAATTATTGTGACACTCTATGCGTGGCAAAGAACCGTAAAGCTTTTGATTGAGAAATCTGTACATACATAAATGCTCACTAATAAAATTTACACGCTTAATAAATTTTATACACTAGGATACTTGCATAGAGCGTGATAAACGAAAAACAAACGGGATATTGTTTGTAAAAATGATTACTCGACTTGAAACTAGTGTAGACACAGATGAAGATAAATAAAGGATATTCAACGTCGTAATAAAATTCTCGTGCGTGTTCGCATCGATTGCGATTCGCATCCTAATCGTTGATTTAATCATCCCTAACTCTGACATTTGTAATTTTCCTATTACACCTAATAGGAAAATTAGCAGTGTAAATCTTGATTCATATTTAGATAAGCTCCTCTCTTTCAGTTTCGAGTGTAATTGGTACAAAACATTTTCAATGGAACTGCAAGAAATCTAAGCTTGTCTAAGAAGTCTCATAAAGAAGAGCATATTTCATATTCTTTTTGCAACGTTTGTGAATAACTTTGCATATACTTTTGCACGACTGTCTCGCATGAATTTAAAATTACAATCAGTTCTCTCGATGGTTGTTGCAACCGGGTGATATCTCATGCGAAAAGAAGAGGTATTTTAATATTTATAAATGTGATCATAGAAATATACTAGTTTTCACTAGTATTACCAGTATATACCATATACTGATAACGATTATCTATTTTAAAGCACACAATTATGATATAAAATACCCAAAATACAATGTTACTACAACAATCTTTTATCCAGGTTCTATTTCTTTTTTCAAATCACATTCTCAAAAAGTACGAATTTGCAGTCTGGTTATGACAATTCGACGAAATCGTAACAAGTAATGGAACGCGGTTACCTCGTGAAACAACTAACGAACTTTCTGATTTATCAATCTTCGCGTCGAAGGCCATTTAAAAATGTTATCTCTCATTGATCCAGAGAAATTTCTTTCGGTCTATTAAATTTCAATCGCGCATAAACTTTGAACCCCGGGCGCGTAATAAAGAAGATATATGGGAAATACGAAAGGTGTGTTTGGCATCGGAGACCACGCGAAAATAGGTGAAGGTAGCAAGGACAATTCCGTTCGTTCATTTTCAATCGGTAGAATGTAGATTTTCCTTTAACAGTTGGGGGCCGAGAGGAGTTCGAAATAAAACGTGTTTACCGTTACATGGTTTTTCCGCATTGCGATGCTCGGCCAAGCTAGAGAATGTGTCGTTGGTTGGCTTTACACTCCGTTTCACGAACAGGCCGGTGCAAACACTCTTTGTGCCCGAAATTTTCACAGAAATGTCCTACTTCCAACGAAATACGTTGCACGAAAATGCAAGAAAAAGCAAACAAAAGAAAAAAAGAAAAAGAGAAGAAAGAAAAGAGACGGATAAAACAAAGAAACGAACTGGTTTTCTGTTTTATCTCCTCGGAGTTTCATTTCGATTACATTTAGATTTATTACGTGGGAAAAATGAATAATGTATAGAAGCACGAGATATATCGAGAGTTAAAGTGAGTTATTCGTCCCATCTTTTCGATTCATCACTGAATTACAGCAAAATTAAATGGATACACATGCATGCGTCTCGATCGTACATGTCCGTGACTGCGTCTCAAGAAGTTAATTGTGAGAAACTGAAATAAAATGTCCACGTACAATCAGGAAAACTAAGTTCGGTGTTATCAACACGTTAATATCACAATAATCCTTTCAACGTACAAATTCAAGAATTTTATGTAAAAAAGGATGTATTTCTACGTGAAAGTTAAACTAACTTCTGTGGTTAAAATTTTAACACGTTGGTAATGATTGACGCGAAACGTGTCAAAAAAAAAAAAAAAAAAAAAAAAAACAATATACCAGGCACGTTATTTTCTGGAGCACCTCGTGGAAAAACAGAATTCCAGAAGAAGTTGCGCGACTTGAGTTCCACCGTTGCAAATCGATCTTGAATTGATGTTAATTCCTTCATCTGTACCAATTCGTCACGAAATTCCAAACGACTGTCGCGATTGCGTACGACCCGGCATACACGCACAGTTGTTTTGCCTCGATTCGATCCGCCTTACGAAACGCAGAAGAAAAATACACGATCCCCTCCTCCTGAAATACGATTTCATCAATTTCGATCATTTTTGCGCGGCGTGTTTGCACGGTGTGTTTTGCCTAAGGAGAATTAGAGCGATTCGAATCGAGCGGCGCGTTAGCCCGCGGCGATTGCCACAAAAGTTCGCCACCGCGATGATTGACCGGTATATTTTCGCTGTCCTTGAACGTCACAATTTCCTTTTTCACGGTGGCCATAATCTCCTTAGACCAACAGTCTACTCCACGCGAGGAAATTTCCACTTTTCCGCAGTGGACGAACGCGGAACAGACAGCGAATGGATATTTCCACTGTGCCACTTTCGTTTTCGTGCCGATCAATTCGTTGCTGGTACATACACACCGGCCGCAAATACGCGCGCGGTAAATAAATCGAGATCAAAGCCGCGAGATCATGAAAACACGGCTATAAAACTTCCAGGTCAATTTGAAGTTCAATTTCTCGACGGTATGCCATCTCTCGTTAACCTTAAATGTTTTACGAGCGAACGTTATGCTAATGCAACGTTTCGTTCCATTTCCTTTTAGCGAATTCAAAAGTCTGCACGGTATTATCTTCGTTCTCGTTTATCCTATTATCCTCCACCCCATTCACGGATGCTGAAGATGCTTTGTAAAATTTCTTTAAATTTCTTGCGCGCTCTATTCCCGAATTTCATAGCGCTCGAATCAAGCTGTTTCCTTCTTTCTCAAATTCTACAACTTCCTTTTGCTCTTTCAATCTGTACAGTGGAATTCCGTGATGTTTCCTCTTTTTCTTTCGTATCTTGAGAAAATAAGAGTTTGCTGTATTCACGTTCTTTTAACGACACGGCGTTTATGCAATGTTTACAGTCTACACATTAATTCACTAGGTTCTTAACGAGCCCAACAATTATCTTGCATCACGAATGAAAATCGAATGTAAAAAACATTTCAAATACACTCATTCAGATTTATGAAGTTATTTGAACTCGAGCCGAGAGAACTCGACTTCAACGGAATACCTAATGAGAGGTAGTCGCTTGAGCATGCGAAACGACAATTTTAATTACGAGCGTAAATGAATCTGCACAGAAAAAAAAAAAAAAAAAACAAAAAAAGGAAAAGAAAAATTCCAATTCTCGAACCGTCTTGCGCATTTTCGAATTTTCGTTCGCGAGAGAGAAAGAAAAGAAAAGGAAAAAAAAGAAAAGAAAAGAAAAAAAACTCCCCCCCTCCGATTAGAAAGATTAATGGAAGCGGGAGAAATTGCATCACGGTGGCCGGCGATAACCTTATCGCTACAAGGTATACCGTTACGTGTGTCACAATCGTTGCGTCAAATTCCACGAATTGGCTCGCATTACGTAAACATTTACCGTGTCTCACATTAGAAAAATTAGCTTCACATTATCTTCACCTGTGGTCCGGTCGTTTTACCGACAGAGCCGTTTTATATTAACCGCCTAAATAGCGCCCCTCGCTATGCGCGCCAGACCGCGCTACTAACTAGATCATCTCGGCGTGCCGCGGTGTCGTTAACGGTGACAGACATGCAGACCCATTGTGGCCATACATCGTCGTCGTGTCGTGTTGTCGTCGTCGTCGTCGTCGTTGTTTCCGTCGCGTGATTCTGACGGTATTTCTACGCGATCGTTATCGGGTTTCAAGACGCATTCGAATTCATGCGCCAATGTTTCTTTTTCACCAGTCGCGACACGCTGTCGATATTTTTAGACCAGGGGCTGATTTCCGGCGAGCCGAGACGGACGTTTCGAGAATCCACGTTTTCTGTTTACAATCGGGACAGTTTCGCAGAGCCAAAATGCAGCGGGCATCATTTCTTGTTAATTGAAACGCGCGCCGTGTTATCGAGAAAGAGGTATACATATTTCGAATAAAATATTCCAAGTACCCTCTCCTTTCTTCTTTCTCTCTCTCTCTCTCTCGTTGAGTGCAAGTGATGAAACACGGTTATCTGATACGTTTGTTTATTTTGCGTACGTACGAGTGGTTACACGGCGGTTTTCTCAACTGTCGTTTTCTACGAGGAAATTCATACGTGAGAGAAAGCATGGCAGAACACGTGATAATAATTTTCGCCAAGCCGATCGCTGGCGTACACGACCACCATTTTGTTCGCTCGGGTAGCCGAAAATTTTTCGCGCGTTTTTCCATCCGGTCAGCCTCTGCCATCGGCCCTCTGGTGTTCGCGTGACAGATCGCGCGGCCATGTTTGTTTCACGTCCGAACGAAATAATTCCCCGGCACAGTTTAGGCGAGGGATGCACCGTGGAACGAACGATCCACGATAAGAATTTCGTCCACGAGGTAACCACTCCCTCTGTTAACGGCTACAACAATTCTCCCGATAATCGTCGAACGCAGTATGCGTTCGCGGTATTTTCTCGCCAAGTTACGATCCTCTCGAATCCGTTTTTTTTTTTTCGCTTCGCCTTTCGTGATCAGGCACGATCGCCGATTTTTCACGTACGCAAACCTCTGCGAATAATTTAACGAGTGTCTCTTCTTTCTTCTTTTTTTTTTTTTCCTTCTTTCTTGTTCCGTCAATCGGCCGAACGAGACCCAGCCCGCTAAACGTAATTTATCGCGGAATTGTTCAATTTAACGCGTTTGCCGCGCGTCCGATATCTTTCGTTTAAACGATCTCCATTATTAGCATGCAGGCCGGCCCGCAATAATTTCATTGTATAATTGATTAATTAATTGAATCTTGTTTACCAACGTTCGCTCGCCGCAAAAATCGTTTCGTTGGCTGTTCAATCAATCGCGCGCGCGCGATGCATTCACGCGTAATTAGCATTTTCCGCAATTTATGATCGCACTTGGCACGCAGGGCTCGACGTTTGACGATCGCCCCGCGTATGGTTCTTGGGAGTCGCGCGTGAGTGCGTTCTCTTATTTGCGTTCGATCGTTTTCCCCGGCTAATCGAATGTCACGGTGAACAACAACAACAACAACGCGCAATGCGTTCTCTCTCCGCATGCGAGTGCAACGCGAGGTTTTTTCCCGCGTGTGCAGAAAAATACATCTGCATGGAAAAACCGGAGACGAAATATTGTTCACGTGACGTCGCGCGCGAGCACGTGACAGATGCATCTCGTGTCTTGGAGAGATGAAGAAAAAAAAAAAAAAAAAAAAGAAAAAAAAAGAAAAAGGATTATAATCGTTTCTTGCCTCGTACTACCACCACCTGCAAACGGACAAAAATCTTGGAAAGCTTTTCACCGAGCTAGCTAGCAATCGACATACGTTTCATTTGTTACCTCAGATTGTATTTACAATGGAAAACTGTCACTGTTCTTCGTGATTGATTCGAATACCGATAGAAGCGAATAAATATTACACGCGTACCGTGTGTAATTGCGATGGTACACCGCTATCATTATTACATTCTACGAGAGGTGTGTGTAACACTCGTGTCGCAATATTTAGCGAGATTATCTTTTGCACTACTTGTACACTTAAAGCCGCTGTTTACGCTGTGTACTAACTTTTCTGCCAAGTATACGTTTGCTGTTGATGACTCGTAACTTTTTATAGACATTTACCGATTGCTTTCAAGCCTCATCAGTACTATCGCAATTAGAATCTTATCGATAGGAATGGCGTTCGAGAATGTTGGAGTCATCGTCAATCGGCAACGTTTCTTCAATTAATAAGAAAATAACTTCGCCATGGTGCTAATGGAATATCAAGGAAACGATAAAAGCGAGGTGCTTGTAAATAGTCGCGGCATCAATCGCGATCTTCGTGGAGAAGGAACACCGTACGTACTAGGCTAACCCAAATGTTCGAATCACGGAACCATTATCGGAGCACCTTCCGTCGGAAAAATCGTACATACGTCTAGACGATACGAGGAACAAATAACATTCACTTCGGTACACTTTGGCTGACACGCGATTCATGCGGCTCTGTGGGACACACACGGTCGCTTGTCGAGCGCAATTATCGCGAAAAACCGTTCGAGTCCGCCGTTTAAGGAACGTGCTCGAACTTTTCATGCGCCAATACTTACGTGCCTCATAGATACATACATTCCTGGCCGCGAAGTGGATCCGTGTCGTTCGTCCTCGATGATGATGACGATGATGATGACACGCCGATAACACAATCACTACCGGAGCACCAATGCCGTGTGTCCCACATTACTCGGCATGCCGATAGTCCAAAATCACTGCGTAAATAACGAAAACAGGCGTAAAGCAAAAGAAAAATGAAAGAACTCGGGTGAAACAATTGTCACACGTACACAGGCATACAGGCGTACGCGTACAGTCGTCGATCATGGCAAAGTGTCTGTTATTTACGTTGGCCGAACCTCGCGCGTGTGAAACTAAACACGCAACACGCTTGTTTGCACTTATATCGTGCAAAATGCCTTTGAATTTGCTCGGCGCATTAACGTGTTCTCAGGAACATCTGAAAGGAGGTGAATACCTTTGAAAACGTTTCCTTCGTTTCTTTCAAGGTGGAAATTACAGACGAAATTACGAAACGGCTTCGGTTTGATCAGCGCTGATCGAAAAGGGCTTCCGACGCTTTTGAAGAGAACCCATCTCGCATGTAGAAGCAAGGAACCACGCGTAGCAGAAAGAAATAAGTCTCGGGTCGGGAAGAGACACGAGAAATCGCTTAACGGCTCGATTTAAAATAAGTCGTAGAACGCAAGACTGTTGAGCCTACCTTTTCGCAGCGTCACGTAATGCACGCAGATGCATAGAGCAAATTGAAACGCGAAACAATCGTTCGAGTTAGCGGTTTTGTCGTGACGTTTAAAACGCAGGATGTGCACCTGGACATCTGTGATTGACATAAGTTTATATATATATATATATATATATAGACACACACACACACACACACACAAACGTATGCATATAAAAAAGGAGCTGGATCGATGCGTAGCGTAACACGACCGATTACAAAACACGCGACCACACGACGCTAATTCTCTTTTTCTACGTCGTTGTTTAGCCGGAACTTTTTCAAGGCTTCGTCGTCGGTAGGAGATTTCACAAGAGACACGCGTTTGCTCGATACACCACGAAATTTCGTCTTTTTCCCTCCAATGTTCCACGGATTATTTAGGACAAAGACTGAGCGTGCGTGCGCGAGTGCGTGAGCGATGCGTGCGTACATACATGTACGTATACGTGCGAACGAGTTAACGTGCGTGCGTGCGTGCGTGCGTGCGTGCGTGCGCGCGCGCGCGCGCGTACTCCTTCGACAGACGCGCGATGATTCGTGGCTGCTTCTAATGCGTAGTTAGCATCGCGGACCCCGGCGAAATCAAATAAAACAGAAAAAGGAAGAGGAAAGACAAAGAACCACTCCCCGAAGGTTAAAGGCACCGAGACGCCACCACCGCAGCACACTCTGTTCCCGACGGTCCACGCGCCGCTTGTTTACTTTATCCCACCTTCGAACAGGTTGTTGATACGCGGATGAAATCACGTTTACGCAGCGAAACAGTTCATAATTCACGTCGTTGAACTCGTGTCACGAAATCGTGCTCGCGGCCGAGAAAAGTTTCGGTTTACCTTTGCCAATCGCCGATTTTCGAAGGTCGTGCGATCGTACGGTAAACGAAACAAGCACGCACGCATGCACGTAGTTAGGGCGGAAGTAGCAACACGGAGGTTAACGAGAATGACTAACTAAACGTCGCTAAACAAACAAGCATTTACATCAGACACCGTCCAAGGCGACCATGTTATCGTCACTGACGCGCCTCGGGTTGCATTTTTAAACTTGACACCGTAAACTCGTCGCAGTGTTCACGCGCGACGCGTTCAACACACACGGGTACACACGCCACACGCGACAAAACAAAACACGGCCCCCGATACGTTCGATCGCGCTAAGAACCGCGTAATTCACTTGCGACGCTAAGAAAACTCCGTCGCGACGGTAGGGGAAGCAGCTGGGCGGAGTGGTGGGGGGGCCAGGGAGAAAGGGTGGTCACGAGTGCGAAATTCTGCTGCACTCGTGTGTTGTATTCGAAAATCCGACTCTGATCCGGGGCTCTGAAAAATTTCCCCGAACGGCAGGATAATGCGAGAGAACTGAGCGGCACGCACGCACGCATGCACGCACGCACGCATGCACGCACGCACGCATGCACGCACGATCGCTCTCGCCGTTGGCGGAGCCAGGCGGAGAAAAACAGAGAGAACACGGAGTGACACGTGCCAGAGACAAAAGACGCAAAGGGAGATACATAGACGCAGTTTCACGGACGTGGAGGGACGAAAGGAGAAACCGGTCGGAAGGAAACTATAATTGCGACGCACGACGTGAGACCGTTTTCTTTCCCGTCGCCATTATCGAGTGATAAGAAAAAGAAGGGTTGCTCCGGCAGGGGCAGGAGGGGGGTGCGACAAGGAAGGAAGAACGAGGAGCATGGTTGCTGTATACTGTATTGCAGAGAGGAGAGAGGAAGGAGAGAGAAAAAGAGAGAGAGAGAGAGAGAGAGAGAGAGAGAGTGAGAGGTGATGGGTGAGGGAGAGAGGGGAGAGAAAGATAGAAAGAGGCGGCTGCTGCCGCTCGCGTCCCGTATTGCGTAGTAAGCGCTTGAATGGATTACGTCACGCGCCAGAGGCAAGCGCAAGAGGGTAAAAGCGTCGCGTCAGACACACAACACACACGACGATATATGCTGTATAGAGCACATTTGTTTGTTGCATCGGTTGTTGCGCGTTTGTCCAGAGTATGCGACAGTTTTGCATGGAGGACCTCGGCCCCGACCTCGGCCGTTTGTTTCCCGGTCATCGGCAGGGCCCAGGGCCCGCGAGAGAGAAACAAGCTACGCACCTACTGCCACCATATGAACGCTCTACACGCTCGTATGCGCAGCATCGTTTACCGTCCGCGCATATTCGTGTGACAGGATGCCGTTTTCCAGCGTTTCTCGTGCACCTTCGCCAAGTGCCGAGGAACGATCGATCGTCAAGATACGATACGAGGGATTCACCCATTTAAACGCGGAGAGTCCTCCCATTTAGCGGCCGATGGAACGTTCGTCGACCACGAGGGAACTCCCGCTCGCTCCCCACGTGTTTTCGTTCTGATCGAACAACAGTCAACTCTCTGCCCTTCTTCGCGTCTTTATTCTATCTTTTCCCCGCCTGTTTCTCTCTCTCTCTCTCTCCCTTCCCCCTTTTTGCCGTCCGCTCTCTCTCTCTCTCTCTCTCTCTCTCTCTCTCTCTCTCTCTCTTTCTCTGCCTCTCTTTCCGTCTTCGCTACGCGACATCGTCTCAAGTGTCCTCTTTTGTTTCTCGTCTGGTCTCTCGTAGACTCTCTCCGCTTCCCTTTGCCGACGAGCATCGACGACGAGCTTAATATCGTTGGCATGTCTCGGCCAGACGAGTTGCCGAGTCACGTCGAAAACTCTGGGGCATCGCGTTCCACGTGGTTAAGCGTGCCCCCTTCAAAACACCATGATTCTCACCACCGTGCTCGCGCATACACACACGTTACATTCCCAATTCCAGTGTAACGTCGCGCATTTACCTCTCTCGGTTGTGCTTGCCTGCTATCCGTAATCCGCACTTTGGCCCGCCACTCTCGTATCGTTTCCGCACAACACCGACCGATTCGCGACTGATGGCGAGAAAACAACACTCGTCTAGAGGCGGCCCTCAGAAACGTAATAACAAAACGCACACCGACATTCTGACGAACGAGTCAGCTGGTACTGATCCGATCGTGATCGAGCGCCGACTTCACCACGGGTCATGGACGTAGAAGCGTCGTGGAAATACGAGTACCCTCCTCGTGCCGAGGCGAGAATCCGACTCGTGCGCCGCCGTTCGTAAGGACCCCTTAACTAACGTCAGTACCGTACTTCGCCATATGTAAGCCCCTTCTTCGTCTCTCGCTTCCGTTGATATCGACGGACGTTTAATTCGACGAATATTCCCCGATCCGAGACCCGAGACCACGCTCACTCAATCCATGTAATGTCACGTCGTTGTTTAATTTACCACCAGTGACGCGCCAGTGACGACACCAATTCAACGACTTTGCATTTCTCGACAGCGGAATCTCGAACTTAAACGTGCGTCGCATCGTTGGGTGCATCGCAGACACGTCCGAAACGTATAAACACGTACAAACCTACCGAATCGAGTGGCTTTGCCACTGTGCGTGTGAGACCACTGTGCGTACACTCGATTAGTTGCGCAGCTCCATCAGCTACTACTAGAGTGTACTCGAAACGGTGCAATAAAGGCGCAACGTTCCAACGATTTTCAAAACTATCGTTCTCAATAAGGCAAAAAGACGTAAATCGTCTGGTACGGAAGCATGGTCGAAACGCCTACATCGCTGGAGGCCGATGCTGATAGGTTAAGACTTGATGGATTGCCTCGAAGTAACGTAGACGAGATAGGCATCCCGCCATGTAGAGGGGAAAATGGGAATATTGGTTTTGTCGGTGTGTACGTGGGCTGTGCAGACGCTACTAAAAACTTGTCCTCAAGATCGTTCTTGCTGTTGGATCTTTCTCTCGGCCAAAGAGGACTGTTTCTTTTTTTATCTATCTCGAAGGAGCCTGTCTGAAACATCTCATTAGACGTGACTTATGAGAGTTTCCGATATCTGACTTCTCTCGCGTACATACGTCCGAGGGTGGATACGTGGAAAATGTGTAAACGCGTTATGAAGAAAAACTTGTTTCCACCGTTTGCGAACAAGCGGGTGCTTGCGAACTTGCCGAAATTCGTAACTTTGGAAATTTGTAAATCGAACGTTGATAATTTTATAGAATCGAACAGAGAATCTGGCGTATACTCTTGTTACTTGTTCAAGTCTTTAGTCGACCGATCCTAGTGAAATATCGTTTGTCCAGTTTTGAAAAAAAAAAAAAAAGTGTTCGGAACGATATTTTCGCGCTTCTAATTTGAACCACGGACTTGTAAGTTTTTTTTACAAACGCGCAAGTGCAGCACACGTGAATATTTTCCGATCTTCTGCATCAACAGTAGTTAATATAGAAACCTGTATTATTAAATTCTGTGTTTCTACCCTATTTGTTTATTCTCTTTCGAGGAAAAATTATTTGTTCTTCTTCCGTTTAAAAGACCGTTGTTTCGTTGCGTTACATATCCAAAGGCAGTAGAAATGATACAAACGTTTTCAATTTTAACAAAAGTATTCTTAATCTAGTTGTATAGTTTTTACATAGTCGATGTTAAAAGTCGATAAAATACAGATGCCATTGGACGGTATTGAACGTATTAAATAAATACATAACTCCATAGAAAACTATGAGATTGATACTATTCACAGTCTAATCGATTTTCTTTTTAACAACTTGTTTGAATATAGTTCTCCAGCACAGTTTCTTCAGTCCGCACACCAACAGGATCAACGCTATCACATAAAATATTGCCACGTCGATGGAATAATAGTGAATAACGTTCATATACCTGAAACAAATTAATTTCATCGAGTAATTGTTACACTTGATTCCTAAAAAAACTATTACGTCCGACTGTCATACATCAAATCCTACGCCACTTTTAATAAAAAAAAAAAAAAAAAAAATTTCACCCTTAGAAACAATAGAAATAAGATCCTTTTAAGTCACATGTGCCGTGTGTGTGTTTTTTTTTTTTATTTTTGAATGTAAAACCAAATTAGATGTTTTTTACTTTATGCACAAAAAAAAAAAAAAAAAATAGAAAAGTTGCTACTCACAGCAATCGCAAACAGTCTGTTAGTCTTTACAGAGTCTAAGACAGTCTTTAAGAAGTGAAGAAGTTTCTTACGCAAAGAAATTCCTACGAGAATTCCAGTGTACATACCTTGCGGAACTTTTCAAATGTTCAGCTCCCTTATATTTGGCGACATGTTCCACCCACCAAGTAGCCAATTTTCTAGGGTTAATTGGTAAATCTCGTAGCAAAGAGCTTCTCTTTTTCGCTGCTATTCGATACGAGTTGTTGTGCACCGCAGCCACTTTAAGAATTCCATCACGAAAACTTCCAATGGATATTCTGGCCAAATCCATCACCAAGGCGTAACCCAATTTCTCTGTAACAATGAAAGTGAAAGTTTCTTTGTTTTTAATTCCTTTTCTCGCAATTTTACGTAAAAGTCATATTATGCCTTCCAATCGTACGAAGACATTATACATGATCTTTTAATTCCTCGAGGCTGACACATTGATCGACTCTATCTGAACCATTACGTTTTAATTATTCAATCATCTACTTTCTGCGTTTCCTGGAACTCTACACGCGTCTGCAATCTTCTTAATCGATTTATATTATCAAATTCCGTCTTTTTTTTTTTTTTTTTTTTTTTTTTTTTTTAAATATCGAGGCCAGTTTCGAAGGAAATTCCAAAGATTCGATCGATATTTTCTCGCCATTGCATCTTTATTTTAATTTTAGAAGAGTCGAGGTATTTATAATACTACGATAAATCCTCTTATCTCTTGAGCGAGCGTGCTCGTGACATATACGGGCATTATTGATACGATCAGCTTTACAGCTGTTTGTACATGTTAGCGGCAATGTTCACAATAAATCTTAATACATACTCGTATACAAAATAATTCGTGTTACACTTCATTCTTCACTTTCTTTACCCACCTCCCTTGCAATGTTTAAAGTGCTAATGCAAGTGAATGGGTAGTCGATAAAAATTCGAATCGGTTGGTGAATCGATCGTTGAATGAATTGACAAGATATAAGCCAGAAAGCTTACCAGCTTGAGCCGCGTTTCCATCGTGATCGCAGAAAACGGGTAGAACGAGGGTTGGCGCGGCGTGATAAGCTGCCTCGTGCAAGGACAAAAGTCCTCCGTGCGAGACGAACGCTCGAAGCTTCGGATGACCCAGCAGCTCTTGTTGCGGCCACCATGCCGCTGTTCTGACGTTCGATGGCAGATCTTTGATCTTCATGCCTTCCCACTTCCACACGACGTTGCACGGGAGCGTGGCAAACACCGCCACGAAGATTTGACGAAGCGCCTCTGGCATGTCTGACGCGCGAACCGACGAGCCCATAGACACGAATATGAAACCTACCGGTATGATGTATCACGGTTATCGCGATGTTCTACTTTGGGAAATTTGACTTGGCCTGAAAATGATCTATTGTCTGATAGACTGATTATCGACAGCCGCGGGAAAGGTAGCAGACCGTTGTAATGAAAGTCAGTCACAGAAATCTATGCATATGTAAACTGTTGAATTTCAAACATTTAAACAGAGGCAAGGATTTGATCATTGGGAAACATAAGTATATTGGGGGGGGGGGAGATAGAAAATCTACCAAGCACGTTGAAGTACACCAAAGTGTATAAAATGTGGTCTTATTGTTGTCATAATTATAATCAGAATGAGCTTCATTCATCTTAACGCACACGTTAATTGTAAGATTTTTTTCTCCGATTTATTTGTACTTTTAAACAAACGTAAGAAACATCAGTCCAAGTTTTAATTAAGACAAGTTCGCAAAATGTCCAACATTATTCTTCTTCTGTTTGAGATGTTTGAAAACTCTGACACGTGCACGTAGACCAAAAACAGAGAACTTGTACCACAAGAGAAATTAACCCTGCACAGTGTAAATTACGTCAGTCAACTTACGTCAATATCGTCTACCAATTATTAGATTTTAATTTGAAATATTTACCACGGCTACGACATTGTTTACCACGTCGATGAACGAACACTTCAATCTAGCGAGAACGTAAACTCCGCTTGGTACAAGCTCTCATCTTTCTCACGCTACGGACTCGTTAAATACCCTTCGACGCACGTTCATTGTCTCCGCTTTCTCTGAGCGATTCAGAAACCTCTCCCCTTCCCCAAGAAACGAACGTAATTTCCTGCTAACGACGCCGGCCAACTTAGAATATCGACTTACCGCGTTGCAAGAAACTCTCCAAATCGGGGCCGAGGTTCGTCGCCGGCTTGCAATGGAGGCACGCGACGTTCACCACGTTGGCCAAGTAAGGAACCGAGTCAGCCACGCTGTAATGACTGTTCTGCAGCGTCAGTGGAATCTCCGTAGTCAGATCTCGTACGTCTGGCAACTGGTCCCCTGGAACGATAAACAAGATTCCTCCGAATAAAGGAAATCATCGTCAATGAAACCGATCTCGAGGTAGTGAGGGATGCGCATACCTAGATACTTTCTTAGAACCGGTTGAAGGTATCCGTTGATCATGATCCAGTGCATTAGCCTCAAGGTGGCGAGACAGGCTGCGTTTAGAATTCTCTGGAGGAAGCTCATGTCCTGGGTCAATGATTTGCCGAAGTACGGTGTGACGGACCATGACGACGGGTTCCCTTGACGACTTATGGATCCACTGTACAGCGCTACCTGTATCGAAATGTCTATTCAGTATATATGGCTGTTGTCGTGTTGGTTTACGTTGTGTGTAATTATTATGGGTTCGATAACAATTAATCTTGACGTATTCCACTATTTTTATGAAACTCCTTCTAAGGTAATTTTGTTGTTCAAGTTTAGCTTGTCGATATTTTTACTGTCGTACGAGCACCTCCCGTGCTTGTAATTTCGTTCAGACTTTTGACAACATTCAAATTGACGTTGAAACGACTGACTGATCGTTCCGATTAGTTTTCAGCTTGTCTACAATATCTATTTTTGCGAATGATCATTGCATGTTTCTGCATGCCTATTTTCTGTCCTAACAAATACACGATCAAAAACTATGGCGAAATTTTGGAAAAATCATATTGGAATTCCTAGGAAACGAGTTTCTTTTTCTTCCGATACAATAGGATTAATTTTATAAATTATTGAAAAGCGATTGAAACCTCTTTTATTTTATTTTCAACTTTCAAATCACTTGTATTTAATTATTCAATTATTACTCGAATTTGTCAAGTAATAAACGAAGAAATCTCTTCTGAATGGAAACCCAATACAATACGAGATCTTGCGATTCAAAGTTTCGTGCAAGAAATCGAGTAATTTACGTCAAATTAAATCGGATTGTTTGCATTATTAGAGAGAAAAGTTGCTTTTATTTGTACACAGTTACCGTATTTAGCATGATGGTAGGCACATTCTCGCCATGGAGAACGCCTAGAAGGCATTCGGGAAAGGCTCCGTCGACTACCGCGACGTCCCATCGTGCATGATGATTGCCTTCAGGTCTTCTCAGCCAAGATACTGATATTTCGTCGCGAAGAAGCGCTTCACATGCCTCCCAGGCGTATCGCATTGCATCCCACGGGGAGATAGGCATTTCATCTCGGAACCTCGCACCAACCAGGTCCCATTCTGACGTGTAATTCCCGACATAAGCCTGTCAATAACGAAACGCACTTTAAACACCAGCCCTCTTATGAAATAATCCTATTATCGCTCCTTTTTTTTTTTGTAATGAGTTCCTCCCACTGTACACGCTCGATGGTTACACGCACGTTACTCTGAATAACCATCATGAAACGTAATCTTGTTCGCGGGATAAAAACGAAGGAAGACGCGGAAGTTAAACCATACAGAGATCGTGTGTGATGCTCGTATAAAATTACTGGCGTTGGTAACACACTGGAAGGGAAAAACCTCGAGCCCATTATGTTGCTTTAAACGTTTCATTTGCAATCCTCTTTGAATCAATTTGCGTTAACGCAAATTCTACTTTTTATCATCGAAGGGAAGACGAAAGGAAATTTCAGTATTTTTACAAATTTCTCGGATGACTTTATAAGCTTGATGAAATTCAAGTGCTCTTAATATGACGATGAATTATCGTCTGGTCTTTGATGAGTTATTTTCTTTCTTATATGGTCTTGTAATATACAATAATATAAATATTTAAATAATAGAAATATAAATGAAATATAAATATATAAATAATAGAAATATTTAGTTTTGGTGTTTTAACACAATTTTTACTAACTGTGCATTTTGTCAACAGAGTGTTCCAAAGAAAGAAGATTTATTTGAAGAGATGCAAACGTGCAAGGGAGGTGAAGGTTCACGTGAGTAATTTTTTTTTTTACTTCAACTTATAGACTCCAAACTTTTTGATGGAGACATTTTTATATAGTGAGATTCTTGGAATGCGGTTCGATGCGTATCATGTGTGAAATTCTCTGTCAACTAAATTATTTTATCATTTAAGCTACGTATATATTGAATTGCAATCATATTACAATCAACGCGACTGGGATAACGTATTTTGTGCAATAGAAAGATAGTTATTGATAATCGTATAGAAATATTTAACTTGATCTATATATTCAGATACATTAATAGCTACAATTTCATGTATTTTTTCTTAAGCAATCTTAATCCAAACAAACGTTGCAAGAATCACAAACTGGCAAAAGTTTGGAACATCCTTTACCTTTCCTTTTGACAAAACGAACTTCTTCCTACATTTTCCTCTGATCTCTAAATACGATTAATAAAAATGTCGGTTAGTGTAGGAAGGTATTTTTACGAATAAAATATAGGATATAAATTCCCTCGAACAATGTATAAAGTCTTAAATGTTTCACACGTTTCATTGCCAATTATTACAGTATCCTGTTTTCATCGAATTCGAAATGGTTATTTCGCTTTACTCATCGTCAATGGAAACGGAGTTACCATTTAAAATCGGAGAGAATCTCTCTAGAACCACGACCACCATGACCACCTAATTCCCCGAGCCTCTCGACTTCTGTTTCTCCGATCTATAATTTACCGGCAGGCTGTTTGCTCGCGCTATAAATGCGAATCAATTTGCATCCCGCCCCTTTTGTACGCCCTCGCGCTACACCCGGCACGTGCTCCATTCTCATAATCAAATAAACGCCCGTGCTAACTTACAGCTTACGTTGGGTGGAACTTGTGCTGGCTGTCTAGAAGAGTTAGAGCGTATTCAGAAATATATTTTCCGTCTAAGAGCTTCTCGATTGAATTTGTCTTTCGTAATTAAATCGAACGAAGGCACCCGGAGGGGTTCAATGATCCTCGATCATATGAATCGTGCTACCTTCAAAGCTGTGGCTACCTGTCTATTACTCGACTTGCAATTAGTTTGCTCGGGGAACAATTTGAACCGTTTGCGAGGCTGAAAGGAGGTTAATTGTGTGGAATTATTCGTTAATTACCTACCACACGGCTGGAGAAAGGAAAATTTAAGAGATAAATGTACAAAAGAACATGACAAATTCATAGAATTATATTTGACAGAGGTAGTCAAAGACTGTGTCTTGAAACAGTAAAAAGTGATGCCTGAGAGTTTTATGTACTATGAGAGTATATTAAACATCCCATTTTTGTCTCAGCAAGCAAAGAAATTTTTAATATTTTAGTGTAAAGTTGGACGTTGGTTTTTAGAAAGATTCAGAAAGAATAGGGGGATAAATTAGAAAGCAAAGGAGGAAACAACTGGAGCTTACACATCTGTCAAATTTCAAGTAATTAAAGTGGAAACAAGCATTACAATTGATATTTTATTTATCAATTAACGTTGTGGAAATTTTGGAAAAATAACGACGTTTTTTGCATTTGTTCACCAGAAATAAATCACAACAAAGTATTACTTTGTGTACGATATTATTCACGGGTTCTTCCAAACAAATATAAAAAACATAGTCAATATTTCAGTCAATATTTCATCTGGCTGTTTTAACTAACAGATTAACGTCCATGAAACATGGATGTTTCGTTCCCCCTTTTTCTCGTTTCGAATATTTTTTTTCAGGCCTTTGTTGACCGACCGTACACGGTAAATTATCATTTTTTTTTTTTTTTTTCATGACAGAACGAAGTCACAATTTCAGTCTGTGATTTACTTCGAGTGAAAGAACTTCTACCGCGTCATGCTCCCTTGGACGTTCGTTCCCTCGAACCTAACCCTCTAAAGGAAATCTTAAAAAAGGGTAATTACCTCGAAGATGGGCGGAACGAACTCCTGTAACCCGTTGTTGGCAGCTGGACCTGGAAACGCGCTTAAAAGAGTCACGTTGTGTCCTCGTGCCTTCAAACTGCTACCCAGCGCCACAAATGGTACTGTGTGCGACTTTGTACCACCCATAGTGGCCAACAGAATATTATACCCCGTGGTAGAATTGCAGAGTAGCAAGGTAACAAAAGGAATTACCACTCGATCTATTGAATTAGCCATCTTTAATTTTACAAGCATCCCCGGCGTTGTTGGATTCTCTTTCTTCGATGTCTCAACTCTCTCGACCCCCTCGGAACAATTTAATTTGTTAATACTGTCTGCTGTTCTATGGATCTTACATCGAATTATAGTACGCGTGCCTGTTTGAAGAAGCTTTCGATATCGGAAACGACATCATCGTCGAGGTAGCACCATCAAACTGTTCAAGTTTCTCCCGCAAACTCTCCTCTCACGATATTTCGATGATCTTCACTTCATATTTTCTGTTCAACGTAGTTTCTTGGATTCTTCAGAACTTTTCGTCTTGATTCTTCTCTACGAATTTCTCTCACTTTACAGCCCTAATATTTCGATATTCCTCGCACTATCCGTAGCACTTGCGATTCTGATATCTTTTAATGCTATCTGTCTCACGCTGTTTCCACTGTGTTTCCCTATTTTCTCAGTTTAATTCCTTAGATTATTCAGTATTTTTCTCAAGTTCTATCTACGAATTACTTCTCACTCGCGATCCTAATATCTTATACTTTGTGTCTCCAATATATTGCGTCTTCTCTATTTTCTCAAGTTTCTCTTGAGTTTTGAAAATGTTAATGTTTTAACCAAGTCTTTCCTCAACCAGAATCTTGTACAGTCAAGAGATTGAAAATTGATAATAACAAGAAGTCGCCGAATAGAAACATTATTATGTCAAAGAAAAAGCTCAGTTAATTGTACTTCTCTGTTCCTTTAAATTCTCTGAAATCTATTTCTGTCTAATCACAAATCGAATTCTCTAAAGTTCTTCTATAAAATTATTTTGACACGTTGATATTAACATTTTCCAAATTTAATATTCTTGATATTTCAATGACCGTGTTTCTCCCATAAAATTTTCTGTTTTACAAAAATCTCCCACTTGCAATTATTTTGATATCTCACTCATCAACACCCTCTAAATTTAAAATTAAAAATTACTGTCCTCTTAATACTTCACCGTTCTACTCCCAATATTTTAACATTTGCCTTGTTCCACTATATTTATCTTCTCAATTGAATTTCTTAAATTCCTCCCATCCGGGGGGGACACTGCCTCCGATATATACCTCTATCTTCTCTTCTCGATTGAATTTCACAGATTCCTCAGAGTCCTGCCTCGATTTAAGTAGCACCAGCGATTTACGCACCTCGAGCCAGACGCGAACGTTCGTTTTCTTCCGCACGGTGGAACCGCGGCTAAATAAGTACACGCGGCTCGTCAAAGCGCGAGGATTAGGGAGGCAGTCCGATCCATTATCATTGTAATGCCAGGTTGACGAGAAAGAAGAAACGACCATCGACCGTTAAAACGGACGATTGTCTCGTGAAGGGGAGACCATTAGAGGAGGCGGCTTTCCTTCGGTCAAATGCGTCCGTGGAATCTCGGCGACTGGCTATC
The DNA here is from genome assembly GCA_036937485.2 of Tetragonisca angustula. Lineage (NCBI taxonomy): Eukaryota > Metazoa > Arthropoda > Insecta > Hymenoptera > Apidae > Tetragonisca > Tetragonisca angustula. The sequence continues at coordinate 1,107,956 of JAWNGG020000014.1, forward strand.
CCCTCGTCATTTTTACGCGAGATCGTCAAGCATGACCGATTACATTCGTTTCCGTGGTTCTTTATCCCGATTTCGGACTCTGAAACCACACAAAACACGGGAGATTTATTTGTCCGCGTAGCACGAATTACGCAGCACGTCTCTTACGCGTTTACCATTACAAAAGTGTAAAGTGAAGTGTAAAGTCCTGCTTATTTTGTGGCAACTTTGTTCTTTGTCCTTTCGTTGAGAATGTTTGAAATGTTGTTTCGTCACAGCTTCGTGCGGTGGAATTTTTTTATTTGAAAAGCAAAGGACACGGCGAGGTTGGAGTGTTTAAGTCACTCGCGGTGGCAACTGATTGCGGACCATAACGAGCGACCGAACCGTATACGATAATTCGTCGCTTTCGTTTTCAACTCGCCGTTCTGATGTCACTGGATAGAAATTGTTGAAAAGTAGTAAATTTATTATTTGTTTTAAATGTACTTGAAACTGAGAAAGTATTGCAATTTTGGAACAAAATATTCTCGACGTACGTACTTGTTCAAGAGTTTGGGCTATTCTTCAGTTTTTGGACGAAATACATATCTCTCTACGTTTTATAATTTCGCAACTTTGATCCTCAAGTGTATTGACAGTTGATTAAAATTTCAGTAATCTAAATAGGTAATACCGCGAATGGAATATTTTGTATTTGTACGTATTTAGGAGAAGTCGTTATTTAATGCCTCGAGTTTTTGAGCAAGAGACTAAAAATCTGTTTATATGTTCCCACGTTTCTAAGCTCTCCGAGATGTAGAAATTTCAATAATTTTCTAATAATTTGTTTGTCATGTCAAGTTTAAATGATCGTTCCGACCTTTTCTTTCTCTCTATGTTAGTTAACTAAACTACAATTCGTCACGCTACAGTACGACTAATTCGAATAGGACCTAGTTTCGATAATTAGTATTCTACTTCGATCCTCTTTGAAATTCCAAATGGTCTAACTATCTTTTCTCTTCCTAACAATCACCAACGGTATATTCAACGAAATGACATTGCGACATTGTCACACAAAACAACACTGAGTTTTTATCACGAATTATTCCACAAGTATAAAATACTATCAGGCAAACTTTAAATATTTGAAACAGGTTTTCGAGGAAATGAATGTAGGAAACACCGTAATTTTTTTTCAAAATCTGTACACTCAAAATTAAAATTATTGTTTCTCTGTAAATATGAAAAGTTTCTCTACCGTTTATAATAATATAATTCTCTCGATTATCTTGCAAAACAGAACAGTGACAATTATACAGATTATAATGAATATTCCGTTGTTTAAAAAAAAAAAAAAGATAAGAGTTTTCTATTCTGACAAATAAAAACGATTCCTCCGCGTTGTCGCGTAAAAAAAGAAAGAAAGACAGAGAGAAATTGCGCGTATTTGAAATTCGACGAAACCACAGTGCAAACTTTTCTGCAATCGGCCGTCGTGTACGTTCGTAAAAATTCATAATACTCTGGCAAATGACCGGCCCGTTCCATCGCGATCTAAATTCATCTCTGATTCCTTCGGCGGAACTTCGTTTCCCGTGATTGCACGATTGAACTTTCGATCCTCCCGAGATTCTCCTCGTCTATATCGCGATCGTTGAAAAGGTTGTCCATCCGTTCGAGGCTCGCAGAAAGGATTTAACGTGCCGTTTCATCCGGTAAAACGTTGCCGCGCGTCCGTTCCGTCCGGGGAATGGGTGAAATCGAGCGATTCGGTTTTCGTGAACCGTCAAAGAAGAACCGTCGCGAAGGATAAGAACGAGCCGGGGGAAAGGAGAGGGATAAGAGGGAGAGGAGAGCCAGGATCAGGAAATGCCGTCTCTCTCGAGAGATCGTATTGTCGGTCTCTCGAACGAACGGCGCACTTGAAACTCGCGTTATTAGTGAAAGTCTCGGGCGTCGCTCGAATATCGTTGAAGGTTAAATTCACGTGTTCTCACGATGGAACGTGAAAGGCTCAAAGGTCGCTGCCGAGGGTTGGGCCCCCGGACGATCTTTCCTCAAACTTTGCCCGATATCGTGCAACAAATTATCACAGAGTTGCCGGTGAGAAACGTTTGAAAATTATTCGAAGGATTTAAACGAATGTATCGTTCTTCGTCTTGAGGCTAACGCCAACGCTTTAATCGAAGAACAATGTTTGTTCGTAACGATTTATGATATAAAAAAGAAATCTCTTGGCAAGCTAAAAGGTGGAATTCATAATTTTACACAGCGACGTTATAGCTTTCAACTAAGTGTTTTTTTTTTTTTTTTTTTCTATTTTTATATCACATTCTCGCAACGCCGTATTTCGGAAACGCTGTTGAATAGTACGGAAAATTGAGCAACATTGTGCAAATACTTTTCGTCGTCTCTGTGTTACTTAACGAGAGCAACGGACTGACGTGACAGATAAAATATCACGCGGAATTAATGTGAAGCAGAGTTACGTATTACAATTTTCACTCGATTTAAAGGAGAAAGTAGTGAGCTGCAACAAAAGTAGTTAGCGAGAGGAAGAGTTGGCGTGTTTACAGATTCGCTGAATAAAGTTGTTTGAATGAGGTAAAGTTAAGTTACATGCGGAGATTTGTGAAATGAAGAATATCCTCTGAATATTGTATTTTCCTCCGCGGTATTTAGCTCGAGTTCAATTAATCGTTTAGAGCGATCGAATCGAATTGTTGATAATTTTGAGGATAATGTAAAAATCTGCGTTGTTCTAATGTGTTTCCCACCGGATGAATTTACAATTCCGATGTACATTAACGTTTAACTTGCATAATGCAACAATTTCCCCCGAATTTCATCAAAATTTGTATCAAAACTCTCGTATGTTGATAACACCATACACATTACACGTATTACACCAGAACATTGTTCTCCTAACTAGTACCCATAATCGGAGCTCCATTCTTCACCTGATGAACACGATAGTACACAGCAACTAGTGAAAAGAATTGGGAACTAAATTGTTTTTTTTTCCTCTTTTTCCAAAGCATTGTACGCTACCAATTTTAGTTGAAATATACACTATCAAGTGTTGTTTTCATTTTTCGAGATACAGTAGCTCATGAAATTATTCGAACGCTTATCATCGAAAAATCTGCATATATATGTGTGTATATATATATTATTAAATATAAACACCAATTAATAATTAGAAGTAATAGATACTCCTAAAAAAATTTCCTTTGTTTAAGAGTTCAACTAGAATTAGAAAAAATGTTAAAGGATCGTGTTGATAGAATTTGGAACCAAGTTGAAAGTACATATATACACAAGTTACAAGATACTAATCGCAAACATATATTTAGTGATAGTCATATAATAAATATTAAAGATACAGCCATTCAATGTTTCAGTTTATCACTGTGACAGATTGTGATTGTTTAAATATTTCCGTCTGTCTCCTACGAAATACTGTGTATTTCTCATCATATGCGTTATAATCTCCATATATATTTTTAAATTTCTTTTCAATCACTGATCATCGCAATTTCATTATTAAATTAAAACGAAGTTGATCAATAATTAAGTTGAAGTCAAATTTCATAATGTATCGTATGTTTCATAACAGTATAGTAATATTACAATATAATAATTCATAATAATATAATAAAAATTAAATTTCGAAATTATTTTAAATTACAAAACGCACGGTGTGTTCATAAAAAAAAAAAAAAAAAAAAAAAAAAAACAGTCTCGAATATAAATATTCGAATCCTTTCGTGAGCAACTGTGTGTCTGGTGTTCTACGAAGTGTTTTTCGATCAATCGACTTCGTCATAAAAATCGTCCTTAAAAAGCAGTTCGTGGAACGTGAACCGAAACACTCTTTCTTCTTTTTTTCTTTCTTTCTTTTTTCTTTTTTTTTTTCTTTTCTTTTACCTCGTAGCGCTCGCCCTCGACTTTCTTCCTTTTAGTTCACGCGCGGCCAGCCGTTTCCTTCCTTTCTCGTGTAACCGTTCGCCACCGTTCTCCTTACCATTTCTGCGAAAGAAGTTTCTTCTTCCAACACTCGGAAATCGTCCCTCTTAATCGACGTTTCGTCGACCAAGTTTCACCGCGAGGACTTTTCCATCAGTTCCATCCTCGATCACGACGTTCCACGCCGCGATCAAGCGTTTGTGGATCCATCTTTCAGTGGCATTTCACCGCGACGAAGATTCTCGTTTCTACGACGTGTCAATTTAGCGAAACGATCGTTCGCGATATTTCGTCTTCAACGTTTTCAAACTGAATTTCGACTCGATGGAAACGGGACGTCTTGACGAGGTGTTCTAAGCGATCAAAGCTCTTACTGGTTCGAGTTAGGTTAATTTTAATGCCCACTGTACTCGCGAGTTTAATTTATTTATTTGATTTATTCCGATTCGGCTGAATTCTGACTCGACGGAAACCGAGTTGACATTTTTCAGTTAATATTTTTCTACTTTGCAAATTTAACTCGGTCTCGCGGAGATTCTATACTGTTCTACATCGATTGCGTTCACATTTTACGAGTTCAACTCGATTACAAATTTTCCAATTTTCGTTTCACCTCGACACAGCGAAGTTGCACGACTTTCGATGTTACACTCCGCAACGAAGTATCTCTCTGTTCTTCTGTATCAAGATTCAACGGTTCGTTGCGTCTACGCGTCTTTGGAAGTTTCGTTCGGGTTTTATTTCGAGTTCGACTTACTTTCGAAGAGGGTCGGACGGAGCGGTTCGAGCGGAAAAAAATCGGCCGATCGATTTTCGCGGACCTTGAGACAACGGCGCGCGTTGCGATGCACGAAGTGCTTGGATATCACCGAGCGTGAAAGTTTGACTGGCCAGCGGTAGCTTTAATGATCAGCTGTGCTCGAGAGAGAGAGTTTTGCCTCCCACCCAAGGACTTCTTAGCTTCTTCTTCGATGGTCTCCGTTCACAATGATGTTTGTCCCGTAAACGGGCAACAATGAGATACGCCAAACCAACCGCCAGTCACCGCGAGATCTCGTGGTGTTCTCTCGTTATAGTTATTCTAATAGCTGCCTGTCCCCGATTCGCACGTTTCTCACCTGTATTACAAACTTGCGCGAGACTTCTCAATTTTCCGTGTTCGTTTTCTGTTTTTCAAAAGCCAATCGCCGCGTGCACAGGTCTCTGAGAAATTTCGTACGATAAAACCGTCACCGTTCACGTTGTTTTCTCCAAATCAGCATTTTGTTTCAACAAGCATTTATCGTTCGTTCAGAAATAGCTACATTCAAGATAAATAAGGTTGAGTGATTTATTTTTAAGTTGATCTTGGTACAGTGTAAAATTCGTACGTCACTTTGAGATCTTATGGTGTTCTTTCATTCTGACGGATTCCTCATAGTGTCCTATCTTCGATTCATAACTAGAGATACACGAAATAATAGGAGACTGAATTTTCCTTGCCTTTCTGAAACTATTTAACCATTTAAATTGTTTCCCCAAGATCAGCATTCTGTTTTGCAAGAATTTAATTCAAAAAGTGATTAAGTGATTTATTTAAAACCAAACGTTGATCTCTGGTGTAGTGTACAATTAATTGTTCGTTCAGTAAAAGTTTTTATGATCCGAGTTTTGATAAATTTCGATCGACGTGAGCTAGGCTCGTTGTTTTTCCTTCGATCTCCACTTGCAGATCAATGTTTTATAGAGCCGAGGTCTGATGCAGGCGAGCGGTTTCCAGTTATTTGCCGTGCAAGTTTGCATTCACGAAAACGAATGCATTATTTTAATACGGATTAATTGAAACGAGTGACTTGCAACAACTCGATCCCTGGCTAACGAAAGCAAACGCGAAACGCGAGGTAAATTGACGTAGGAACCGCTCGCATAAATTTTGACCGTCGCCCTCGTCCCTCGTTTTTCTGGCTTCATTTCCTGGTGTAAAGTTGACACAATGGCGGCAAAATTAATATGTGAAAAATGAAAAGACAGATAGTAAATTTTGCGGATTCTTTTATTGAGCAGAGCTTAAATTTCTAGTCAATTGCGTACAAGATTCACGCGTAAATGATCCAACTTTACGATCATTTGTTTGTCACAATTATATCCAAGACTGTGAATGCCTTCGAGAATACATCTTCGAGAGTATGTCTGTAATTAGAATTGCCTGTTCAAGGAATTTGAAAGTATTATTTGCCAACATTGTCACTTTTGAAAATGTCAAAAAATATACTTCAAAGAACCTGTGTCTACGTGCTGCGAGAAATAGTACAATAATTCAAGACTATAAATGCCTTCGAGAATACATCTTCGAGAGTATGTCTGTAATTAGAATTGCCTGTTCAAGGAATTTGAAAGTATTATTTGCCAACATTGTCACTTTTGAAAATGTCAAAAATATACGTCAAAGAACCCGTACCTACGTGCTGCGAGAAATATTATAATAATATAAGGCTATAAATGCCTTCGAGAATACATCTTCGAGAGTATGTCTGTAATTAGAATTGCCTGTTCAAGGAATTTGAAAGTATTATTTGCCAACATTGTCACTTTTGAAAATGTCAAAAATATACGTCAAAGAACCTATACATACCTATGTGCTGCGTGAAAGGATGTAATATTCCTCAAGAGGAACGTGACGTATTGTAGTAAGGGGCGGATGAGGATCAATAAAAATCGTACGCGTAAATCCGGTAACAGACTCGATGGCACGTTTCGCCACCGGTTGAAAAACTTTACGCCCAAATTACCGCAAAAACCCTTTCGTCCAAATTAAGCTGTGTAAAATATCGTACCCCTTTACTGTCCAACGGTAGTGTTTTGTTTGCGATAAAGTAAAATATATGGGTCAGTTTTAGTGCTTGTAAACTTGCCATGTTAGTCGCCACAAAGTTGCGTCCAAAAAGTTTCGTCTAAATTTATGCTCTGAAGAACGAAACGCGGCAGTAAATTATCGCGGTGGCAAATTTACTTCAAACCGGTCGGCCTGCACTGTAGATTCTACCGGGTATACTCTACACTATAGATTCCACGCCGAGCCTAAAACTTCACACACGGCCACACGTACGCACGTACGCACGTACACAGACCGACAGATGTCTATCTGAGATTTCTTTCATCTCTTCGCACAACTCGAACGCCCGTGAAAGACCCGTGAGCAAAAATTCTTTACAGCCCAACAGGCCCAGCCTTTGTACCCGGAGTCGTTTTGTCTCGGTCTGCTTTCGCGGTAGATGGTAGAATGAAAAGTTGGCGATGCTTACTCCACTTCGTATAACATACAAGCTATATCAATTACTGCAGAATAATTCACAAATTTATACAATCTTTGCGGTGGTTTGTCGCTCTTAACATCTGTTGGCAGGTGAATGTAAATCTGAATGTTCTACAGCTGGCTTTGAGATGTTTATTTCGATCCATTTATTTTATGTTTCAATGTATTTATGATTTATTTTATATTACTTCAATATTCTTATGGGTTGAAAAGTGATAGGTTCGATTAGAACCTTGTCCTGCGAATTGGCGATGGGGTTTCCTGGATTCGATCGGCTGATTGCGAATGATCAACGATAGAAGCGTGCTGTTGAATTTTATTTTTTATTATTTTTGGATTTTGGAAGGATTCGACGGATTGATGGATTTTTGGTTGATTAATGACTTGAGATGAGAAGTTGAAAGAAGTGATACTGAAGTTTTCATTAGATTCAGGCTGATCGAATGATTGAAGATTTGTTGATACGTTTAAGACGGAATGTAGGAATTTGATTTACTTAGTGCGTTAACGTGTTGAAGATGGAACGTAAGAATGTTTGGTTTATCTGATTGCAAGTATGAAAGAGTACTATTGTAATTCCATTTAGTTGAATGAAAGTTCAGTTAGTGCTCGGTTAAATGAAAATTTTTCTCTATTATGTGAACACGAAAAATAATAGCAGAGGGGAGCGAGTACACCCCTGTTATGTTACAAGAGAATGAATGCACTCTTGCTATATGAACTCCGGTTATATATAACATGGAAATTATTTATCCCTTAGCTATGTTGCTTTTGGTTTGAAACGGGTGAAATTGGTGAGTTGATGTTACAGTGAAGCGAATATTGAAAGATTGACAAGTTTTAATTTTGATCTTTGATCGGTTTGAAATTATTTCTAGTAGACGAGACTAATAAAGTTAGTTTCAATGTTCTGCTAGTAGAGTAATTACTTTCTTGACATTAATTTACACGTGTGTTTGATCTATCGGGAATGCCATGGCCATTAAATTGCCGAACTTTTGAACAAGAAGTTTCAGTGTCTCAAGTCACCAAAATTCTTCTCTAAATTGTCTTCTTGGATGCTTCAGCGTAAAAAAAAATACGTCCTCATCAATTTGCTGGTCGCTGTTTCAGTTTCCAGAGAAATGACGTCTGTAACGATCTGCGTCATTCACAAGCGAAACGTTGATTTATCACTGTGCTGCGAATTTTTAGTTTAGGATAAAGAAGAGATAACTACTGCCAGTGAACTACTTTCAAACTCGATTTTCTCGGAAATGAAGGCTCAATTGAAAGAAATATTATTATACTTCCGATTGTAGTATTATTAAGAGACTATAATGCTGTTTAGTTGGTTGTATCGCGATTTTAGAGACATCCTGTATAATTGGAAAAGTAAGTCCTTGATCGTCGATCGGAGAGCCTGTGAACACAATTTGCTCGAATTATCGAACTCTTCGTTAATCTTCATTGTCATCATCAAGTAGTAACTTAATATCCATCCTTAATTACATTTTACGACAATCTTTCGCTCTATTTTTAGTAGTGCGTTTTTCGATTTTTAAATGTTGTCAAAGCTCAGAAACATCTAAAATTCTTTAGCATTTGTTTTAAATTTGATTCTGACTCTTTGTCAATATCGATATTAATTCCCGATTTTACTAAAAGTTTGAAATTCATAAAATTTCACCTGAAATGCACGATCATTCTTCTGAACACGGTGTCGCAGTATTTTACGTTCGATCGAGTGCTTGATGTTAAATTCGATATTCGAATCTTAACGTTTCTATCTTGGATTCAATTAACTTGAAACTTAAAATTTCTACTTAATCTTTTGCGCTGGAATGACGTGCCACGCACGTCTAGAATATTTTGTCCCAAATTTTCTCAGTTTATTAAGTTATATTATAGTATATAATATAATATTAGTATATATATATATATATTATATAATATTATGAAGTTATTATTATATTATTATATATATAGTATATAATATTATTGAGTTATTTTATAGTGTATTTAAATTTAATCCAAAACAAGGCAAAACAAACGATAAATTTGTTACTTCTTAATCACTTCTATCCAACGATATATCGACGAATTCAAAAGAAAAAAAAAAGCGACGAATTATTGTACGGTTCGGTCACTCGTTATGGTCCGCGTCAACCAGTTGCCAGCGCAAGGGGTTAAAATCAATTTCTGTAATCACGTTCAGAAGAATATCGATCCGCGCAAATTCACACTTGTGCGAATACACGAATATAACTTGTAGTTGCACGTTCAGAGAAACATTCAATAAGCATCGAAATTTAACGAATCAGTTGGAGATGGAATGAAGTTTCTAATTGTTGACACTTTCGTTATTGATCGAACGTTTTACAAGTGTTTCCGACTGATTTATAAGTGATCGCTGTCATCGCTCGTTGTATATGCCCACGAATCATCGAAACGAAATCACTGAAAGCTTTCTTCAACCTCGGTGCCTTCGGTGAAGTTGTAATCACGATCTAAATGAGAAAGCACGATGATTGATTCAACGCCCGGTCCCGAGACCACGAATCTTCTTTCGAAGATGAATGAATGCTGCTAACGAGTAGACGATACTCGGTGAAAGTTGCAAATTGAACGAGTAAATCTTGAGCCGCGATTGTGTAACAGAGTAACGGAGATTTTTTTTTTTTTTAAGATGACCGAATGAATCGATATCGTGATTTGTATCGAATTGGTGTGAGAATGCATTAATAACAACAAGCCTGGAACCAAAGAATAAGTTGTCAGTCTTTCATCACGCGTCTGACAATTTAGTACAGTTTACAATTTGAATTTTACAATTTCCCTCGACAATAAAATTTTACTCTTGAGAATCTCTTTAATTTTTTTATCTTTTTTATCTTTAGAATCTTTTAATCTTTTGAGAATCTTTTAAAAAAGGTGAACTCCAAAATTATAATTTTTTAAAGCTGTAATAGATCACCAGCGTGCTGCTTCCATATTTTCAAAAATTTTAAATCTACAGAAGCTGTAGGATATAAAATGTTTTTTCAGAACTTGTGACCCATTTGCAGAAATTTTCGATCTCTGTTTTACGAAAGAGACTAACTCTAATTTCTTGACAAACAGCAGAGAATGTTCTACGACTAAATTAAATAAGATTCTGCAACTCTAATAAAATTCAACAACTATCAATCACAAAAGCAGAAATAATAACTCAATTGGAAACGTTCACCAATCCGTGGAATTAAATTTCCAAGTGTGCAATCGTGTTTTAAGCAGCGTTCGTCATGCGAAACAGACGAAATTTGATCGCGATTGATAAGAAACTAAATCCACGTCGACTTGTCGCGTTCTTTCGAGTAATTCGAATTCGTATAAGAAGCGAATTTATGATAATTTCATGCATTTATGTGAACGAATGAATTTACGGACGAGAGAATCTGAAAACCTGTACCCTCCGAAAACTTCGATTCTCCTCGAACATAATAATGGTCGAATTTCTCTTTTGCCATCTTCTTCGAGACACCAGGTGGTTATTATTTTCACTTGTATCATACAGAATAATTGGAACGGTCGTACATCATCGTAATTACAACATCGAGTTACTCACTTGACTAAAATATCTTCGCTTACTTTTGCTTTGTCTCTTCTGTTTCATTTCTTTTTTTTTTCTTTTTTTCTTTTTTTTTTGTTATTATTCGTCATCTTTCGAAATTACATTTTACACTTTGCTTCCTCGTCTCCTTCGGGGGAGGGAGCGCGTTGAAAATGGAAACATGAGCGAAAGTAGGCAGCTAGAGCTAGTAGGAATTATTAAATATCTCTTTCTCCTTTTTCAATTACGTAGTTGCTCACGTTTGATATCGAGTGTTCGGGTAATGATTAATTGTATCTTGTCTGATCGGTATTTTATCGAGTACAGGAGTATAATTTGATTTCTTGAAAGGTTCAATTGGGCAAGGTCCGCTCGAGCATTTCTACATTGCGTTATATGATTTTGTATCTTTTGATCAGAAACTTTTAGTAGAAATATTTTCCTTTACATATTTTACTATCATGTTGAAAATAATTCATTTATTTTATATAAATCATTTGTTCATCGTCTAAATTATATATCATTTATTATTTAAATTATTAGATAATTTATTACATAAATTTTGCGCATTGTGTCATATGATTTTTCTATCTTTTAATCGTAGAAATATTTCCCTTTGTTCATTTACTATCGCATCGAGACTAATACAATATTATAAAATAAAACGTCAGTAACGATTGCTGCAGAAGTCTTGAAATCACAAGAAATTAGGTGATGTGTAGGAAATGTTCCCCTTTGATCTCCTCGTTCGTTGGAAATAACGTGACGAAAGAAAGAAGATTGTACGAACATAATACAGTAACGTGATTCGAAATTATAGTACAAAACTCTCGGCTGCGAGCAATCTAGAAATGTCGACAATTTTTTTAATTTTATCTACATAAAAATCACGGGAATCGTAAGGTATAGAAAGAGTGAAAGACACGGCGAAAGAAACTGCTGGATAGAACGTATGAAGCAGCGTGAGACAGTGTGTTTTGCGATTCGTGGCGAAATAAAGAATTAGGACGAATTTCACTGGTTCGGTACCGTTACTCGTTCGCGAACGATTTACTATGTGTCGGGACAGTTCGCTGCACCGTGGCCTGTCCCCATATCGAAACGACCGCGTATTACACGTACCGTGCATATCGATTTCTTTCTCGATCGAACGCGTGTCGCAACCAGAAAGGAAAAAAAAGAAAAAAAAAAATTGTTCGACCCCGAGTAAATCCTCTTGTATTGTTAGCCTGTTATCTCCGTTTGCAACGGTTTGTCGTGCGAAGAAAAAAATAGATTTTCATGCAAATATTCAATTAAACAAGTACGTATTGTAGAATCTAAACGAGAGTTAATTTTATTTAATATTGCTAAACATTATATCAAATTACTATACGTTCGTGGATTCGAGATATTTGTATTTGTGATACGTTTGTTTAACGTACGTGGTACGTTTATATATTGAATATTTTGTACGTTTTAGTATTTTGCACGTTCACGAAAATTCGCAGTTCAATTTTTAGTTGAAATTCTGTCACACGAGTAACAAATAGTTTACAGAAATGACAGTAATAATTTGAAAAAAAGTGTCTGCCATTTAGATTTAAATTTTAGTGAAACGCGTTCGCGAATTTCTGACATTTGAGACGAGGTTGAAATAAAAAAGAAAAAACGCGAAAGAGAAAAAAATGTCGCGTTAGAAATACTGTACGCGATAAATCGATAATACAGCTGCGTGTAGAATATTTAAAATATTTATTTAGTTGCTCTGCAATTGCATAAAAATTCGATAATGTTCCTTTGGTAATTTTCTTTTTTTTGGTCACTTGCGGAAAAAAAGACTAGATTAAATTTCTAATTTATTGTTTCTCTTTTGAGAAAATAAAAATTAAAAAATAATTTAAATTAAGGAAATTAAAATTTTTATAAATTCCATCGAACTTTAAATTTCATTACATCAATTTCATAACGTCAACGATTCGAAGCAATAAAATTATTAGTTTTTCAAGTAAAACCAACTATCACAACGTAATGATCGTGATTAATTTTATAGCTATTTTTTAGTTTAGCTAATTCTCAAGCGACAATGATTTTAAATGAAAGTTTCGAACAACGATTTCGAGCAATTTTTACAGCAGGTGCATTTATTCCATGTTTGAAAAGTCATCCTTCATTTTTCTGACGCGGCGTAGATAACTTTTGACACCGGAATTGCCAGCAAGCAAAGCGTGTAGCCTATATTAAAGAAATTAAAGTGCACGAAGCAGGAGGAAAGTTTATAATACAGTAAAAAACACACAATTTTATTTATTCATATTGCAAAGACTCGTTCAACCTTCTGAAAACAAACGTGCGTGTGTTGCCTCTAAAAATACGAAATTTCTGTAAAATGTTACAAAAATGTAAAATCTACGTAAAAAGAAAAATTGCTCATATTCGTCGCTTTTACGACAAAAGTGCGATATTTTTCCAAAAAATTTCAAGGATCCGAGCAGAGGGAATTTTTTGAAATCAATTTATCTTTCATTCTTTTCCTCTTTTCCTTTTTTCTGCTCTCAGTTCTGTTACCGAAGAAGATAAGATCAATTATTTTGATATCTTTGAACGGTACAGGTTCCTCGAGCTTGCGTTCTTTTCGTCGTGATTTATTTTTAGCGGGCAAAAGTTTTATTGAGACCTCTTCGTGAACAGGATCGAGACGATCGGACGACGCTTGTTTTTTAAGATACTGCGAGCTGATACGAAAATATGCATTTCATGTTTTTTCATTGCCTGAGAATTCTCGACACGTGATAAATCTCGAAGTCGACGTAGGTCCACTTGGTTTCCAAGAATACAGGTCAAATTTAATATGGACGAGAGGAAACAAACACGATCTTTCAATTCATTTTTTTTCCTTTCTTTCACTCTCTCTCTCTCTCTCTCTCTCTCTCTCTCTCTCTCTCTCTCTTTCTCTTTTTAATCAAACGAATATTTTCCTTCGCATCTTCTTTTCTTCTAACGATGAATCTCGATTTAGACGACAATTAGACGATATGCTTTAAAAAGCAATTCTAGACCTGCATTAATTAAACATTTGCCATTAAATAGTTTCTTCATAGATATTTCGATTGACTCGATGAAAAAAATATATCTTGAGAAGATAGTCTGAAAATAAACCAATCTTCACGAAAATATTTGAATATTTATAGGAAATTTTTCATAAAAGTATAATAGAATTAATATGGACAAATTCAATTAACATGAACAATTCAATCGAACGTAAACACGGTTACAAGATGTATATTGCGAGCATAAATAATTTCAAGTGGTTTAAGACCATTACTCACGCTATGTAGTAATTTCTTATCATTATACAATCTGTTTGCTTCACTGATGCATAACTTCGAGAAACAACGTTTTCAAACTCATTTTTTCAAACATATTCAAGCAAATTGTTTCTAATTTATTCACAAGTTTATCCACAATAACACAATTGTATAATGTAACATCACGATATCTTTTTACGGGCAATTTGATACTTTCTAATTCTTTTAAACATTTCAGTACCTAGATCTTTCCATCAGATTTTGCTCGCTCAGTCGAAGAAATCAACTCGTTGGAATTACTTACAAAATTCGTTCGTTCGGAAAAAGAATTTTCCCAAAGAAGATGAACCAGCTCTTCTGTTCGCGGAAACGAACAATTAGCTAATTAAACATAGCAAATTTACGAATCCCTCTTAAATTAAACCTCCGCTGGTTTTAATTCAACTCTCCGCGTGTGTTTCCACTTTTCAACCCCTTTTCAACTTTCATCCTTGCCGCTGTTCTAAAATTAAATGCACTCTGAAAAATTCACTTCAAAAAGGAAGAGAAAGAGAGAGAGAGAGGGGGGAAAAGAGAAGAAGATCAACACTCGTACGAAGCAGATCCGTCATTGAAAACAAGTCTCTACCGTGGCGTAAGGCAACGAAATGAAGCAACGCTTGGCCCGGCCATGGTTTACATTGTAAACCGCTGCTTTTGCAGGCAATCGTCTTTTTTCTCATTCACGTTTCGTCCGCGTTTCGAGTCCCGCTTTAATCGTTACGTTCGCCCGATGCAATCGCTCTTTAACTTGCGACGCGCCATACTTGGCTTTCGCAAAAATATCTGGCCTTTCGGAAGATCTGTCGCCAAAGAGAGCAGACTTTTGCAGGAAGATTCGTCGCTGGTTGTTTCTTGCTGCCTACAAATTTACGTGACGAAAGGAATTGTCGTCGAAAATTAGTAATTTTATTGAACAAGAGACTTGGAGTTAAAAACGTTCGTTTCGTTTGTTGTTTTAGAGACGATTTATTTATTTAATCAGGGTAGATAATAAACTGAGATAAAGATTTAAACGTATTTTAAAATTGATTCTGGAAATTGGCAATTTTATTAACTTTTTTTAATAATTTCGTTGGAGTGAGGAGTGAATTTGATTAAGTTGCTACCAGTTAAATGCCAAGTTCTAATTTTTCTGCGAAATATTTGTATAAATGTAAAATATCATGATTTACTCGAATTTCGAGAGATTCGACGTGAAAAATTCAGCACGAAAACGTCGTAAAAGTGGCACAAGTTTCGAGTTTTCAAGAGGGACTTCGAACTTTTGTGCTTCTCATTTTCATAAGAAAATCATCTTTTTTAGTTAACACGTTGTGTACACACAGAAGCATACATTGTATCACAATTTGATAATTGACGATAATGAACACGTTGAAAAACCAGAAGAAACAAATTCAATCAGACATTCAGCTCTATGAAATCCTCTTATATAGTGAGCAGAGGTTTCAAGTCTCATTTGTCTCAAAAATTAATTAATTTCAATCTATCTCAAATAATTAATATCATACAATAAAACTGATAAAATTATCATGAAATTAAATTTAATAAAATTGACAAAGTTAATATGGGATGACAAAATTATTCTAACGAGCGTATTGATATATTTTTGGAGCATTTACTACAAATAGTGCAAATAGTAATTTACCATAGCAATAAGTTAGTAATTTAGTTTGATACACTGTGTATCTAAGTACCTAGCAAGTGTAATAGACACTTATCTAACACAGTTATAGTTAAACGAAAAATTCTTCGTTCGTTAATTTCACGAATCGACATTCCCAGCGAACGAGCACGTGTATCAATTGCTAAGGATTTCTTCGTCGATCGATGAGGAATTGCGGTCACGTGCCAAGGATGTGGCAATAAAAAAAAAAAAAAAAAAAAAAAGAAAAAAAAGAAAGAAGAGAAAAAAAAGAAAAGGAACGAAGATCCAACGTCGTGGCTTTTGCTTTTATTCGAAACCTGTCTCACGGCTGGCCGGTGCAACTCCCTTCGTTCCCCGAACGAATTTTCACAGTCGTACAGACTGTGGCCAATTATCGTTACGTAATGCCGATCGTTCCCGAAGAAACGTCCATTCATTCCTTTTCGCTCGTCGCCGAGTCGTTACACGCTCGATTAATGAAAATTCTAGTCCTCTCATCCCGCTATACCGATATAATCAGCGACATTACACGCGATTATCTGTCGACCGCGATCGAGAAAGGCACACGATGACACGGTTATTTCACATTCACAATTGCGGACTGCGAGTTTTTCTGCGTTTCTGGAGAACTTGAAGATGCAAAAATATATAAAATTCCCAAAGAGGAATGTTAGTACCACTGTGTGAAAGAAACAATTTTCGATTTAGGTTCCATGTTCTTTTTTCTTTCTCTTTTTTAATTACGTTCGCGTAAACTTAATTTGCTTATTAATAATATTCTAAATGCCTCGCTGTATTTTCTATATTATATTTTTTAACAGTGATAATTAAAAATACAACAATGGTAGTATCAAGCAATTTTCAAAGATACAAAATACAAGAATACAGAAATGATAGTAACAATTTTGAAAGACGCAGCGAGAATAATTGGAACCAGGAATTAAAAAAAGAATTTGTAATTGAATATTTATAGTATACCTCGCTACATTTTCTGTATTACATTCTTCAACAATGATAATTAAAAATACAATAAATAACAGTGTCAAACAATTTTCAAAGATACTGCGAGAATAATTGGAACCAGGAATTAAAAAAAGAATTTCTAATTGAATATTTATAGTATACCTCGCTACATTTTCTATGTTACATTCTTCAACAATGATAATTAAAAATACAATAAATAACAGTGTCAAACAATTTTCAAAGATACTGCGAGAATAATTGGCACCAGGAATTAAAAAAAGGATTTCTAATTGAATATTTATAGTATACCTCGCTACATTTTCTGTATTACATTCTTCAACAATGATAATTAAAAATACAATAAATAACAGTGTCAAACAATTTTGAAAGATGCAGCGAGAATAATTGGAACCAGGAATTAAAAAAAGAATTTCTAATTGAATATTTATAGTATACTTCGTTACATTTTCTGTATTACATTCTTCAACAATAATAATTAAAAATACAAAAATAACAGTGTCAAACAATTTTCAAAGATACAGCGAGAATAATTGGAACTAGGAATTGGAAAAAGAATCTCTAATTGAATATTTATAGTATACTTTGCTACATTTTCTGTATTACATTCTTCAACAAAGATAATTAGAAATACAAAAATAACAGTGTCAAACAATTTTCAAAGATACAGCGAGAATAATTGGAACTAGGAATTGGAAAAAGAATCTCTAATTGAATATTTATAATATACTTCGTTACATTTTCTGTATTACATTCTTCAACAAAGATAATTAGAAATACAATAAATGACAGTGTCAAACAATTTTCAAAGATACAGCGAGAATAATTGGCACCAGGAATTAAAAAGAGGATTTCTAATTGAATATTTATAGTATACCTCGTTACATTTTCTGTATTACATTCTTCAACAATGATAATTAGAAATACAAAAATAACAGTGTCAAACAATTTTCAAAGATACAGCGAGAATAATTGGAACTAGGAATTGGAAAAAGAATCTCTAATTGAATATTTATAGTATACTTTGCTACATTTTCTGTATTACATTCTTCAACAAAGATAATTAGAAATACAATAAATGACAGTGTCAAACAATTTTCAAAGATACAGCGAGAATAATTGGCACCAGGAAAGGATTTCTAATTGAATATTTATAGTATACCTCGCTACATTTTCTGTATTACATTCTTCAAAAATGGTAATTAAAAATAGAAAAATAACAGTGTCAAACAATTTTCAAAGATACAGCGAGAATAATTGGTATCAGGAATTGGCAAAAAAGGAATTCTTAATCTCGTTTGAAATTGCGTATCCCGTGCGTGAAAATTACACCGTGCGGAATTGCCTCGGTGGAGATTTGATCGGCCGCGTTGAGTTTTCCTCGCGATTTCACTTTCGCTACCGCGATATAATCGCGCGTGTTCCGAATCGTAATGGGAACTCTCTTGGCAAAGCTGTCCATAACGATGCCACTGCAACGTTGAACTCGACGGAGGTACAGAGAAAGAATAACTAGCTAACATAAGCTATTATATTGTCATTCTACGAGCGCGCTGGAATCACTCTCGGCAAGGAGTCTCGAGAGGCACGATTGGTTATCGAATACTTTTGTTTCTACGTTGTGATAACCGGTGACACATTTGCGATCGGTATTCGACGGATGCCGTAATTGGATTCTCGCTTTATGCGTTGCCATTTTTCTCGCGCATGCTTCAATTTACGATGAACCATCGTTCCATTGGCGTTTGAAGTATCTTCGCGTGTAATATAAATGGCGTTTAATCGGAATTTTCGTTACTCATTTTGGCGACGTTACGTGTATCATTCTACTTTCTAAATATGTGTCTGTTTGCCGTTGTTTACCTTTTTCACAAGCTGGTTGTAAATTGTGAAAATTGGAATCCTCGTGCCTTTTGGACCGCGTTTCTTCACTTTTCTTCATTTCTGAAGAAACAGTATTATCATTTTATATCATTCACATCATTTTATATCCTTCAAATCTTTATTCACTGTTTAATATTTGGCACTTAGGGGCATTAGGCTATCATTTGGCAATAAACAATAAAGTTTAAGAACTCGGTATCGATGATCAGTATTTCGAATTTATTATTTGATATTTGAAGTGCTACGTGGAAGTTTAGTTCTTTCGATCAAATATTATTCTTTATATATTAAATATTTGGTATTCAACATCGAATGAGTATTTAGCATTTAGTATTTTAGAGGGACAGAAGTTTGTTGTGTATGTTTTCTTCAATCATTCCTTGATTGAATTTCGCATCACTTTAAGCTACTTGTAATTACTTAATTACTTAGGAAAATTAAAACAAAGAACATCAACATTGAACAAATTTCGTTTGTTTCGACGGATAAAAGTTACGCCCTGGAGAAACTATAATCATCGAGCTGTCAATTTATATAATAATTTATTACACCGTTAATACCAAACAATTTATTTTCAAATGCAAATTAGTTAAAACTCGAATTCAGAATTGAATCCAGAGGATTACGAAACAAATCGCCTTCAATTTGATTTAAATTGAATTCTCTAAAACTTGACCAACTCTTTTTGAAATAAATATCTTTCAGATCCAGTCTTCGCTGTTTTTTCCGCTTGATATCTTATTAATTTACTTTCATGCCAGAATAAATTTAAACTGTCTACAAACATCTCTTATACTTATTGAACATTGAAATAAATTGAAAAGTTTTCTTCCTGTTTACACTCGTTGCGCAAAGAGTCTTCAAGAAATAAATAATATAATACGATGCATTTATGACTTCAACCCAGTGCCTTGAAAGGGCCTCCAAATTAATTAACACGCGACTAGAATCTCACAAGAAGTGAGAGTTCGAAACTTCCTCCAAGTGTTAAAATCCTCTCACCAAAACAAGAGAACGTTCAACTTGAAAGCAAAATGTTCCGCTTTACAATCCGACGAGCAAGTGCACGTTGAAGAAACAAATCGAAGGCAAACAATCGAGAAGAAAGGACCAGGTTGTTCGGACGATTTCCTCCGGTTATCTCGAGTGTTCCCTCTTTGAATTTTCTTTCCTTTGCCTCTTTTCACTTGCTGTTTTTTTTTTTTTTTTTTGTTCCATAAATTTTCTTACCGTAACTTCGAAAATTTCGAACATTTGACGATTCTATTCGGATGTATATGAACCTCTTGCGCTGGAACGACTTGCCACGCACGTCGAGAACTTTTTCTCCCAAGATTCCAACATTTTCGCAGTTTCGAGTATATTTAAATGTAACCCAGGCGAAACAAATACAATCAGTTTATTACTTCTTAATCATTTCTATTCCAGTGGAATATCACACCGACGAGTTAGGAAAGGAAAAGGAAGCGACGAATTATTGTTATGGTCCGCGCGACCAATTGCCAGCGCAAAGGGGTTCAAACATTTCCTTTGAATTTCACCGTTTCGTCTTATTACTTATTACGGTTTCGACACAAAGAAAACTTCTTCTCCGAACTTTGATGCTTGTCCACGAATTTTATTTGCTTCCAGCTGTTTCCACTTTGAATTCGATATACTTGTCACGGTTCGGAAGCAAAGTGTCAGAGAGCAGGAGAAAAGGCGCAAATTATTATTCAAACGATTCTGTAATATCTCTCGTTGAGTTTTATTCCCTTGGATGTTCTTTGAATGGTATTCCTCCTTCTATTTGCGATTTCATCGAACGTCTACGCGGCTACGGATATTTACGACGACGTTGCCCGATAGATGGTGGTCCTCAGTTTCTCTGCTCTTGTCTGTTCACCATCGTGAGCGCGGTGTTTTGACTGTCCGGTGTCGTGTTCCTCGTTGTTCGTATGTTGAAGATCTTCTTCAACGATCGGGAAAACTGACTGTTCAAACCTGCGTAGATTATAGGATTGTAACAAATGGAGGATTTGGCCAATAACGCCGGGAGTACAGCTACCGAGGCTGATGGTTTCACCTAGAAGATTAATCGATGATTTCGGTTGACATTCTTGGACAGAGTGTCGTTGCTAGGTGTTTATCGATTCTTCTGTCGTGTCTGTGTGGTAGAGTTTTCTTTCGAATTCTTTCGTATGGTATCAAAGATCGTCGAACGATACAGTCGAGCGATATTTCGTGCGACGAAGAGTGTACAAAATGCACGTTGACAAATTGATAATTATGAAGGTGATAAATAATGATAATGAAGGGAGCGTGTGAAATTGTACATTAACGAAGCAATCGAAAATAATGACAAACAGGTGTGAATACAATTTAAAAATTCAATTGCCCGTAAGTTTCAACGAATACGTTAGAACAGTGTGTGTATTAATATGCATTAAAAAAATTTTAAAAATTAAATAATTAAAAATTCTATTACCTGCCATAAGTTTTAACGAATACATTAGAACAGTGTGCGTATTAATATGTATTAATACATTAAAATGAATTAGTATATATTAATATATTAAAATAAATTGACAATAAATAGCAATGAATATTAATAACTGTATTGCAGAGGCAATGCTCTTATATTTCTGAATTTTATAACTTAAATTTCTGGCTTTTATATTTCTAAAGGGGGGGAGGGGTAGGAAAAGCATATGCATAGATACGAGTCGAGATATGAATTTAATGGCAGCTGAAACGTGCTGAAATTTCTGCGAAGAATATAAACTACAAACCTCCGGGGGCAAACAGGTGACATACTCTGTATTTTCTTCTATTATGTAATATGTCGTAAAGTGGAAACGATGTTGGAACGTGTAGCATGTTGAATGTTATCACCGAGAGGATTACCGAGATTTTCTCAAAAAGATGCGAAAACGAAAAACATGATTATTCGGACAGTATTTATGCTCCTCAGTCGTGCGAAATACAGTCAGTCAAAAATCAATTAAATATCAATTCGGACCTGAATGCCTCCATTATCGCGAGAATCCGCGATTTACGAAAAGAGCAACAAGTTCTGAGTCGTTGATCCATGGGAGGCGGCGGTACAATGATTTGGGGAAGCGTTTGTTATTGAGGTGAGATGGGAATAAACTTTATTACAAGAAGATTAAATAGTAGAAAGCATATTGAAAAGATCGACGTTTAAATTAACGCGTGTGCGCATCACGAAAGTAAGTACATTTGTCAACGTGACCACAAAACAGCAGTGGAACAATACTTTGCAAGCAGAAAAATTCGTGGTTCAGAATGGCCAACCAAATTTCCAGACTTGAATGTCACAGAAAGTTTTTGGGGGAATTTGGTGAGGATCGTATATCAGAATGAAAGACAATTCGCAAATATCATTGAATTTAAAAACTGTATTGTAGAGTAATGGGAAGAACTGAGCCAAAACGTCGTTAAAAGACCATATAAATTTTTGCCTCAAAGAATGGCTGTCGTTATTAAATGCAAAAGAAGTCATGCCAAATATTAAACAATTATCAAACTCTTCCTTTTGTTTCTATCCATTGTTTGTCGCGAAATATGCTATCATTTTAACCCGTTAAATATTACCATATTTCTGTTTTCTTTTTAATAATACAATTTTAATAATACATGTATTGCGAGAAGTTTAATTCACGTTACTTGTACGTGTTGATAAAAACACTATGGAAGAATGCATATAAGAAAGATTTTGCATCGTTCGTTTGATAAAAAGAAAGTTAATAATTTTTAGAGTGTGCCATCTTATTTTCTCGGGGTGTATGTTGAATGAAGAAGAATATAGAATGCGTATTAATTGTATCTTTGAATATTAATGTCAGATGCGTGACGATGTTTAATGAGCATGGCGTTGTGCTTGTTAATAAGAAATTACGAGAATACTTTCACTCTGAGGATGTAAATCGTTCGCGATGTCGGAATGAAAGAAGATGGATATTGCGTGCAACAATGTGGCTTTCTCAATTTTAATTGACCTTGCGTTTAATACGAAGTTACTTTTAATGGCCAACAAACTCGTGATTGTAACATCCTGGTTCTATTAATAGCGACCAATGAATAACAAAATTTGTTATCGTGCAATGGCTAAAGAAATCAACGAACAAAGTGTTGAGAATAAAATAAAATTTTAAATAAGAAAATAAATAGAAATTTACGTAATAAATAAAAATTCAAACTTTTCCATTTTTCAATGAAAATTCCACTTTCAGTCTAGTTGCAGTGAACAGACTCTTTTCTCTCGATTATTCGTCTAATAACTTAACGGAAGATTTATTTGAAATAATATAGAAAGCTATACAACTCATTTTTCACGTCACGTGTGGAGACTTTTTGGCCATGACCATTTTTGAGCATCAGGTTCTTAAAAAAAGAAGAAGAAGAATAGACAAAGTAAATGTGAACCGTGAGTGAATATAGCAATAAATATACTCACGTCGAAATATTGTGCGGCAATTGCAAGAGCAGCGTAAGGCGACCAAGCGAGTAAAAAGGCCGTGATCATTAGCGCTACCATTTTCGTGATTTTCGCTTCGCGTCTTCCACTTGCACCTAAATCAAAGTAAAAACAAAGTGGTTCTCTAATGCGAAAGCAGATCGTCGACATTTACAGTTGCTTGACTTAATATTGAAACAGCGTGTCACTTTCGGAATTATCGGCTCGACTTTTATTTGCTCCAAATTGATATCGAATTTTCCGACTGTGCGAAATGAAACGTGACATTAACGTCGAGCAAAATTATTCGAATGTCATTACATTTATTGGACGTTACACGACGTTTTCTCGCCATTTACAGATCGTGAACAAAATTGTGCTCTTTAAAAAAGATTCACGTGTCCATAGATTCGTTAATAATTCATCAACAGTCTCGAAGTAAAAGAAACTAGTTTGTCATGTTTAACCTCTTGCGCTGGAATGCCACGCACGTCGAGAATTTTTTGTCCTAAAATTGCAATACTTTCTCAGTTTCAAGTGTATTTAAGTAAAGCAAATAATAAATTTATTACTTGTCAACAATTTCTATCCAGTGATATCGTACCGACGAGTTCGGAAAGAAAGCGACGAATTATTGTACACGGTTTTGGTCACTCGTTACGGTCCGCAATCAGTTGCCAGCGCAAGCAGAAGGACAGTACGTGTTATATTATTAAAACGAGATTAATTAATCGCTCGAATAACTAATTAACTTTAACTAAATGCCCAATCACCATTATTTCAGTATTTGGCGATAAGCAATAGATAGATAATTTTATTTTTCGGCTTCACAGCCATGAAAGTGGACTTGGTTTACATTTCTCTTTTTTTTCATTCTCTCTGTTTCTCTCACTCTCGCTCTTCGCTCCTCGTATCTGCCTACCCTATACTTTTGTGTCGTACTTAACAATTTAACACTAACCTACACTATACTTTTATCCTATACTCAACAATTTAACCTCGATTGTATTACCTAACTCCTCTTTCGCTTATCCTAGATTGTCCTTTTATTTTCTACCTTATTGCTCTAATTGTTTACCCTACGAAGATAAGTAATAAATACGGGATTATTGAAATGCGACGTTCAATCGTATAAAATTTACAAAGTATCGATAGTTTCTTCATCGAACTGACGTTCGTCTTTGAAATTGGAGTTTAAGCATAGAAAGATGACGTTGAGGTTCCCTGTCCTTTGGGAGAAATTTACCTGCTCTCTTTCGCGCTCTCCTCAATGTCAGTATGATCGCTGCGTAACTGCCGCTGATCACCAAGACCGGGACAAGCAGGCCGAGTATGAAGAGGAATCCTATGTAGCTCTCGCTTTTGGTAACAGGGTCGTGGACTTCCCAGGACACGCTGCACGACACGTTCCCTGCCTCCGGGCTGTAACTACCCCAGCCAAACAGCGGCGGCAGGGAGAGGCAGAGTGCGTAGATCCACACGAAGAATCCAAGTATCTTTGCGTGTCTGTCGAAAATAAACGAATTTGAAGGAATGGGACGACTAGACAAATTAGAAGAGAATTTGTCGCTAGTGTGATAGAGCAGAGCCTCTCACATTCGAGCTGGGAGGGGAATTGGTGTTAACCCCTTGCGCTGGCAACTGGTTGCGCGGACCATAACGAGTGACCAAACCGTATGCAATGATAAACCGTCGCTTCCTTTTGAACTCGTCGGTATGATGTCACTTGACGGAAATGATTAAGAAGTATCTTTTTAATCAACTTTCGATTAACAACGCCAGCCTTCGTTTCTTAAACGTTCGTCTCTTTAACGTTAAATTGTGAAACAATGACGAGAGAAAGAGGTGTGTAATGGCCTCAGGAAGTGTTCGTACGTCCGATGAAAAATCGTAAGTAACTAGTCTAACTAAGTAAATAATTGTAAATATTCTAAGCTGTTTAAAAATGTATTGTGCATTTAAGGGTTGAAGTGTGACATTTTTCTTTAATTAGACTGTCGAAACGAATTTGTTCCTTTGAGATGTTTCCACGTCACATTGTGTGGAAAGAAGGATAAGTAAAGACAGTTTCACCCCTTGAAAATTGTGCAGATTCAAACGTCACCTTGTAGACACCGAACAAATTTGTACATAAATGAATCTACCATGATCCTAAAGATTGAAGTCTCCTTTCTTAAAATTTCAAGATCCATTAAAATTTCAAATTACGGGAGTTTAAAGTATTGACAATTTTTTCTCGAGCGAAGTATGCGAATAGTTTCTGAAGCCACTGTACGCACGGACTATGAACACGCGTTAAAATTGCGAAAAAATCGCCGGGAAAGTAAAGTATGTAATTATTAGTAAGTATGTATGTTTTAATGCTGAAGAAGGAAACGTTTTTGAAGAAATATTCTTAAACATCAGCGCAAGTACGACGGTGAAAGAGATGGTAAATGAGATAAATCTTGAGGACCGCGAATCATAATTACCTCAGTGAAAATTGTGAAATGAAGCAACACTTTTAACGCTAAAATTTTCGCCTCGAGAGACTGTATTATTGAAAATCATGTACGATGGTGTTGATAATAAAATGACACACAATTACATTACATATGCTGTGTGTAATATGATTACGAAATTATGAAATTTATATAAATTATGAAAAATACAAATTATAAAGAAATATGATGAAAAATATATATTTACATATAATTATGAAAAATATAATAAATATTAATAAATCAATCGAAGGTCAATGTGGAACAATTAAATCTTAGAGAATTATTTTATCAATTTTCTGCAAGTCCAACGAACATATTTATGGACGTTTTACTTTTTTATCTACTTTCGTCTTTCGTATCACTGTCGAAATATTAAGTCATAGCTCTTTCGAAGTATCATTGGTTGTCAAACAAAATAATAGAAGTGTAAATCATCCTCACCTTATGGACAAGGCTTTCATGGGTCTGACCACTAATAACCATCTTTCAACAGCCATCACTGTTAGGTTTCCGATACTGGCGAACCCCAGTGTGGACATGAACCAGGCGTACCTTGCAAACAAAGTGTTTCATTGAAATATTAGTAACTTATGGCAGATTAATGAAATCTGTAATGACTGATAAATTTGATCTTGAAACTCTTAAGAACTTCAGTGTAAAATCTTATTACATCATTTATGAATCAATGAAGAGTTGGAGCTCCATAGATAGAGAACCTGTCAGACGTAAAAGTACTAAATTTTTTTAGTTTATTGGAAAATTGTAAATTTTACGTTATTCGAAAATTATAAAAATATTACGCGCGTGTTTGCAGTTTAGCTAGTAAATTAATAGCGCGTTAAGCAACTATTGCTTGAAGAATAATGGATTTAGAACCGAGGATTATATTTTTAACTTCACCGAAGAAAATTACGAACGTTACGTTGTTAAGAAATTCTAATAATATTAAATCAATTATTTCATCAATCACTGGTGGAGGAATAACGATCATTTGGTATTTGGTCTTTAGAAACGAAATGACGATAAAATATGGAAATAGTAATTTTGAATCAATCCTGAATTATAATTTTCCAATGGAGCTTTCATCACTCTGCGATAATTTTTCTTATTGTAAAGTACTTGATGATGGAATAGCAATAACAGAGACGTCCCATGCAATGTTGTTGTTTTAGGATTATGGCCGTGTTGGTTTATATTTCTCAATATTTTTACCAGAAATATCCATCTTCTCTTTCGAATTTAGACGTAACGCTGTTTGCCTTTGTGACTCCTGGAATTTCCTCGGGAAGTTCCTTAAAGGTTTGTTGAACATTTAAATGACGGTGAACGATGGAGCTTTACTCTGCGGTAGGAAAGGCTCGCGCCGGGATACTTTCTCTTACTTACATTAGTCAGTCTCGTCGCCTCGAGACGCGGATTCTATGTAAACCCCGTAAATGTTTCACCTTGTTATAACGATACTCGACTATTCTGCGAATCCTAAGAAACCATTTCCGAGATACGTATTTCCAAAACACGTGATACCATGTTCCAACGTTGTTACAACGAGAAGATTCGTCAATACAAAGAAATTGTAGAAAAAAAAAATTTGTGAGAAATATTCTCAGTTGTCCTTCGATATTTTCCTATTCTCTTCTATTTCTCGTTAAAATAAAGATTCCCTGGCAACTTTGCTAGTGGTATGATTCCATGTTTGAATCAATCGCGATGTACTGTTAAAGAAAAGAAAAATGCAAAAACCATAGCTACAGCTTCAATATTCTGCTCGACCATTAATTTCCAGCGAAAATCACCGGAGTTCCCTTCGATTCGTCACTTCGAACCGTAAGAAACTACGACGCGCATCGCGGTTGCAGTGAAAACGGGAGTTGAAGAAAGGGAGAACGGAGAGAGGATGAGAGAGGGAGAGGGATTACGTTCGTTCAGGTGTTTCTCAGTCGGAGGAATTTCGCGCGATTATGTTTAATAAACAATGAGTTATACCAGAGACACATTTTGTAGCCCCAGTACCATCCGCCTGTGATAGCGGATACCATCGCGACAGGATTCCCAAATGCGGCCACCAGGAAGTCGCCAACCTGAAGTAGAAATTGTTCTTTAATTACTCGACGAGGAAAGAGAAATGCTTCTGTTATTTAGTTTTTCGACTTTTATCTCGGGCTTTAATGGTTGAAAAGAAGTAACATAATACGAACAAATATGCGCAATACGAACTGAGACTTTTGAAACAGATTTTTAGAGGTAACTGGTTGCGCGGACCATAACGAGTGACCGAATCGTATATACAATAATTCGTCGCTTTCTTTTCCTTTTGAACTCGTCGGTATGATATCACTGGATAAAATTATTATTAATTATTAAGAGGTAATAAATAAATTTATCATTTTGCCTGAGTTACTATACTTAACTCACTGGTTACTATACTTTTGCCTGGATTCTATATACTTGAAAGCTAAGAAAATGTTGCAATTTGGGGCAAAAAATTCTCGTCATTCCAGCGCAAGAGGTTAACTTAATTATCTTTTTACATAAATATTCAATGCGAATCATTTAAAGTACTAATTTCCTCTTAAAAAAAAAAAAGAAAGTAGAATAAAATTACTGAAAAGATTATATCAGTAGATCAATATTATTGACGAAAAGTACAGTACCAAAGAACGTACGACATTTTGAATTATTATTTCTCTTCAAACATCGTTCGAGTTACATCACTCTGATAAATGAATAAACGAATTAGCACAAGCGTTAATGCTTCGAGGCAATCACGGCATGTTTCGACATCGAAGTGACTTAAATTATTCAAACCCAGCCGAAATCCGGCAAAGCTGGATCCTCGCAAACCTAATTTGACCTGGTGAAAATAACTGAAGTTTAGAATAGACTTAATACGCTCCGGTTCGACATCTAACATGATCGTTTATTTAAATTCAGATGACGTATTTATAACTGATCGTGGAGTTTTTCACAAATTTTTGCACAAGTGCGAAATACGAAGGCACGATGATAGGATCCAATTAAAAGTACGCAAGAGGGGATAGTTAAAGTTATAAAAGTCGTTATAATTTCGCCTTATTGTATTCCAAGTTGAATTTGCGTGTAACGAAATGTTCTATTATGTTGGTTGTCTATAGTTACGAAACAAGAATAAACTAGTTCACTATCGTTTTTCTTTCCTCCGGGGAATGTAAACTCATCTCGTGTAAGGAGAGTATAATTATTTCTCAACGTATTGTACCTCGTTTCTTATTAACAGACCGCGAACGTCAATCCATTTTTATATTTCTGCAAGTGTAATCGAAGAATTAGGAGCACAGATGAAAATTCGTCTCATTAAACATTATAAAAAATACTCCACTTCACTGCCACCGTACATTCTGTAGATCTTTTGCTTGAAAGTTTGAAAAATTCGGAAACTTAAGAAATTGAGAATTTGCATCTCGAAATTGAAAAATTGTAGAGCTCAAAATCGCGAGTGTCGTAAAACTTGATAGTTTGGGAATTTAAAACTCAAACTGTAAAATCCACGAACAAATTTAAAATTTAAATTTCGAAAGTTGAAAATTTTTGATCGAAACTGGAAATTTCAAAAAGTCACAGAACGTAAATTAATTTTTACTGTTAAAAATTATTGATCAGACTGGAAGTAAAACATTTGTACACAGTCTGGTTAATAGTGACATAGGCTAGGATATCGTCGAAAATTTCAATGCTTCCTTAAAATCAAGCGTCTCTCGAGGAGAATTCTCCGCCGATAAAAAGCTCCGCGAATTTTATCGACGTAATACTTTGAGGTGGATTCACTTTTCTTGATGAAACGAATTCCTTCCTGTCGCCTTCATTGTTGAAGTATGCGCACTCCCCACCTAGGTATTAATTAATTAGGGGTTAATTATAATTCCTCGAATCACAAATCTTCTGTTCTCTTGTCTTCTTTCACCCTCGGGAATAAATATTAAAATCCAGGACATAAATTAAATACCGAACAACAATGAAATTGATTCTGAATTCATTCATTCAGAACATCTTAATTAGCTTTAAGAGCTATTGTCGAATGAGCTTCTATCACTGCGATTTTTTTAAAAATGTCTCGAACGTTTCTTTTTTTAAAATATAATTATGAGTTTATAATTGAGAGATTAAATTTTAAGAATTTTATAAATTTTCTTAAATTATAAATTTTACAAGTTTAGAAAATCATTTTGGTTTTTTAATTTACTTTTTTACAATATCCATAGTTGTTGCATATATTCATAATTAGACTGCGAATGTTTATGCGTGGACAGAAAATTTAAAGATGATTGTACATAATATGTGACATACATAAATGTGCGTGTATAATAATTTTGAAGTTACGATACAGTTAAAAAGATATGATAAGCTAATGATAAGCTGAGAATATATGTAGAACAAAATATAATACTCTATTTCTTTAATTTCACAATCACACAACAAAAATCCGTTTATTTATAATATAATTATAAAATAATAATATAGAGTGTTTTACTCTCTTTGAAAACTAATTACAAAATTATGGATAAATAATATTTCAAACGTATTGTGTCAAATGTTGATACGTCAACATATTAATACTCAACAAATTTAAATTAAATAATTAATAACTTCAAATCGAGAAAGTTAGTTTCTTCTTTTCGAAAATATTAATGCAATGGAGAATTTAATCTACATGAAACGTTGATTAACCAATCAACATAATGAAGTTCTGTTTTAATAAAGGTTTTAGTTAAGAAAATATTGGTTTCCAAATTGTTTCTGACGAAACTCAAAATTTTCCTAGAGTTTCAATTAAAAGAAAAATAAAAAGAATAACAAGAAATAAATTCTTTTCGTCGATCAATTCGTTGTTAATCAATTAAATTTTTGCTTAACAATCAGCAAAATTTATAAAAATAAAACTCAAAATAAAATACAAATATACATACGTTAGTCTGGTACGTACAATTATATTGACAGTGAAACTCATGTCACACACAATTAATATTCGATTTATCGTTGATATATGAAAATAAAAAAAGGGAAAAATTAAAAATTAATTTGAGAAATTTGGTCAGAAATACACAATAATGTTGGGTCCTTTTTAAACTTATAAAAATAAATCGAAGTTAATTTAAAAGATGGAAAATAAATTTTATGCATTTAGTCAAAGCTACGTGGGTTTCTGCAAGCAATTCATCATATCAAATGACACAGTTTCTATAATGAATAACACATACTAAGTTTACTATCCTGCGCAACGTAAAAGGGTTGCACAGGGAACGTCCTATCGCGCATAAATTACTCATATGGGTTAACATTTTCTCGGGGCATTGCACGACTGAGATTCCACATAAATGCACATCCGACCGTTTGTACAATATTGTCCTCCGTCATTCAGAAATTAAACTTAACCGTGTTGCGTGAAAAACCATGACGAACAATTATCTTTCGTAATCAAGTGGTTTCACAACGAACCACTCGTTTTCTTTTTGTCATTCGTTTTCTAATGAAACTATATCTTTCGTGTTATTTATGTAAAATTAATGCAAAACTACTGCAAAATGTAATAATAATTACTTATATAATATAACAATAAATCGTGCAATGATACATAAAAATAATTTATAGATAATAATTTGAAAAAACGTTTGATTGCTATTAGATTGTGTTCTATATTTTGAGGTGATTAATTAAATGTACGGTGACTTCGTTAAGTAGTAATGAATTCATTACTTCATTCTTTCTCTTATCTTTGTTAATGAATTTAAAGTTAATTATAAGAAATACCTTCTGGAATGAAGTCACTCAACAAATTTAATAAGGTCTTCCTGCATGATTGACCTAATACTATTAATAAAATTTTACTAATAGCATTTTGTAGAGTTTCATATTTTTACAACGAATTTTTTCAGTATTAAATGTATAGTTATAATTAATCAGAAAATAAAATTTTACTAGCCAGAAGACACTTTATAGACATTTCATATACGTCAGTCCAATGCAAATCATTCCTCATAAACTCGAAGAATAAATGAGGAACGTCTAAAAAAAGATTAGATAATTATGCAACGACTTACGATAAGATTAACCAGGATCACGTTGACAGGTGTCCAAAGTGTCTCCGCGTCTTTTATGATCACCACCGCTACCAAAAGGTTCATAGTGAAGCCGAAGAATCCGATAAATCCCAACGCAGTCGCCGTACTAACGTACACCACCGGACTGACTTGATCCTCCATCCCGTAAACATTGTCTACGGTGCTGCGGTTCAAAGACATTTCTCTCTTTCTATTTTCGTTCTTTGTTTCTTCTTGCTTTTCCACCTTTTTTCTTTCCCTTTGTCAGCGATGAGCGAGACGAAAACCAACGGAACAAAGCTAAAGAGAAGCGCACCGCGTGTCGATCGAACCCGTCGATCATCAAATCGTGATGGGTCACGTTCCCCTTTTCCTCGAAGCAACGCAAGAAGCGAACCGCATGCATCAATTAAAATCAAGCAGTTTATGAGTAACTTTCAAACTCTACCTACCCTTATATAGCCCGGATGAAACTATCCTCTTTCCTCCGGTTGTAGTCTCTATCAGCGCGGCGGTCGCTACCGGCTGAAACCAACCCTCTCGCCAATAGAAAGAAACAGCATGCGCGAGACCAATAGCATCGAATCCAGTGTTTCACCCCCTCGCGATCTCCCGTTTCATTCCATTACGACAAAATCATATTGTTTTCGTATTATATTGTTGTCATGTTGTTTTTCCAACCTCTGGTCGACTTGATACACTTAATTGCTTTGGGCAAGGATATTCCCCTCTGAGGATGATGAAAGTAGGTGATCGAAGAAGGTAGGGATCCGGTTTGTGGTACGATCTTCGGGGTTAATGCTGGGATCAACTTTATTTCGATTATGTATTATGTGTGTTCTGGTTAGACAGAGAGGAATTGTGAAAAGTGTTTACAATTTATTGATACTTTCAAACCTTGTGTGGTAATTGAAGTGGTATTCCCGT
The DNA here is from genome assembly GCA_036937485.2 of Tetragonisca angustula. Taxonomy (NCBI): domain Eukaryota; kingdom Metazoa; phylum Arthropoda; class Insecta; order Hymenoptera; family Apidae; genus Tetragonisca; species Tetragonisca angustula. The sequence continues at coordinate 1,140,531 of JAWNGG020000014.1, forward strand.
TTAGAGTTGCCGAGTTTCATTGGACAAAAGAGAACTGTCAGTGTTGTGGATCAAAAGTTTTGAAATTTTGTATCGTTGTCTCGAAGTGGTACAGTGCGATTTTTGTGCAATTATCTTTATTGTTATTATGTCACTTAATAAATTCTCATAACTAATGTTGTTATATTTGTTCAAAAGAAAAAAAAATTAAGATGAACTTCATTTGTATGAAAATGATTATCTTGTGAAATAGAATTACACCCCTATAACTCTACTGCGTTCTTTTGATTATTCTCGACTCATTTGTACTTCTCTAAAATTAAAAAATATCTCAAATTTAATGGAATATGAAAAAGTTCTGGCTACTATACGTGATTCTTTGATTAAGTTTTATGTTAATAAAATGTAATATTATATATCGGGTTAATATCGATTAATTAATAATCGTAATTAATCTTTTTATCTCCTGAATTTTTTCTACTTTATTCCAATTCACAAGATAACCACTTGTATGTAGATTTATTGATTTTTTTTTTGTTAGTGAATACAACATAAGTTGGGGCAGCTAAAACTAGTTAAAAATGATATATTAAGGATTTTAATTTGATAATAACAGATAATTGCATATATTGTATTAGAGAATCAATATAAAAATCACCTGATATCATTTCAAGAATTACTACGTAACGATTTATGATAAATTTAATCAAGATCACACGCAATATCAGAATTATCAAAATTTCCTCCAAATTGCTAAGAATTACTTTGTTAAATAAATTTAGTTTCGTTGTGTAATGTTCGTTGAAGTTGTTTCATTTTGAGCACAAAGAAAGATTTGTAAATTCGTTTGTCGACAGAAAGATTTGCAAATCCAATTAACGGCGCTGAGGTACTCCTCATTATTCGTGGATTATTGACAGTCCCTCGATTGTTAACGCAATTTGCGTTCAATAAATGGGTGGAGGATTTTTCTGTGATGGATTAAAGTTACGTCATGCTATAAAAAAAAATCCATGATCTCATTTGTAACAATTTTTCATTTGTAACACATCGAGAAAGCACGAGACTAAACGACGTGTTAAAAAGAAAGAGTATGCTGTTTTATAAACAACAGACGGTATTCTTTATTTGACTGAATTATTGTTGACAAAAAATTTGCTGCAGCAATTGTAGATATAAATTATGGCATATTATTAAATTATAACATGTCTTCTGTCTCACTGTCTGAATCTTCCGCCATTGCTTGTTTCGCTTTTGTCTCGGCGTCGGTTTTTATGTCAGCTGGTATACGTTCATGCCTTCCGTTCGTGTGTTTACCAACCCAGCTCATTTCAAGCTCGAACTGTTTGTCCTTTAATTCATCGTGAACGAGGTAGATTATACGCGCTGCTTCTTTCACTAATTCGTTGCAAGTCATTTCAGATAACTTCAATTTCTCAATTTCCGTTTTTGCTGACTGTTTTGCTTTGCCTATTGAATAATACATTTAAATACTAATATTACACGTTAACAGGAAAAACTTAGCAGAGTATATATATTAATATTTACCAACGGCGCAACCATAATATCCGTACGAAACTCCAGAAGGATCTATCATGTACATAGCTGGACCATCGTGCTCATAGGCACCAAGAATTACTGAACAGCCATATGGCCTGACTGCCGAATACAAAGTGTATGCATGCATGTACATGGAAACTCTTTCGTTTAGATATTTCAAAGGGATACCGATCCCATATTGAGACTTATAGCTAGATGCTTCTGACCTAGCAATCTCTACAATCTGTCTAGCATCTGATATCAAACCAGAAACTGCCATACCAACATGTTGATCTATATTGAATATTCTTTTGTTCGTGCCAACCTCGTAGAGCTTCGACGTAACTATCTTCTCCACAGCAAATACAATGCCATCTTTTCCTCTCAGTCCTATGACCGTTCTGTAATCAAAATCTTTGTGTAATTCTCTAATAAACATTTAGCATCGAGACAGAAGCTATGAGATTACATGAAAACTATAGTATCCTTCGAGATACAGTGATCAGAGCAGGTAATTAGATTCGCACTTTTGGAACAAATTAATAATCAAAATTAAATTAACACTTACCCTCCATTCTCGACGGCTTTCTGCGCGTATTCCACTTGAAACACACGTCCGTCAGGTGAAAATTGAGAAGCAGACAAGTCGTACTGAAAAGCAAAAGGAGGTTAGATTGCGTTACCGTTTGCGATTAATGGTTCTTCAAAATTGCTTTTCAATTAACACGTCGTATATTTACCCCTGTGCCTATAGAACTCATGTTTTCATCGAATCGTAGGTACAAATATTATAATACTGCTCTAACCAAAAATTGTTTATACGCTCGAATGGCGTGAATAGGCGAAAATCAAAACTTGATCGTCAGCGCCGTATGACTGGATAAGTTGTGTACATGCTCCGCGTATCAGTATAGGTTAGTCGTCAAACTGTGGAACTGACATCTGGTGGTCGGTACGAAAACTTTTCAGTTTTCAAACGATCGCGACAGTGACGTGCGGTTTCGCGACGTAAAAGTGAAATAAAATGGGAAAAAGTCAGAGAAAATAGGTAAATTAATGCCTCACGTTTTTTATTAAGCATCTCGTTACGTTTGAGATAATTGTCAATGAAATTCTCAATGAAATACTCAATGAAAATTGAATTATTTCTAGGAAAGAAACATTGGGGAATGTCAAAATGGCGTACGCGGATATGAATTTGAAATCGTGGGATGGAATTCCTGATATCTTAGCGGAAAAATGGTAAGAAAACGCTCGATATACTACAATATGTTACTGCGAAATGAAAATCAAAATTGCATGCATATTGGTATTAATACTTTAAGTATTGCGAATCGCGAATTCTAGATAGGTGTGTCTCTATGTAAAACAATGTCAGGAAAATGAAATATCAAGTTAGACAGTTTTTGAGATCATTTAAATCGTACAGTTTGAAGAAAGGTTTGAAGAAATTATTATCACATATCCGGAAAGTGTTCAAATATCAATATTTCTCAACATTCTCATAAGACCTCAGATGGTCAATATTGACTATATATACTGATCATTTTCATATAATGTTAAGAATCTTGAAATAATAACAATATACACATGCACAGTATATTGGTCATCTGAACTCTCCATAAATAGATACATTGAATTAGAACAGTTAGAGTATACAGTATAACGAGCACATAATGAGTAACAATTAAAATACAGTGTACATATATGCATAACATATATTAGAAGTATAATTTAAAAAGGACAAAATGTGGTGGACTAAGTGTTTAATCTACTTGTCATTACAATTCAAATATATTTAAATTATATGTATGTATGTATATATTTCATGATTCACATAAGTATTTACTTAAAAAATGAACAAAATTAGTAGAGGTCAATTTCTTCAGTTGGTCTCCAATTATCAAGTTGGATAAATTCAATAATTGTAAGAAATTAAAAAGGTGTATAATTCATTTCTACAAATATTCAACACACGCTATAAATTCTTCCAGAATATTACGACTTAATTAAGGGTATATATATTTCGCAATTATTTCTTCTCTTCTCTCAAGAAATTCTTAATATTCTCCTTCTTGCAAGTATATTGAGGCGGACAGCCATCTGTAATGCCATATTCGATAGCTTTCTGGAATTCTGCCATTGTTTGCTCGTAGTTTCCTTTCATTGACGAATCCCTGCAAAATATTACATTCGATTATATATGTGAAGAATTACTCACTTTGTTTTGAAGAAGAAACTCGGTGATTGACAAATATCAATGATATTTGTGCGCATCAATGTTATTTATTCAGGAAAATCAGAATCTTCACTTTTTATTAATTATTATTAAATATTTGTCTCTATAAAAGAGAAATGGAAGATTCAAGCAGAAATTTATTTCGTATACTAATTATTATGACGAATATTACTTTAGATACTTTATACATCTTTGGATATTATATAAATAAATTATATAAATAAAGAGCCAAAAATCCGTAGTCTAATTAAATATACAAATATAATTGAACGTAATAACGTCAGACAGAATGTAAAATTACGTACTGGGATAGCAATTTCATCGTTTGCATGATCATTTCTGCGGCTCCTAGGTATTCCTTCGCAACATAAGGTTCTTCGCAAGCTGCTCTATATAAACAAGTATCTCCTATTAGGTATCCTAATGCCAATGTAACTTCTCCTTCAGATACCATATTTTCTGCACATAAATCGCTATTAATTATATTTACCTTTCCATCTACAAGAAAGATTTAATACATTTTAAATTTTAAACCTTCTTCTAGTTCACGGCCTTTGTCATGATTGCCCAAATATCTCGCTCCAAACACAACTGCTTTCAATACCAAAAGTAATAGCAAATTTGATAAATTTAGATTCAACACCTGTAACAATTATGCCATTGAATTTTAATACTTTCTTTATTCTTCATTCTCAATTTATTTTACAATTCCTCATTCTTAGAATCAACCGATCAATTTTGGATAGTAAACCTCCGGAATGATTCACTACAGAACAGCCTCTTTCATTCAAAAATCTGTTAACTATATATACGGTAGACATTCTGTTCTTGCAATACATTTGGTACGATAAAAATTGAAATAAATTAGGATAAAGAGCAGAGATTCTATTTGTACAAGGTGAATCCAGCCATAATTTTGAAATTATAAAAGGTAGACGAGAATTTCATGAAACTGAATAATTGCCAATTATATCCCAATTATCTATTAATTATATATATATTATATTCCAATTATATATTATTATACCTGACTATTGGTCGAAGATCTTTGCACAAGCTCCTTCGCTATTTCCATCAGCATAGAACCCCCATGCTTCTTATTACTCGTTTCCTTAAGAAAATCTACATTGCCATCCGTGTTTCTAGCGATAACCCCGTAACTCACCAAACCCACCGCAATCAAAATCTTCGCGTTCAACATCATTTTCTATCGGCTTAACTTTATTTCTTATCACGTACACAACGGATTGAACTTTCTAGTCAAATTATAAAAGTATTTATGGACCGAATGAAATATCGACTTTACATAAAGTTATCCATCGTGCGGTGCGAACGTTGTAAAGAATTTGCACGCGAAGGAGGAGAGTAGCGTTTCGCGATGTGAAAGAAACTGAAGTAACGTCGAAGTCGACGGGGGCGAGTGATTTTTATAAGGTGGCCTTCTGTCTTGCCAACAAACCGTAAAGCCTGTACGTTTTTATCCGTGTGCATCAGAGTAAACGATGACCAATCTCTCCTCGTTTTCACCCATTGTGATGGTGTTCCGTGCGCAGTTGTTAATAACGTTTATTAGTCCGGTGCCACGGGGACTTTCTTTCGTTCAACGTTGACGGAAATAAACGGTGAAAACTCTGCAACTTTTACTCGATCGTCCACGCGATGGGTGCAATGGCGATCCTAATCATGAATATTTATTTTTATATTTGTACTTGTATGTACACACATATATGTACTGATCTTTTGCATCGGGAGATAGGTGTGCGTGAAAAAAATTGGTGCCAATTGTAAAAATAACGAGCTCTGAAAAATCCAAAAGTCAAAAGTCAAAGTTTCCAGTCAACCTGTATTTAATTTCCATTTAAATTTATTCTTTTACCTAACGAACTTGTGAAGATAATTACAGATGCACTGTCGTTCGTTAATTGCATGTACTTACTTTTCCTTTACCTGGAATAAGTGCGAATGAACATAATTACAAAACAAAGTCGATTCTTATTAATCGTATGTACCATAACAAAAACTAGATTCTGTTATGTTTCAAATATTTTATTACAGCTTATGTTTAAAATCACGTTACGTGACTTATGAATGGCAGTGCGTGTATACGTTTCGTTTTCATTTTCTCCATAACTGCAGAATAATTTACAGTCCAGTGATGGCGAATTAGAAAATAATTAAATAGCGAATTAAAATTTTGATAGAAATTTTGAAGTAGGCAGCAAATTTTGAAATCTTGAAGGATACAATTCCTATAAAAAAAGAAAGGTTTAGTACGCTCATTCGCTATTAAAAAAAAAAAATGTATACACTGGAAAATGAATTTTCAAAGATACCTAAATATATGTTCTGATTCGATCTCCAGTATCTCGACGTCTACCAATAAGGCTTTCAACAATTACCGATGAGTTCGCTAGTATTCCCCAGACGAAACGCAGGCTCTCAAACTCTTCCTCTTCTCTCGTTACCTTTCTTCTTTCTTCAATTATACTATTTTATTACACAGTGGCGTAATAGTTTTAATTCCATTTATATTTGGAATATAAACGGAATTATATGGAATAAACAGAATGGAAACGTAAATTCGCCACAGAAAAATTAGTTACATACATCTCTGTTCGCAATAAAACATTTGCAGAAAATTAGACAATCTGGAACGTCGTTAGGAATATATTAAAAGCTGCAGGATTATATATTTCAACGTTATAATAAAAATCTCGTCAATGTTCTTCTTTCTCCACGTCACTGGTGAATTTGTCTTTGTGATGTTACATTTTTCATGCAATTTTGTGCAACGAAAACTTTATAAGCCACGCCTAAATTTTTACCAAATTGCACGGAACTGTCCTATTGGTTATTAATTTCATTCCAAATCTTTTCAACAAAGCTCGAGTCGAAATGACTATGAGTGTGATTGTCAATTCATTATCTCCTCGTATTGTTCTAAATAATTTTTGTACATAATTTTCTGGACCATTGTCACGTGTCGATAAAAAAGAATTTTCATCGATTAACTTCCTGGACGATCACGTTTTGTATGAAAACTAGCAGGTGCTTTTATGTTTACGTCAATAATTGGAGAAAGTTTGGAAAATTAATTTTCGCAGAAAGATATTTAAAAAATTATTATTAACGATAGATTCGTTATCTCTCTGCGGGACCGAAAGTTTATCGCTGTCAAGAAGAGCGACAAATTATCAAGGAGTAAGAATAATAGTGTCACACCTAATAAGAGCGACGTTTAATGATAAAAATAGTTGCGAGCGATGTTTGATGGATCGTTCGATGAAAAATTCATCGATGGCGCATCTGACGGCTTGTTTATGAGTAATCGTTTGTCAATGAGTCTAAAAACTAATCAAGCGTGCGCTAAAAGTTTCGCGAGGAAACGGGAAAATTGTCGAGGGGCAAGAGGAAAGAAAAATGATGGTCCTCAAGGTATCGCGAGAAGCACTAGTGTTCCCGAGGTATCTCGTTAACATTTAATAGATTTATTACTCTAATCTAGTATCCAATTTTTCACCTGGTCCCGCCTCGTCTCTTCTTCCTTCAGAAACATAATTTATCATAGAGAAAAAAATAGTGAGGTATTACGGTTTTCCGTAGAATTTGTTCTATCGAAGAGGTGGATAGTTGTAAAATTCAAAAAAAACTACATATAGGATATCGGCTTTCTACTAACCTTTCGTTGCGTAGAGTACGGAAATATACGAGACTGAGGTTTTCAAAATCTGAAATATATAAAAAGATTGTCATGTTGCTCACGAAAGTATTCGAACGTCAATAGGAATTCTTTTTCTATTAACGTTCGTTTTTTTTTCTTTTTTTCATAAAAAGTTATTTTTTGTGATCATATTATATATGAGTACATTTTATGAATATATTGTGTGTGTCGTATAAAATATCTTGCAACTTGATTAATACCGCAATGAGAATCTATTCTCATGATTATAAAGTGTAAAATCACAGAAGTATAATATAATAAAATTAATAATCTATTTCCGCTAGATATATGTTTGGTTAGTAAATATTTTATAACTTTTATACAGAGTTTCATATTGATTTGAAATTTAATCGGTATAATTATGATATTCGTATTTCATTATAGTGTTGATGAATTTTTGAAATTTTTCACACGACACATGTAATACAAAAATACTATCGTAAGCTCCTGTATCTGATTATAGAAATATTGTTATATATTTTGATAAAATTGAAGATTCGAATATCTTTATTCGAACACTGATACTCTGTTACAAATTAAAGTCATTATACCCTACAGACACAGTGCAATTTATGATCGAATATTAGAAGAAAAAGTCTGTTGAAAAATCGGATCCATTAAAATTTATTTCCACTTGCCTGAGAATATAGCAATATAGTGAAGCAACAAAATTTCCCTGCCGTAAGTTTTAACGGTGATGACGTAGCTCGGCACATAATGATTATGAGTAACCCTGCATCTTTAGGAGGTAAATTGTACCATTCGCAATGATATGCCGTGTCAGCTATATCTATACTCTGAAAAAATGCAAACGTTAATACATGTTGAAATCAAATAGCCAAATGATCCAAATTCTTATCAGAAAAACAGAAAAACTGATTAATTTTTCTTTCATAAACGATACCTCGACTGTGAGTTTCTCGCCCACGTAACAATACAGGTACAATTGCACCATTACATAAATTATATAGATACACAAGAATGCAATTTGGAAAATCATGTATCGCTCTGCTTCCTCTTCAAACGACTATAAATTAAATTATGTCAGAAAAGATGTATTCTGCTTTATAATATTTATAGTGTGTGTGTGTTTTTTTTTTTTATATGAATATGAATTTAGAGAAAAATATGGGTCGTACCATGATAGCTTGGAAAGACTGGAAACATAGTTGGATGGTGCAACCAAGGATTTGAATCAGAAGCATCATGTTGAAACAATTTTCTATCGTTTCAGCGAACCTTAGATGTGCATATATATATGACACAATTACATTAAAAAAGAAATTTACTTATGAGACTTTCACAATTTATCCATTTAAAGAAAATACCCTTAAATGCATAAACTAATAAATTTTAAACGATAATAACTAAATAATAACGATATCGTGATAATAATTTTAAATAAAGAATAATAAGAATCCAATATGATAAGATAGCAATTAATTTGCGAGGAAACATATAAAAGAGTAATTTTAAGAATCTCTTTTTTGGTCGGTAGAATTTCAAAACTATTTTCTATTTTTTTTTCTTTTTTACTCAGCTTAATGAAAGCTATCGTTGAAAAAGCAAACTTCTCAAAAAATTCCTTTCAATACGAACCTATTAATATAATCATGCTTTTGAACAATTTTCTTCAACTTTGTCTGTAAAACGGTCTTATCGTGCAAGTGAATGTTCCTTAAATCATCCTTTAGATTCGAAAGCTGCCCGCAAACGTGTAAAACCAGCATAGCGACAAAAGTATCCACACTTGTGTACATGGCAGCTGCATATGTAGCAGCCATGATCTGACCAATCACTGTCAGTTCGTAGTTTGGGCTGACACTTATGTTATAGGGGAAATAGCCACGGAAGAGCAGTTTGTTCTGATTGTTAGAACATAATCGTAGTATCACGTAACAGACGAGTACCAATTGGCACATTATCGTGCATCTCATCGTGGTCTTTCTAGTGATTCTCGCGCTGTTTACCATTGTTTCTCGTTCGGTTTGTGTCTCCACTATTGTCCAGTCTTTGGCCATGAACTTCAGCAGAGACTTCAATGCTTGCAAACAGAGAGAATGGCTGCTAGAATATATCTTGAAAGTTTGTTTTTCGAGTATATATATATATATATATATATATATATATATAATTATATATATATATAATTATATAATAATTATACAATAATGAAATTTATAATAATTATATTATTTAATAATTATAGAATAATAAAATTTACAAGTCTGCCAGTTGTGAGAATACTTCCAACTTATATTAACTAGTTAACTAAATTGCAAAATCCAAAAATTTCACAAACATAGAAGTCACAAGCCTAGAACTATTAGAATTTGATTAGAATATAAAGACGGTCTAAAGTCTGTATTACTTTGGGTAATAAAGTGTAAAAGGTAGTAAATTTCTTCTTCAGTTGAGAGCGAATACGGTTTTTGTTAATGAAATATAGGAAATTTCATCGTCAATAAATATTGAGCACAATTTATATGAAACTCTTACATTTGCCATTCATCCAGAAAGTCATAGTCTTCACAAGCGAAACGGTCATAGTCATGTTAGCCATTGATAAATTCTCGACTACCAGATTCAAGTCGTTTGCGATGAGCGACAGATCAATAGTTTGTGGACCTGTGGCGAAACACAGCATCGTGAGAAACGGTATCAGAACCATGTAACTCGATGGTCGGTTCCATTTCCTCTCTTCCGGCCAAATACCCGCGAACTTCATCGTGTAACGGTTCCAGCCGTACTGATAATTCAAATCTATTACAGACAGATATTTAAAACATCATTGTGCACAGCAATATTTCTATTTTTTCTTTTTTTTTTTTTATCTGTAATGTAGGGAAAATAAAATACATGCAATGTATTAAAAATGTGTATTTACGTGTAATGTAATTTAAAAGTGTAATTTCGATCATTTACTTTACTTGATGTATATTTTAGTGTTACTTGCCAACTCTATTACCATTTCTTATTTTATTTCAAATCTGTCACGGATAGCTGTTTAAAAGTAATTCTAAGTCGCGAGGTGAAATACATGTTATTTGCTTTTCATGTGTATTACTGTTAAAAGATATGATTTCGATTGCTTCTTATTTTTATGTTATTGTTTAGCGTTATTGTTATTAGACGCTGAGAGCTACAACAAATTTAAATTGCTAAATTTCGTAATTTTTAAACCGATTTAATCTCATTCCCATTCTGTGTCGAAGAAAATATAAAATGCAAAATGGTGTTGAATGTGTTAAATTTTTGTAATGTAATAAAAAATACTTTGTGTGATACTACTTGAGGGATGAAAATAATTTTGGACTATAAAAATGAACTGGCTCTTCTAAGAATTATATTTAAAAGGAAATTATTACTATAAGAGTTGAAGCAGGAAATTTAGCACGAGAGAATAAAGAATTATAAAAATATTCGTCGCTAGTCATTTTGCATCTCGTACTTTAGTTTTCTTATTCATTTATTTTTAATAATCGCGGCGATCAAATAAAAGTCCTTGCAAATTCTTTTATATTTTTATGAATTTCTATTTTTCATTAGTCAGTACGTAATGTTACCTCGTTGGATGTCCACGGTGACCATTCTTCTCGTGACTGTTCTCACGTTCGAAAGCTACCTCATCGCTCTTCTCAGCGCATGCTCTTCTCGTGCATTTAGAATGCGCATATTACATCAATTATTCGTGAACAGGCTAGTTCGACGTACGACTTTATATTTAATATTAATGTTTCGTTGCTAGAAGTGTCCGTTTGTAATTATTTATGATTTTGTACGAGGTACAAGGAAGTAAGGGAGAAACAGGAAGTGGTGGCATTTTTTGTCAACTTAGTCTGTGTCTCTTTCTTTCCACGAACGTACGCAAGTAAAAAAAAATTCCATCTTACGAAAAAAAGTATAATCGTTGCTAATGCTATAAGCGTTGCCGCAAGAATTCACGTAAGTGATAAACATGACGATTTAGTAATTTTATGAAATTTCATGTATCTGTTACATGCTATGTAGGTATTTACGCTGTTTGAAATAGATTTATAACATTGAGACATAAAATACAAAGTATTCACGTTATTACTTCCCGGGCAAGTGTGAGAAAAAAATGAAAAAGGAAAAAATAGTACTATTTTTTTTACGTGTATAATTTCTTGGCGTCTTTTTTCTTCACGACGTCCGCGGATTAAGAAAATCTACATTTGACAAATAGTGTGAATTGGGCTAAAAATTAAGTCCACAGTCAACAGACTTTCATCAATCAAGTATCGTTTTGTTTTTATTAGGTCACGTGTGAACGACTTGACACGATCTGATCGTACCGTTGCCGCTAGTGTGTATCAGGCTTAAATATTCGTCAATGGTGCGTCCGTGTTGTTAAGCCATGAGCTTGAAATCTCGAGGGAATGGAAAAATTTTCAGGAGTGAAAAAACAAGGAATACTTTCTTGAGAAATCTCGTTAACATTTAATAGTTTTATTACTTTCCACGATTGTTAATCGCTCAATACGCCGCTTTGTCTTTCATTTCTACGAAGTATTGCCATTCAGAGATAGATACTAAAATACTTGTAAAAAGAGTCACAATTAGAGAATCGTCTCTCAGTTAAAGTCTGGTCGCGTATAGAACAGAAATACACGACATCGAGGTTTTCAGTACCTGAAACGTAACAGTGATGATGAAAATTTCATACTCTGAATACGTTTTAATGAAATTGAACGTTTCTAATAATAATCTCAGTAATTTTTATGCCATGTTTAAAATTAATTATTTGACATGCTGTACTCAATGAAAATCATCTACTAATCGGCTTTTCAGGATCGCGATATTCGTAGTGTTAGAAATGGTAAATATCATCGAACATTTTCGTCTGTCGTTTCACTCACGTGGGTGTATAACGTTACGGTAAACCAACAAAATTTGCCTGCTGTAAGTTTCAACGGTGATGCTCTAGCTCGGCACATAATAATTATCAGTAATCTCGCGTCCTTGGGATGTAAATTGTACCACTCGCAATGGTACACCGCGTTGGCTATGTCCGTGCTCTGAAAAATTGAACGAACGTAATTTGTTGGCAGACTGATGTCTAACATCATATAACATCCATATATATATATATATTTTTTTTTTTTTTAACAGAAAGACATCGACTAAATTAATTTTTCTTTGATAAACGATACCTCGAACGTAAGTTTCTCGCCCACGTAACAATATATGTACAACTGCATCATCACGCAAACTACATAGAAACACAAGAATGCAATTTGGAAAATCATGTATCGCTTTGCTTCCTCTCCAAATGACTATAAATTAAATCATGTCAGAGAAAAGGACGTATATCGCTTTGTAATGTTTCTGTTCTTTTTCGTGTATGAGTATTATGTAAATTTAGAGAAAGACGTATGATTTTTTTCTCGTACCATGATGGCTTGAAAAGACTGGAAGCATAGTTGAACGATGCAACCGAGCATTTGAATCAGAAGCATCACGTTGAAACAATTCTCTACCGTTTCCGCGAACCTTAGAGGTGCATGATTAATAAAAATAGAATGATTAATAAAAAATCTCAGGTTTGACAAAATTCGCTGTTTAGCCAAAATTCGAAATTAGCATTAGATCTAGACGCACAGAATTAACAAACTTTGAATAGCAATAAGTTTGTTACACATGAACAAGTTTACATAATGATTTTGAATAACAATCACTATAGGTCAAATATAAAAGAAACAACGAGCTTCAATATTCGTGTCTAAATATAAAATAAGACGATACTGCACAGGCAAGATGGATATATTACACATTTTTTAAAGTGAAAAAAAGATAACATAATTAATTTGTAAAAAAAATTTTGCAAATTAATTGATTCGCTCTTTACAATATACATTTTCCATTCTCTACCTCTCTTTCTTTTTTTCTTTTTTTTTTTTTACCATCTTCAATAGAAGCTATCGTGACTTTTCAAAAAATTCTCCTGATGATTGATAACTTTCTTTCGATACGAACCTATTGACGTAATCGTGCTTCCGTGCAATTTTCTTCAGCTTCATTTGCAAATCGTTCGAATTACCGCACGAATGGACGTTCCTCAAGTCGTGCTTTATATTCGAAAGCTGTCCGCAAGCGTGTAAAACCAGCATGGCGACAAAAGTGTCCACAGCTGAGTACGAAGCTGCTGTGTATATAATGGCTATTGCTTGTGCAATCTCTGTCAGTTCGAAGTTGGGACTGATGGTTGTGTTGTAGGGGAAATAGCCCTGGAGGATCAACGATTTGCTGTCGTTGCGTTTCATGAGAAATAATCGTAGAAACAGGAAGAAAATGGCCACGAATTCGCACATGCTCGTGCACGCTACCATGGTCTTTCTGCTGATCCTCGCGATGTTTACCATTCTTTCCCGTTCGGTTTTTGTCTCCACCGTGGCCCAATCCTTGGCTATGCACCTCAGCAGAGACTTCAATGCTTGGAAGAAGGGGAAAATGGCGGCTAGAGTACGTTTTAAACGTCTTGTATCGTAATAAAATTTTTTCTGCTATTTGTAAGAATACTTCTAATTTCTTAACAATGTTGTTTACCAAAAAATATTACACTGCCCACATAAACGTTTCATTAACCTGTAAGTCACACATGTTCTTCGAGATGTTACCATTAACGTCAGTACGTGAAAGTTCTTGAAAGTTCGCTTTTCGCTTGGTAGTAAAATTTTTTCTTTTTTTTTTTTTTGCTGCTCGTAAGAGAACTTTCTATTTACGTTAACTCAAGTATAAAACTGTTCACCTAGAAGTTGATCCCACAAATCTAGAAACCACACGCGTTTCCCTCGGGCTGTTACGAAATCGTGCAATCTGTTCTATTCTCGTCAATAAAATACAGAATACAGAGTTCTTCGTCGTTAATAAAAATTCAATACCGTGAAACTCTTACATTCGCCGTTCGTCCAGAAAATCATAGTCTTGACGAGCGCGATCGTGACAGTCATGTTAGCCATCGACAAATTCTCGACAAACAGGTCCAAGTCGTGCGCGATGAATGGCAGATCAATGGTTTGTGGGCCACACCCGAAACACAGCATCGTGAGAAACGGTATCAGAACGACGTAGCTCGAAGGTCGGTTCCATTTCCTCACTTCCGGCCAGATACCCACGTACTTCATTATGTGACGATTCCAGCCGAACTGGTAGTTCAAATCTGTTACAGATAGGTGTTTAAGAAATTATTGTAGACCGCTGAAATTAAACACACGATATCTCCTTTTTTTTCTTTAAATCTGCAATATCATTTAAAAGCATGGTTTTCTACTTTACTTGAGATACATCCACTTACCAAATAAATTACCATTTCTTATTTTATTTCGCGTCGAAAATAATCCCGAATCGTGAAGTTGGACATTATTTGTCTCGTTTACTTTATACAAAGTACAATTTCGATTTCTTCTTACTCTTAGATCTATTTGAATAGCTGTTCAACATCATTGCTGAACGTTGAGAGCCATAAAGGGTTTAGGTCTTAATTTTTCACTTGCAAACACTCTCAATTCGATTTAATTTCGCTATCAGTCTTTGTCAGAGAGAGAATATAAGATAGAAAGTAAAATTCAGTATCTCAAACATTCGTCCTCAGACGATCAGAGGAAAGACTATGGTTTCTTTAAGAGTTGTACATCTAAAGTAATGCTACGACAAGAGTTTTCTAAAATCACAATATAAAGGCAACAAAATATGCGACATTTATTTTTTGTACACTCTGTTCTTAAAAAGAAAAATCTACTTTCCATCACGTTTTTAAAGTCATTTACTTCACTTTTCTTGATACTTATTTCACTTACTTGTTTACTCATTTGCATGCTTATTTTTAACAATTACAAAGCGTACGCTTCCTTTCGTAAATGCTACTACCTTTTCATGAATATTTATTAATTTATACGTAGAGTTACCTCGCTGAATGTCCATGGTAGCCATTTTTCCCATGACTGTTCTCATATTCAAAAGCAACTTCTTCTTGCGTTCTTGTCGGCGCATGCCCTTCACGTGCATTCAGAACGCGCATATGGCATCAATTATTCGTGAACAGAGTAGTTCGGTGTCGTTTTCAATTGTACGCTTGAGTCGAATGTAATATTACGGTTTGTCGCGAATTTTCGTTTGTAATCTTTTATGACCGTGTACGGGGAAACATGGGGTACGAAGAAAAACGGCAACGCTCGCGTTTCTTCCACTTTCCTTAGTCTATGTTCCTTTTCTTCCAAGAACGCACGCGAAGAAAATGCAAGTAAAATGAATTTTCGTCTTATTATTGTTACTAATGGTGTTGCAGTTGGAATTAGCAAGTGCAATTGATAAGTATATAATATTTACAAATTTTACGAAATTTATGTTGTCTCGAAATGAAGAGAATCGAATCTCTGATGAGGGGACAAAAGAGTATGAGAGTACAATTGGACGAAACGTACATTTTTAGCTTTCACGAACTGGAATTTGATACGAGACTTGATTTTATATTTTAGATTTAATGATAATGAAACAAATAACTTTCTCTTGTATCTTTTTGTCCATCCGTCAGAAAAGTGACACTGTATAGGTATGTTTGAACGAAAATGGAACAATACTCATTAAGTATTAAATTCTGGTGTTAGATCTCTCATTGCACTTACTGTTTTTCATTCTCATGCAATCTCACAGATGATTTCGTACATCATGCATAGGAATTTTCTGTTCTAAATTTTTTATTTAATTTATCAGACATTTCTTCGTGTTATGGCCAAGGTACAGTCAGATTGTGTCAGTTGAAGCCCTGGTTAGTATCACATTAAAAAGCGTTCGGATGAACAATTTCTGTTCTGAATATTTCAAAATTTTCAACATTATGTAAAAAAGATCTGACAATGAGATCTTCCTTACTTATGTGAATGTCGAAAGCCTCGAAATATTGACAATATTTATTGATCATAAACGTTGCAGGATCATGAAGTTTAAGCCTGATTCACCCAGTCAGATCGTGTCGAAACGATCGATATACCGTCTGAGAATCTCTTACCTACGACAATGTTAAGAATCCTGAAACATTGACAATATATGTTGATCGTCTGCCAATATATGTCAATTCAAATCGAACTTGATCAATCGATAAAAACCGCGATCGATTCTTGACAGAGTTTGATTTGATCTTCGATCGAGAATTATTTAACATCGAGATGAAGCATCGATACATGCCAATAAATAAATACAACACCGACTGCTCTGATCTGATCGTGGCGTGACCACTATCGTGAATCAGGCTTAAGCCTTCGTGACCGTAGATCGTCTCTGTAGATCGTTTGTAACGAACAAGAAACTGAAGAACTGAGTTGAGGATCAAAAAGGAAAGAAAAAATGTTACTTTCGTGGTTATGCAAAAGAGAACTCGTTAACGTTTGATAACTTTATTATTATCCCACGATTCCTAATTGTTCAACACGCCGCTTAACTTTATGAGGTATAGTCTGCCATCCTGAGACAGATGCTAAAATATTTCCTCTGTTGCATTTGTACTAACGAAGCCACGGACAATTGCGAAAATGTTCAAGAATCGTAACTAAGTACAGGATTCGTCTCTCAGTTAACTTTTGACTGCGTACAGAACGGAAATATACGACACCGTGGTTCTCAGGACCTGGAATATAGACAGGAAAGTTGATCGCGAAACTGTTCGAACATTTATAGAAACTTTTCATGAATATCTCGCGCGTGTTGTGTAAAATTGCCTGAGCCATTAACAGTGTAACGAGAATATCGACTGACGATGGGATTTCATTAATACTGCCTCAAATCGGATGCACTGTACTTTATGGCCGATTTTTCAGCATCGTGATCCCCGTAGAGCGAGACTTCAAAAGTCAGGTTCCCGTCAAAATCTGACGATTTGAGAAATAGACGCACATTGCGTCGAAATTCGAATTTTCATTCACCTGAGAGTATAATATTATAGTAAACCAACAAAATTTGCCAGCTGTGACCCTCAGCGGTGATGCTCTCGCTCGGCACATAATAATTACAAGTAATCTCGCCTTCTCAGGTGGCAAATTGTACCATTCGCAATGGTATGCCGTGTCAGCTATGTCCGTACTCTGAAAAATTGCAAATACGTGTTTAAATTACCCGACATGCAACGTTTAAACGTCCAAATTTTTTTTTTTCTTTTTTTATCAAAAGAAGACATCGACTGATTAATTTTTCTTTCATAAACGATGTACCTCGCACATAAGTCTTTCGCCGACGTAACAATATAGGTACAATTGCATCATCACGCAAACTACATAGATTGTCAGGAATGTAAGTTGAAAAATCATGTACTCCACTGCTTCCTCTCCAAATGACTATAAATTAAACTGTATCAGAAAGGACGTACTACGTTTCACTTATATAAAACGTATCATTCTTTTTCTTGTAGAAATATAAATTCAGAGAAAGACGTATGATTCTTTTTCTTCGTACCATGATAGCTTGGAAAGTCTGGAAACATAGTTGAATGGTGCAACTGATCATTTGTGTCAGAAGCATCACGTTGAAGCAATTCTCTATCGTTTCCACGAAACTTGGAGGTATATACGACACAATTAATATCAGATATTAGAAACAATTTGTTTACGAATCTTTCCCAGTCAAAGGTATCCGATCAATCCGAAATTTTACAGATTTGGAACTATTAATTAAATCATCACAACGGATTATTCTTTTTGTAAATCGTCGTCGCTAGAATCACTTTTGAGAATTTTTTAAATTCACATCTGGTAATGATCATTTAAAATTAAATCATATATTGTATATGTAAAAAAGTCGAAATATAATTTTAAAGGTCTCTCTCATTTTTTACTCGGTTAATACAACTTGGGAAAGACTATAGACTATGTTACAGTAAATGTTTGTACAAGGTACAAAAGACTTTAACATAAAATATGGCAATACTCTACGTGGACAGTAAAGACATACTAAAACAGTGAAATAAAATACAAATAATTTGTAAATGGAATATTCTAATACAAGTTTCTAATACAAACTCCATCTCTCTAGTTGTACCCACATTATACAATTGGAATTATTTATTCAGAGATTAGACCAATGAAAGCAAAGAGTAAACGCAAAGAGATTCAGAACTTTTAAATTGATACTTCACCTACTTAGTTACACTCTCGAATCAACATCTTTAAAGATCATTCAGAAAATTCTCAGTACCCGACTGAGTCGTTGTTAACAGATTCATTCAATACAAACCAAGCGATGTAATTGTGCTTCTCGACGATTTTCTTCAATCTTGCTTGCAAGTCTTTCTTGTCGTACGAGTGAATGTTTCTCAAGTCGTCCTTTAGATTCGACAGCTGTCCACAAGCGTGGAGAACCAGCATTGCGACAAAAGTGTCCACAGCCGCGTACGTGGTGCCTCCGTATATGGCGCCTAAAGTTTGACCAATCATCGTCAGTTCGTAGTTGGGGCTGTAGGTTATGTTGTAGGGAAAGTAGCCACGGTAGACCATGATGTTGTCGGTGTATTTCATGGAAACGAAACGCAGGGACACGTAGGAGAAGGCAACGAGCTCGCACATCATTATGCAACCTATCGTGGTGATTCTAGCGAGCCTGGCGATGTTCAACATCGTTTCTCGTTCTTTCGTCTCCGCCGTGGCCCAGTCCTTGGCTATGCACTTGAGCAAAAACTTCAACGCTTGCAAGGGGAGAAAATGGCGGATAGAGTTTCGCTGTTAGCTCGTTAATTAATTTAAACTATTCACTAAGAAACGAACGTCGGAAGTTTGGAAGTTTGAGTTTTCTTAGAAATTTGGGATACTTAGATTAGTGGTTAAAGAAAAATATCCTCTAACTCGAGTTGCACTCTCTGTTTTCGAAATACTACGATAGTCTATGTTTACTTCCTCCGTGTTTGTCAATAAAATACCAAGTATAAAAAGTTTCGATTGAAATTTGACTATAGTTCACGTGGTTAAATCGCGAAATTCTTACGTTTGCCGTTCATCCAGAAGGCTATGGTCTTCACAAGCGCAATCGAGATGGTCATGTTGCCCATCGATAAATTCTCGACCAGCAGATTCATGTCGTGTGCGATGAGCGGTAGATTGATGGTTTGCGGGGCACAGACGAAGCACAGCATCGTGAGGGACGGTACCAGAACGTGGTAACTCGAAGATCGGTTCCACTTCCTCTCTTCCGGCCAGATGCCCACGTACTTCAGTATGTAACGATTCAAACCGATATGGTAGTTCAAATCTGTTGCAAATATATATTTTCAAAAATAATTATGAACCAGAGAGATTGAGCGTTTTCTCTTTCCCTCTTGTCGTGTTATTCAAAAATATGAACTTTGGTTTCTATGTCGCTTGAAATATAGTGTTACCATTTCTCGCTTTACTTCAAATCTTTATCATGCATAGCTGTTTAAAAATAATTTTGGATCGTAAAGTTGAGAAATTATTTAAATCTACGTGTTTGGAATAGTTGTTGAACCCCACTGTTGGACATTGAGAGTCATGAAAATTTAGATGTTTCAGCGCTGAATTTTGTAATATTCAAATTGATTTAATTCTATTATTAATATAAAATAAAGTTAAATATCTTAGATTTTGCACTAGAAAAAGTAATATGCAATTTTTTAAAGAATTAATTAATAATCAGAACTGTTATCACTGAGAGTAGGAAATATAGGAAACCTAACGCGAGAGAAAAATAAATTGTAGAAACATGGAAAATTTCCTCATTGCTCAACTTATTTCTTTATCTTCATTTGATATACAAATACTAACAATCGTGATATTTGTGGGATCGCCCAATCTCTCATTATTTTTTCTTTTTTTATTTTTCATTTCTTCTTGCACTTTGTGTTTCTGCGCTTCAATTGTCTATTTATTTTTAACAATTGAGATGATGAAAAGAATGATGAAACGAAAAAGTTTCGGAAATATAGCCGATAAATGTTTTTTTTTTTTTTTTTGAATATTTATTAATTAATACGTAAAGTTACCTCGTTGGATGTTCATGTTGGCCAGTTTCTCAGTGACTGTTCTCATATTGAGAAGCAACTTTATTATTCTTCTCAGCGCATGCCCTTATCGTGCATTCGGGATGCGCACGTGTCATTAATTATTCGTGAATAGAATAGTTCGATATTGTTCTTAATTGTACGCCTGGTTGAATGTCATAATAAAGTTCGATTGCCACGTGTGCTCTTCTGTCATTATTTATGATCTCGTTCAATAAGCAATAAGAAAGAACCAAGGGATACTTACAACATTGCGATCCTTTCAACATTGTTAGTCCATGCTATATCTCTGTCATGAATGTGAATCAAAATTTGCCAGTAAAAGAATAATTTCATCTCATGGAGAGAATAATTCACTGCTAGTTAGAAGTATAATCATTGCTGAATGTTAGTGGCGGCGTAAGAATTTTCGATAAAGCGGTAAATATCACATTTAGTAATTTTATGAAATAATATGTAGTTTATAGAACTGAGAGTTCATGTGTCGAATGATATTAAAGCTGTTTGAACTGTACTTTTTAAATTTGAAATCTAGAATATACTTATATTATAAAATACAATAGTTGAAAGTTAATCAAAAATAATTGAGAGTTATATCTCTGTTTTTAGGAAAAGTTTCAAAACGGGAAAAATTAGGTCTCTGTAGCAAAACACTATTAGTCCAGTTTCAAGCAAAGTAGTATAGCTACTTTATCGTATATTATTTTAGTGTATGAAAGTATATTATTTTGTAGTTTGTATTTTGAAGTACAATGAGACTTGCGAGAATTATGCTTTAGCTTTCACGAAATCAGATCTAATATCTAATTTTACATCGCTCTTTGTATTTAAATACTAAACGTGGTTCTTTGCGAAACTACAATTTTGCCAGTCTGCCTATAAGCAGATTTTTATTTTATGTATAAGAAAGTTGTAAGAATTAAATGATAGTTCTTTACTGTCTTAGCAGATCTTAGCAGATTTTTACAAACGTCTGATGTATCACATGTTCTTACATGCACTTCTATATTGTTATACATTTATGAAAAATTTTTACTGACATTGACGAAACAATTGTTTTATATCCTATATCTTCTGCTTTTAGCGACGTAAAGCGGTGATTCGAAAATGATAAATAAATTAACAAACGAAATACCTCGTTGGGAGTAGTGGAATTTCTACGAGAAGTGAGTTTCATACTTAGATTTCACTTCTGTCTTTCAGTTCTGTCAAGTTCATCGTTTGCGCAACTCATTTATTATATTTTCAATCTGTTTTCTCTAGTTGTTCAGTTATTTTTATATTCGTTTTTGTATTTGAGATGCTATATTTTTCGTGATACTTGTTGTGCTTCACTTCCATGTAATTTCACAAATAATTTCATATGACACATATACATTTTTCTCTATTTTGAATTTTCTTTTCAACTCGCATAAAGTTTCTTCGAGAAGGTTTAAGCCTGATTTATACCTGCGAATATGGATGATGTTAGTTCAGTCACTGGTCAATATCACTGAAGGAATGATTAAATGGTCGATATATATATTGTCAATATTTCTTAACATTACTGTCAACAGTGATCTCTTATTTTTGAGAATGTTGAAATATTGGCAGTTGATCGTCTGAACGCTTTAATATACAATATACGGTTAAGTCAAATAAAAATTTATTGACTATAATGTCAACTAATGATCAAAACCACGGTATTCTTGATAAGATTTGACTTGGTCGTCAACTAAGAAAAGAAGAATCGTAAAGAAGTATAGTTGTTAAACGTTTGATAAAATATTTTTTCCTCGGGGGAATAGTGAAAAATAAAGCAGACTGCCACGAGATTTATTTGTCTCTTATTGTCAAATACGAATATCTTAATACAATTAAGTGCTAAATGCTTTTTTCTTAACTTATTTTTATTAACAAGAACTGCCAATAGATGATTTCTCCCAAATAATGTAGTTTAAAATTGACAAAGGAAATAATATATTATCTTGTTTAGTTTGAAATAACTATTAGTGAAACAGTACATTATCAAAAAAACAATTAAATTATTATTTCGTATTTTATTTCAAATATAGCCTTCTTTTCTCCTTTAGTCATTAGTCAGTAAATAATTTGCAGTGTAAGAACTTCGTTCTAGAAGTTCACAGATTAAAGCCCAATACGCACGACGCGAACGTGCTGCAATCTTCAGGTCAATGTGAACATGAAAATATCGCTTCTTTCGTTCTCAATCATCATTGATCTTATTGTTCTTGTCGTTATGCAATCCAGTAGACAATTGACAGTCTACCAACATCTTTATATTTATGTTACGTACGCGATATTTTTATATTTACGTTGTTCTTATCTCTCTTGTGTCTTTCCTTCGTCTTTCTATGGCGGTGGCAGCACAGTCGCGTTGCTCGTGCGAACCGCGCCTCTGAAACACTGCGCTGTAACTCTTAGCGTGAATCAGGCTTAAACTCATCGATTTCACGTTCAATAGATTTTTCAATAGAATCAACTAATTGTAAGTTCTCATTTGGATCACACGTGAACGAATATTTACTGTTGCTTAACTTGGCGTGATTTGATCGTACCATTGACCACCAGTATGAATCAGGCTTAAATGCACATTATTACGAACGCGTTCGAAGCGTCGAGGAAATAGAGAAATGTTGAAGTGCAAAAGGAAAAAGAAATAATGTCTCGCAAGAAGTACTTTTTCGACGATTAATCTCGATCGATTAATTGCTTTATTACTTTCCACGATTGCTAATTATTCAGCACGTCACGTTATTGTATTCATACCAAGAGTAGTTTAATGTTCAGAGAGACAGAGATACTGAAATATTTCTTCCGTGACATTTCTACCATTGAAGTGACGGGCTGTTATGAAACACTAAAGAATCATAATTACACGATCGCCTCTTCACTAACTTTGCATTGCGTATAGAACAGAAATGTACGACATCGAGGTTTTCAGTACCTGAAATGTACAAAAAGATTGCTCACGAAAAATCACTCGGATGTTCCACCCGTTCTGTTTTGAACTAAAATTAAATATTTTTCACGTGGCCAAAATTTTCGCGCGAATCGTGCAAATTGTAATTTATGATCGAATCTTCAGAATCGTGATCATCGCGAGATTGGAAGGAAGATTCCATTTCACAAAAATTGCGTTAAAATTCAATTTTACTTACCTGGGAATACAACAATATGGTAAACCAACAAAATTTGCCTGCTGTGATCATTAGCGGCGATGACCTAGCACGACACATGATAATTATGAGCAATCTTGCGTTCTCGGGTGAGAAATTGTACCATTCGCAATCGTATGCCGTGTCAGCTACCTCTGCACTCTGAAAAATCGCGATACACGTTTCGATTATCGGCAAACCGATCATCTAAAATCTACGTATAATCTATGTAATATAATAATATATAATATATAAATTATATAATTCTATATATAATGTATCCAAATTTTTATCGAATATATAATATATAAATTTTATAAATCTATATATAATGTATCCAAATTTTTATCGAATATATAATATATATATTATATAATTCTATATATAATATATCCAAGTTTTTATCGAATATATAATATATAAATTATATAAATCTATGTACGATATATTCAAATTTTTATGACAAAAAGCTCTCATGGACGATACCTCGAACGTAAGCCTTTCGCCCACGTAACAATATAAGTACAATTGCATCATAGCGCAAGTTACATAGAAACACAGGAACGCAATTTGGAAAACCATGAATTGCTCTGCTTCCTCCCCCAGTGACTGTAAA
Organism: Tetragonisca angustula; assembly: GCA_036937485.2. Lineage (NCBI taxonomy): Eukaryota > Metazoa > Arthropoda > Insecta > Hymenoptera > Apidae > Tetragonisca > Tetragonisca angustula. The sequence continues at coordinate 1,164,798 of JAWNGG020000014.1, forward strand.
TTACGTCGAAAGAGATCAATGATTTTACAACATCTTTTTAATCCACAAATATAAATTTTAGGGAAAGGTATGATCTACCATGATGGCTTGGAAACACTGGAAACACAGCTGAATGATGCACCCGAGCATTTGAAACAGAAGCATCAGGTTGAAACAATTCTCTATCGTTTCAGCGAACCTTAGGGACAATAGTTAATGAATATTAGAAGAAAATCTGCACACGAGTATATTTGCAAATTAAGGATCGAATTCACCCTTAAATGCATAAATGCGTAAAATTAATAAATTTTAAATAACAGATTTTACGATATAATATAATTTTACGCAGTAATTGATAAATTTCAAATAGAAACAAAGTGTCAGATACGATGAAACACATCGAAAAGTATGTGAAAAAGTAGCATCGAAATACATTTTATTTCACTTTCGCTGTTCATTTACAAGCAGCGTAACTCGCAGAAGACGAAACGAACTTTTTCATACGAACCCACTGATGTAATTATGCTTATCGACGATTTTCTTCAATTTCGCTTGCAAATCGTCCCTGTCGTACAAGCGAATGGTCTTTAAATCGTTCTTCAGGTTCGAAAGTTGTCCGCAAGCGTGTAGAACGAGCATAGCGATAAAGGTGTCGACGGCTGCATAAACGGCAGCTCCGTACACAGCAGCCAGAGTTTGACCGATCATCGTCAGTTCGTAGTTCGGGCTGACGCTCGTATTGTAGAGAAAATAGCCACGGTAGATCAAGTTGTTGTCACTGCTTTTCAGGAGAAACAGCCGCAGTGACACGTAAAATACGGCCACGAGTTCGCACACCATCGTGCAACTTATCGTGGCCTTTCGAACGATATTGGCGACGTTCACCATCGTTTCACGTTCGGTTTTCGTCTCCGCCGTGGCCCAGTCCTCGGCTATGCACTTGAGCAGAAACTTCAACGCTTGCAAAAGGGGAGAAACAATGTTTTTGTACAATGATAAATATCTAGTTTGTCAGTGACGCTGTTTCACCGAAGAAAATATTACGCTCGATCGTCTCAGTCAGTTCAGTTGGTATTTGAAGTTTCATAAAATGAGGCCATTAAAATTTGGTGAAACAGTAAAAATGTGTAAAGCGTCGACGATTCTGCGATCTATGAATCTCCCGAAATATTGGAAATCTCATCGGTACAGCTAAATATTATTATTACCATATTACCTCCCGAGTTTCTCGTTAGTGAAATACAAAGTATGGGAAAATTTCATCTGGAGTTCGAATTCGGTGTACAGTTCTCTCGCTCAGGCTACGTGATAAAATTCTTACGCTTGCCGTGTATCCAAAATGTGATGGTCTTCACGAGCGAGATTGTGACGGTCATGTTAGCCATCGACAAGTTCTCGACCACGAGATTCAAGTCGTGCGCGATGAACGGCAGATTGACGGTTTGTGGACCGCATCCGAAACACAGCATCATGAAACACGGTATCAGAACGACGTAACTCGAACATTTATTCCACTTCCTCTCTTCCGGCCAGATGCCCGTGAATCTCATCGTGTAACGATTCCAACCGAGCTGGTAGTTCAGATCTGTTGCAAATAGGTATTTAAAAAATTATCGTCGACCGCGGTTATTAAACGTACGATATTCCCTTTGTTGTCTGTAACATTATTTAAATTACATTATATTAATCATATCATTTATACGATGTGTTAATTAATTTGTATTATTAATTAAATCGGTTAATATCATTTTATCATTTAAATATAATTCTCATTTGGGTTTTTCACTGATACTTATCACCATTTTACTTCACATCTCTATCGTGGACAGCTGTTTAAAAGTAATTCTGAATCGTCAAATAAAATATCGGGTTATTTTGTCTTTTTACTTTTACAGAGACTGTGCTCTGTCTTTGCTTTTATGCTTAGATTTTTCGGTGATAAACTTTCAAATTGATTTCTATTAATCTCTGTCGAAGGAAATATAAAATGCAAAACAGAATTAAATCTCTCAAATTTCGTGCAATATAATGGAAATTGTAATAGTCATCTGTGATCGTGTGATACTGCTTGGATTTTGGGTTGCAGAAAGGAACTATCCTACAAGTAACGAGGTTTTCCTCATCAAGGGTTATATTTAAAATAACAGAAACTATTACTACGAGAATTTTATAGAGTAGTAACAAAAAAAACTTGACAAAAGAACATGAAGAAATTGCAAAAGTATGACAAAATTCGTCGCTAATGAATTTCAAGCACCTAATTCCTCATCTTCATCTAGTATACAAAAACCAACGATCGCAATATTTTTGGGATTAACCCAGCAAAATATGCGACATTCCTTTTTGTACATTTGTTGTTTGAAAATCTAATTTTCATTCCTTTTTCACACTTTGTGTTTATCTCGCTTATTCATTTGCTGATTTATTTCTAACGATTACGACGGAACAAATGTTTTTGCAAATATCGTTGCTTTTTTTATGAATATTTATTAGCTAATACGTAAAGTTACCTCGTTGAATGTTCATGGTGGCTAGTTTTCCCGTGACTGTTCTCATATTCAAAAGTTACTTCAATATTCCTCTCAGCGCATGCCCTTCTCGTGCATTCAGAATGCGCACGTGTCATTAATTATTCGTGAATAGAGTAGTACGATGTCGTTCTTAATTGCATGCTTCAGATGACTATTATAGTGCAGTTTCGTTGCTAAAAGTTTGTAATTATTTGTATGCAATTATTTATGATCTCGTCCAATGAACGGGGGATATACATGCATCTTTTCTACATAGTTAGTCTGTGCTTGGCTTTCCTTCATGTGGTCAGCGATACATCAAAATTTGCAAGTAAACGAAATTTCATAATTCGCAAGGAAAATAATTCGCTACAAATTGGAAATATAATTTTTATCGAATGTTAGCGTTGCCACAGAAATATTTGTAAGTGATAAGTATAATATAGAAATTTTATGAAACTTACCGTACGTAATTCATAAAATTGAGTTCATAAATTAAATGATATCTACGCTACTTGAATTTGACTTGTGAGATTGTAATTAAAATATATTATAAAATATAACGTAATTAAGAATTTAATTTCTTTTTTTAATACAATGTACACACATTTTCAAAATTTTATTGTCTAGGATGAGTGAATATTAAAAATGTTCCAAGAGTAACTTTTGAGTAATGCTGCATAAATATGCGATATATCAAATATTCTTACACTTCTGTATATTGTGAAATCTCAATGTCTGTTATATTTCTAATATCATTGTCGTTATTTTCTTTCAGTGACATATGGCGATTCGAGGATGAATAAATTGATGAAAGAAAATGAAGAGATGAAAAAAATCAATAAAAGAAAAATCGCTGGGAGTATTGGAATTTCTACAAAATGTGAGTGTTACATTTTGATTTCACTTGTTTTATCAAATTCACTCACTTACTCGTTTCATTTGCCAATTCTCAAACTTTTTCTCCAGACTTTTTTCAACTTTTCAATAATTTTTATATCCTTGACTCTGACATTTGGGACATTTGATTGTTCTTTATTTCAATGTAATTTCACAAATGATTTCACACGTCACACATAAATTTTTCGTTTTGTTAGAACAATGCCTCAAGACTATTAGTGTGAATCAGGCTCAAAATATTGAGTCCACCATCCGCAGATTTTCATATTCTTGACCTAACCAAGTTTTGTAAACACTTCCATTGGATCACATGTGCACGATGTTGATTGGAGTTTGACTTGATGTGATCCGATTGTTCGGCCATCGCTAGTATGAATCATACTTAAATAATCGATCGTACTGCTAGTCAGCAGTTTGCAAACTGCACGCACCATAAATACCTTCGTGTCCAACTATGGGTTCGCCAACAACAGTGTGGTTGCGGCATTACTGAGTAAGGCCCTCAATGTGTCCATACTATTGTTGGCGAAAAGCGTTCGTACGAACGTGGCATAAGTAATTGAATACGAATGAACTTGAAGTCTCGAAGAAACAGAAAGACGTTGAGAAGCATAGAAAGTAGAAATAATATTGTTGAATAATATTGTATCGCAGGAGAAATCTCGTTTTAATAGCTTCTTTACTCTGCATAACATTTGATTCTTCGTCTGGCCTTACACTTATTCCTCCAGGAGCACAATTTATCATAGAGAAAAAGATACTAATTTATTCCTTTCGTAGTATTTGCTGCATTGAAGCGATGAATTGTCGTAAAATTTAAGGAACTATAAAATCGTCCCGCTACTAATCTTTCGTTGCGTACAATACAGAAATATACGAGACTGAGGTTTTCACAACCTGAAGCACATAAACGAAAAAATTATTCTATACAGTTTCTTATCTTACAATTATATTATAAGTATATAAATCGATTTTTCTGGGTATATTTTATGAATATGTTATATATGTGCTATATAAAAAATTTCGTAATTTTATTATGAGAACCGTCTGTTACGATTATACGCTAGTTAAGGTTAGTTATGTATATAGATATAAACTACTAAATATTTAATACAAGTCACATTTCACAGAAATAAAGGATTGCAGAAATACCGAATTAGCCATTTGAATTGAAATATGACCAACGTAATCATGCCACACGCGTTTTATTATAGTATTAATGAATTTACGAGATATCTTACATAATGCACGCAACAAATAGATAAAGATTTTACTGTGGTCTTCATGCAAGTATTTTCGAATATTTTATACTCCAAGATGTTTCAATATCCATTTCTGTTCAAATATTAATATATTTCTAATATTGCAAATTACCTCATAATTACATTGCAACTTATAAGCGAATGTTGAAAGATAAATTTTCTTGAAAATTCATTTTCACCTACCTGAGAATATAGCAATATGGTAAACCAACAAAATTTGCCTGCTGTAAGTTTCAGCGGTGACGAGACAGCACGGCACATGATAATTACAAGTAATCTCGCGTTCTTAGGAGGTAAACTGTACCACTCGCAATTGTACGCTGTGTCAGCTATGTCTATACTCTGAAAAATTGCAGACTTTAATTATGTTTAAAACGAATATCCAAGTTATTAGAAAAACATTAATTAATTTTTACTTGATAAATAATACCTCGAACGTAAGTCTTTCGCCCACGTAACAGTACAGGAACAGTTGCACCAACACGCAAGCTGTATAGATACATAAGAATACAATTTGAAAAACCATGCGTTGCTCTAGTTCCTCTTCAAATGACTATACATAAAATTACGTCGAATAAGAATTATTTCGAGACGTCCCTTTTTGTTGTATAAACATAGATTTAGAGAAAAATATAATTTTCTTCGTACCACGATAGCTTGGAATGTCTGGAAGCATAGTTGAATGATGCAACCGAGCATTTGAATCAGGAGCATCACGTTGAAACAATTTTCAACAGTCTCCGAAAACCTTGACGATTAACAAATCATAGGAATAGTTTACTTGTCTAAACTCTACCGATTAAAAATCGAATTAATTAATTAAGTCGAAACACATAAATAAACAAATTTTAAATATAATAATTTATTTAATGATTAGATACTGAATTTCAAATAAAAAACAATGAGTTTCAAACGTGGGAATACGTATTTTATTCTTTGTTCAGATAATATAATTTGGGAAAATTGTATATATATTGTAGATGTTAATATTTCCCTTCCATTTGGAATTAAAATATTAATAGAATCACAGTATTATCGCCAGTGTTAATAATTTTCACTTAATACAAACCTATTGACATAATCATGCTTTTGAACAATCTTCTTCAGCGTCCTATGTAAGTTATTTCTATCGTACAAATGAATCTTCATTAAGTCTTCCTTTAGATTTGAGAGCTGCCCACAAGCATGTAGAATCAGCATAGTGATAAAAGTATCCACCGTTGAATAGAAGATGGTTGAACATGTCATAGCTATCGCTTGACCAATCATCGTCAATTCGTAGTTTGGGCTGATGGTTACGTCGTAGGGGAAATAACCGCGGAAGAACAATTTATTGTCGCTGTATTTCAAGGAAAATAGTCGTAGCGACATGTAAGTGACGATTACGAAATGGCAGAGTATTATGCAGGTTATCGTGGTCTTTCTACTGATCCTCGCGATGTTCACCATTCTGTTTCGTCCGGTTTTCGTCTCCACCGTGGCCCAATCCTTAGCTATGCAGCTCAGCAGAGACTTCAATGCTTGGAAGAGGGGAAAATGGCGGCTAGAGTACGTCCTGATAGTTGGTTTCGTGTGGTAATAAAATGTTTTCTGCTATTTGTAAGAGTGCTACTAGTTTGTTAATTACACCGTTTACCAAAAAATATTACACTGCTCACATAGAGGTTGGGGTCTCACAAATCTGTAAGTCACACATGTTTTTTGGGTTTCTGTTACTATTTGGTAAAACATGAGGCTCCAATGTCCTATAATCAGCGTTTCTGCTTTTTCGTTAAGAAGAGAGTGAAAAAAATGTGAAATGTGAAAATTTCATTCGCGTGAGAAGCGAATACGGTTATTAATATACAGTATAGACGGTATTGATCTCTGTGTTTTCCCCGGTAAAGTACAAATTATAGCAAATTGAATATGGTTCTTTAAAATATAAAGTTCTTACATTCGCCTTTCCTCCAAAATATTATAGCCTTCGCGAGTGCAATCGTGACAGTCATGTTACCCATTGATAAATTCTCGACCACCAAATTCAGGTCATGGGCGATGAGCGGCAGATTAATGGTTTGTGGGCCCCACAGAAAGCACAACATTGTGAGGAACGGTAAGAGAATGAGGTAACTCGATGGTCGGTTCCATTTCCTCTCCTCCGGCCAGATGCCCATAATTTTCATCAAGTAACGGTTCCAAGCGAGCTGGTAATTCAAATCTATTTCAGGAATGAATTTAAAAAATTATCAACGATCGCATATTTTTAGAATGAGCCAATAGAATATACCAATTACATGTTACAGTTTTTCATACGTATATGCTGTCATTTAAAAATATAACTTCTGTGCATCTTTGCAGTTTATGCCTATTTGACGTATATATTTACTAATTTATTTGTTTCTAACAATTGCGAAACAGAAGTTTCCGCCAAAATACCGTCACTTTTTTGTCTCAATATTTATTAGTTAATACGTAAGGTTACCTCGCTGGACATCCATGGTGGCCAGTTCCCTCGTGACTGTTCTCTTGTTGTCTGTTCTCTGTTCAAGCAACTTTCTTCGTAGCGCATGTCCTTAACTGCGTGTGCATGCAAAATGTACATATGACATTAATTATTCGTGAATAAGGTAGCTCGGTACCATCCTCAATTGTATGCTTGCTTGAATATTATAATTTTCGTTGCCACATCTGCTCTTTCATTATTATTTATGATGTCGTTCAATAAGGAATAAGGAAGAACCAAGCGATACTTATGTCCTTTCAACAGTTTTAGTCCACGTGGTGATCTTCCTGTCGTGAATGTGCATCAGTATTTGTCAGTGAAAGAAATTTCATTTTTGTGGAAAAAATAATTCGCTAGTTGAAAGTATGATTATTACCAAATGTTTATATCAACGTCGGAATTTATGTAAGTGGTAAATGTAACATTTAGAAATTTTAAGAAACTTAGCGTAATTTATGAAATTGAGTTTATAAATTAAATGATATTTATGATCTAATTGAATTTGATGTGCCAAATTGAAATACAAAATATATTATAAAACAGAAGAGAATTAAATATTAAATTTCTTTCTTATATATATTATCTTTAAACGTACGATTATATAGTGCAATTAATGCCTGTAATATGATTAATAATATGTAATTTTTTAAATTTTCTTTTTACTACATTAACTATACTATATGTTGTAGTATAGTTGAAATACAGAAGACATATGTACTATACTTTGTAGTATAATTAAAATAGGAGACACATATTTTCAATTTTCACGAACCAAAATCTAATATCCGATTTTGCGTTACATTTTAAATATTATATCTGCTTTTCTGCAAAACTAATAATTCTTCTATACATTTCTTTGCCAGTCCACTAGAGAAATGATACCGTATAAATTTATACAAAAATGAAACGATACGTTAAATTATAAGATATATAGTAAATGACGGTTTTTATGTTTTAATATATTAAAAGTCGTATTATGGAGTGCATACAATAAGAATTTTATTATCTGAGATGAGTGAAATATTAAAAATAATACATGTCCTAAAACTTTAGATCAGTATAATGTAAATGCGATCCAATATTCTTACATTTTTATGTCATTTTATATTATTTTGTATTGTGAAATCTGAAAGTCTATTACGTTTCTAATATCAATATCACTATTTTTTTTCACTGACATATGGTGGTCCGAAGATGAATGAATTAATATAAGAAAATCAAGGCGTGAATAAATGAATAAAATCGCCTGAATTACTGGAATTTCTACAAAATGTAACTGTTACACTTTGATTTCACTCATTCACTTAAGCATTTTATTTTCTAATTTTCAATCTATTTCTCTAGTTTATTTAATTTTCCAATAATGTTCAAAATTCTGATATATTTTGACATTCGATTGTTTCTGCTACTTGTCCATTATTTTAATGCAATTTTACAAACGATTTCATATGTCACACATAAATTTTTTAAAAATGAAAATAGACACGTTTGATCGTTTGTGTGAACCAGGCATAAAACTGAGTCTGCAATCAACAGATTTTTCATATTCTTGACCCAACATTTTACAATTTTTGTAAACACTTTCCTGGGCTCACGTTGATTTGACATGATCCAATCGTTCAGCCACCGCTAGTACGAATCACACTTTAATGCTCATCAATTGTTCGTAATGCTGTTACCACTGGGCAGAACACTGCTTATTTACACGCAGTTTGAGAATTCCGCTACCAAAAACTGTTTCGCATAAGTTCGCCAACAGCAGTGTGGTTGCGGCATTACAAAGTAAGGCCCCCAAATTTATAAATGCTTCGAGTTCGTGAATATGTTTTTTTGATTGTCTCCACCGCTTCAACATGTTGGCGGTTGCGAGCGAGCTCGCTGTAATCTGATTGCAATTCATTAATATGTTCGCGCTACTGTTCTGAATAGCGTTGGTATGGATGCGGCATGAGTAACCGAATACGAATAAACTTTGGTTCTCTAAGAAACGAAAAGACGTTCAGAAGTAAAGGAGGTAGAAGTAATACTGAAGTATTACTGAGGTTTCGCAGGAAATATTCTCTGGAAGAATCTCGTTCTAATAGTTTTATTACTCTCGATAACATCTGAATGTCCGTTTCGTCTTTTCCTTTATTTCTTCAGGAGCGTAATTTATGGTAGAGCAAAAAATTCTAATTTATTACTTTTGTAAAGATTGCTTTATCGAAGCAATGAATAGTTGTAAAATTTAAGCTAAATTTGACTATAGAATCGCCTCTCTATTAACTTTTTGTTGCGTACAATACAGAAATATACGAGACTGAGGTTTTCATAACCTGAAACATATAAACGAAAAATTTATTCTATACAGTTTCTTATTTTACGATTATGTTATATGTACATAAACCTGCTTTTCAGAGTATATTTTATATGTGCCATATAAAATATTTCGTAATTTTATAATGACAATTGTCTGTCACGATCATATGCTATTCAAGCATGAAATTAATACAAACATATATATGGAAACTACTAAATATTTAATGCAAATTACATTTCACAGAAGTAAAGGATTGCAGAAATGCTGAATTTAGCCATTTGAATATGATCAACGTAATCATGACACACGCGTTTCATTATAGTATTAATGAATTTACGAGATGTCTTACATAATGCACGCAACAAATAGATAAAGATTTTACTGCGGCCTTCATGCGAGTATTTTCGAATATTTTATATTCCAGATGTTTCAATATTCATTCAAATATTGATATATTTCTAATATCGCAAATTACCTCATAATTACATTGCAACTTATAAGCGAATATTGAAAGAAAAATTTTCTTCAAAATTTATTTTCACCTACCTGAGAATATAGCAATATGGTAAACCAACAAAATTTGCCTGCTGTAAGTTTCAGCGGTGATGAGACAGCGCGGCACATGATAATTACAAGTAATCTCGCGTCCTTTGGAGGTAAACTGTACCATTGGCAATTGTACGCTGTGTTAGCTATATCTGTACTCTGAAAAATTGCAGACTTTAATGTATGTTTAAAATTTAATATCCATATTATCGAAATTCTTATCAGAATAACGGCAACTATTGAATTTTTCCTATATAAACGATACCTCGTACGTAAGTCTCTCGCCTACGTAACAATATAGGAGTAATTGTACCATTACGCAAACTATATAGATACAGAAGAATGCAACTTGTAAATACGAGCGTTTCCCTAGTTCTTCTTCAAATGTCTACAAATAAAATTACATCAAAAGAGATAAATTATTTTAGAACGTTTCTTTTTGTTCTATAAAACATAGATGTAGAGAAAAATATAATTTGCTTCGTACCACGATAGCTTGGAAAGTCTGGAAGCATAGTTGAATGATGCAACCGAGCATTTGAATTAGGAGCATCACGTTGAAACAATTTTCTACAGTCTCTGAAAACCTTGACGATTAACAAATCATAGGACCGATTTACTTGTAAATCTCTACCAATTAGAAATCAAGTTAATAATAGGTAATTGATTGTGGTTTAATAATAATAATTTTAAATAATGTTTAGGTACTAAATTTCAAATGAAAAATAATAAGTTCCAAATGCGGGAAATTTGTGTTACTAATTCTGTGATGAAAATCTATCGCTTTCATTCTTTGTTCAGATAATGTCATTTGGGAAGGATACATTAGGATATGTAGGATATATTATTAAATTAAATTTTTAGAGGATAATACTTGATATAAAACAGTTTAGCGTCTAAGTATAAAATATATCAATATCGTAGATGTTAATAATTTCCTTTTAATACGAAAATATTACTAGAGTCATAATAATCACCAATGTTAATAATTTCTGTTTGCTGGTACGAACCTATTGACATATTCATGCCTTTGAACAATCTTCTTCAACTTCATATGTAAATTATTTTTGTCGTACGAATGAATCTTCATTAAATCTTCCTTTAGATTTGAAAGCTGTCCACAAGTGTGTAGAATGAGCATAGTGATAAAAGTATCCACCGTTGAATAGAAGGTTGCTGAACATGTCAGAGCTACCGCTTGACCTATCATCGTCAATTCGTAGTTTGGGCTGATGGTTACGTCGTAGGGGAAATACCCACGGACGAACAGTTTATTGTCGCTGCACTTCATGAAAATTAGTCGTACCAACGTATAACTAATGATTACCATGTAGCTCAGTGTCATGCAACATGCCGTCACCGTTCTGTTCATCTTCGCGATGTACTCCATTCTTTCTCGTTCACTTCCATCCTCCACCGTATCCCAGTCATTGGCCATACACTTTATCAGGGACTTCAATGCTTGCATGTGAAGATAATAGCGGTTAGAATATGTCCTGAATGTTTCTTTCTCTTGTAGTAATAAAATTCTTTCTACTATTTGTAAGATTATTTCTTCTGTTAATTATATTTTTTGACAAAAGATATTAAAATGCTCACGTTAAGTTTGGGGTTTTATAAATCTGTAAGTCACGTACGTTTTTTATTATATTACTATTTGATAAATTTATAACATTCCAATGTCCCGTAGTCTGCGTGTCTGCTCCTTCGTTGACAAAAAAAAAACGTGAAATTTTTAAAATTTCATTCGCGTGAAGTGCGAATGCGGTGCAGATAAATCAATACTTATTTCTGTGTTTTCGTTAATAAAATGCAAATTATGACGAATTTTGTTTTCGATGAAAATTGAATACAGTTTGTACGGGTTAAAACGTGAAATTCTTACCTTCGCCTTTCCTCCAAAATATTATAGCCTTCGTGAGTGCAATCGTGAAGGTCATGTTAGCAAGGGATAAATTTTCAACCACCAAATCCAAGTCATGTATGATGAGCGGCAGATTGACGGTTTGCGGACCCCACAGAAAGCACAGCATTGTGATGAACGGTAACAGAATGACGTAACTCGAAGGTTGGTTCCATTTCCTTTCTTCCGGCCAGATACCGATAATTTTCATCAAGTAACGATTCCAACCGTACTGATAGTTCAAATCTATTACAGCTAGAATTTTTAAAAAATTATGATGGACTGCATTACATATATTCTATCTTATTTCCAATATTCTTTAATAATACGTTAATGTTAAACCAAAGAGTTATTAAAATTTAGATTTTGACATTGCCGAATTTAATAATAATCTCATCATCTAATAAGAAAAATGTAAGGTACACCAATATTTGTAAAAAATTTAAATATGTTAAATTTTCCTGATGTATATGTATATAAATTATAATCAGATGTAATATAAATTATTTCTTGGGAATTAAAAGTAATTTGAAGTTACTAAACAGATATAATTCTGTTGCATTTAATGTGGTATTTATAAGTGTTGTACTTAAAGTAATGGAAATATTATTACGAGAGTTTTTTATGAAGTATGTTACTATGACCATTAAATAATCAATGCATATTTATATAATGAGCCAGTAAAATATACAAGTTACATATTAGTTTTTCATATGTGTACACTGTCGTCTAAAATTTTCTTTAAACTTTATATTCTACATATTTATATACTATTTCCTGTATTTATTTATTAATGTATTTATTTTTAACAGTTGCTATATGAAGCAAAAGATTTTGCAAATACCGCCATCTTTTATCTAAATATTTATTAATTAGTATGTAAAGTTACCTCGCTGGACATCCATGGTAGTCAGTTCCCCCGTGACTGTTCTCATATTCTCCGTTCTCTATTCGAGCAACTTTTTTCTTAGCGCATGTCCTTATCTGCGTGTACATGCAAAATGTACATATGACATCAATTATTCGTGAATAGGGTAGTTGGGTATCATCCTCAATTGTAGGTTTGTTTGATTGTTGCAAAGTTCGGTTTGTGCTATTCTCTTATTATTTATGATCTCGTTCAATAACCAATAAGGGAGGACCAAGGGATACTTACGTCCTTTCAACATTTTTATTTTGCGCTATCCTTTTTACGCGAGTGTGCATCAGTATTTGCTAGCAGAAGAAATTTCATCTTATGGAGAAAATAATTCACTACTAGTTTGAAGTAAAATTATCATCGAATGTTAGTGTCGACGTAGGAATTTGTGTAAGTGATAAATACAATATTTAGAAATTTTATGAAATTTAACGTAATTTATAAAATTGAGTTCATAAATTAAATGATTTTATGCTGTTCAAATTTGATTTTCTTTTAGAATGTTTTGCACTTGTGTATATTAGAAATACAGAAGAAGAGACATACACATATTTTTAATTTCCAAGATCCAAAATCTAATACCTGATTTTACGCACCTTATGTTTAAATATTAAAAGCTTTGCTTTTCTGTAGACTATTAGTTTTTACTTGCCCACCAATGAAATAATATCGTATAAACGTATATAAAAATAAAACAATACTTTACATTATAAGAAATTATAAATTTGTTTTAAATATTTCATTATCTAGTACAAGTACTGATTATCAGAACTATAACATATTCTGCGACTTTTGAGCTGTAGTGTATAAATTCGATATATGTCACATTTTCACTGTTCTGTATTATTGTCTATTGTGAAAGTTACATTAATATTGTTATTTCCTTTCAGTGACATATGATGATTGGAGGATGAATAAATCAACAAAGGAAAATGAAGTGGTGAATAAAATCAATAAAAGAAGCTGGGAGTATTGGAATTTCTACAAAATGTGAGTGTTATACTTCGATTTCACTTATTCATTTATACATTTCATTTTTCAATTCACAATCTATTTCTCTAGTTTATTCAATTTTCTACTAATTTTCAAAATTCTGTTATATTTTGATTGTTCGTGCTATTTGTGCAATTTTACAAATGATTTCGTACGTCATACATAAATTTTTTTAAATAAAAGGCACAACCTTTGATTGTCAGTGTGAATCAGGCATAAAACTGAGTCTACAACCAACAGATTATATTCTCGACTCAAACAGGTTTTGTAAATACCTTTGTTGGATCACGTGATGATTGTTCTGTAATCATAGCTTGACTTGACATTATCCGATGGTACTGCTACCGTTAGTATGAATCACACTTAAATACTCATCAATCGTTCGTAATGTTGGGTTAACACTGGGCAAAACTGTTCAGAAGCAGTTTGCAAAGTGCTGGCTATCAAAAACCGGTCGCGTCCAATTATGGATTCTCCAACAGTAGTGTGATTCCGCCATAACAAAGTAAAGTCCTCAGTACAAGTTCACAAATCCTTCGAGTTCGTGAACATATTCTTTGATTGGCTCGACCGCTTGAACATTGTTCGTTATTGCGAGCTGTAACCTGATCGTAATTCATTAAAGTGTCCATACTATTATTAGCATCGGTGTGGACGTGGCATAAGTAGTCGAATACGAATAAACTTGAAGTTCTAGAAAAACTAAGATGTTGAGAAGCAAGGAAGGTAGAAATAATATTATTGAGAATTATATTCTCTACATGAATCTCGTTTTAATAGATTTATTACTCTCTATAACATCCGATTCTTTGCCTTGTCTTTTCCTTTCTTCAGGAGCATAATTTATTATCGAAAAAATAATACTAATTTATTCCTTTCGCAGTATTTCCTCCTATGCGTAGTATTTGAAGCGATGAACAGTTGTAAAATTTAAGGAACTATAGAGTTGCCTCTTCACTAACCTCTCGTTGCGTATAATACAGATATATACGAAACAGAGGTTTTCACAACCTGAAATGTATAGGAAGATTTTTCTGTTTATTAGTTTCTCATTTTACCCTTATATTAGATGAATCTATTTCTCTGAGTATATTTTCTGAATATATTATATATGGACCATACAAAATATTTCGTAATTTTATAATGTGAACCAAATATTATGGATATTAGCTAGTTAAATATGAAATACAATATAAATATAAAAACACATGTAATCAAAAATCACTAAATATTTAATGCAGGTGCATATTTTGTAGCAATGAGAGATTGCAGAAATATTGAATTAGCCATTTGAATTGAATTGCAACCAATATAATAATCATGACACTCGCGTTTTACTATTGTATTAATGAATGTACGAAATGTCTTACATAATGCAACATACAGATGGAGGTTTTACTATGCTCTTCGTGCGAGTACTTTCGAATGGAATACTCTGGATACATGTTTTACTATTTTTATTCAAATATTAATATATTTCTAATATTACAAATTACGTCACAGTTGCAAATATTAAAAGAAAAATTTTCTTTAAAATTCATTACCACCTACCTGAGAATATAGCAATATGGTAAACCAACAAAATTTGCCTGCTGTAAGTTTCAGCGGTAATGAGACAGCACGGCACATGATAATTACAAATAATCTCGCGGTCTTAGGAGGTAAATTGTACCACTGGCAACTGTACGCTGTGTCAGCTATATCTATACTCTGAAAAATTGCAGACATTAATGTATATTTAAAACAAATATCCAAACTGTCAGAAAAACGGCGACTAATTAATTTTCCCTTTACAAACAGTACCTCGAGCATAAGTTTTTCGCCCACGTAACAGTATAGGAACAGCTGCATCATCACGCCAGCTACATACATACATAAGAATTCAGTTTGAAAAACAATTCGTTGCTCTTGTTCCTTTTCAAATGACTATGAATAAAATTACGCCAAGAAAGATGAATTATTTTAGGACGTTTCATTTCGTTGTGTAAACGTAGATTTAGTGAAAAAAATATAATATTATATCGTACCATGATGGCTTGGAAAGACTGGAAGCATAGTTGAATCATAAAACCGATCATTTGAATCAAAAACATCACGTTGAAACAATTTTCTACAGTCTCCGAAAACCTTGACGATTAAGAAATTATAGAAATGATTTACTTGTAAATCTCTACCAATTAAAAATCGAATTAATTAATTAATTCTAAGTACATAAATTAACAAATTTTAAATAATAGTGAAGTAAGTAATAACGTAATAATAATTTTAGACAATGATTAGATACTAAATTTCAAATAAAAAATAATGAATTTCAATACGTGGGGATACGTATTGGTGTTAATACTAATTCTGTGATGAAAACATATCACTTTCATTCTTTGTTCAGATAATGTAATTTAAGATGGATACACTAGAATACGTAGGATATATTATTAAATCAAATATTTAGAGGATAATACAAGACATGAAACATTTTAGCGTCTAAGTATAACGTATTTTAATATTATAGATATTAATAATTTCCTCCTAATACGAATTAAAATATTAATATAATCACCACTAATCTACTATGAATAAAATCATAACGTTAATAACTTCTGTTTAATACGAACCAATTGACATATTCATGCTTTTGAACAATCTTCTTCATCCTCATATCTAAACTATTTTTATCGTACGTATGAATATTCATTATGTCTTCCTTTAAATTCGAAAGCTGTCCACAAGCATGTAGAATCAGCATAGCGATAAAAGTATCCACAGTTGAATAGAAAACAGTTGAAAGTGTCACAGCTACCGCTTGACCAATCATCGTCAATTCGTAGTTTGGGCTGATGGTTATGTCGTAGGGGAAATAACCGCGGAAGAACAATTTATTGTCGCTGTATTTCAAGGAAAAAGGTCGTAGTACCATATAAGTTCCGACTACGGAATGACAGAGTATTGTGGAGCCTATCGTGATCTTCCTAGTGAAACTCGCGATGGTCATCATTCTTTCTCGTCCGCTTTTCGTCTCCACCGTGGCCCAGTCCTTGGCTATGCACTTCACCAGGGATTTCAATGCTTGGAAGAGAAGAAAATGGGGGCTAGAGTACGTCTTAAACTCTTGTATCGTGTGGTAATATAAATTTTCTCTGCTATTTGTGAGAATTGTACTTCTAATTTGTTACTAATGTTGTTTACCAAAAAATATTACATTGCCCACATAGAGGTTTCATTAACCTGTAAGTCACATATGTTCATCGGGATGTTATCATTTGGTATATTTATGGGACTCTAACGTTCTGTATATTCTGCGTTTCTGCTTTTTGATTAAAAAGAAAAAAAAGAAAAGTGAAATATTCAAAATTTTATTCACGTGAATATCGAATAGGGTATAGATATTATTAATAAACAGACTAGACAGTATTAATTTCTGCGTTTTCGTCGTTAGTAAAATACAAATTGTAGGAAATTTCATCTTCAACAAAAATTGAGTATAGTTTGTTAAAACATGAAATTCTTACAATTTCCATGCTTCCAAAATACTATAGCCTTCGTGAGTGAAATCGTGACAGTCATGTTACCCATTGATAAATTCTCGGCCACCAAATTCAGATCGTGAGCGATGAGCGGCAGATTAATAGTTTGTGGGAACCACAAAAAACACAGCATTGCGAAGAACGGTATGAAAAAGACGTAACTCGAAGGTCGGTTCCATTTCCTTTCTTCCGGCCAGGTACCCACCATTTTCATGAAGAAAGGGTTCCAAGCGAACTGGTAATTCAAATCTATTTCAGGAATGAATTTAAAAAAATTATGAACGATTTCATATTTTTAGAATGAGCCAATAGAAAATACAAGTTGTATGTTAGTCTTTCATACATGTATACGCTGTATTAAAAAATTTTGCCTACTTCACGAAAATATATTTATTAGTTTATTTATTTTTCACAATTGTGGAACAAGTTTTTACAAATACAGCCATTTTTTTGGTCTAAATATTTATTAATTGATACGTAAAGTTACCTCGCTGAACATCCATGCTAGCCAGTTCCCCCATGACTGTTCTCATATTCTCCGTTCTCTATTCGAGGAAGTTTTTTCTTAGCGCATGTCCTTATCTGCGTGTGCATGCAAAATGCACATATGGCATCAATTATTCGTGGATAGGGTAGTTCGGTACCGTCCTCGATTGCACGCTTGGTTGGATAGTAAATAATAAATTTCGGTTGCCACGTATGCCCTTCTGTTATTATTTATGATCTCGTTCAGTAAGCATTAAGGGAGAACTAAGGGATATTTACATCTTTTCGTCATTTTTAGTCCACGTCGTTTTTCTCTCATGAATGTGGATCAATATTTAGCAGTGAAGGAAATTTTATCCTTATAGAAAAAATAATTCACTACTAGTTAGTAGTATAATTATTACTAAATATTTATATCGGAATTCGTATAAGTGGTGGTAAATATAACATTTAGCAATTTTGCGAAACTTAGTGTATGTAATTTATAAAATTGAGATCATCGATTAAATGATATTTGTGCTGTTTGAATTTGATTTGTCAAATTGAAATGAAAAATGTATTACAAAAGAAACCGTAATTAAAAATTTAATTTCTTTTTCTAATATAATCTACACATATTTTCAAAATTTTATTATCTAGGATGAATGAATATTAAAAATGATACATGTTCTAAGACTTTTGAGTAGTAGTGCATAAATATGCGATATATTAAATATTCCTGCACTTTTATATTGTTATATATTGTGAAATCTCTAAGTCAATTATATTTCTAATGTCAATATCATTATTTTCTTTCAGTAACATATGGTGATTTGAGGATGAATAGATTAATAAAAGAAAAATCGCCTGAATTACTGGAATTTCTACAAAATATAAGTGTTACACTTTGATTTCACTCATTCATTTATGCATTTTATTTTCTAATTCTCAATCTATTTCTCTAGTTTATTTAATTTTCCAATAATGTTCAAAATTCCGATATATTTTGGCGCTTGGAACATTCGATTGTTTCTGCTACTTGTCCATTATTTTAATGCAATTTTACAAACGATTTCATATGTCACACATAAATTTTTTAAAAATGAAAATAGACACGTTTGATTGTTTGTGTGAACCAGGCATAAAACTGAGTCTGCAATCAACAGATTTTTCATATTCTTGACCCAACATTTTACAATTTTTGTAAACACTTTCCTGGGCTCACGTTGATTTGACATGATCCGATCGTTCAGCCACCGCTAATACGAATCACACTTAAATGCTCATCAATTGTTCGTAATGCTGTTACCACTGGGCAGAACACTGCTTATTTACACGCAGTTTGAGAATTCCGCTACCAAAAACTGTTTCGCATAAGTTCGCCAACAGCAGTGTGGTTGCGGCATTACAAAGTAAGGCCCCCAAATTTATAAATGCTTCGAGTTCGTGAATATGTTTTTTGATTGTCTCCACCGCTTCAACATGTTGGCGGTTGCGAGCGAGCTCGCTGTAATCTGATTGCAGTTCATTAATATGTTCGCGCTACTGTTCTGAATAGCGTTGGTATGGATGCGGCATGAGTAATCGAATACGAATAAACTTTGTGTCTCTAAGAAACGAAAAGACGTTGAGAAGCAAAGGAGGTAGAAGTAATACTGAAGTATCACTGAGGTTTCGCAGGAAATATTCTCTGGAAGAATCTCGTTCTAATAGTTTTATTACTCTCGATAACATCTAAATCTCCGTTTCGTCTTTTCCTTTATTTCTTTAGGAGCGTAATTTATGGTAGAAAAAAATTCTAATTTATTACCTTTGTAAAGATTGCTTTATCGAAGCAATGAATAGTTGTAAAATTTAAGCTAAATTTGACTATAAGACCGACTCTGTATTAACCTTTCGTTGCGTATAATACAGAAATATAAGAGACTGCAGTTTTCACAACCTGAAATATAAAAAAGAATTGTTCTACATAGTTTCTTATTTTACGATTATATTGCACGTATATAAATCTGTTTTTCTGAGTATATTTTCTGAATATATTGTACACGAGCCACATAAAATGTTTCGTAATTTTATAATGAGAACCGTCTGTTACGATTATACGCTAGTTAAGCTAAGTTATATATATATATATATAGATATAAACTACTAAATATTTAATGTAAGTCACATTTCACAGAAGTAAAGGATTGCAGAAATACTGAATTAGCCATTTGAATTGAAATATGACCAACGTAATCATGACACACGCGATTCATAGTATTTTATAGTATCATTGAATGCACGCAACAAATAGATAAAGACTTTACTGTGGTCTTCGTGCGAGTATTTTATACCCTAGATGTTTCAATATTCATTTCCATTCAAATATTGATATATTTCTAATATCGCAAATTACCTCATAATTACATTGCAACTTATGAGCAAATATTGAAAGAAAAATTTTCTTCAAAATTCATTTTCACCTACCTGGGAATATAGCAATATGGTAAACCAACAAAATTTGCCTGCTGTGAGTTTCAGCGGTGATGCGACAGCACGGCACATGATAATCATAAGTAATCTCGCGTTCTTAGGAGGTAAACTGTACCACTCGCAATTGTACGCTGTGTCAGATATGTCTAGACTCTGAAAAATTTGTCGATTTTTAATCTATGTTTGAAACTAATATGCAACTTATTAGAAAAACAGCGACTAATTAATTTTTCCTTTCATAAACAATACCTCGTACGTAAGTTTTTCGCCCACGTAACAGTACAGAAACAACTGTACCAGTACGCAAACTATATAGATACAGAAGAATACACTTTGGAATATTGTGCATGGCCCCACTTCCTCTTCAAATGACTGTAAATAAAATCGCGTCAGTCAAAGATGAATTATTTTAGGACGTTTTTTCTTTTTTGTTGTATGAACGTAATAATTTTCTTCGTACCGTGATAACTTGGAAAGTCTGGAAGCATATTTGAAAGATGAACCCGAGCATCTGAATTAGGAGCATCATGTTGAAACAATCTTCTACAGTCTCTGAAAACCTTGACGATTAACAAATCACAGGACCGATATACTTATAAATCTCTACCAATTAAAAATCAAATTAATTAATTTTAAATAATAATAGGTAAGTGATAGTGATAGGTTTCATAATAATAATTTCAAGTAATGATTAAATACTAAATTTCTAATGAAAAATAATGAGTTTCAAATATTGGTATTACTAATTCTGAAAATATATCACTTTCATTCTTTGTTCAGATAATTTGGCGAAGGATACACTAGGATACGTGGTGTATACTATGAAATTAAATATTTAAAGGATAATACAAGACACAAAACATTTAAGCTTCTAAATGTAACATATGTCAATATTATAGATGTTAGTAATTTCCTCTTAATACGAATTAATATATTAATATAATCACCACTAATCTACTAATCTAATAGATTCATAATTTTAATAATTTCCGTTTAATACGAACCTATTGACATATTCATGCCTTTGAACAATTTTCTTCAATTTCGTATGTACATCATTTTTATCGGTCGAATAAATATTCATTATATTTTGCTTTAAATTTGAAAGCTGTCCACAAATATGTAGAATCAGCATAGTGATAAAGGTATCCACCGTTGAATAGAAGGTTGCTGAACATGTCAGAGCTATCGCTTGACCAATCATCGTCACTTCGTAGTTTGGGCTGGTGGTTGTGTCGTAGGGAAAATATCCACGGATGAACAGTTTACAGTCGTTGCACTTCATGAAAATTAGTCGTACCAACGTATAACTAATGATTACCATGTAGCTCAGTGTCATGCAACATGCCGTCACCGTTCTGTTCATCTTCGCGATGTACTCCATTCTTTCTCGTTCACTTCCATCCTCCACCGTATCCCAGTCATTGGCCATACAGTTTAGCAGGGACCTCAATGCTTGCAAGTGAAGAAAATGATTAGATTATGTCTTGAAAGTTTAGTAATAAAATTCTTTCTACTATTTGCAAGGGTATATCTGGTTTGTTTGTTACATTGTTTTTCAAAAATAATGTTCGACTGCTCATATTGAGATCGGGGTTTCATAAATCTATAAGTCACGTACGTTGTTTGAGATATTGAATGTCTGATATTAAATCATGGACTTGATAAATTTATAACATTCCAATGTCCCGTAATCTGCGTTTCTGCTCCTTCGTTGGCAAAAAAAAAAAAAAAGAAAGTGAAATATTTAAAATTCGCGTGAAGAGCGAATGCGGTGCAGGTAAATCAATACTTATTTCTGTGTTTAAAATTATGGCAAATTTCTTGAATGAAAATTGAATATAGTTTGTACGGGTTAAAACGTGAAATTCTTACCTTCGCCTTTCCTCCAAAATATTATAGCCTTCGTGAGTGCAATCGTGAAGGTCATGTTAGCAAGGGATAAATTTTCGACCACCAAATCCAAGTCATGTATGATGAGCGGCAGATTAACGGTTTGCGGACCCCACAGAAAGCACAGCATTGTGATGAACGGTAACAGAATGACGTAACTCGAAGGTTGGTTCCATTTCCTTTCTTCCGGCCAGATACCGATAATTTTCATCAAGTAACGATTCCAACCGCACTGATAGTCCAAATTTATTACAACTGGAATTTTAAAAAATTATGATGGAATGCATTAAATATATCCTATCTTATTTATAATAATATTTAAATGTATGATTCCCGTTTTTCAGATACACGTGTCAATGTTACTTGCCAAAGAGTCATTGAAATTTTACATTTCGTTAATTATTAAACCAAAGAGCTATTAAAATTTAGATTTTACATTGGCGATTTAATAATAATCTCATCATCTAATAAGAAAAATGTAAGATACATCAATATCTATAAAATATTTAAATATCTTAAATTTTCCTGACGTAATATAAATTGCTATACTCGTTACTTGAGGATTGAAAGTAATTTTAAGCTACTAAACAGATATAATTCTGTTGCATTTAATGTGGTATTTATAAGTGTTGTACTTAAAGTAATGGAAATATTATTACGAGAGTTTTTTCATAAAATATGTCACTATGATTAGAAAATAATTTTTTGTTTTCACATGTAAAAAGTAAAGTATATAAAAATCAACCGCCGGATATTTATATCATTAGGCAGTGAAATATACGAGTTATATGTTACCTGTGTGTACACTGTCATCTAGAATGCTATCTTTGAACGTTATACCTATTTTCTGTATTTATTTATTAATATATTTATTTTTAACAGTTGCCATATAAAGCAAAAGATTTTGCAAATACTGCCATTTTTTGTCTAAATATTTATTAGTTGATACATAAAGTTACCTTGCTTGACATCCATGGTAGCCAGTTGCCCCGTGACTGTTCTCATATTCTCTGTTCTCTATTCCAGAAAGTTTTTTTCTCAGCGCATGTCCTTATCTGCGTGTACATGCAAAATGTATATATGGCATCAATTATTCGTGAATAGGGTAGTTTGGTACCGTCCTCAATTGTATGCTTGGCTGGTTGGTATAATAAAGTTCGGTTGCCATATATGCTCATCTATTATTATTTATGATCTCGTTCAATAAGCATTATGGGGGAACCAAAGGATCCTTCATTTCTCTGTCATGAATCTATATTTGCCAGCGAAAGAAATTTCATCTTTGGGAAAAAATAATTTACGTCATTAGTTAGAAGTATAATCATCACCGAATATTGAGTCGACGTTAAAGGAACTTCTTTAAGTGATAAATACAATATTTAGGAAGTTTGTGAAATTTAACGTGCGTTTATTTTATAAGATTGAGTTCATAAATTGAGTGATATTAATACTTTCAATTAGAGTTATAACAATGAAATATAGAATATATTATAAAACAGTGAAATTAAAGATTTAATATTCCTTTCTTGAAAGCTATTAAATGAAATAGTTTTAAATAGTTTTTA
Source organism: Tetragonisca angustula (assembly GCA_036937485.2). Classification (NCBI taxonomy): domain Eukaryota; kingdom Metazoa; phylum Arthropoda; class Insecta; order Hymenoptera; family Apidae; genus Tetragonisca; species Tetragonisca angustula. The sequence continues at coordinate 1,188,513 of JAWNGG020000014.1, forward strand.
AAAGTGTGTTTATATAAAGTGATATTAATATACTTGATGTGTTGATAATAAATAGATGTGCCGGACTTTCTTCTGTTGCATTTTGGAGATGAAATATAAATAATTTCAAGAGTTTATATTATGACACTCATTAATTGTGTGTTGCACTGACAAAGGCTCGAAAGTTTTAGGACAGATATTAAAAATTAAATGTCTCATAGCTTAGCGAAACACTGTAAGTTCAATTTCAAACAAAGCAATATAAGTCACCGTATTTACAAATATTATGTACATTTTGAAATATAGTGGCAGGAGAATCATATATTTGTAGAGTTGAAACGATACCTTAAATTATAAGCAGTGAGGGATAGTTTATGTATGTTAACATATTGTTCTAAGACTTTTGAGCATGAGTGGAAAAACTTTGAGGAACGAAAGGAAAGAGAAATGATATTTTCGACGTTCCGCAAGAAATATTTTCAAGAAATCTCATCAATCTACAGTAATTTCATTATTTTTCACTCGGAAATTGCTAATTGTTCAACACTTCGTTTTCTATTTATACGAAATATGGTAAACCATTTACAGCGAGAGAGATATTAAAATATTTTTTTCCGTGTTGTTTGTACTATTGAAGTGACATTGTATTTTAGTCTAAGTTAAGTGTCTAATATAATCATTTAACATTATAATTATTCATTCGGGGATTAAACTAACGAAAATAGAGAGTAAACACAAAGAGATTCAGAATTTTCAAATTAATATACACTGCACCTGTTGCACATTCCAAATAAAATCTCTGAAAACTATTCGAGAAATTCTCAATATCGACAGAATGTCGTTAACAAGTTCATTTAATACTAACCAAGCGATATAATTATGTTTCTCGACGATTTTCTCCAACCTTGCTTGTATATCCTTGCTGGCAACCAAGTGAAGGTTCCTTAAATTGTCTTTTAGATTCAAGAGCTGTCCACAAGCGTGCAGAACTAGCAGAACGAAGCTGCATACGTGGTGGCTACGTATATGACAGCTACAACTTGTCTAATCAGTGTCAGTTCGAAGTTAGGGCTGACGGTTGTATTGTAGAAGAAATAGCCACGATAGATCAATTTATCGTCTCTGTACGGTGTGGTAAGTAATCGTAGTACCACAAAGGACAGGCCTACGGTTTCGCACACCAACGTGCAACTGATCGTGATTTTTCTATTGATCTTAGCGATGTTCAGCATTGTTTCTCGTTCGAATTTCGTCTCCGTTGTGGCCCAGTCTTCCGTTACGCACATTAGTAGAGACTTCAATGCTTGCAAGGGAAGAAAATGGCGGATAGAGTATGCCTCGAAAGAATAGAATATATTGCGCGTTATAGTAAAATTTCTTTTTTTTTTCTTTCTTTTTTTTTTGCTATTTGTAGGGACAAATTTTAATTTGCTAATCGCACTGTTGAAGAAATTGAGGGTTTCGCAAAATCTGGAAATCACATACGTTTCCTGGATTATTAAACTAAAAATATGCACGTAGCTTATGTGACATTCTATGTTTCCTCTTTCGATGTAGAGTATGGAACATTTTTCACCCGTATTGCAAATCAAGTCCCTATTACTTTTTGCGTTTCCTTTAATAAATTTCGAAATTTCTTCTTCGGTTGAAATCGACAATGAGCAGAATTCGCGTGGCTAAGTCATGAAATACTTACATTTGCCATTCATCCAGAAAATTATAGTCTTCAAGACCGAAATCGTGAAAGTCATGTTACCCATAGATAAATTCTCAACCACCAGATTTAAATCGTACGCGATGAGCGGTAGGTTTATGGTTTGTGGAACACACACGAAACACATCATCGTGAGAACCAGCCCCAGAACGATATAGTTCGATGGTCGGTTCCATTTCCTCTCTTCCGGCCAGATGCCCATGTACTTCATTAAATGACGATTCCAACTGAGCAGGTAGTTTAAATCTGTTACAAATTGCTATTTAAACAATTATTGTGGATCGCAGAAGTTAAATATATTATTCTAGCTTTTCCTTTGTCTGTAATATTATTTAGAAAATATGATTTTCATTTTTATCTTTTTCTTGAAATATATTACTGTTACCAATTTTGAGACCCACTATTTCTTAATTGAATTCACGTCTATGGTGGACATTTGTTTGAAAATAGGTCTGAATCTTGTAGTAAAATGTACGTCATTTGCTTAGTTGTGCACATCGTTGTTAAAAAATATTTAAATCTTCATGTCTTGAATAGCTGCTGTCATTGGTCATTGTAAATGTAGATTTTTCATTGTTGATTTTTGTATTTATTGAATTGATTTAATCTTCCTCGAAGAATGTGTAAAATATAGGATAAAGTCAAATATCATTAGTTTTGTTTACTATACTAAAAGTTATTATAGTCCTTCGTGATATCATGATATTAGTTGAAAATTAAATGTAATTTTGAACTATAAACGGTAATTAGTTATCTTTCCTTTAATGTAGATTTTCTAAGAGCTGTATTTAAAATTGTAGAGATCGTCAGATCATAAGAGTTTTACTCAATGGCAATAGAAAACTTGACACAAGAGAACGTAGAAAGTACAGAAGAATTCGACACTTGGCAATTTTCGAAATCTAATTTCTTATTATTCATTTGGTGTACACAATCTATTATTTATGAGATCACCGAACAAAATTTGCGATATCTTCTTTTTGCGTATATTACTATTTAAACATCCAATTTTCATTTCTTTTTGAACTCTGTATTTATTTTACTCATTTCTTTTTGAACAATTATAATGTAATTTTTATTTTATACAGAAGTTTTTACTGCTATTATTTTATGAATATTTATTAGTTAATATGCGAAGGTACCTCGTTCGATGTTTATGGTTGTGGTTTTCTCGTGGCTCTCTTCATGTTGATAGTTAGCTCTGCATGTTTTTCAGCGCATTCCCTTTTCGTGCATTTAGAATGCGCATATGTTACGAATTATTCGGATAGTTCTCAATTAATAAGGTAGTTCTTAATTGCATGCTTCGTGAATAGGGTAGTTCTTAATTATAGTCGAATGCCAAATACAGTTTAGTTACAGCAAGTTCGTAATTGTTTATGATACCTTTTCTAAGGTACGCGAAATTATAGCTGGGACAGGAGATGCTCTCGTATTATCAATTTTCCGTTGTAAGTGTCTTTCACGAACGTACACGAGTGTATGCACTCACGGGAAATTTCATCTCGTGGAGAAATTCATTCACTCGAAGTATGATATAATAATTCACTAGAAGTATAATTATTATTCTTTAATATTTGTGTTTGTCAATATTAAGCTTGTATAAATGATATGAATAATATTTAGAAATGTTGTGAAACCTAACGTTAATAAAGTTTTATTTGGAAATCAAATAATCTTTGTGCTATTTTTGTTAAATTTCACAGATTAAAGTGTATAGTTGAAATGCAAAGGACGAGACTCATATTTTCAATTTCCACGAACCTAAAATTTAACATCTGATTTTATACTGTATTTTGTGTTTAAATATTAAGAGTACTTTTCTGCAAATTAACAGTTTTTATTCATACACTTTTTTGCTTGTCTATTAAAAACAATGATGCCGTATATACGTATATAAAAATGAAACGATACCTTAAATTATATGAAATAAACGATTGTTCTTATGTGTTAATATATTAACAATTCTCTGCACATACATTTTAAAAGTTTTATTATCCAGGAATATTAATAATAAAACATATTCTTAAACTTCTGAGCAGTAGTATATAAATGCAATATATTACATGCTATTGCAGTTCTATATTGTTGTATATTGTGTAAGTCTGAATGTGTTACACTTCTGATATTAATATTATTATTTTCTTTCAGTGATACATGGTGATTCGAGAATGTATAAATTAACAAAAGAAACTGAAGAGATGAATAAATTAATAAAAAAAAAAAAAAAATCGCTGAAAGTATTGGAACTTCTACGTGAGTGTTATACTTCGATTTCACATTTTTATCAAATTTTTTTTATCTAGTTCTTTCCATCTTTTAATAATTTTTATATTGTTGATATTATACTTTATCATTTGGAACATTAGATTGTTCACGGTACATGTTCTTTATTTCAATGCAATTTCACATACCACGCTTAATATTTTGTTTTTTTGTATACTTCGAGACACTTTTTTTTTGATCATTAGTTTAAATTAGACTTAAAACTGACTCTACAGTCAACAAAGTCAGCATGTACTTCATCTAACCATTACAAGTATTGTAAATACTTTCATTGAGTAACGGGTGAACGATGTATACTGGAGCTTGACTTACAATTAGCATGATCCGATCGTTCCGCAACAAGTAGTATTAGTCATACTTCAATACTCATCGATTGTTCGTAACGCTAGGGCGACACTTTTGGCGATCAGTTTGCAAGCTCGTTACCAAATATGCATCACAGTCAACTATAGGTTCGCCAACAGCAGTGTAGTTGCGGCATTAGAAAATAAGGCCCTCAATGCGTCAAGAAACGAGTCGATTTCGCGAACAGATTCCTTGGCATACCATTTACCGATCTAACACTGTTTGCTCAAGCGTTCACATTGCTGTTGGCGAACGAAAGTGTGAATGCGGCATAAGCAGTCGACTGTGAGTGAGCTTGCAGTCTCGAATAAACGGAAAAATATCGAGGAGCAAAAGAAAGAAGAAATGATATCTTCGAGATTTCGCAATGAAATAATTTCTCGAGGAATCTCGTTAGCACGTAATAGTTTTATTTTTCTCCATAGTATCTATCTCATCTTATCCCCCACTTCTTTAGAAACACAATTTATCGTAGAGAGGAAAATGCTAACTGTATTCTTTTCATAGTATTCACTATCGTAGCGGTGAGTTGTTGTTAAAATTTAAAGAACTATAGAATTGCCCGTTGCTAACCTCTCACAGCGTACAGTACAGAAATATAGGCAGCTGAGGTTCTCAGAACCTGAAATAAACAGATTGTTCCGTACAGTTTTCTTCTTACTTTTGCAGCTACATTGTGTATGATTCTATTTCTCTGAACTTATTTCACGAACGTATAATTCATTCATTCGTTGAAATATTTGGTGATTTCATTAGTAATGTGACGAGATCCAACTGTCATGATTAAGTATGAAATAAATATAGAAATTACTAAACATGTTTCGCAGACGTATGAAATTGTAGAAATATTGAATGAGCCATCCGAAATGAAATACGATTAATACATTTTATTGTGGTGTCAATAAATTTTCGAAATGCGTATGACATATAAATAAAGATTCTTCTATGGTTTCGAGTAACATAACAAAATATTCGTGTATTCTGTATTTTTGTTACCGTGATACGCATTTTTATTTACATATTAATATATTTATAATACTACAGATTACCTCGCAGCTACATTGTAATTTACAATCGAATATTGAAAGAAAGAAGTTTCGTTGAAGTTTCTTTTAATATTTTTTAATAATCACTTACCTGAGAATACAACAATATGGTAAACCAACAAAATTTGCCTGCTGTAAGTTTCAACGGTGATGAGACGGATCGACACATAATGATTAGAAGTAATCTTGCGTCCTTGGGTGGTAAACTGTACCACTCGCAATTGTACGCTGTGTCAGCTATATCTGTACTCTGAAAAATGTCAAACTTTGATGTAGTAATATGTTTAAATCTAGCAAATACAAGAATTACAACAATTAGCAAAATTATCCAAATTCTTGTCAGACAAACAGCGATTAATTAATTTTTCTTTCGTGAAACGATACCTCGGACGCAAGTCTTTCACCTATGTAACAGTACAAGAGCAATTGCACCATCACGCTAACTGTATAAAGACTCAAGAACACAAGTTGGAAAATCATGTATTGCTCTAGTTCCTCTTCAAGTGACTATAAATTAAATTATGTCAGGAGACTGAATTATTTTAGGACTAGATTATTTCAGTATTTAGAATTAGTTTAGAGCTAGATATTTTAGGGCTGGATTACTTTAGTTCTCTTTTGTTGTAAATTCAGAAGGAAATATGATTTTTTTCGTACCATGATACCTTGGAAAGTCTGGAAGCATAGTTGAATGATGGAACCGAGCATCTGAATCAGGAGCATCACGTTGAAACAATTTTCTACAGTCTCCGAAAACCTTGACGATTAATAGGAAATAGTAATAACAATATATAATAGTAATAATATAATAATATGATATAATAATATAATAGTAATAATATATAACCATAGGAAAAATTTACATGTCTCTACCAATTAGAAATCACATTAATTCATTAAGTCTAAATACATAGATTTTAAATACTAATAAGTAAGTAATAATGATTGCACAATAACAACTTTAAATAGTGATTACATACTAAATTTCAAATAAAAGAATAATGAGCTTCAGATATGGTGTTGTTAATTCTGATGAAAGTATATCACTTTCATTTTTTGTTCAGTTAATGTAATTTGGATATACAAGGATGTAGGAATCTACTGATCCAGAATATACTGTGATATTCTAGAGTATATAGGATATACTATTAAATAAAATATTTGAAGGTTAATATAAAACATTTTAGCGTCTAAGTATGACATACGTTAATGTCCTTCTAATACGAAATTCGCCAATACATCGAATTAAAATACAGTCACCAATAATCTACTACTAATAGAATCATAATGTTAATAATCTCCGTTTAATACGAACCTATTGACGTAATCGTGCTTTTGAACAATCTCCTTCAACTTCATGTGTAAATTATTTTTATCGTACGAGTGAATCTTCATTAAATCTTCCTTTAGATTTGAGAGCTGTCCGCAAGCGTGTAGAATGAGCATAGTGATAAAAGTATCCACAGTTGAATAGATGGTAGTTGCACATATCATAGCTATGGCTTGACCAAACACCGTCCGTTCGAAGTTCGGGCTGATGGTTACGTCGTAGGGGAAATAGCCATGGAAGAACAATCTATTTTCGCTGCTCTTTATAAAAACGAGCCGTAACAACCCATAAGCGACGTTCGCGCTATAGCACAATGATATGCAGGTTATCGTGATCTTTCTACTGATGCCCGCGATGTTCATCATTCTTCTCCTTCCAGTTTTCGTTTCCACCGTAGCCCAGTCGTTGGCCATACATTTTAGCAGATTCTTCAGTGCTTGCAAGTGGAGAAAATGACGGATAGAATGTATGTCGAAAGTATGTTCGTTTCGTGTGAAAGTAAAATTCATTCTGCCATTTGTAGGAGCACTTCTACAAATAGTTTGTTAATTGTGCTGTTTGCCAAAAAATATTATACACTGCCTGCTCAGAGATGATTTCACACATCTGCAAGTATGCTTTTCAGGACGTTATTATTTGGTAAATTTATAAAAACTTCAATATGCTACAGTCTGTGTCTCTGTTTTTTCGTTAAAAAGAAGAAAGGAAAAAATGTCGAAAATTTCATTTCGCGCGAAAATTATACAGATAAATCGATGTTAATTGCTGTGTTTTCATTAATAAAATACAAATTACGGTGAATTCCATCTTCAATGAAAATTGAACATGGGTTAAAACATGAAATCCTTACATTCGCCTTTCATCCAAAAAATTATAGCCTTGCTAAATGCAATAGTGACGGTGATGTTACACATTGATAAATTCTCCACCACCAGATTCAAGTCATGTGCGATGAGCGGCAGATTAATAGTTTGTGGAACCCACGCGAAACAGAGTATTGTGAGGAACGGTAACAGAACGACGTAACTCGATGGTCGGTTCCATTTCCTCTCTTCCGGCCAGATGCCCATCATTTTCATCAAGTAACGGTTCCAAGCGAACTGGTAATTCAAGTCTATTTCAGAAATGAATATTCGATTTCATATTTTTAGAATGTATGTGAGTTTTTCATACATATGTACGCTGTATTTAAAAATATGGTTCCTATGAAATTTTGCACTTTATGCCTATTTCACGGAAATATATGTATATCAGTTCATTTATTTTGAACAATTGCGAAACAGAAGTGTTAGCAAATATTGCCACAAAATATTTTTAATCTAAATGTTTATTAGTTGATACATAAAGTTACCTCGTTGGATGTCCACGGTGGCCAGTGCTCTCGTGACTGTTCCCATAGTCTCTGTTCTCTTGTCAAGTAACTGTCACATTTTTTTCAGCGTCTCTATGTCCTTATCTGCGTGTGCATACGAACTGTACGTGTGACATTAATTATTCGTAAGTAGGATAATTTGGTCGTCGTCATAATTGCATGGTTGGTTAAACGTTGTAATAAAGTTTGGCTGCCACATGTGCTGTTTTGTCATTATTCATGATCTTGTCTAGTGAAAGAACCAGGGGATACTTACGTCCTTTCAACTTTGTTAGTTAGTTGCGACTTTTCTGTCACGAATGTGAATCAATATTTGCCAGCAAAAGAAATTTCATCTTATGGAAAAAATAATTCACTTCATTAGTCGAATGTTTGAATCGACATTAAAGGAATTTCTTTAAGTGATAAATGCAACATCTAGAAATCTTGTGAAACTTGACGTACGTTTAGATTATAAGATTAAGTTCATAAATTGATAGATATTAATATTGTTTCAATTAGAGTTACGACATACAGAATGATATATAGAGAATATTATAAAACAGTTGAATTAAAAATTTAATATTCTTTCTTGGAATAGTTTTGAATAGATTTTAAATGTGTGATTATATACAGTGATATGTGTTAATAATAGATAGATGTGCCGGACTTTCTCCTGTCGTATTTTGCAGATCGAATATAGGTAATCTTTAAAAGAATTTATATTATGACGCTCATTAATTGTGCGCTGTACTGACAAAGGCTCGAAAGATTTAGGACAGATATAAAAAATTAAATGTCTAATAGCTTAGCGAAACACTGTAAGTTCAATTTCAAACAAAGCAATATAGGTCACCGTATTCAAAAACATTATGTAAATTTTGAAATACTACATATAATGATAGGAGAATCACGCATTTATAGAATTGAAACGATACCTTAAATCATAAGAATCGTGTGACAGTTTATATGTTCTAATATATTGTTCCATGACTTTTGAGCATGAGTGGAAAGACTTTGAGGAATGAAAGGAAAGAGAAATGATATTTTCGACGTTCCGTAAGAAATATTTTTAAGAAATCTCGTTAATCTATAATAACTTTATTACTTTTCACTCGATAGTTGCTAATTGTTCAACACTTCGTTTTTTATTTATACGAAACATGGTAAACCATTTACAGAGAGAGAGAGACGTTAAAATATTTTATCCGTGTTGTTTGTACTATTGAACGAATAGTTGTAAAATATTGAACAATCGTAATTACAGGATCGTCTCTTTCTTAACTTATAGAAGAGCATATAGAACAGAAATATACGACATCGAAGTTTTTAATACCTAAAATACACAAAAAGATTTCTCACAAAAGTACTTCAGCATAATCATGTCATTTTTTAAATATATACATATTCTACGTGTTTTAATAAAATTGAACATTCCTCGTGTGATCATAAGTTTTATGTTAGAACTGATACTGTGTTACAGTATCGCGATATTCGTGGGGTTAGAAGTAAGTTATTGCGTTGAAATTTGATTTTACTTACCTGCGAATATAACATTATATTAAACCAACAAAATTTGCCTGCTGTAATTATTAGCGGCGATGCTCTGGCTCGACACATAATAGTTATAAGTAACCTTGCGTGCTTAGGAGGTAAGCTGTACCACTCGCAATTGTAGGCTGTGTCGGCTACATCTGTACTCTGAAAAATCGCAAACTTCAATGCATGTTTAAATTATCGTCAAACCGGTATCTACTATCTACATAAATGTAAATTTTTCTAAGAAAAATCTCGACTAATTAATTTGTCTCTTATAGACGATACCTCGAACATAAGTTTTTCGCCCACGTAACAATATACGTACAATTGCATCATCGAGCACGATACATAGTAACATAAGAATGAAATTTGGAAAATCATGTATTCCTTTGCAACGTCCTCTCCAACTGACTATGAATCAAATTATGTCAGACGAAATGATATTATTTTCTGATATTTTCCTTTTTTTTTTTTAAATATAAATGTCACATGGGAAAATAGTATGATGCTTTTCGTACCATGATAGCTTGAAAAGACTGGAAGCATAGTTGAATGACACAAGCGAGCATTGCAAGCAGGAACATCACGTTGAAAGAACTCTCTACCGTTTCAGTGAACCTTAAGTAGTATATACGGTACAATTAATAAGTATTAGGAATAATTTACTTGTATATTTTTCTCTTTTAAATATTGATTAAGTTTTGCATGCATAAATGCATAGATTAGTAAAATTTAAATAGAATAACCATGAAGAATAACCATCTGATGTACTAATTAAATTTCAAAAAATTAATATGTTTCGAATCAACAATCTATATAATAGATAGATAAATAAATAAATATTGAAAATACTAATTAACTTCGAGCTGTATAAAATTTCTTTTCGTCAGGGAGGTCTTTTTATTATTTTTTGAATGCAATAATAGAACGTATCGTTAGAAATAGATTATTTTGTGAATTTTCTAAGTTATTGGCACATGGATCTCATCGATATGTAACCATCCTAATTATTTTTGCAAATCTCATTATGAGATCGATAACTTTCAAACAAAGTAAAATTTCAAATAAGAAATGACAGTACGAAGTGTAAACGTGATAATCATAAATTCTATACTGTACGGTAAATTTTGAAACATTCACAAAAGCATAATTGCTTGCATTCTGTTTCAGGTTCATTGATACTAATGTGGCGGTTTCCAGAATTCAAGTGTTATATTTCCAAGGTAAATAACAACATTGTCTATAAAATCAAAATCCATCACTTACGATTTTTCGGGATTCGAAAGTTTAGTACGATAATGAAATGAAATACTATTAAATTGTAAATGGAATATCAGAATGGAATAGGATTGACTGTTGCTATTCTCTACAAAAGTGTCTAATATAATCAGACTCTATCTCTCTAGTTGCATCCAGAATTATACATTATAATCATTCATTCAGAGATTAAAGTAACGAAAATAGAGAGTAAACACAAAGAGATTCAGAATTTTCAAATTAATATACACTTCACCTGTTGCACATTCCAAATAAAATCTCTGGAAACTATTCAAAAAATTCTCAATATCGACAGAATGTCGTTAACAAGTTCATTTAATACTAACCAAGCGATATAATTATGTTTCTCGACGATTTTCTCCAACCTTGCTTGTATATCCTTGCTGGCAACCAAGTGAAGGTTCCTTAAATTGTCTTTTAGATTCAAGAGCTGTCCACAAGCGTGCAGAACCAGCAGAACGATAAAGTTGTCCACAGCTGCATACGTGGTGGCTACGTATATGACAGCTACAACTTGTCCAATCAGTGTCAGTTCGAAGTTAGGGCTGACGGTTGTATTGTAGAAGAAATAGCCACGATAGATCAATTTATCGTCTCTGTACGATGTGGTAAGTAATCGT